>OY740781.1:21203753-21818753 GCA_963514005.1 Raja brachyura | reverse complement strand
TTAGATGTGGCCCTTGTAGCTAAGGGGATCAGAGGGTATGGAGAGAAGGCAGGTACGGGATACTGAGTTGGATGATCAGCCATGATCGTATTGAATGGCGGTGCAGGCTCGAAGGGCCGAATGGCCTACTCCTGCACCTAATTTCTATGTTTCTAAAATGCTGGAGCAACTCAGCGGGACAGGCAGCATGTCTGGAGAGAAGGAATGGGTGACCATTCGGGTCGAGACCCTCCCGTTAAGTTACTCCAGCATTTTGTGTCTTATCTTTGGTGTAGACCAGCATCTGCAATTCCATCCTACACCTGGAATACTGCGGACAGTTCTGGTCACCTTATATAGTGGTACTGGAGGAGGTTCATAGGGGATTGTCCGAGCTAATTCCTGAGATGAGAGGATTGTCTCATCAAGAGAGGCTGGGCAGTTTGTGTCTGTGTTCCTTGGAGTTTGAAAGAATGAGGGTCAACCTTATTCAATAGTGAGATCCTTAGACAATGGACAATGGACAATAGGTGCAGGAGTGGGCCAGTGGTTTGATAGAGTAGATGTTGAGATGCTTTCACTAATGGGAGAGCCATAAACAAGAGGATATAGCTACAAAATAAATAGCCCATCATTTAAAAGTGAGGCAAGCAGAAGTTTCTACTCTGAGGGTAGTGAACCTCTGGAATTTCCCCAGAGTAGTAGCGTACTACAAGGGTTTACAGAGACCAGGCTGTTAGATATATTTAAGGTAGAGACAGACAAACATTTGGAAGATCGAGCTATTGAGGGTTGTGAGGAACTGGCACAAAAGAGGAGTAGTGACCAGCATAGAGAAGCCATGATTATGTTGAATGCAGAAACAAGGAACTGCGAATGCTGGAAATTTGCCTAGATACAAAGTGGTGGATTAACTCAGTGGGTCAGGCAGCATCTTCAAGATTCAAGGGGTTTATTGTCACACCAGTTCCATACATGGTTCAATACTGTGTGAAAATCTTGTGCTGGAGGATTCAGTACAGTGAACTTTACATTAAATTATAAAGAGCATGCATTAAATTATAAAATGAACATTAAATTATAGACAGAGTCCGGTTCGGGTGAGTCTCAGGGCTGGTTGGTTCAGCAGCCTAATTGCCTGGGGGGGGAAAGCTGTTTGAGAGTCTGGTGGTAGGGGAGCTAATGCTCCAGTACCTTCTGCCCGAGTTGAAATCTAAGCAGCAAAGGCAGTGGAGGATAATTCACTGGATGTTTTCAAGAGAGAGTTAGATTTAGCTCTTAGGGCTAAAGGTATCAAGGGATTATGGGGAAAAGGCAGGAACGGGGTACTGATTTTAGATGGTCAGCCATGATCATATTGAATGGCCTACTCCTGCACCTATTTTTCTATATTTCTATGTTTCTACTACCGATTCGACTTGCAAATTAACTTTATGGGAGTCCTGCACCAGCATTCCCAAGTCCCTTTGCACCTCCGATTTCTGGATTCTCTCTACATTTAGAAAATAATCTATTTTATTATTATTACCAAAATGCATGACTCCGCACATTACTATATTGAATTCCATCTGCCACTATATTGAATTCCATCTGCCACCTGCTCACTGTTTGACCTGTTTTTACAAAATGTTGAATGGTCAGCTAGACATAGATCACAAGACCTACACCAACCCCAAACCAATTAGGAGCAGACAAGGGCATTCGATCCAATTTGTGGTCCCAGCCTCAAAGACAGATGTGTACAGCAATTTCTTCTTTCCACGCACTATTAAAGCATGGAATAATCTCCACCAAGCCACGGTTGCCCAGCCAGATGCAACTAAATTTAAAGTGGCACTTTCTTCCCAATAACCCTCTCTGGCTAAACCCCTCCCTTCACCACCTCCAGTTTAAATTCCAGTTGGAATATTTTGGAGGACCAAGTAACCAAGAACCAAGAACTTCTCTGCCCAATCTCCTAACCTGTCCAAATCCTCTGCAGCATCCTTGCTTCCTCTACACTGTCTGCCCCTCCATCTATCTGAGCATCATCTGCAAACTTGGCCACAAAGCCTCCAATCCTCTTATCCAAATCATTAATATACAACGTGAAGAGAAGCGGCCCCAGCACCGGCCCTTGTGGAACTCCACGAGTCACTGGCACCCAACCTGAAAAAGCGCATTTTATTGCAACTCTTTACCTTCTGCCACCCAGCCGCTATCCATGCTAGTATCTTCCCGTTAATCCCACAGGCTCTCATCTTCCCTTGCAGCCTGACGTGTGGCATCTTATCGAAGGTCGTCTGAAAATCTAGGTTGATCTATTTCAGACCATGGCTGATCTATCACAGGCTTCCACTCATCCTATGGAATGAATCACCATGCTTCTCAACCCCCCTGATCTTTACAAAATGTATTCTCTTCCAATTAGAGTATTTGATAACAGTTAACCTCCACATCTCTTGCCAACCTGCATGACCGAGCTCCATGGCAAGTAATCCAAGCAGCCATTGAATCACTGGTCTTGGAAACCAACAAGAACAAAAACAACAATTAATGATGGAATAATAGGTTCATCCCATGGTTTCTATTTTTTTCACCTACCATTTATCATTATGACAATAAAGGCATTCAATTCAATTCAATTCAATTACTCAAGCTTATCACAGTCAAACTACTAATCATTGATGTATCTTGTATTTTCTCTTACCCACCGAACTTTAGTGGCAACCTATATTTTGTGTCCCACCCCTCATCCAATTTCCCAACGATTTTAATCAAATGAAAAGGGATTTCAGTGATGTGAAGAGACAATGAGCCAGAGTCATGTAGCAGGGAAACAGGCCCTTCAGCCCAACTCGTCCATGCTGATGAAGATGGCCCATCTAAACTAGTTTTTAATGCAGCAAGGGGAATGTGCTGTCTGAGAAACTGATGGAAGTAGATTCAATGTTTAATAAAGAACTGCAGATGCTGGAAAAATCGAAGGTAGACAAAAATGCTGGAGAAACAGCGGGTGAGGCAGTATCTATGGAGCGAAGGAATAGGTGGCGTTGCGGGTCGAGACCCTTCTTCAGACTGATGTGGCGGTGGGGGTGGGGGGAGATGGGGCGGGAGTTCCTTTCTTCTTCACGCCCCCCACCCACACATCAGTCTGAAGAAGGGTCTCGACCCGAAACGTCACCTATTCCTTCACTCCATAGATGCTGCCTCACCTGCAAAGTAGATTCAATGGTAACTTTCCAAAGGGTATTGAATATAAACCTGAACAGAATAAATCTACTAGATAGTGTGTGAGAATACTTAGATTGTGTTTACACAATTGACAGGCACAGTGGATAAATGGCTTCATTCCGTGCTGTACAACCTTATGATTCAGATTGGTGCAAATGGTGGGTGAGGGGATATTGAAGATGAGTGTCCCAAGATGAAACATTACGAGATCTGAGGCAAATTCTCTGAGACTTTCAATGCCACTGGAGGGGTGCTAACCACCGTTAGGAGATTTACTCATGAACCAACAATAAATATCAATACTTACATATTCTTTGACGTTCTTTGTTTTTACAGCCTTGTAAGAAGAATACGCTGGATAAAGTGTGCCAAAAACTAGCCTGAAAAAGAGAACGGCCATTACAATAATGCACATCGTACGTCACTGAAGTATTAGTGGAAGAGGGAAACTGACATGATGATTTGTCCCCCTGGTGCTGCAAATCCCAAATGTTGGCTGTGACTCAATGATAGTCCTCTTGCCTTTAAACTGACTGCTTCAGGTCCTTATTCATAAGTTCTAGAAGCAGAACTAGGCCATTGGCCCCATCCAGTCATCTCTGCCATTCAATTATGGCTGATTTATCTTTCCATACATAGAAACATAGAAAAAAGGTTCAGGAGGAGGCCATTCGGCCCTTCAAGGCAGCACCGCCATTCAATATGATCATGGCTGATCGTCCACTATCAATAACCCGTGCCTGCCTTCTCCCCATATCCCTTGACTCCACTAGCCCCTAGAGCTCGATCCAACTCTCTCTCTTAAATCCATCCAGTGATTTGGCCTCCACTGCCCTCTGTGGCAGGGAATTCCATAAATTCACAACTCTCTGGGTAAAAAAGTTTTTTCTCAGCTCAGTCTTAAATGACCTCCCCTTTATTCTAAGACTGTGGCCCCTGGTTCTGGACTCACCCAACATTGGGAACATTTTTCCTGCATCTAGCTTGTCCAGTCCTTTTATAATTTTATATGTTTCTATAAGATTCTCCCTCATCCTTCTAAACTCCAGTGAATACAAGACTAGTTTTTTCAATCTTTCCTCATATGAAAGTCCCGCCATCCCAGAGATCAATCTCATGAACCTACGCTGCATTGCCTCAATCACAAGGATGTCCTTCCTCAAATTAGGAGACCAAAACTGTACACAATACTCCAGATATGGTCTCACCAGAGCCCTATACAACTGCAGAAGAACCTCTTTACTCCTGTACTGAAATCCTCTTGTTATGAAGGCCAACATTCCATTAGCTTTCTTCACTGCCTGCTGTACCTGCACGCCAACTTTCAGTGACTAGTGTACAAGGACACCTAGGTCTCGCTGCACCTCCCCCTTACCTAACCTAACCCCATTGAGATAATAATCTGCTCCCTTGTTTTTGCCGCCAAAGTAGATAACCTCACATTTATCTATATTATTATACTGCATCTGCCACGCTTCTGCCCACTCACTCAACCTGTCCAGGTCCCCCTGCAACCTCCTAACATCCTCTTCACAGTTCACACTGCCACCCAGCTTTGTGTCATCCACAAACTTGCTAGTGTTGCTCCTAATTCCCTCTTCCAAATCATTAATATATATGGTAAATAGTTGCGGCCCCAACACCGAGCCTTGCGGCACTCCACTTGCCACTGCCTGCCATTCTGAAAAGGACCCGTTCACTCCTACTCTTTGCTTCCTGTCTGTCAACCAATTTGCTATCCATGTCAACACCCTACCCCCAATACCGTGTGCTCTAATTTTAGTCACCAGTCTCCCGTGCGGGACCTTATCAAAGGTTTTCTGAAAGTCTATAGACACTACATCCACTGGCTCCCCTTCATCCATTTTACTTGTCACATCCTCAAAAAATTCCAGAACATTAGTCAAGCATGATTTCCCTTTCATAAATCCATGGTGACTTAGACTAATCCTTTTACTGCTATCCAATGCCCCATTATTACCTCTTTAATAATTGACTCTCAACCCCATTCTCCTGCCTTCACCCCATAACCGCCTTCTCCCCATAACCCCTGACACCTATACTAATCTTATTGAAAGATGTGGAATGTACAGTCATTCAGATAAGACACAAAACTGTGGCCTAATCTGCCTTCACAGTAATAGATGAAACATCCCTTGATGCAACTTTGATTGATTGAATTGAAAGAGAAAACATGGAACCACAGCTTTCGGCCCACCGAGCACATGCCGACCTGTTCATACGTGTTTAGATTTTTAGGTTTCGATTTAGAATTTGTCATATAGTGCAGAAATAGGCCCAACGAGTCCGCGCCAACCAGCGATCGCACCGTACGTTATCCAACACACTAGGGACAATTTACAACTTTTACCAAAGCCAATTAACCTACAAACTTGTACGTCTTTGTAGTGTGGGAGGAAACCAGAACACCTGGAGAAAACCTACCTGGTCACAGGGAGAACGTGCAAACTCCGTGCAGACAGCATCCATAGTCAAGATCAAACCCGGGTCTCTGGCACTGTAAGGCAGCGACTCTACCGTTGTGCCACCCTATTAATTCCATGTAATCGATGTAATCAATGTAATTACATGAGTTCTGTGTAATCCCACTTTCATATCCTCTCCATACAGACTGGAGGCAATTTACAGAGGCAAATTAACCTGAAATTTACGGGGGCAAATTAACCTACTAACATAGACATAGAGAAAGGCACACAGTGCTGGAGTAACTCAATGGGTCAGACATCATCGCTGGACGACATGGATAAGTAATGTTTCAGGTGGGGACCTACAAAACGGCACGTCCTTGGGACGTGGGGGGTTTCAGAAGCACTCAGAGAAGACCTTTTATCTTAGAATAAAGGGGAGGTCATTTAAGACTGAGGTGAGAAAAAATGTTTTCACCCAGAGAGTAGTGAATTTATGGAATTCCCTGCCACAGAGGGCAGTGGAGGCCAAGTCACTGGATGGATTTAAGAGAGAGTTAGATAGAGCTCTAGGGGCTAGTGGAGTCAAGGGATATGGGGAGAAGGCAGGCACTGGTTATTGATAGCGGATGATCAGCCATGATCACAATGAATGGCGGTGCTGGCTCGAAGGGCCAAATGGCCTCCTCCTGCACCTATTTTCTATGTTTCTATGTAAGATCCACAGGATCACCGAGAGAACATGCAAACTCCAAAAAGACAGCACCCGAGGTAAGGATCAAACCAGAGTCTCTGCCGCTGTAATGCAGCAGCTCTACAAGATGATTGCTTCAAGCCGTACATGATTTTCAGGGGGATTGATAGGATAGGTATGGAAAGACCGTCTCCAGAGAGGCTTGGGCTATGTGGCATCATCTCAGGATAAGTGAGTGGCCATTTACAAATGATATGTAAAGAAAATGGTTTCCACGGAGAGGTGAAGTAATCATTGTAATTCTCTATCTCAGAGGGCTGCAGATGTGCAAGTCTGAGATCAATAAGCTTTCAGGCACTTAAGGGAACTAGAGGATTACAGGATCAGTCAGGAAGTCGATAAGGCCTGAGATATAGCACAGGGACTTTGAAGGGTTACATGGCCTAGTCATGCTCCTAATTCTTATGTTGTTTCATTTTGAATCCCACCAACCTTCATAATACAAATGATCAGGTCCCCACTGCATTGCTACATGTTGCTGTGTGGAAATTGGCCATGTTAGACAATAATTACACTTCAAACGTATTAATTGCTCACAAACATGCTCTGGGATACTCAGGGACCTTGTGAAGCTTGATCTAAATACAAGCTTTTCTTTGGGCTTGCAATAGAATTGTATCAAGTGGCTGTGATCAAGAAGCTCAGAGCCAGCCATGGTTTCAACGCGGGCAGAGAATTCATTTTTACAGAGACAAAGCAGTGAAAGACTATGGCTATACAGTACATGGGTTTTAAAGAGGAGGATAAAGAGTTCACCGTATGTCTGTACACGTGATAATAAAGAACCATTGAAAGAGGTAGCAAATCTCCGATGGCTAGAAAAGGTGGGATAATCACATTGAGTTTGAGGTTTAAAACCATTATGAAACCGTTTGGGAATGAGTGCACTGGTTAAGATGTTACAGAAGCACACTGAAGGGTTCTGAAGGGTTCTTCGGATGAGAGATCCAGGGGCTGGGGTAACCCCACGTACTCAGTTGGCGGGGTGACCATGCACCCATCCTCATCAACGTGTCGGCAGTGTCAAGAGAGTTTATTGTCATGTGTCTCAGATAGGATAATGAAATTCTTGCTTTGCTGCAGCACAACAGGATATTGTAGTCATAAATACAGATCAGATCAGTGTGTCCAAATACCATAGAATAAATAAATATATGTATATATATATATATATATATATACACACACCTCAGTAAACAGATAAAGTGCAATCGGCTGTTATAGTTCATAGTTAGTTTGAAGTTGTATTTAATAGTCTGATGGCTGTGGGGAAGCAGCTGTTCCTGAACCTGGATGTTGCGGATTTCAGGCTCCTGTACCTTCTACCCGATGGCAGCGGAGAGATGAGTGTGTGGCCAGGATGGTGTGGGTACTTGATGATGATGGCAGCCTTTTTGAGGCAACGACTGCAATAGATCCCCTCGATGGTAGGGAGCTGATGATGGACTGGGCAGTGTTTACGATTTTTTGCAGCCTTTTCTACTCCTGGACGCTCAGGTTGCCGAACCAAGCCACGATGCAACCGGTCAGCATGCTCTCTACTGTGCACCTGTAAAAGTTAGGGAGAATCCTCCTTGACATGCTAACTCTCCGTAATCTTTTCAGGAATGCAGAGGCGCTGATGTGCTTTCTTTATGATTGCATCAGTGTTCTGGGGCCAGGAGAAATCTTTGGAAATATGCACGCCCAGGAATTTAAAGTTCTTGACCCTTTCCACCATCGACCCGTTGATATAAACAGGACTGTAGGACCCCATCCTACCCCTTCCGAAGTCCACAATCAGTTCCTAGGTTTTGCTGGTGTTGAGGGCCAGGTTATTGTGCTGGCACCATTTTGTCAATCGATCAATCTCACTTCTATACTCTGACTCGTCCCCATCAGTCATACGTCCCACAACAGTGGTGTCGTCAGCAAACTTGATGATGGAGTGATGCACTATGTCCGGCTACGCAGTCATGAGTATAGAGTGAGTACAGCAGGGGGCTGAGCGTGCAGCCTTGAGGTGCTCCCATGCTGATTGTTATCGAGACTGACACATTTCCACCAATACGGCAGACTGTGGTCTGCGAATGATGAAGTCGAGGATCCAATTGCAGAGGGATGCGCAGAGACCCAGATCTGAGAGCTTGGTAACCAGCTTGGAGGGGATGATACCACTAAATGCTGAGCTGTAATCAATGAATAACAGCCTGACATGAGTTTTTGTTGTCCAAGTGGTCCAGAGCAGAATGGAGAGCCAGCGAGATCGCATCCACCGTTGATCTGTTTTGGCAGTAAGGAACTGCAGTGGGTCCAGGTTTTTGTCGAGGTACGAGTTGATTTGCGCCATGATCAGCCTCACAAAGCACTTCATCACCACCGACGTCAGTGCCACTGGGCAATAGTCATTGAGGCACGTCACCTTGCTCTTCTTGGGCACCGGTATAATTGATGCCCTTTTAAAGCAGGTGGGAACCTCAGACCTCAGAAGTGAGAGGTTGAAAATGTCCGTAAAAACTCCAGCCAGTTGGTACGCACAGGTTTTTAGAACACGACCGGGTATACTATCAGGTCAAGGCGCTTGAGTGGAGAGAGTCAACAGCTTCACCATCCTCAGCATACACATCTCCGATGATCTGACCCGGGCCCAGCACATTGATGGAACGACAAAGAAAGCTCATCAATGCTTTTACTTTCTGAGACGTTTGAGGAGATAAAGTAAGTCACCGATACTGTATCAAACCTCTGGAGGTTTGTGGCAGAGTGAATACTGACTGGTTGCAACGCATCCTGGTTCGGTAATTCAAATGCTCAAGGGCAAAGAAGGCTGCAGAAAGTGGTGGTCATTGCCCAATCCATCACAGATCCATCCCCACCATTGAAGGCATCTACAGAATGTAATGCTTCAAGAGAGCAGCTAATACCATGAAAGACACCACCACCATGGCCACACATTTTTAGCTTCTACCATAGATTCATGGAGCTATACATCATGGAAACAGACCCATTGGCCCAGCTTGTCCATGCCATATTGGGTTAGTCCAATTTGCCTGCATACGGCCCATATGCCTCTAAACCCTTCCTGTCCATTTATCTGTTCAAATGTCTTTTATAAGTTGTAATTGTACCGGCTTCTATAGCTTCCTCCAGCAGCTTGTTCCAGACACAACTACCATCTGAGTGCAAAGGTTGTTTCTGAGGTCCCTCTTAAATCTCTCCCCTCTCGCCACAAACTCTAGTCATAGAAACATCTATCTTGGGAGAGACACATTCACTTGATCCAGACCCCTCATGATCTTGAAGGTCAGTTAGGTCACTACTCAGCCTCCTAGGCTCCAAAGAAAAAAAGTCCCAGACTATACAACCTCTCTCTATAACTCAGAATGTAGAAATAAGGAACTGCATGTGCTGGTTTACAAAAAAAGACACAAAATGTTGGGGTAACTCAGCAGGTCAAGCAGCACCTATGGAGAACATGGATAGGTAACGTTTTGGGTCAGGACCCTTCTTCAGACCTGCTGAGCTACACCAGCACTGTATCTTTATTTAAAACAGTTTTTATCCACGAGTAGTTGCTCTACTCACCAGCCAAAAATCTGTAGCCTCCCTTTGATCTGGTATTTTGTTGGTTCACATGCCTAATCAATGGTGTTTTATCATTAATGTTTTATTATTAATGTTTAGTCTTTTCTGAATCATTCGTAACTGTCACTGTATGTCATGTTGTTACTTGTGGGCGGAGCACCAAGGCAAATTCCTTGTATGTGAATACTTGGCCAATAAACTTACTTATCCTACAACACAAGCTCATATGCCCAGGTAACATCCTGGTGAACCTCTTCTATGCTCTTTCGAACTGAATTATATCATTCCTATATCTCAAAGAGGTTCAGAAGCCTGGTGAATAAATTCGCCCGTTTCTGTCTTCAAAGGACCCACAGCTGGCTTAACCAATATTTTCCTCTTCACATACCAAAAGAAGCTTTTACTATCCTCCCTTATATTCTTGACTAGCTTACCTCCGTACTTCATCTTTTCTCCCCATATTGCCTTTTTGGTTATCCTCTATTGTTCTTTAAAAGTTACCCAATCCTCTGTCTTCCCGCTCATCTTTGCTATGTTATACATCTTCTCTTTTATTTTTATACTGTCCTTGACTTCCCTTGTCAGCCACGGTCGCCCCTTACTCCCCTTAGAATGTTTCTTCCTCTTTGGAATGAAAAGATTCATCTTCTGGATTATTCCCAGAAATTCCTGCCATTGCTGTTCCACCATCATCCCTGCTGGGGTCCCTTTCCAGGCACTTTGGCCAGTTCCTCGGGACTAAGACTAGAGTTGATCTTAATGTGTTGTTCTGTGGATCGAGATAATCCGAGAATAGTGTTGGGCTGATGATGAAGTGGGGTGTGAAGGTGGATTTTATCTAAGGATGGAGTTGATCTGAGGATGGAGTTAGAGTTGGTCTGATGGAGTGGTCTGATAGTTGGAGTGTGTGTCTGAGGATGGAGTGGGTTCGCAGGATAGAATTGTTGAAAGGGTAGAGGTGGTCTGAGGGTGGAATAGGGTCTGAGGATGGAGTTTCACCAGTTCATAAGTTCTTACGTTCATAAGTGATAGGAGTATAATTAGGCCGTTCGGCCCATCAAGTTTACTCCGCCATTCAATCATGGCTGATCTATCTCTCCCTCTGAACCCTATTCTCCTGCCTTCTCCCTATAACCACTGACACCCGTACTAATCAATAATCTATCTATCTCTGCCTTTAAAATGAATTCCACAGATTCACCACCCTATGACTAAAGAAATCCCTCCTCATCTCCTTCCTAAAGGAACATATTTTAATTCTGAGGTCTGGTCCTAGACCCTCCCACTAGTGGAAACATCTTCTCCACATCCACTCTATCCAGTTTGTATTAGGGTGGAGTGGGGTCCGAGGCTGGGGTGGGGTCCGAGGCTGGGGTGGGGTCCGAGGCTGGGGTGGGGTCCGAGGCTGGGGTGGGGTCCGAGGGGGGGGTGGGGTCCGAGGGGGGGGTGGGGTCCGAGGGGGGGAGTGGGGTCCGAGGGGGGAGGATCGTTCTGAGGGTGGAGGATGAGTCGAACAATGGAGGTGATCTGATGATGGAGGATGGGTCTGAGGATGGAGTTGGGTGCGAGGAGGGACTGGGATCTGTGGTGCTGCAATCTCTGGATGAGGATTCTGGTCTGTCTACTGAGATCATTTACAATACCAAATGTCAGCGATGGTCCATTAAATGTCAGACCTGCGCAAGTCTGAGGTCAGTTTCTTCTGCATATATAAATGAGATCAGCTTTGTTAACTTACAATTAAACAAAACCAGAATTAGAGCTTTTCATACTTATACTGTTATTTCAGCATGATGGTCGCATTCCGAAAAATAACATAATAACATGACATCAGTGAAGGAATATCTAATGGGTAGGAAGGAACTGCAGATGCTGGTTTATACCGAAGATAGACACAAAATGCTGGAGCAACTCAGTGGGACAAATAGCGGGACAGATGCTGCCTGTCCCACGGAGTTATGCCCCTGTCCCACTTAGGAAACCTGAATGGAAACCTCTGGAGACTTTGCGCCCCACCCAAGGTTTCCGTGTGGTTCCCGTAGGTTCCCGGATGTTTTTGTCAGTCTCCCTAATGGTCGAAAGTGGTTTCCGTTTTAAAAATCGGTAATTTTTTAGTCGAAGCCGGTTGCGAAGCAGAGTTGAAGGTGGAACCGCACGGAAACCTTGGGTGGGGCGCAAAGTCTCCAGAGGTTTCCGTTCAGGTTTCCTAAGTGGGACAGGGGCAAAGAATATATAATAATACACTAATCATGATCTTAAGCTAAAATGGTTAAATTCTCAGGCAGGAATAACTTCTCAATAGGAATGGGTGACCTTTCGGGTCAAGACACTTCTTCAGTTTGAAGAAGGGTCTCGACCTGAAACGTCACCCATTCGTGCTATCCAGAGATGCCGCCTGAATTACTCCAGCATTTTCTGTATATCTTCAGTTTAAACCAGCATCTGCAGTTCCTTCGTACACATAACTTCTTAATAGTTGCAGTTACTTTGTATGGCATTGTTAACTGCTGTTTACTTGGGCACTTAGCTTTGCTGAAGATGCAGAGTAATTAGATTGGATTTGGTCTGGGCCAGTAATCAGGCAGATTAGATTTTGCTGATCATCATATGATAGTCCCGATGTTCAGTTTTATTTCAGATTAAATTACAGCCAATAAATTCACTCTCAACAATAGGTCTTTGTCAATACACTATTGACAAGGTCCTGCATGGTAGGCTAGTCTGGAATGTTAGGTCACATGGAATCCAAGATGAACTAACATTGGATTCAAAACTGACTTAGACGAAGGGGTCATTGAGGTCATAGAATCATACTGCATGGAAACATGCCCTTCGGCCCAATTCGGTCATACCGACCAATATACCCATATCCAAGCCAACCCCATTTGCCCACCTTCGGCCAATATTCTTCTAAGCTACTAAACATTTTAAATCCTGTTATGGTACCTGCGTTAATTACCTCCATTGGTAGTTTATTTCATATACGTGCCATTCTCTGAGTGACAAAATTTGCCCCTCAGGTTCCTATTTCCAGCAAAACTGCTTTTCACTGTGCCTTGGTACACGTGACAGTAAAATAAGCGATCCTCTCTCATCCTTCTAAACTCCAGAGTGTACAAGCCCAGCTGTTCCATTCTCTCAGCATATGACATTCCTGCAATCCTGGGAAGTAACCTTGTAAACCTACACTGCACTCCCTCAATAGCATGAATGTCCTTCCTCAAATTAGGGGACCAAAACTGCACACAATACTCCAGGTGTGATCTCACTAGGGCCCTGTACAACCACAGAGGAACCTCTTTGCTCCTATACTCCTCGGGTTATAAAGGCCAACATGCCATTCGCTTTCTTCACTGCCTGCTGTACCTGCATGCTTACTTGGATAGACTGATGTACAAGGACCCCCAGATCCCGTTGTACTTCCCCTTTTTTCCAACGACGTCATTTAGATAGTAATCTGCCTTCCTGTTTTTAATACCAAAGTGGATAACCTCACATTTATCCACATTAAACTTCATCTGCCATGCATCTGCCCACTCCCCCAACCTGCCCAAGTCACCCTGCATTCTCATAGCATCCTCCTCACAGTTCACACTGCCGCCCAGCTTTGGGTCATCTGCAAATTTGCTAATATTACTTTGAATCCCTTCATCCAAATCATTGATGTATATTGTAAATGGCTGCGGTCCCAGCACCGAGCCTTGTGGTACCTCATTAGTCACTGCCTGCCGTTCTGAAGTACGTTCTGAAGTTCTGAAGAACCTGCCCGGTGAGGATCACAAAACAACATTTAGTTCAATTTAAGGTGGACAAAAATGCTGGAGAAACTCAGCGGGTGAGGCAGCATCTATGGAGCGAAGGAATTGGGGACGTTTCGGGTCGAGACCCTTCTTCAGACTGATGTGGGGGTGGGGGAAGAAGAAAGGAAGAGGCGAATAAACTGTCTTTGGAGAGAGGAGGAGAACTTCTTCAAAGTAGGCATACCTTGAGGAGATTTCACAGTGGAGTAGACAAAATGTTTAAGAAGGAACTGCAGATGCTGGACAAATCGAAGGCAGACAAAAATGCTGGAGAAACTCAGTGGGTGAGGCAGTATCTATGGAGCGAAGGAATAGGTGATGTTTCGGGTTGAGACCCTTCTTCAGACTGATGTTTAATTTAATTTAGTTCAGTTTAGTTTAATTTAGAGATACAGCGTGAAAACAGGCCCTTTAGCCCACCGAGTCCATGCCAATGACGATCACCCACATACTCATCTATTCTACACGCTGGGGACAATTTACAGAAGCCAATTATCCTACAAACCTACATGTCTCTAGAACGTGGGAGGAATCCGCAGCAACCAGTGAAAACCCACATGGTCCCAGGGAGAATATACAAGCCCCGAACATGCAGCACCTATAGTCAGGATTGAACATGGGTCTTTGGGGCTGTGAGACAGCAAATCCACTGCTGCGCCACTGTGCCACCAAAGGTGTGACAGGAGAGCCAACAGGTGTGGGAAGAGTAGCCAACAGGTAGCCTCATTGACTCAGGTAGTGAGCGAGTGATTCTACTCCACGCTCCCGGCTTTGCTCGGCTCAATCAAGCCCTTGATTGTTGCGGCTCGGGGGAGCTGGGTGGGCTGGAAGATGCCTGCAGACCCACCACAACCAGCAAGTCCATCCCCATCCTTCCCGCCGGTCTCCCAAACAGTCAGCTGTATGCACGGTGTGTCAGTAAGTCTGGCGATCATAATGTGGCGGCTCCCAAGGGTCGAGCCATTCCCAATATCAAACCCCTCGGCACGGGAATGGTTAAGTCCAGAGGCAGCCCTTAGCCAGAGGGATAAAAGGCAAGGGTTTAGGTGCCATCTTCCTCTTGCAGACTCCTCTGGTGACCAGAAGGACACTATTAAAAATATCTCCCGAAGCACCTGGCTCCTCGCCTTCATTTCGGGACTATCGCCCCACAGTAACATAGAAAATAAGTGCAGGAGGAGGCCATTCAGCCCTTCAAGCCAGTATCGCCATTCATTGTGAACATGGCAGCTCATCCCCAATCAATAACCCGTGCCTGCCTTCTCCCCATATCCTTTGCAACTGCTTTGAGTTTGTTCGAGACAGTACTATTATTTATACAGGTCACGAAGATTTGCTTAAAATGACCAGATGTGCCATCTCTGCTTGATTAACAGCAATATAGGTGCAATGCTGCAACTCTTATCTATCTTCTATATTACTAAAAGTCTGATCTTGACCGCTTTTGGCTCGCTGTGCTGTGATTTCCGAGTGAATGCCGCCACCTACGGTCGTCATTTTTGGCCACCACGCTCAGAGCCCTCCTCCGCCTTCTAGGACCAGAGGATTTTTCCCATCGATTAAAAATCAGAGAGATATTACAGTTTTAAAAATATTTCCCATTCTCTCTGCTGCCCCTGCTGGGGGGAGGGGGAGGGACTATAAAACCAGGATGTGGTGTGCCTCACTTAGTCTCTGCAAGATGGAGGAAGCCAGTGGTGTGTCTCACTCAGTCTCTCTGAGCTTTGGATAGCACTGAACACATGTCTACTCAACTGTGAGTGCCCTAAATGTGGATCTAAAAAGGTTGCAAAAAATGTCCATTGGTTCTAAAATGGTTGCAAAAAGTGTCTATTGGTTGTAAAATAGTTGCAGAAAGTGTCTCTGTTGGTTCTAAAATGCTTGCAAAAAGTGTGTCTATTGGTTCTAAAATGCTTGCAAAAAGTGTGTCTATTGGTTCTAAAATGCTTGCAAAAAGTGTCTCTATTGGTTCTAAAATGCTTGCAAAAAGTGTCTCTATTGGTTCTAAAATGCTTGCAAAAAGTGTCTCTATTGGTTCTAAAATGCTTGCAGAAAGTGTCTATTGGTTCTAAATAGTTGCAGAAAGTGTCTCTATTGCGTCTAAATGGTTGCAGAAAGTGTCTCTATTGGGTCTAAAATGCTTGCACAAAGTGTCTATTGGTTCTAAAATGCTTGCAAAAAGTGTGTATTGGTTCTAAAATGCTTGCAAAAAGTGTCTCTTGGTTCTAAAATGCTGCCTAGCCAGAGTGACTGAGCTGCCAGCCCAATAATCCATTTGGCCCACAATGTCCGTACTAGCCCTCTGGAAACCAGTCCCTTTGACCCACAACACACATACTAGCACTCCAGAAAGCCCCCCCCCCCCCTAGTCAGCAATATTGGAATTCGTGGAGAGGTGGAATATTGCATTGGGGGACCAGCCCTCCCGTGTGAAGCTGGGACCCAACGGCTCCCACTTAGTCTAGTCTTCTCTGTAAATGCCTCCAAGTTAATATAGAAAAAGTTCAGACTCATATTTGGAGCGGTAGGGTTGAGTTTCACACCTCAGTTTGCTCAGTTTATTGTCACGTGTAACGAGGTACAGGGAAAAGCTTTTGTTGCCTGCTATCCAGTCGGCAGAATGACAATACATGATTACAATCAATCCATTTACAGTGTATAGATACATGAAAAGGGAATAACTGCAAGGTAAAGCCAGCAAAGTCCAATCAAGGATAGTCCGAGGGTCATCACAGAGGTAGATAGTAGTTCAGCACTGTTCCCTGGTTGTGGTAGGACGATTCAGTTGCCTGATAACAGCTAGCAATCATCCACTTCAAATAAAAGATACAATATACACATTTTGTAGACATTTCCTATTGATTTTTACAGTACTAAATACAGAAACAAAACTACAGATTCTGGTTTGTATCAAAGACAGACACAAAGTACTGGAGTAACTCGGTAGATCAGGCAGCATCCCTGAAGAACATGTATAGGTAACGTCCCAGGTCAGGCCCCTTCTTCAGACTGTTTCAGGAAACTTCTATTTCTATCTATATCCGGATGTGTGGCAAGAATCTGACAGTTGCGGCCAGTGTTTTAACCCTTTTCCATTACATGTCCCATTGACCATGCTCTCCAACAGCCCAGAGAAGTCAACTGAATTGATGTGGTCCAAAAGCAAAACACAAAGTGCTGGAGCAACTCAGCGGTTCAGGCAACATCTGTGGAGCGAATGGATAGGCCTAACTCGAAGCGTCACCTGTGCCAAGTCAAGTCAAGTTTATTCGTCACATACGCATACGAGATGTGCAGTGAAATGTGTGCTCCCTACACAAGTGCTGCCTGACCTGCTGAGTTACTCTGGCACTTTGTGTTTCGCTCAAGATTCCAGCATCCATCTGCAATTGCATTAACCTAATCTGTTTACAGACTCTCTCTCTCTGGAAACCTTATGCTTTGTTGCATACAGTCTAAGTGAGTGTGCCCAGATATAACTATGGTTAGAAGACTCATCAATCCTGAAAAAAAAAAAACATTTGATGGATGTGGATATTAATTCCCTCGTAATATTTCAAAAGACGGAGGCAGAGAAATTCAACTCCATTTCGGAGCATTAAGTGCAATATCAGTGGCCCTGCACACAGCGCACAGCTTCCAAAATACACTGCTGCTGCCAATAAAAATATATTTCTAGACAAGTTACAAGTACGAAGTATTGGATTTTTGGATAGTCAAGCCAACCCTTGCGACTAATCAAGGACGAGTCGCATCCTGGCCATTCCCTCTTCTCCCCCCCTCACATCAGGCAAAAGGTATGGGAAGTGTGAAAGCGCACATCACCAGATTCAGGGACAGTTTCTTCCCAGCTGCTATCAAGCAACTGAATTATCCCACCACAACCAGAGAGCAGTGCTGAACTACTATCTACCTCTTTGGTGACCCTCGGACAAT
This sequence comes from Raja brachyura, assembly GCA_963514005.1. Next base: position 21,801,081 of record OY740781.1, on the reverse strand, counting down.
CCTTGATCGGACATTGCTGGCTTTACCTTGCACTAAACGTTATTCCCTTATTGTCTATCTATACACTGTAAATGGCTCGATTGTAATCATGTGTTGTCTTTCTGCTGACTGGTTAGCATGCAACAAAAGCTTTTCACTGCACCTCGGTACACGTGACAATAAACTAAACGGCCGGAGCTTGACCGTGAATGGCAGGGCCCTGGAGAGCGTCGTGGAGCAGAGTGCAGGTACGCATTTCCGTGGAAGTGGCATCGCAGTTAGATAGGGTGGTAAAGAAGGATGTCATTAAGCTGGAAAGAGTACAGGAAAGATTTACAAAGATGTTGCCAGCACTCGGGTATCTAAGCTATAAGGGAGATGTTGGACAGGCCAGGATTTTCTTCCTTGGAGTGCAGGAGGCTGAGGGATAATCTGATAGAGCTGTATTCATTAAAGAGAATAGATAGAGTGAATATACAGAATATAGAGAGGAATCAAGAACCAGAGGACATAGGTTTAAGATGAGAGGGGAAAGATTTACTTTTCAATCAGAGGGTGGTGGGTATATGGAATGAGCTGCCAGAGGAGGCTGTTGAGGCAGGTACAAAAACAGCATTTGAAAGGCAGTTGGGCAGGTACACGGCTAGGAAAGGTTTAGAGGGATACGGGGCAAGCGAAGGGAAATGGAACTAGCTTAGATGGGGCATTTTGGTCAGCATGGACGAGCTGGGCCGAAGGGCCTGTTTCAGCTGTTTGGCTCTGTGACTCTGAGTTGATTCACAAACAAATCACATCTCACATCACAGAAACAGGCCCTAGTGCTCACTCGTTCCAGGCCTGCCATCAGATATTTCGTTTTTACCTTATTTATAAATATTCTAGGTATACCAATTGAAAGGTTGATTGAAAATTGTGCTTTTCCTGGTTAGCTGTTCATGAGAAAGCATTAATGCAGCTCTTTAGCATCAAAGCTGCTGAATGCCAGGGATCCCCTTAAAAAGATATCTGACAGCATCTAATGTCTAGTCTAGTTCAGTCTAGTCTAGTTTAGAGATACAGCATGGAAACAGGCCCTTCAGCCCCCTCCGAGTCTACTACCCATTCACACTAGTTCTATATAAACGCACTTTTCATCCACTCCCTACACACTAGCGGCAATTTATAGAAATTAATCTACAAGCCCACGCGTCTTTGGGACATAGCATGGAAACTGGAACACAGGGAGGAATCCCACGCAGTCACAGGGAAAATGTGCAAACTCCACACAGTCAGCACCCGAGGTCAGGATCGAACCTAGCTCTCTTGCGTCGTGAGGCAGAAGCTCTCCCAGATGCACTATTGTGTTGGAAAGAGGCAGATCCTCAGGGGAACCTGGTATATCCATCGGGGATGGTGGCCAAAAATGCTGGAGAAACTCAGCGGGTGAGGCAGCATCTATGGAGTGAAGGAAATAGGCAACATTTCGGGCCGAAACCCTTCTTCAGACCGAAACGTTGCCCGTTTCCTTCGCTCCATAGATGCTGCCTCACCCGCTGAGTTTCTCCAGCATTTTTGTCTACCTTTGATTTTCCAGCATCTGCAGTTCCTTCTTAAACACATCCATCTGTGCGTTTTCTTCAAGGCCATCAATGAGCACCGTGCTCCACTGCTGACCAGGAAATCTGAGTCAATGTGTTTGACTGCAATAGTCATGTGACGGGTAATGGCAACATCATCATGTGGTCTTCATCATGGATCCAAAGTTTCCATGTATCCAAAGAGTTTGAATCCCAGCATGGTGAACAGAAAACTTAAATTCAGTGCGGCACGATGGCGTAGCGGTGGAGTTGCTACCTTACAGCACTTGCAGTGCCCAATTCCCGGGTTTGATTCTGACTAGGGGGCTGTCTGTACGCCGTTTATACGGTCTCCCCGTGTTCGCGTGGGTTTTCTCCGAGATCTTTAGTTTCCTCCCACACTCCAAAGATGTACAGGTTTGTCGGTTAATTGGCTGGTATAAGTGAATTGTAAAATTGTAAATTGTCCCTAGGATCGTGTTAATGTGCGGGGATCGCTGGTCGGTGCGGACTCAGTGGGCCGAAGGGCCTGTTTCTGCGCTGTATCTCTAAACTAAATTAAAGGGAGTTAAATAAATCCACGGCATGAGTTTTCTCTGGGTGTTCTGTTTTTTTCCCAGACGAGCTGGTTTGTAGGTTAATTGTCTTCTGTAAATTGCCCCTAGTGTGTTGGGAGTGGGAAAGTGGACTAACATTGAACTATTGTGACCGGGTGATCGATGTGGACTCGGTGGGCTGAAGGGCCTATTTCCACATTGCATCTCGAAAGCTAATAAACTAAAACATGGAATTATACCGTATCCCAAGTGATTCTAGCCATGAAAGTATCAGGTTGTGCAAAACCCCAGATGATTTACTAATGCCCTTCAGAGAACGAAATCCTTTAAGACCAAAATCCTTTAAGACCGAGATGAGAAAGACTTTTTTCACACAGAGAGTGTTGAGTCTCTGGAACTCTCTGCCACAGAGTGTAGTTGAGGCCAGTTCATTGGCTATATTTAAGAGGGAGTTAGATGTGGCCCTTGTGGCTAAGGGGATCAGAGGGTATGGAGAGAAGGCAGGTACGGGATACTGAGTTGGATGATCAGCCATGATCATATTGAATGGCGGTGCAGGCTCGAAGGGCCAAATGGCCTACTCCTGCACCTAATTTCTATGTTTCTATGAAATCTGCTTGTTGACCTACATGTAACTCTAGATCCAACAATATGCTTCACTCTTAACTATCTCTTATAGATTTCTTTGATCTTACAGGTGTATAAAGTCATGAGAGGAATAGATGGATGAATGCTGACTCCCTTCCCAGAATGCGGGAATCAAGAACCAGAGGGCATAGGTCAAGGCGAAGGGGGAAATATTTAAAAGGAATCTGAGGAGTAACTTTTACACGCAAAGAGTGGTGGGCGTATGGATCGAGCTGCCAGAGGAGGTTGTTCACGTAGATACTATCGCAATGTTTAAGAAGCAATTAGATAGGTACATGGATAGATAGATTTAGAGGGATTTGAGCCAAATGCAGGCATGGGACTAGTGTTGACGGGACATATTGGTCGGTGTGGGCAAGTTGGACCGAAGGGCCTGTTTCCACGCTGTAAGGCTCTCTATCTCTGCACCTCAGGGCAGGCACGGAGATCGCTGTCAAAACATGGGGGGGGGGGGGACACGACACAATTTCTTGGCAGCTGCGCCCACATGTGCACACACGTGAGGTTTCGGCCGTGGGCCCTATGGCCAGTAAAACATCAGCAACTGACCTGGTTGGTGACCGACTCTGAACTCTGGCAACAGCAGCTTCGTCCGCCCCGAATCGTGGGGCTTCAATCAGCCCGTTCACGGGGGCTTCAACATTGGAAGCCTCGATCGCCTCGATGCAGCAATTTGACCGCGGGGCGGTGGAAGATCCCGAGGTCGATTTTAAGCAGCGGCGGGCGATGAAAGGCCCCGTGAACGGGCCTATTCAAGTTCCGCTCTATGATCTTTGCTCCATCAGGACGTCTCCCTCCTCCAATCACCGCGCTCTCAGTCCCACCCCCTACTTCCACCTCTGACCGACACCTCCCTCCTCCAATCATCACGCTCAATCATCATGGCCCCCCCCCACTGCCTGCTGACCGACGCCTCTCTCGTCCAATCGGCACAAACAATCATCAGTCCCACCCCCACTGTCCTGCGGCAAGCGGAGGTTTTTAATAGATATTAAAAATCTAGATTACAAAAAATGGGTGGGATCGTCCCCCACCTCTCAAAACAGGGGCGTCCCCCTGTCCCCCCCGGAACTTCCACCCCTGCCTCACGGGCAATCCATTCATTTAAATGGAGAGGAAGGCTTGGGAGGGAGAAAGGATTCAGATATTTAATATTTTATGGCATTAATTAAACTTAAAGGCACAATTGATTATGTTTAAGAATCCTCCAGTGGTTGGAAGTATTTTAATTTTCTTCTAACTCGGGAGACTTAACAGTGGAAAAAGAACTGTCCTGGAGACTCATAATTCAGCACTTCCTTGTAATCATTTTTCTGAGATAATTTCTGCCCATCTGGGAGGATAAACAGGATCTTAGTTTTTAATCTGAAAAAGGTTTTAGTTTTAGTCTGAAGAAGGGTCTCGACCCGAGACATCACCCATTCCTTCTCTCCTGTCCGGCTGAGTTACTCCAGCCTCGCCTTTTGTGTCTACCCTCGCAGTTTTTATCTTTCTGCAACAAGCGACGCATTAGCGTGGTACCCTAAATTGTGTTTAAGTCCCTAAAGTGGGATATGACCTTTAACCTTTGAGCCCCACCCCTTCACTTCCAATATTGTGCATGAGAACGATAAATCAATGCTCATGCTGACGTCAGCAACAAAGTAAATAATGTATCCTGGAAACCCCGTGCCGTTTGCAATGAACATGATCTCCTTACATGTCTCTCTAAGTTGCACAAAGCACTGACTTTTCATTCTTTCTTTTTCCTATTTGTGTCACGGCATTATTTTTGACTGTGTAAGCAGACCGTGTAAAATCCAGTTGAAGGTCAGTGTTCTATGTGACGCAGAGACATACTGTGAGCCAAAACCTTTCAGTGAATGGCCTAAGGCATCCCAGCACATTTGGGAGAGGAAACAATAGATCTACCAGGAGGCAGCAAGGTGGCTGCATATATGACAAAAAACCACCTTACCCTAGGCTATAAAAGGTTTCTCAACAGTTTTTTGTAGTATCAGATGTGCTTAATAACATACCAAAAGTCTACCACAGTCAGACCACTGGAAAGGACTAATTTTCAAGATGGCGCCAAGATCCATTTTATGTGTAATATTAGCATAAAAATGAATATTTTCCAGTGCAAGTATAGGTCGGCCTCATAAAAACAAACATAACACATGAAAATCAACAGGAACTGCAGTATAACTATGCCCATGTTGTGAATTTGAAAGAAGTGAAGGAATAATGGATATTTCAAGGATTTGGCAGGCATCTTGGACGCCATCTTGAAAATTAGACCTTTCCAGTGGTCTGACTGGTAGACTTTTGGTATGTTATTATGCAGACCTGGTACTATAAAAACTGTTGAGAAACCTTTTGTAGCAATTTATTTGTGGTCAAACCACATATGTAGCCGCCTAACAACTGCCTTAACACCAGATGATTCTCTCCATATGCAACCAGGTTGGATGGCTTGTATCACAATTCCGAACCTGTAGGACTCATTTGTTCTTTGGTTCCAAACTTCTTGCTTTGTGCCATCTGCCTCCTCTCCCTTTCTGATACTGCCCACAACCAGTTATGTTGCGGGATCTTAACCCAAAATATCGATCGTCATTTTGTCTCCACAGATGCTGCCTGACCTGATGAGTTCCTTCAGTGCAAACATTGTTCCTGTGCTGCACTGTTCTATGTTCTCCGGGGCTAGTCTAGCTGGGGCATCTTGGTCAGTATGAGCAGGTTGGGCCGAAGGGCGTGTTTACGTGCTGTGTGACTAAGATTCTATTGGTTACAATACGGACACTTATGTCAGCTTTTGCGAGGACAGTTGCATTCCAACTAGGACCCGGACCTGGTTCAACAACAAGCCCTGATTCACTGCAGAACTCAGACAGTCCCGACAATCTAAAGAGGAGGCCTACAGGAGCGGGGATGCAGACCTCTACAGGCAGGCCAAGTCAGATTCCAATCAGATCACCTTTATTGTCATTCAGACCTTTCGGTCTGAACGAAATTTCGTGCCTGCAGTCATACATATATTAAAAGTAACAAAAACACACAATAAACACAAATTTAACATCCACCACAGTGAGTTCACCAGGCACCTCCTCACTGTGATGGAAGGCAAAAGTCTTAGTCTTTGGCTCTTCCCTCCTTGTTCTCCCTCTGCGCTGAGACGATCCAGGCCTCCGATGTTGTGACCCCGCCGGGTGTTGGTAAGTGAGTCAGTCCCGCGGCTGAATCCAGCTCCGCGAACAGGCCGATTCAAACTCCGCGGCCCGGGGCGGTCAAAGCTGCCGAAGCTGCCGCCCTCCAGTCCAGCGGACTCAGCTGCTATTGCGGGAGCTCCAGAAAACAGGTCACCAACCTGTGACCTGCGAGCTCCCGACGATGTCGTCCACTGGGCCCGCGGCCGGGCCTCGGAAGCCGCGCTGCCACCGCCGCCGAAACGCCAGAACACCGCCACAGCTCCAAGTCGGGCCGTTGCCACTACCAGAACGCCGGAGTGCCACCACAGCTCCAAGTCGGGACGCTGCCGCTACCGGAACGCCGGAGTGCCGCCACAGCTCCAAGTCGGGCCACAGCTCCAAGTCGGGCCGCTGCCGCTACCGGAACGCCGGAGTGCCGCCACAGCTCCGTGGGGCCGCTGCTGCTGCCAGGTTGGGCCAGTCGGGCCACTGCCACTGCCGGAACTGCAGCTGCCACGAACGCCGCCCGAGGCAGTCAGCTCCACCATTAGGCCTCAGCGCAGACGGAGACGGGGGACATGACAAGAAAAGGTCGTATCCCCCCGAAGGAAGAGACTAAACCATGTTTCTCCCCCCCCCCCCCCCCCTCCCCCACACTTACACAATCTAATAAACTAACTAAACTAAAACAGACACAAGCAAAACAACAACAAAAAGAAAGACCAGACGGACTGCAGGCCAGCCGCAGCTGCCAGGCAGCGCCGCCACTTCCGGTCCAAGTACAAGCTGAGAAGAGGAATCGGAGCTGCCAAGGAAAGGTACTCTGAGAAGTTGAGGAGCAAGTTCTCAGCTAGTGACTCTTCTTCAGTTTGGAAGGGCTTGCAAGAAATTACCAACCACAAGAGGAAAGCCCCCCGCTCTTTGACCAATGACCTGAATGGGTTTTACTGCAGGTTTGAAAATCAGAAATGTAACCCTGGTACCCCCTCCCCAACCAACACAGCCAGACCCCAGTCTGCAAAGAATGGACCCTGCACCCTCTCCTTCCCATTCACCACTTCACACCTACCTAAGGCAAGACTTCAGTATGAAAAGACTGGACCATTTCCCACCCCAGCCAACACTTCACAGCCTGAACTCAGTCTGCAAAGACTGTGCCTTTCTACACCAAACCCCCCCCCCAAATCACCACTTCACACCCAATCACCCACACCCTCTGTGCTGCACAACATCACTTATCCAATATCAACAATAGAAATAGAGGAGGTGGAGAGGCTTTTCAGAGGACAAAAATGCCAGAAATCTCCAGGACCTGACAATGTTTCTCCTTCTACTCTTAAGCTCCATGTCAAATGCTGGCACCAGTCTACACAGACATTTTCAACCAGTCCCTGCAAACATGCACTGTCGCTGCCTGCTTCAAAGTCTCCACTATTGTCCCTGTACCCAAAAAGCCAAAGATTACTTATCTTAATAACTACAGGCCTGTCGCTCTGACCTCTGTAGTCATGAAAACACTCGAAAGGCTTGTGCTGGCCAAGCTGAAAAATATCACAAACTCCCTGCTGGACCCTCTGTAGTATGCATATCGGGCCAATAGATCTGTGCATGATGCAGTCAACCTGGGCCTGCACTTCATCCTACAGCACCTAGACCGCCAGGGGACCTATGCGAGGATCCTGTTTGTTGGTTTTAGCTCTGCATTCAACACCATTGTGCCAGAGCTACTACACTCCAAACTTTCCGAGTTGACTGTGCCTGAACCCCTCTGTCGGTGGAAGCTGCAGCGAATCGTCCGATCAACAGAGAAGGTTATTGGCTGCAACCTTCCCTCCATTAATGAACTGTACACTGCAAGGGCCAGGAAGCGAGCGGGCAAGAACATCTCTAACCCCGCTCACCCTGGCCACAAACTCTTTGAATCACTTCCCTCTGGAAGGCGACTCCGGATTGTCAAAGCTGCCACAGCCAGACATAAAAACAGCTTTTATCCACGAGTAGTTGCTCTAATCAACAGCCAAAAATCCTTTGATCTGGTATTTGTTGGTTCACATGCTTGATCAATGGTGTTTTATCATTAATGTTTGATTATTATTAATGTTTAGTGTTTTCTGAGTCATTCATAACTGTCACTGTATGTCATGTTGTTACTTGTGGGCGGAGCACCAAGGCAAATTCCTTGTATGTGAATACTTGGCCAATAAACTTACTTATATGTTTTCAATAATATTAAAGGAGTTAAAGTAAAGTGGGTGCTAGATATTATTTTTAGATGAACGCATCACAAGTTTGTATAGGATGGTCACAATAATGATGTTTCAGTAACTCCTATCCCGACCTGTTTGGCAACACAGGGTACATCTGAGTAGAATCTGTTCAAATAATAAATGCTCCTGTATCTGTGTGAAGCATTTTATTCCCTTCTTTTGAATTAGCTTTGTTTTCATTTCCTATTTGTCTACCTGTGCTTTAGGGGGCTAGTGGTCAGATTCGCTGCACCCAGTATTAATGAGATGCTGGGACACTGTCATCCTCCTAGTGTTTCCTCAAGCTGGTATTGTTCACAGTGGGCTGCAGATATTTACGTGGACGTGACACAATGTCATGGCTATAAGCACTGCTTATGATCTTGTCAGGTCGCCAAATTGCACCTTAATTTTATATTTTGGAGTTGCAAACGGAAGTGAAAACTGCTCAGGTGATATTATACTTTTTCACCCAGAGAGTTGTGAATCTGTGGAATTTGCTGCCTCAGAAGGCAGTGGAGGCCAATTCTCTGGATGTTTTCAAGAGAAAATGAGATAGAGCTCTTAAAGATAGTAGAGTCAGGGGATATGGTGGGAAGGCAGGAACAGGGTACTGAATGTGGATGATCAGCCATGATCACAGTGAATGGCGGTGTTGGCTCAAAGGGCCGAATGGCTACTCCTGCACTTGTTGTCTATTGTCTATTTTCACAAAAAGCAGACCAAGTCTGAGGAAGGGTCTCTACCCGAAACGTTGCCCATTTCCTTTGCTCCATAGATGCTGCTGCACCCGCTGAATTTCCCCAGCACTTTTGTCTACCTTCGATTTACCAGCATCTGCAGTTCCTTCTTAAACCCAGCAAAATTCCTTTCCATTCAAATGTCTCTCAAACTTCAGCAAACTGATTGAAGACATGGTTGATGGTTGAGTCAACTGTCATAGAGTCCGAGAGTCATACAGCATGGAAACAGGCCCTTCGGCTCAACTTGCCCACATCGGCCAACATGTCCCAGCTACACTATTCCCACCTGCCTGCGTTTGCTTAAAATAATTTTACTGAAAATAAACTTGCCTTTGTTGTTCCGTTTGTGTTTTCCAAGGTCCACCAGGTTCCAATCCTTGCTTCAACCGTGTGCAGAATTACTGAATTCCGGGGATGAAATGTAAGGTCAACTCCTTGACGTTAATGGATCAATGAATCAATGGCAGCACAGCTCCAGCCCCAGAGCTGTTTACGACCAGAGGTCAAAGATTTAAGCTGACGAGCAAGGTTTTTTTTTCATCGTTTAGAGATCCAGCGTGGAAACAGGCTAAATCCACAGCGACCACCAATCACCCGCACACTAGTTCTATCCTACACACTAAGGATAATTTATAGAAATCAATTAGTCAGAGGGTGGTGAATCTGTGGAATTCTTTGCCACAGAAGCCTATGGAGGCAAAGTTAGTGGATATATTTAACGGAGAGGTAGATAGGTTTTTGATTAGTACGGGTGTCAGAGGTTATGGGGAGAAGGCAGGAGAATGGGGTTAGGAGGGAGAGATAGATCAGCCATGATTGAATGGCAGAGTAGACTTGATGGGTCGAATGGCCTTATTCTGCTCCTATCACATATGATCATGAATTAATCTACAAACCTGTACATCTTTGGGACTCAATGGGACAGGCAGTATCTCTGGATAGAAGGAATAGGGTGATGTTTTAGGTCGAGACCCTTCTTCAGACCATGAGCATTTGTCAAAATATACAAATTAAAATAAACACTGGAAAGTAAAAATGGACCACATTGAATGTATGTGTCCAATTAAAATGTTGCAAACACTGTTCCTTAAAGCCATTTAACAACTCTTAGATTAAAAGCATGCATTGAGTTGCCACAAAGTCTGCTTCCAATTTCCTTCACTTTCCTTTTTGGTAGATATTATTGATGAGAAAATCATTATTTTACACCACCTATTGCTTAAAATCAATTATAACCTTGATGCAAGCTCATTAACATGAAAAATTGACTCCATTCCTTGTTCTACAGAAGCTTCCTGATCTATTGAGTAATTACCACATTCTAGAGTCATAGAGTGATACAGTGTGGAAACAGGCCCTTCGGCCCAACTTGCCCACAATGGCCAACATGTCCCAGCTACACTAGGTCCACCTGTCTGCATTTGGTCCATATTCCTCCAAACCTGTCCTATCTGTGTACCTGTGTAGCTGTTTACTAATCGCTGGGATAGTCCCAGCCTCAACTACATCCTCTGGCAGCTTGTTCCATACACACCCCCCCTCCCCACCCTTTGTGTGAAAATGTTACCCCTCAGAGTGCCAGTGCTATTACATCTTTTTCCCTGCACCTTCAACCTATGTCCTCTGGTCCACAATTCCGCTACTCCGGGCAAGTCAAGGTGCATCTACTCGATCTATTCCTCTCATGATTTTACACACCTCTATAAGATCACCCCTCATCCTCCTGTGCTCCAGGAAATAGTCCCGCAAGGAAACAGCATCTATCATTGAGGAGACCCACCACCGAGGCCGCACCCTCCTCTCACTGATACAGAAAGCATAAAGATCCCCACCACCAGGTTCAAGAACAGTTACTTTCATACAATTATAGGTTATTGAATCAACCTGCACAATGCTTGGCAACCAGAAGAGTACGGACAATAAAGTATCAATGAATTTAATCTTGTACGACCATACTGCCTGAAGCATGGTTCCAAGCCGAAACGTCACCTATCCATCTTCTCCAGAGATTCTGTCTCTGTCAGACTTGTTTTTTTCTTATTCTGTTCTCCACTAATGTCTTACATTTTTCTCCCCCCCAGAGTCTTCTTTCTTTCAGAAATATTATAATTTGTCATTTTGTGGGTGGGTCTGAGACTATGTGCATGTGATACTGCTGGTAGCAAGATTTCATTGTACACGTACCTCAAAGTACTCGTGCACATGACAATAAACTCAACTTGAAACACCGGCTCACGTTTCTCGTACTCTTCATCCATGTAACCATATAACAATTACAGCACGGAAACAGGCCTTCTCGGCCCTTCCAGTCCGTGCCGACCATTTATTTTCCCCTAGTCCCATCTACCTGCACGCAGACCATACCCCTCCATTCCCTTCCCGTCCATATACCTATCCACTTTACTTTTAAATGTTAAAATTGATCCTGCTTCCACCACTTCTGCTGGAAGATCATTCCACACAGCCACCACTCTCTGAGTAAAGAAGTTCCCCCTCATGTTACCCCTAAACTTCTGTCCCTTAATTCTCATGTCATGCCCTCTTGTTTGAATCTTCCCTACCCTCAATGGGAAAAGCTTATCCATGTCAACTCTGTCTATCCCTTCCATCATTTTGAAGACCTCAATCAAGTCCCCCCTTAACCTTCTGCGCTCCAAAGAATAAAGACCTAACTTGTTCAACCATTTGAGTGTGTTCACAGCAGACGGACACTGATGGTACATGGGACGCATTCATTATCCCGAAAGCTTAAGGGCCTGTCCCACTTGCATGCGATTGGGACGGGCCCTCATGATGAGAGAGGGAATGCAGGGGTTACTTGAAGTTGGAGAAATCAATATTCATACCCCTGGGTTGTAAGCTGCCCAAGTGAAATATGAGATGCTGTTCCACCAATTTGCGTTTAGAAACATAGAAAAGTAGGTGCAGGAATAGGCCATTCGGCCCTTCAAGCCTGCACCGCCATTCAATATGATCTTGGCTGATCATCCAACTCAGTATCCTGTACCTGCCTTCTCTCCATACCCCCTGATCCCTTTAGCCACAAGAGCCACATCCAACTCCCTCTTGAATATAGCCAACGAGCTGGCCTCAATGACCTTCTGTGGCAGAGAATTCCAGAGAATCACCACTCTCAGTGTAAAGAATGTTTTCCTCATCTTGCTCCTAAAGGAATTCCCCCTTATCCTTAGACTGTGACCTCTTGTTCTGGACTCCCCCAACATCGGGAACAATCTTCCTGCATCTAGCTTGTCCAACCCCTTAAGAATTTTGTAAGTTTCTATAAGATCCCCCCTCAATCTTCTAAATTCCAGTGAGTACAAGCCGAGTCTATCCAGTCTTTCTTCATATGAAAGTCCTGATATCCCAGGAATCAGTCTGGTGAACCTTCTCTGAACCCACTCTATGGCAAGAATGTCTTTCCTCAGATTTGGAGACCAAAACTGTACGTAATACTCCAGGTGTGGTCTCACCAAAACCCTGTACAACTGCAGTAGAACCTCCCTGCTCCTATACTCAAATCCTTTCACTATGAATGCTAACATACCTTTTGCTTTCTTCACTGCCTGCTGCACCTGCATGCCTACTTTCAATGACTGGTGTACCATGACACCCAGGTCTCGTTGCATCTCCCCTTTTCCCAATCTGCCACCATTCAGTCTACCCTCAAGTTTTTGCCACCAAAGTGGATAACCTCACATTTATCCACATTATACTGCATCTGCCATGCATCTGCCCATTCACTCAGCCTATCCAAATCACCCTGCAGCCTCCTAGCATCCTCCTCACACCTAACTATACCCCCCAGCTTGGTGTTTAGCCTCACTAGGACAATGGAAGAGGCCTAGGACAGAAAGGTCAGCGTGGGAATGGGAAGCGGAGTTAAAGTGTTTAGCAACTGGGAGATCATAGTAGTTCAGGCGGACTAGTCTGTGTGTGGTTGACTATTTACAGAGGGAGGGGAAGCGAGCCCATCTTTAGCTTCTCCTATCTATCGCTTCTCCTCCGTTCCCTTCGTGTCTACTGCAAGCAACATTGGTCGGGGCAGCTGAAAGCCAACATGTAAACAATGGAGAGCGACTTCCTAGTGAAACAACCCTTCCTTACCTCTAGTTTCCCTCTCCCCCGACTCTCAGTCTGAATAAGGGTCTCGACCCAAAACGGCACCTATTCCTTCTCTCCAGAGATGTTGCCTGTCCCGTGGGGTTACTCCAGCTTTTTGTTATCCACAAATGTGAGGTTATCCACTTTCTATCTTTAGTGAAACATCTGTTGGGCTTTCATTGAAAATGTCTCGTCAGGCGGTGGAGATGGGCTGGGAAACCCAGCGGCATGGGTGGTCTACAAGGAGGCAAAGCTCGGTATCCAGGTGCACAGGCAGGATTCATTACATAATATTCAAGCCCACTGCTGGCAACAGGAGCAATCAATACATCCAGTCTAGCCGTGATTTTTCTCGTTATGAAACCACCACCTCATTTATTTTTAGAAGCATACGACATATATGACTGTGCTCTTTTTATTTTATTAGGGAAGTATTGGGGTGGTTTTCACTTTGGAGTGATGGATTGTGAGGCAGTCGGTAAAGGTCGCTGCTCGCCCGGGCCAAGGTCATAAGGGGAAATCATGCTTGACTAATCTTCTGGAATGTTTTGAGGATGTAACTAGGAAAATGGACAAGGGAGAGCCAGTGGACGCAGGTACCTGGACTTTCAGAAATCATTTGATAAGGTCCCACATAGGAGATTAGTGGGCAAAATTAGAGCACATGATATTGGGAGTAGAGTGCTGACATGGATAGAAAATTGGTTGGCAGACAGGAAACAAAGATTAGGGATTAACGGGTCCCTTTCAGAATGGCAGGCAGTGACTAGTGGGGTACTGCAAGGCTCGGTGCCGGGACCGCAGCTATTTACAATATACATTGATGATTTAGATGAAGGGATTCAAAGTAACATTAGCAAATTTGCAGATGACACAAAACTGGGTGGCAGTGTGAACTGTGAGGAGCTTGCTATGAGAATGCAGGGTGGCTTGGACAGGTTGGGGGAGTGGGCAGATGCAGTTTAATGTGGATAAATGTGAGGTTATCCACTAGACTAAGTGGGACACGTTGGGTTACATGTTCACACGGGAGGGCTGGTCCCCCAACGCAATATTCCACCTCTCCACCAATTCCAATATTGATGACCAGTGGAGGGGGGGGGGGGAGGGGGCTTTATGGAGTGCTAGTATGGATGTTGTGGGCTGAAGGGACTAGTTTCCAGTGGTCTAGTATGGACATTGTGGGCCGAATGGATTCTTGGGCTGGCAGCTCAGTCACTCAAGCCTGGTGTGCTGGCAGCTCACTCACTCACGGCTGGTGGGCTGGCAGTTGACTCACGGATATTGTTTGAAATTCCATTTCATGCAGGGTGCATGGCCACCAAATTCAAATGCAGTTTCCTACCATTTCAAGCAGGGAGCAAAGCCACCAAATTCAAATGCAGTTTCTTACCATTTCAAGCAGGGTGCAAGGCCACCAAATTCAAAAGCAATTTCATACCATTTCAAGCAGGGTGCAAGGCCACCAAATTCAAAAGCAGTTTCCTACCATTTCAAGCAGGGTACAAGGCCACCAAGGTGACCTCTCCCTCCCCCATCTTGCAGAGACTGAGCCACGCCCACACTTCTGGGTTTTATAATCCCTCTCCCTCCCACCAGAAGAGGCGCGGCCTTCATGGCAGTGATTGACAGGAGAGAGTATCTCAACAGTTTTTAAACACTAATAACTCTTTTATTTTTAATTGATGGGAAAATTTCTCTTGTCCTGCGCAGCGGAGGGGGGCTCTGAGTAAGATGGCCAAAAATCACAGCCTTAAATGGTGAGCGAATTTTCTAAAATCAATATGCAGTGCAAACAGGAAGTGGTCAAGATGAGACTTTTAATTATATAGATAAATGTAAGGTTATCCACTTTGGTGGCAAAAACAGGAAGGCAGATTATTAACTGAACGGTGTCAAGTTGGGAAAAGAGGAAGTACAAAGAGATATGGGGGTCCTTGTTCATCAGTCACTGAAAGTAATCATACAGGTACAGCAGGCAGTGAAGAAAGCTAATGGCATGTTGGCATTCATAACAAGAGTTGAGTATAGGAGCAAAGAGGTCCTTCTGCAGTTGTGCAGGGACCACACCTGGAGTATTGTGTGCAGCTTGGTCTCCAAATTTGAGGAAGGACATTCTTGCTATTGAGGGAGTGCAGCGTAGGTTCACGAGGTTAATTCCCTGGATGGCGGGACTGTAATATGTTGATAGAATGGAGCGGCTGGACGTGTATATTCTGGAATTTAGAAGGATGAGTGAGGATCTTATTGAAACATATAAGATTATTATGGGATTGGATACGAAACCTGTTCCCGATATTTTGGGAGTCCAGAACCAGGGGCCACAGTTTAAGAATAAGGGGTAGGCCATTTGGAACGGAGATGAGGAAAAGCGTTTTCACCCAGAGAGTTGTGAACCTGTGGAATTCTCTGCCTCAGAAGGCAATGGAGGTCAATTCTCTGGATGCTTTCAAGAGAGAGTTAGATAGCGCTCTTAAAGATAGCAGTCAGGGAATATGGTGAGAAGGCAGGAATGGGGTACTGAATGTGGATGGTCAGCCTTGATCACAGTGAATGGCGGTGCTGGCTCGAAGGGCCGAATGGCACCTCCTGCACCTATTGTCTATTATCATGTGATAGAAGCAAAAGTAGATTCAAATCTACTCCTCCATTCAATCATGGCTGATCTATCTCTCCCTCCTAACACCATTCTCCAGCCTTCTCCCCAAAACCTCTGACACCAGCACTAATCAAGAATCTATCTACAGTGTCTCTGCCTTAAACATATCCATTGACTGCATCCACAACCTACACCACCCTCTTACTAAAGAAATTCCTCCTCATCTCCTTCTAAAGGAACGTCCTTTAATTCTGAGGCTACGACCACTCGTCCTAGACTCTCCCCCTAGTGGAAATAACCTTTCCACATCCACTCTATCTGTGCCTTTCATTATTCTGTAAATTTCAATGAGGTCCCCCCCTCCCCCCCCCCCCCCCCCCCCCCTTCAACCTTCTAAACTCCAATGTTGAGGCCCTGTGCTGTAATTCGCTCATCATATGCTAACCCACTGATTCCACTGGAATTAACCATCGGGTGGCGCCAGCAAAGGCTGCCTCACCAACAGTCTGTCTGTACCTTCCTTCTTTGTTGTTTGATAGTATGTGATAGAGTGGAAACCTCCTCTCCGCATCCACTCTATTGAAGCCTTTCGTTATTAGGAACTTTTCAATGAGGTCCTCCCTCATTCAACATCACCCAACATCAGTTGGACGCACTCAACATCAGCAGATGCAGCAAGATCCAGAAGAGGGAAAGCCTATCAGCCCTTTCCTCTCCCTCGTTCCGCAACCTTCCCCATTAAACAACGCACTCAGGTACAAACCAGGCATTGAAGACTCTCTCAATGTATATGAACCCAAGTCCTCCCCTTTAAAGATAGACACAAGAATCGGGAGCAACTCAGCGTGTCAGGCAGCATCTCTGGAGAAAAGGAACAGGTGACGATTCAGGTCGTGACCCTTCTTCAGTCTGAGAATCAGGGGAAATGTAACGAGAGATATAGACGGCACATAGAACAAATAAATGAAAGATATGCAAAAAGCAAGAATGATCAAGGGGAGGTAGAGCCTACAATGGTCCATTGTTGGCTATGAGCTATGTGATAACGAGCTATATAGACCGTGAAACTGAACAGGACGACAATGATTTCAAGAGTGTTTATATGTCATGTGCGTTGGATATGAACAGAAACAATGACATTCTTACTTGCTATAGCTTCACCGGCACATTAAACGCAACAACAACAAAATAAATGCCAAATACAATAAATATCAGTTCTTCCAAATAAACTAGACCATAAAAACAAAAATGATCCAATGTTGCTGACTAGATCAGACCACATCTTAGTGCAATTATATTCACTCATGGAGTATTGTGTACTGTCCACTGTGGCCTCTTTATATCAAAAAGTATACCCTTACTACAGAGGGAGTGCCAGAAATTTCATATGAGGAGAGTTGAATAGATCAGGCCTGTATTTTCTGGCGTTTCAAATTAAAAGATATGAAATCCAAAGGCTCCATCCACTTGGCAAACTGAGATGAGGAGAAATTCCTGACTTGGATACAGACTTTAGACTTGGAAACAGGTTCTTCAGCCTACTGAGTCCCCGCTCACCAGCCATCACCCTATTCATCAGCACTATCGTACACACTAGGGAAAATATACAGAAGCCAATGAACCTACAAGCCTGTACGTCTTTGGAGTGTGGGAGGAAACCGGAACACCCGGAGAAAACTCATGCGGTCACAGGGAGAACGTACAAACTCCGTACAGGCAGCACCTGGAGTCAGGATCGAACCCGGGTCTCAGTCGCTGTCCGCTGTAAGGTAGCAACTCTACCGCTGCACCACTGCGCCGCCCTAATGAATGTTGGTGAACATTTGGAATTCTCTACCCCATAGGGCTCTGGAGGTTCAGACATTGACTGCATTCAAAACAGACTGATGTGCTCCTGGATATTACAGGGATCTGAGCAATGCTGTTGAGCTAGGTCAACCATGATCTTCTTGTTGAGCTAGGATAGCCATGAACTTCTTGCTAACCTAAGTCAGCCATGGTCTTCTTGTTATTTTAGGTCAGACATAACAATTTCATCGAGCCACGTCAACGATGGATGAGCATAATGGTGGAACAGCTGAAGGGGCTGAATGGCCTGGCCCTGTTATTATTTCTTAGGCCTATAATGTCACAATTTTTAGCTGGTGTAGCAATGTTGGGAAATTCTAAGGCATCATTCCTGTTCTGTGGGATTTACCTGAAAAGCCTATGCAACTAAATTTCATCCTGTTTTGTTGTAAATATGCACCCACTTTTAAGGATTTCCTTAAAAAATATCAACATTATAAACATCATGACATTGGCAACACCCATGCTCTTGTTTTTATACTCAAGATCCCGTGCTAAAATAGAACCCGTGAGCTTCCTATCATTACCTCAACACTGATCTCACAGCTGCTACATCATTGAGGAGGATATTTATTTCTTGTCTAGCCACAAGCGAGGTCTCGGAGGACTGGAGAGTGGTCAATGTTGCTCCTTTGTTAAGAAAGGAACGAGAGATTCCAGGGAACTGTAGGCCCGTGAGCCTCACATCAGTGCAAGGGAAACTATTGGAGAGAATGCTTTGAGGTGGGATTAGGCTGATTAGGGATAGCAAGCACAGCTTTGTGAACAGCAGGTCATGTTTTACGAACCTGACCAGGCTTTTTGTGAAGGTGATGAAGGAGTTGATGAAGGTAGGGAGGTGGATGTTGTACACATATATTTTAATAAGGCTTTTGTCATGGTAAACTGATCCAGAAGATTAAGACATACGGGATGAAGAAGACTTGATTCAGAACTGGCTTGTTTATAGAATACAGAGGGTTGCAATGGATGGTGGATATTCTGGCTGGAGAATGTGACCAGTGGTGTTCAGCAGGAATCTGTGCTGGGACCTCCGCTGTTTGTGATGTAAATAAATGACGAGAACACAAATGTAGATAGATTCGTGAAAACATGAGTTTGCTGACGACACTAAAATTGCAGGACAGTTGTAAGTTGCAGACAGTGAGGAATGCTGTCAGAAGATACATTCCTCACTGTCTGCTACTCCTCCAATTTTGGTGTCGTCAGCAAACTAACGCATTCACTAATCTATCTAGAACAGCTGCAGAAATGGGCGGAGAAATGACAGATGGGGCAAGTGTGAGGTGTCGCACTTTGGGAGGTTCAATGTAAGTATACAGTTAATGGCAACACCCATAATGTGAAGAATGATCTTGGAGTCCAAAGCCATAGCTCACTGAAGGTGGTAGTGCAGGTAGATAGGGTGGATGGAGTATGGTATGTTGCCTTCCTTGATAGGAACAATGAATATATGAGTCAGGAAGTCATGGTGCAATCCTTAGGACTATGGCTAGGCCGGATTTGGCAAATTGCGTGCAGTTCTGGTCGCCCCATTGCAAGAAATATGTGGAGGCTTTAGAGAGGGTACAGAGGAAGTTTACCAGAATGTTGCTTACAATATAGGGTTTTAGCTACAAGGAAAGATAGGATAGACTTGGATTGTGTTCTTTGTCACGTCGGAGGTCGAGGGGAGACAACAGAATTATACAAAATTATGAGAGGCATCGATAAGGTAGAACCTTTCTCCCAGGGTTGAAACGTCCAAGCTATGTGAGAGGGGGAATGTTTAATGGAGATGTGCAGGGCATGTCTTTTATACAGTTTCGAATAAAAGGGTTTCGGCCCGAAACGTTGCCTATCTCCTTCGCTCCTTAGATGCTGCTGCACCCGCTGAGTTTCTCCAGCCTTTTGTGTACCCATGTCTTTTATACCAGTGGGGTCCTGAAACGCATTGCCAGGGGTGGTGGTGGAGGCAGACACAATAGTGATGTTTAAGAGGTTTTTAGATAGGCACATGGGAGTGCATGGAATAGAGGGATATGGAACATGTACAAGCAGAAGAAATCAGTTTAAATTGGCATCATGTTAGGCACAAACGTTGTGGGCCGAAGGACCCATTCCTGTGCTGTACTGTTCCATGTTCTATGTATGTTCCATTGCTGCAGTGGCTGGTGGGAGGCGAGTCAGCACTTAAAGAACTCGACCCACGGACAGTGTAGAAAGGGCTGCCATGATGGTGAGGGAAACTACCTGTGGTTGATGTAGTGGAGGTGTGGTGGTTGGGGCGGGGGGGGGTGAGAGCAGGGGTGATGTAGCATTCTTCAATCCATCTGAGAATCTGGGAACACAACCTCTGTTCCCATGCGAACCTCTGCCCACATGTTTCCTTCGTAGATACTGATTTCTATAACAGATAACAGATAACCTTCCTTTACTTTGTCCTTGCTTTGTTTAGTGTTTAGTGCACTTGCCCACTGATTACAATGCATTTGCTTGCATTAGGTTACTTTAGTTCAGAGATACAGTGTGGAAGCAGGCCCTTCAGCTCATTGAATACACTGCAAACCAGCGAACCCTGTACACTAACACTAGCCTTCACACTAGGGGCAATTTACAATTATTACCAAAGCCAATTTAACCTGCAAATCTGTATGTCTTTGGAGTGTGGGAGGAAACTGGAGCGTGGGGAATGTGCGTTTTGAAGTGTGGGGAAAGCCCACTCGGTCATGGGGAGAACGTGCAAACTCCGTACAGACAGCGCCCATAGTCAGGATCGAACGCGGGCCTCAGGCGCTGTAACACAGCAATACTACTGCAGTGCCACAGTGTCGCCCTGCAGTCAATGCTATTAACAGACAAAGTGGCACGCCTGAGTGTTCTAACCCACCTCACCAGTGCTCACTCAACAGCAGCTGCCATTTTATCCCATAGCATTTTCGTTTGTTCTTGGAACATATTTGACTCCAGGAACTCCTGCTCCCAAGCAGCCTTCACCAGAACTACCATAATGCGGGGTTGTGCTCTGTTTGAATCTGCTGGGTTTGTAGTGCATTGGGATATGGTTTGTTTGTGCTGTGTTGGGGCCTGGTGGGATTGTGCTGTGTTTGGGGCCTGGTGGGATTGTGCTGTGTTTGGGGCCTGGTGGGATTACGCTGTGTTTGGGGCCTGGTGGGTTTGTGCTTTGTTAGGGCCTGGTGGGATTGCGCTGTGTTTGGGGCCTGGTGGGTTTGTGCTGTGTTGAGGCCTGGTGGGATTGCGCTGTGTTGGGGCCTGTTGGGATTGCGCTGTGTTGGGGCCTGGTGGGATTGCGCTGTGTTGGGGCCTGGTGGGATTGCGCTGTGTTGGGGCCTGGTGGGTTTGTGCTGTGTTGAGGCCTGGTGGGATTGTGCTGTGTTGGGGCCTGTTGGGATTGCGCTGTGTTGGGGCCTGGTGGGATTGCGCTGTGTTGGGGCCTGGTGGGATTGCGCTGTGTTGGGGCCTGGTGGGTTTGTGCTGTGTTGGGGCCTGGTGGGATTGTGCTTTGTTGGGACCTGGTGGGATTGCGCTGTGTTGGGGCCTGGTGGGTTTGTGCTGTGTTGAGGCCTGGTGGGATTGCGCTGTGTTGGGGCCTGGTGGGATTGCGCTGTGTTGGGGCCTGGTGGGATTGCGCTGTGTTGGGGCCTGGTGGGACTGTGCTGTGTTGGGGCCTGGTGGGTTTGCGCTGTGTTGGGGCCTGGTGGGACTGTGCTGTGTTAGGGCCTGGTGGGTTTGCGCTGTGTTGGGGCCTGGTGGGTTTGTGCAGTGTTGGGGCCTGGTGGGATTGCGCTGTGTTGGGGCCTGGTGGGTTTGCGCTGTGTTGGGGCCTGGTGGGTTTGTGCTGTGTTGGGGCCTGGTGGGTTTGCGCTGTGTTGGGGCTTGGTGGGTTTGCGCTGTGTTGGGGCCTGGTGGGACTGTGCTGTGTTGGGGCCTGGTGGGACTGTGCTGTGTTGGGGCCTGGTGGGTTTGCGCTGTGTTGGGGCCTGGTGGGTTTGCGCTGTGTTGGGGCCTGGTGGGTTTGCGCTGTGTTGGGGCCTGGTGGGTTTGCGCTGTGTTGGGGCCTGGTGGGTTTGCGCTGTGTTGGGGCCTGGTGGGTTTGCGCTGTGTTGGGGCCTGGTGGGACTGTGCTGTGTTGGGGCCTGGTGGGTTTGCGCTGTGTTGGGGCCTGGTGGGATTGCGCTGTGTTGGGGCCTGGTGGGTTTGCGCTGTGTTGGGGCCTGGTGGGACTGTGCTGTGTTGGGGCTTGGTGGGTTTGCGCTGTGTTGGGGCCTGGTGGGTTTGCGCTGTGTTGGGGCCTGGTGGGTTTGGGCTGTGTTGGGGCTTGGTGGGTTTGCGCTGTGTTGGGGCCTGGTGGGTTTGCGCTGTGTTGGGGCCTGGTGGGTTTGCGCTGTGTTGGGGCTTGGTGGGTTTGCGCTGTGTTGGGGCCTGGTGGGACTGTGCTGTGTTGGGGCCTGGTGGGTTTGCGCTGTGTTGGGGCTTGGTGGGTTTGCGCTGTGTTGGGGCCTGGTGGGACTGTGCTGTGTTGGGGCCTGGTGGGTTTGTGCTATGTTAGGAGCTGATGAGTTGGTGCCATGTTGGGACCCGTGATTTGTGCCATGTTGGGACCCGTGATTTGTGCTGGATTGAGATCTGTTGGATCTGAGCTATGTGGGGACTGCTAGGATGTGTTGTGTTGCGATCTAGTGGGTTCGTATCTGCTGAGTTTGGGCTGTCATAAGGACATAAGTGATAGGAGTAGAATTAGGCCATTCGGCCCATTGTCTATGCCCTTCAATCGCGGCTGATCTATCTCTCCCTCCAAACCCCATTCTTCTGCCTTCTCCCCATAACCTCTGCAACCAGTACTAATCAGAAATCTATTTATCTCTGCCTTAAAAATATCCACTGACTTGGCCTCAACAGCCTTCTGTGGCAAAACAATTCCACAGATTCACCAATGTGTTGGGACCTGCTGGGTGTGTGCTGTTGGACTGGGTTTATGCTCTGTTTGGATCTGCTGATTTTTGTGCTGTGTTGAGACCTGCTAAACACAGGTTTCTTCTGTGTTGGGATCTACTGGGGTTGTGAGCTGTGGGGTCTGCTGTGTTTGTTCTGTGCTGGGATCTGCTGGGTTTGTGAGCTGTGGGATGTGTTGGATATGTGAGCTGTGGGACCCACTGGGTTTGTGATATGTGGGACCTGCTGGCTTTGTGCTGTAGAGACCTGGTGGGTTTATGATCTGTGGAATCTGTTGGCTTTCTGCTGGGCCACAAGAGGCTTTCAATCAGTAATGTACAGCATTAGTGTGCAAAATTAGACCACATGGTATTGGGGGGTAGGGTATTGACATGGATAGAAACTGGTTGGCAGACAGGAAGCAAAGAGTAGGAATTAATGGGGGATTTTCAGAATGGCAGGCAGTGACCAATGGGGTGCCGCAAGGCTCGGTGCTGGGACCCCAGTTATTTACAATATATATATAAACAATTTATATAACGAGGGAATAAAATGTGACAAAATGTGACAAATGAGACAAAATGTGGATGCTAAAAGGCTGCAGGGTGACTTGGATAGGTTGGGTGAGTGGGCAGATGCGTGGCTGATGCAGCATAATGTGGATAAAAGTGAGGTTATCCATTTTGGTGGCAAGAACAGGAAGGTAGATTATCTAAAGTGTGTCAGCTTAGGAAAAGGGGAGGTGCAACGAGACCTGGGTGTGCTTGTACATCAGTCACTGAAAGTAATCATGCAGGTACAGCAAGCAATAAAGAAAGCTAATGGCATAGAAACATAGAAACATAGAAAATAGGTGCAGGAGTAGGCCATTCGGCCCTTCGAGCCTGCACCGCCATTCAATGTGATCATGGCTGATCATCCAACTCAGTATCCCGTACCTGCCTTCTCTCCATACCCCCTGATCCCTTTAGCCACAAGTGCCACATCTAACGCCCTCTTAAATATAGCCAATGAACTGGCCTCAACTACCTTCTGTGGCAGAGAATTCCAGAGACTCACCACTCTCTGTGTAAAGAATGTTTTCCTCATTTCGGTCCTAAAGGAATTCCCCCTTATCCTTAGACTGTGACCCCTTGTTCTGGACTCCCCCAACATCGGGAACAATCTTCCAGCATCTAGCTTGTCCAACCCCTTAAGAATTTTGTAGGTTTCTATAAGATCCCCCCTCAATCTTCTAAATTCCATCGAGTACAAACCGAGTCTATCCAATCTTTCCTCATATGAAAGTCCTGACATCCCAGGAATCAGTCTGGTGAATCTTCTCTGTACCCCCTCTATGGCAAGGATGTCTTTCCTCAGATTTGGAGACCAAAACTGTACGCAGTACTCCAGGTGTGGCCTCACCAAAACCCTGTACAACTGCAGTAGAACCTCCCTGCTCCTATACTCAAATCCTTTCGCTATGAATGCTAACATACCATTTGCTTTCTTCACTGCCTGCTGCACCTGCATGCCTACTTTCAATGACTGGTGTACCATGACACCCAGGTCTCGTTGCATCTCCCCCTTACCTAATCTGCCACCATTCAGATAATAGTCTACCCTCATGTTTTTGCCACCAAAGTGGATAACCTCACATTTATCCACATTGTACTGCATCTGCCATGCATCTGCCCATTCACTCAGCCTATCCAAATCACCCTGCAGCCTCCAAGCATCCTCCTCACACCTAACTATACCCCCCAGCTTGGTATCATCTGCAAATTTGGAGATGTTGCATTGAATTCCCTTGTCCAAATCATTAATATATATTGTAAATAGCTGGGGTCCCAGCACTGAGCCTTGCGGCACCCCACTAGTCACTGCCTGCCATTCTGAAAAGGACCCGTTTACTCCTACCCTTTGCCTCCTGTCTGCTAGCCAGTTCTCTATCCACATCAATACTGAACCCCCAATACCGTGTGCTTTAAGTTTGTATGCTAATCTCTTATGCGGGACCTTGTCGAAAGCCTTCTGAAAGTCTAGATATAACACATCCACTGGTTCTCCCTTATCCACTCTACTAGTTACATCCTCGAAAAATTCTATCAGATTTGTCAGACATGATTTATAGGCATGTTGGCCTTCATTGCAAGTGGATTTGAGTTTAGGAGCAAGGATATACTAATGCAGTTGTACATGGCCCTGGTGACACCGCACCTGGAGTATTGTGTGCAATTTTGGTCTCCTAATTTGAGGAAGGACATTCTTGCTATTGAGGGAATGCAGTGTAGGTTCACCAGGTTAATTCCCGGGATGGCGGGACTGTCATATGATGAAATAATGAATCGACTGGGCTTGTATTCACTGGAATTTAGACGGATGAGAGGGGATCTTATAGAAACATATAAAATTCTCAAAAGGATTGGACAGGGTAGATGCAGGAAAAATGTTCCCGATGTTGGGGGGGTCCAGAACCAGGGGTCATAGTTTAAGAATAAAGAGTGGGCCATTTAGAGAAACCTTTTCGCCCAGAGAGTTGTGAATCTGTGCAATTATCTGCCACAGAAGGCAGTGGAGGCCAATTCACTTGATATTTTCAAGAGATAGTTAGATTTAGCTCTTGGGGCTAAAGGAATTTAGGGATATGGTGAAAAAGCAGGAATGGGGTACTGATTTTAGATGATCAGCCATGATCATATTGAATGGCGGTGCTGGATGGGGGTTGGAATGGCCTACTCCTGCACCCATTTTCCGTGTTTCTATGTTTCAGTCTTGTGCTGCATTTAGGATCATGACTAAACATCTCGCGTGAACATTCAGCATCTGAAGATCAGCGGGTCTGACATCATCCGCAGAGGGAGGGTGGGATCCCAACGTCTCTTGTGTGTCCAACTCGTGGTGTTTTAGACACCGCGTTTTGTAGACTCTGCCAACGCCAACCACCTCACTGCCACAAATGAGCAATTTGCTGCTGTCATCTCACCAGATCAGACTACAAAATAAGGCACAAAAACATCCAGGGTCGCGGAGCAGCTGAGTTTGCACTCAACAATAGACCCGATTGGATCAGCACCAGCATTGTACTGCGTGCAACCTGCTTTAACGCGCGGTGCACTTTGCCCATCGCATGTTTGCAAAATATAAAAATGCGATAGGGGCGGCGGGGATCTCAAAACATTTCTTTGCAAAGACAAAGACAAAAGATGAGACCAGGGAACGCGTGGAAAGCAGTTACGAAATTCCTCCCGCTTCTTGGAGGAACGGGGACGAACTACGCGGGGCTTTAAAAATGGGAGTCCAATCAATGCAAGAATATTCTCTCTTCACTTCCACCCTCCGGCAGGACAGGAGCTAAGTGCAAGTCTCAGCAACAAGATCTCCATCTTCAACAGCTGCTGCTGCGACCGAAGGGGCCGAACACGAGTGAAACTGGATCAGTGTCTGGCTAATTATAGATAGCGTTCAATGCGGCTGTGATGTGTACAGCTGACCGGGTTGCAGTGTCAGACACTCCTGTCTGTCAGACACGGGTGGGTGGGGGGAGAGAGAGAGGAGGCATCGTTCCCCTACATCAGCTGGCTCTGTTACTAGACAGCAGTCATTTCAATCTGTATTGTCCACCCAAAAAATGCTGGAGTAACTTAAACTCAGCGGGACAGGGGGGGGAGGGGGGGGGGGGGCATTTCTAGAGATGAGGAATGGGCTACATTTCGGGACTAGACCCTTCTTCAGACCCTCGAGTCCATAGCCTTGGGTTGCAGGGGCAAGCCAGTGCCGAGATCAACACGCGAATCCAGCTCACACACGCGTCCCCACCAACATCCCCTCTCATCAGGACTTCAACCCCCCTCTCATCAAGACACCAAACCAACGTTGGAGGAAATCCCATCCATATTCGCCAGATTCATTATCGGTCGACGTGACATGCACCTTAAAGCTGGAGTCAGCTTGGAGCTGCCACTGTGGACAGACCACAGCCACGCAAACCATCCCCATAACTCACAGCAGCAGATCCTGGTTGCTGTTATTTATTTCAGCTCGGTAATTTCAATGAGAACACATCTCTTGTCAAAAGCACCCTGGACGCCCTGACATCCCCCCCCCCCCCCCCCCCCCAAACACACACACAACGGATTATTTACAGTTTAACACTTTTATTTTGGAAGGGGCGGGGTGCGGGGATGATTGGATTTTGAAGGCTAGAGAAAGAGTAATTTTAAATAAAAGAAGGATGTATTGGATACAGAGTGCAGCGAAACCAGCCGTGGTGTTTTATTTTTGCAAACAATTCTTTGCAGCTGCAGTATCGAAGGAGGGGGAGAGAGAGGGGGTAGGAGCAACAATAAAGGCGAGCATTTGAGGCAGAGAACAAAGCGCCGCAATACTCACACGACTAGTCTAGAGATGATCCATGAGACCATGGCGGTTGGAAGGACTTGTTTGTCTGCAAGTGAAGGAGGCGTTTCCTCTCTAACCGACCCAGGGCTCGACCATTCGCACGTTTCGTCAGCGCCACCGGCAAGCCCAAGTGCTGGGAGAAGGGACAAATATTGAGAGAGAGGGAGAGGGAGGGAGTGAGATGAACCACCCTCTTTTCACAACGGCCTCCCACTCAGGGCAGTGCAGACAGGGGATGGAAGCTCTCTCTCCCCTCCATCGCCTTCCTTCCCAACCGAGCCCTGCAAAGGGGCACCATATAAGGGCAACATTATATAAAGGCGAATAAACGAGGACATTGTGTTTTTTCTTTCCCCGGCTGGTGATCACCCGGGGTGATACATTTTACTGTTCACCTCGAGGGCACATTGTGCTTAGTCATGCTTACTTACTTACTGGTCCGATGGGCCAAATGGACTTCATCTCAATGGTACAATCGTGCTTTAATTGTCACGTATGCAACTGCACAATTAAATTCTTTTTGCGCATATTACATAGAAAACAGGTACAGGAGTAGGCCATTCGGCCCCAAGCCAGCACCGCCATTCAATATAATCATGACTGATCATCTAAAATCAGTCCCCCGTTCCTGCTTTTTCCCCATATCCCTTGATTCCTTTAGCCCTAAGAGCTAAATCTAACTCTCTCTTGAATATATCCAGTAAATTGGCCTCCATTGACTTCCGTGGCAGAAAATCCCACAGATTCACAACTCTCTGGGTGAAAACGTTTTTCCTCATCTCAGTCCTAAATGGCATGGTGGTGCTGGCTCGAAGGGCCGAATGGCCTCCTCCTGCGCCTATTTCCTAAAAAGCTTTTCCTCATTTCCATTCTAAATGGCCTACCCCTTATTCTTAAACTGTGACCCCTGGTTCTGGACTCCCCAAACATCGGGAACATTTTTCCTGCATCTAGCCTGTCCAATCCTTTCAGAATTTTTATATGTTTCTATGAGGTTACACCTGCGGGTGCCGCCATTCTTGGCCCTGTTGTTCAAAGATGTACGATGTACGATGTACTCGCCAACCCGCAGCTCCCGCGTACTGACGTCCCTCTCCTCTCTTCTCCTCGCCCGGCCATCTATGTGACCTGGGGGCGCCACCTGCAGCTGACCCTGAAGAGCTTCTTCTTCTTGCGTATGGTTGTGGTGACCATGATCCCCCATATAGTTTGACCCATATCGCTGTAAACCTTTCCTTTCTATATACCTTTCTAAGTGTCTTTTAAAGGGGCAGTAGAGTTGCCGCCTTAGAGCTCGGCCAAGTCAGTGGATATATTTAAGGCAAAGATAGATACATTCTTGATTAGTGCAGGTGTCAGAGGCTATGGCGAGAAGGCAGAATGGGGTGAAGAGGGAGAGATAGATCAGCTATGATTACATGGCAGAGTAGACTTAATGGGCTGAATGGCCTAATCCTGCTCCTATCACTTATGATCTTACGATCTTCCAGCATCAGCGTCGGATGACACAAAGCTGGGTGGCAGAGTGAGCTGCAGGGTGGATGCTATGAGTCTGCAGGGTGACCTGGACAGGTTGGGTGAGTAGGCAAATGCATGGCAGATGCAGTATAATGTGAATAAATGTGAGGTTATCCACTTTGGTGGCAAGAACAGGAAGGCAGATTGTTATCTGAATGGTGTCAGATTAGGAAAAGGGGAGTCACTGAAAGGAAGCATGTAGGTACAGCAGGCGGTGAAGAAAGCTAATGGCAATAGACAATAGACAATAGGTGCAGGAGTAGGCCATTTGGCCCTTCGAGCCAGCACCGCCATACAATGTGATCATGGCTGATCATCCCCAATCAGTACCCCGTTCCTGCCTTCTCCCATATCCCCCGACTCCACTATCTTTAAGAGCCCTATCTAGCTCTCTCTTGAAAGCATCCAGAGAACCTGCCTCCACCACCCTCTGAGGCAGAGAATTCCACAGACTCACCACTCTCTGCGAGAAAAATTGTTTCCTCGTCTCCATTCTAAATGGCCTACTCCTTATTCTTAAACTGTGGCCCCTGGTTCTGGACTCCCCCAGCATCGGGAACATGTTTCCTGCCTCTAGTGTGTCCAAGCCCTTAACAATCATACATGTTTCAATGAGATCCCCTCTCATCCTTCTAAAGTCCAGAGTGTACAAGCCCAGCTGTTCCATTCTCTCAGCATATGATAGTCCCGGCATCCAGGAAAGTAACCTTGTAAACCTATGCTGCACCCCCTCAATAGCAAGAATGTCCTTCCTCAAATTAGGGGACCAAAACTGCACACAATACTCCAGGTGTGGTCGCACTAGTGCTCTGTACAACTGCAGAAGGACATCTTTGCTCCTATATTTGATTCCTCTTGTTATAAAGGCCAACATGCCATTCGCTTTCTTCACTGCCTGATGTACCTGCATGCTTACTTTCATAGACTTATGTACAAGGATCCCCAGATCCCGTTGTACTTCCCCTTTTCCCAACTTGACGCCATTTAGATAGTAATCTGCCTTCCTGTTTTTGCTGCCAAAGTGGATAACCTCACATTTATCCACATTAAACTTCATCTGCCATGCATCTGCCCACTCCCCCAACCTGTCCAAGTCACCCTGCATTCTCACAGCATCCTCCTCACAGTTTACACTGCCACCCAGCTTTGTGTCATCTGCAAATTTGCTAAAGTTACCTTGAATCCCTTCATCCAAATCATTGATGTATATTGTAAATAGCTGCGGTCCCAGCACCGAGCCTTGCGATACCCCACTAGTCACTGCCTGCCATTCTGAAAGGGACCTGTTAATCCCTAATCTTTGTTTCCTGTCTGCCAACCAATTTTCTATCCATGTCAGCACTCTACTCCCAATATCATGTGCTCTAATTTTGCCCACTAATCTCCTATGTGGGACCTTATTCAGTCCCATCAGTCCCATCAGTCTATCCAACATAATTTCCTGCCTGGCGGTGCTGACTTATAAAGGGCCGAATGGCCTACTCATGTACCTATTTTTCTATGTTTCTACGTTTCTATGAAACCCGGGTTTGATCCTGACTACGGTGCTGTCTTTACAGAGTTTATACGTTCTCCCTGTGACCGCATGGTTTTCTCTGGGTGCTCCGGGTTTCACCCACATTCCAGAGGTTTGTAGGTTAACGGGCTTCAGTAAAAATTGTTCCCTGGTGTGTAGGAAAGTGCTAATGCTGGTCGGTGCAGACTGTGGGCCGAAGGACCTGTTTCCGTATTGTAAATGCTGTTACTAGGCCCCCACTCCCTCATCTTTACTACCTGTCCCACTGAATTCATTTCCACATACCTCGACTCCTTCCTATCTCCCGTGGTCCAATCCCTCCCTACCT
The DNA here is from genome assembly GCA_963514005.1 of Raja brachyura. Next base: position 21,770,957 of record OY740781.1, on the reverse strand, counting down.
ATATCTAAGACGCCTCACACGCCCTTCGTCCCTTCACGGACTTCTGTTTTCCAGGCCCCCACTCCCTCATCTTTACTATCACCCATTCCTTCTCTCCAGAGATGCTGCCTGTCCCGCTGAGTTAATCCTGCGTTTATTTTGTGTTTATCTTCTTTGCTGTTACAATACCTACCTCAACTACCTCTGGCTGCTCATTCCATATACCCACCACCCGTTGAGTGACAAAAGTGTGGTGCCAATATCTATTGACAGATCGGGCCATGAGCATAAACCCGGTGTATAAGTCAGCGGGTTTACGTCCCTTTGAGCAATGTGCCTTCTTCTTCTTCTTCTTATTCTTCTTTCGTGTGGCGTGCACAGCCTAAAGTTGTTGGACAATAGAAAGTTGTTCTATTTGATCTTTCATTTAAGCACATTGAGTTGATTGCATTAGGCGAAACAGGGCGGACCACGTGAAGGTTGCAATCTTCCACCCCAGCAATGAGCCTGTGCAGTGTGTAGCTGGTGGGAACTGTGAGAGGACAATCTGTTTCTTTATCACTTCACAGAAGACACAAGAGACTGCAGATGCTGGAATCTTGAGCAAAACACAAAATGTTATAAGCAATTTTGGGCACCATATCTGAGGAAGGATGTGCTGGCTCTGGAGAGGGTCCAGGGGAGTTTTACAATAATTATCTCAGGAACGAGTGGGTTAATTTATGATGAGTGTTTGTCGGTACTGGCCCTGTACTCGCTGGAGTTTAGAAGAATGAGGGGGGACCTCATTGAAGCATACAGAATAGTAAAAGGCTTGGATAGAGTGGATGTGGAGAGGATGTTTCCACTAATGGGAGAGTACTAGGGGTCATAGAGTTAAAGGGCGAGGGGTCCCAGGACTAGAGGTCATAGAATTAAAGGATATTCCTTTGGGAAGGAGATGAGGAGAAATGTCTTTAGTCAGAGGTTGGTGAATATGTGAAATTCTTTGCACAGAATGCTGTGGAGGCCAAGTCTGTGGATATTTTTAAGGCAGAGATTGATAGATTTGTGATTAGTACAGGCGTCAGAGGTTATCGGGAGAAGGCAGGAGAATGGGGTTAGGAAGGAGAGATAGATCAGCCAAAGATAGACACAAAATGCTGGAGTAACTCAGCGGGACAGGCAGCATCTCTGGAGAGAAGGAATGGGTGACGTTTCGGGTCGAGACCCTTCTACACATTTTGTCCAATAGATCAGCCATGATTGAATGGCAGAGTAGACTTGATGGGCTGAATGGCCTCATTCTACTCCTATCACTTTTGACCTTATGAACTTGATGGGTCAGGCAGCATCTGTGGAGGGAATGGACAGAGGACGATTTGGGTCTGGACTCTTCTTCAAACTTTATACACCATTCACATATCTATCAATCATTGCCAGGCTTTGTACTACCCCCAATTATTTTCCAGCTTTCTCCCCCACTACAATTGGTCTGAAGACAATAGACAATAGACAATAGGTGCAGGAGTAGGCCATTTGACCCTTCGAGCCAGCACCGCCATTCAATGTGATCATGGCTGCTCATCCACAATCAGTACCCCGTTCCTGCCTTCTCCCCATATCCCCGGACTCTGCTATCTTTAAGTGCCCTATCTAGCTCTCTCTTGAAAGTATCCACCGCTCTCTGAAGCAGAGAATTCCACAGACTCAAAACTCTGTGTGAAAATGTGTTTCCTCATCTCCGTTCTAAATGGCTTACCCCTTATTCTTAAACCGTGGCCCCTGTATCTGGACTCCCCCAACATCGGGAGACATGTTGGTGGTAGTTAGGGAGCAATTTTTTAAGGTTGGCTTTGTTGAAGTCCCCGGCAATGGTGGTAAATGCCTCGGTAAATTAACTGTGACCCCTGGTTCTGGACTCCCCCAACATCCAGAGCATTTTTCTCGCATCTAGCCTGTCCAATCTCTTAAGAATTTTATATGTTTCTATAAGATACCTTTTCATCCTTCTAAATTCCAGTGAATACAAGCCCACTCGTCCCATTCTTTCATCATATGTCAGTCCCGCCATCCCGGGAATTAATCTGGTGAACCTTCGCTGCATTCCCTCAATAGCAAGAATGTCCTTCCTCAAATCAGGAGACCAAAACAGCATACAATACTTCAGGTATGGTCTCAACAGGGAACTGCAGTAGGACCTCCTTGCTCCTATACTCAAATCCTCTTGCTATGAAGGCCAACATGCCATTAGCTTTCTTCACTGCCTGCTGTACCTGCATGCTTATTTTCAGTGACTGATGTACCCAGGTCTTGTTGCACCTCCCCTTTTCTTAATCTGACACCATTCAGATAATAATCTGCCTTCTTGTTTTTGCTACCAAAGTGGATAACCTCACATTTATCCACATTATACTGAATCTGCCATGCTTCTGCCCACTCATCCAACCTATCCGTCACCCTGCAGCCTCATAGCATTCTCCTCGCAGCTCACACTGCCACCCAGCTTTGTGTATTCCGCAAACTTACATTTACATGTAACTTACATTTAATTCCCTCGTCTAAATCGTTAATATATATTGTAAATAACCTGAGCGTTGCGGCACCACACTGGTCACGGTTGGGACTAAACTAAACTAAACTAAACTAGCCATCTTAAAGGACCAGCAAGGTATTAACAAGTTTGGATGATGTGTGACTAGGAGGGAAAACTGCTGTGCAGGGTATGGACAGGTGACATTTGGAGACGCAAGGAACTGCAGATATTGTAATCTTGAGTAAATCTCAAGGTGCTGGAGGAACTTAGCGAGTCAGGCGACATCTGTGGAGAAAATGGACAGGTTGTGTGCACCTGGGTCACATGCCCCTCTGAGCTGCTTCCATTGGTCTGAGAGAGGTAATAATATTGGGAGGGTGGAATGGTGGGAAAGAAGGCATCGTTAGGCTGGTATAGATCTTCAAGTTCTTACAGGAGGGTTTGATCATGCTTGTCATTCTTGCACATTGCTAGAACTCCTGCGAGCTTCACACTGCAAGTTCCTTGATGTGATTACATAAAGTATGAAATAGCAGGAATAGGCCCTTCGGCACACAATATCTGTGCAGAACATTATGTCAAGTTACACAAAAAGCTGGAGAAACTCAGCGGGTGCAGCAGCATCTAAGGAGCGAAGGAGATAGGCGACGTTTCGGGTCGAGACCCTTCTTCAGACTGAAGAAGGGTCTCGACCCGAAACGTCGCCTATCTCCTTCGCTCCTTAGATGCTGCTGCACCCGCTGAGTTTCTCCAGCTTTTTGTGTAACCCTTGATTCTCCAGCATCTGCAGTTCCTTCTTTAACAACATGATGTCAAGTTAAACTATCCTTCTCTCCTTCTCTGCCTGGAAGTAATCTACAGTATACACTGTATCTCCATTCATAGAAACATATAAAATTGGTGCAGGAGGAGGCCATTTGGCCCTTCGAGCCAGCACCGCCATTCATTGTGATCATGGTTGATCGTCCCCTATCAATAACCCGTGCCTGCCTTCTCCCCATATCCCTTGATTCCACTAGCCCCTAGAGCTCTATCTAACTCTCTCTTAAATCCACCCAGTGATTTGGCCTCCACTGCCCTCTGTGGCAGCGAATTCCTTGCATATCCAAGTACCTATCCAAAAGCCCCATAGAAGCCTCCTTTAGAATTTGCCCCTCTCATCTTAAAGTGGTGTCCACTGATTTGACATTTACACTATTGGGTTTTCTCCAGGATTTCCTGTTTCCTCCCGCACTCCAAAACGTACAGGTTAATTGGCTTCGGTAAGGTTTGTGAATTGTCCCTTGTGTGTAAGGTAGTGCTAGTGTGCAGGCATCACTGGTCGGCGCGGACTCGGTAGGCCTGCTTCATAATCATAATCATACTTTATTAGCCAAGTATGTTTTGCAACATATGAGGAATTTGATTTGCCATGCAGTCATACTAATAAAAAGCAACATAACACACAAAATACATTTTAACATAAACATCCACCACAGTGACTCCTCCAGATTCCTCACTGTGATGGCAGGCGTAAAAAAGTTCTATCTCTTCCCTTCATTGTTCCCCCGCTGTTGGGGGCCTCGAGCCTTCCATTGACGGGACGATCTTGACTCCTGTATCCGGCGGTGGGCCTCCTCGTCAAGCTCCTGTATCGGGGGGATCTAAGCTCCCCCGCGCCGGGCGATCGGGCCCCGGGTCAGGGCTGGTTGAACGCCATGCGATTTTGGAGCTCCCGACTCGGTCTCTCCCGACACTGTGAGCTCCTTGATGTTAAAGTCCGCAGGCCGCGGTTGGAGCATTGATCCCTGGCAAGGAATTGGCTTCGATGGTAATTCCACGCCCCGCGGTGGGGCTCCACGTCAGCCCCGAGCATGGCGTCCAACTCCATGATGTTATGCCGCAGAACGACCGGAGATACGACCCGGAAAACAATCGCATCTCCGGCAAGGAAAGAGACCGAAAAAAAGTTTCCCCTGACCCCCTCCCCCACATAAAACAAACCAGAAAACATTAACACAAACTTTTAAAACACACTAAAAAATTTTTTTAAAAGACGAAAGGACAGACAGAATGTTGGCAAGGCTGCCATCGAAGCGCCACCCAGTGGTTCCGCATTGTATCTCTAAATTAAACAAAACTAATAACTAAACTCAGCAGGTCAGGTAGCATCTCTGGAGAAAATGGATGGGTGATGTTTTGGTTTGGGACCTTTCTTCTTCAGATGCTGTCTGACCAGCTGAGCTACTCCAGCACCTTGCGTCTTTTCTCTACTATAAACCAGCATCTGCAGTTCCCTTTTATTACATTATATGCTCCGACTGACTTTTATAAATATTTCTTTAACCCTTCTAACCCAATAGTGGAGCAATCTGCTCAGCTAAAAGGTAAGATTACATTTCTGGTTTATTTTCCTCCTCTGATACTGTCAACATTACATCTACTCGATCAACGGTAAGGATTATCTCATCAGTGTATGACGTGAACTTGCCAAGTCTGGGCTTTCCGATTATTAAATCCAGAGGAGAATAATTTTGTACAAACTCATACCTAAGAAGGTCATATTTTAGAGAAACAAGAGAGATTTCTTGTTTAATACCTCCCATCTGCAGTTTAGTTTAGTTTGAGTTTAGAGATACAGCGTGTAAACAGGACTTCCAGACCACTGCATCCGTGCCGACTAGCGATCCCCTCACATTAACACTATCCTACACACACTAGGGCCAATTTACTATTATATCAAGCCAATTAACCTACAAACCTGCACGTCTTTAGAGTGTTGCAGGAAACTGGAGCACCCAGAGAAAACCCACGCAGGTCACAGGGAGAACGTACAAACTCCATACAGACAAGCACCTGTAATCAGGATTGAACCTGGGTCTCTGACGCTGTAAGGCAGCAACTCTACCGCTGCGCCACCATGCCGTATTATTTGGAGTGACTCTGAACAGGGGTGCTGATTTGGGTCCCGTACCTCAGGCTTTGTTAGAGTGTGGCAGACTCCCCTCGAAAAATCAGAACCCCATTATGCCAAAAACCTACATGATGGTCAGTTGTCACAGTGATACCATTAGAAAAGACTGTAAAAATCACGTGTTATGTATTGCAGTTTGGGAGATGAAATGTAAGGGAGAAATATACAATTAAAGGGATGACCGGTCATAGCTTTGGTGTACAGAGGGATCATGGAATTCATGTCCATAAAGTGGCAACTACACAAGTGTGGCGAGAGTGGTAAAGAAGGCTTACGGTATGCTTGCTTTCATAGGCCGGGGCATTAAGTATAAGATTCAGGAAGTCAAGATGTAGCTTCTTGTGTTTGATTTGATTCCTCAGCTCCCTACAGCTAATACCCCCTAATTCAGGCGGCAAGTAGAAGCATACTTTGGTGTGGCCACATTTGGAGTATTGTGTGCCGTTCTGGTTGCCCCATTACAGGAAGGATGTGGAGGCTTTGGAAAGGGTAGCAGAGGATATTTGCTAGAGTGGCGTCTGAATTAGGAGGTATTAGCTATAGGGAGACATTGGACAGGCTTGGGTGGTTTTCTCTGGAACTCCAGAGGTTGTGGTGAGACCTGGGAGAAGTATATAAAATTATGAGAGGCATAGATCAGGTAGACAGTCAGAATCCTTTTCCCAGGCTGGAAAAAATCAAGTGCGAGAGGGCATAGCATTAAGGTGAGAGGAGCAATGTTTAAAGGAGATGTGCAAGGCAAGTTTTTTGTACAGAAAGTGGTGAGTGCCTGGGACATACTGTCGGGGGAGGTGGTTGAAGTAGATATGTTAGTGGCATAAATAAACAGCTTTTTTCCACGAGTAGTAGCTCTACTCAATAACCGAAGATCTGTCGCCTCCTTTTGCTCTGGTATTTTACTTATTCATAATGTTTTAATCGATAATGTTTTATTATTAATGTTTAATGCTTTATGTGTCATTCCTGTCACTTCTTCTTCTTCTTCTTCTTGCGCATTGCGTGCACAGCCTAAAGTTGTAGGACAACTTGTTCTATTTGATCTTATTTGATTGTGCACATTCCTGTCACTGTATGTCATGTTGTCACTTGCGGGCGGAGCACCAAGGCAAATTCCTTGTATGTGAATACTTGGCCAATAAACTTTTTCATTCATTCATTCATCCATTAAACAGACTGTTTGAGAGGCATATGGTTATGCAGGGAATGGAGGGAATATTGATTATGTGCAGGTAGATATGTGATGGTCTTGGCATCATATTCGGCACAGACATTGTGGGCCAAAGGGCCTGTTTTTGTGCTGTACTGTACGATATTCTACTGTACAATATTCTACATAGACAATTCATCAAAATACATATAAATTAATATAAATAAATAAGATGATTCGTCCACGAACTCACCAACACATTTGCTGCTTCTCTCTTTTTCACTTGCTACTTCATTAAATTGTCCGTTTTCGGCCGGAGTTATCAAATGCATTCACTCTCAACTCTGAGAAGCTGCAATCAAGCCTTCTCCATGACATCACAGTGAAATAACTTAACTCTAGTCCCTGGTGTCGATGCCCTGACAACGACATGCCCTGTCTGCCCGTGCCAGCCACAAATAAGATCTTGTCTCATGATGTCGCCGCACCTGATACCTTTTCCAAAACAGAAAGCGCTGCTATTACTCCGGTTAACCAGCTGTAAAGCACCAAGACAGGCACAAGGAATTTTTAAGAAAAAACTGCAGATACTGAAAAAATCGAAGGTAGACACAAAAATGCTGGAGAAACTCAGTGGGTGAGGTAGCATCTAACGAGAGAAGGAATTGGCGACGTTTTGGGTTGAGACCCTTCTTCAGACACAAGCAGTGTTTATTTTCCCCTTCCTAATCTACTGATGATGAGGAAAGAGTTTATGGTTCTTGATGAACCTTCTACCAGTGTTGAACATGGATTAAGAATTCCCACCATCCAGGCAAGACCCTCTTCTAGCTGCTACAGTTGGACAAAAGGCACAGAATCTGAAGTCCAAGATTCAGGCTCAGGAACAATTACTGAATTTCCTACAACTATCTTGCTCTTGATAGACACAAAATGCTAGATAAACCCAGCGGATCAGGCAGCACCTCTGGAGAAAAGGAATTGGTGACGTTTTGGGTCGAGACCCTATTCAGGCTGAGCATCAGTGGAGAGTGAAACTAGAGGTATGAAAAGGTTAAGAACAAATCAGGGCCGGCACAGATGACCAAGGAAAGGTAGAGCCCACAATGGTCCATTGTTGGCTGTGGAAGAAGTATAAAGAAGGGATGGAACAAGGAAAGGCAATTCAGCACAGAGGTAGGATATCAGGGTGTGTGGCTATTAGACAATAGACAATAGACAATAGGTGCAGGAGTAGGCCATTTGCCCCTTCGAGCCAGCACCGCCGTTCAATATTATCATGGCTGATCATCCCCAATCAGTACCCCATTCCTACCTTCTCGCCATATCCCCTGAGTCAATAGACAATAGACAATAGACCAGAGTTGCAGGAGTAGGTCATTTGGCCCTTCGAGCCAGCACCACCATTCAATGTGATCATGGCTGATTATCCCCAACCAGTACCCCGTTCCTGCCTTCTCCCCGTATCCCTTAACAACACTATCCCTAAGAGCTCTATCTATCTCTCTCTTGAAAGCATCCAGAGAATTGGCCTCCTCTCCTGAGGCAGAGAATTCCACAGATTCACAACTCTGGGTAAAAACGATTTTCCTCATCTCCGTTCTAAATGGCCTATACCTTATTCTTAAACTGTGGCCCCTGGTTCTGGACTCCCCCAACATCGGGAACATGCTTCCTGCCTCTAGCGTATCCAAACCCGTAATAATTTTTGTGCACCTTTACTAATCTTATATGCTTCAATAAGATCCCCTTTCATTCTTCTAAATTCCAGAGTATACAAGCCCAGCCGCTCCATTGTATCAGCATATGACAGTCCTGCCATCCCGGGAATTAACCTCTTGAGCCTACGGTACACTCCCTCAATAGCAAGAATGTCCTTCCTCAAATTTAGAGATCAAAACTGCAGACAATACTCCAGGTGTGATCTTCACGAGGGCCCTGTACAACTGCAGAAGGCCCTCTTTGATTCTACACTCAACTCCTCTTATGAAGGCCAACATGCCATTTGCTTTCTTCACTGCCTGAAAGAGCGCCGAACGTGCGCTTGGTCTTGCCGATGTAGAGAAATTGACAGCTGGAACAGCGGATGCAGTAGATGAGGTTGGAGGAGGTGCAAGTGAACCTCTGCCTCACCTGGAAAGGCTGTTTGGGTCCTTGGATGAAGTTGAGGGGGAGGTAAAGGGGCAGGTGTTGCCTATCTTGCGGTCGCAGGGGAGAGTACCAGGGGAGGTGCTGGTTTGGGTAGGAAGCGACGAGTTGACCAGGAAGTTACGGAAGGAACGGACCCTGCAGAAAGCAGAAAGGAGATGGGAAGATGTGGCCAGTGGTGGGATCCCGTTGGTGGCAAAAATGTTGGAGGATTATATGCTCTATGCGATGGTGGATGTGGTGGAAGGTGAGGACAAGGGAAACTCCGTCCTTGTTATGAATGGGGGGATGGGGAGTAAGAGCAGAGTTGCAGCATATCGAGGAGACCCTAGTGAGAGCCTTATCTATAATGGAAGAGGGGAACCCATATTTACTAAAGAATGGGGACATCTCCAATGCCCTGGTATGAAAAACCTCGTCCTGAGCGCAGATGCGGCATAGATGGAGGTATTGGGAGTATGGGATAGAGTCTTTACAAGAAGACCGGGGGCGCCATCCTGAACGGGTATGGCTGCCCAGCCTGCAGCTGTCTCTTTTTTTTATTTTTAGTTAGTTGAGTTTTTGTTTTTCGGAGCTCTAGTCTTTTTTATGTGGGGGTGGGCGGGGGGGGGGGGGAGGGGGGGGGAAGGAGGAAACTGCTTTTCAGGGTCCCTACCTGGTCGGAGAGGCGGCTTTTCTCCGGGCTGCAACTTCGACCCGTCATCGCGGCCTACCAGCGGGCCTGGAGCGGCGTTTCCTGAGGGGACCGGCCAGAACCTCGGTTTCGGCGGCGGCACAGCGCTGGAGCGCCATCGTGGATTGGAGCGGGCGATGCCTTGCCCGGGTCGCTGCGCTGGAGCTCCAGAATGCTTGGTCCGCCGATTGGAACATCGCGGAGCTGCGGGACCGTGGAGCGGCCAGCTGCGGGCGGCAGCGCTGAACTTTAACATCGGGAGCCTGGGATCTCTCGCCAAGATCGCCAGTGGTGGAACTCCATCAGTGCGGCCTGTTGGCTTCGGAAGCCACGGTCTCCGGTAAGGAAGCGGCCGTTCCAGGTATCCCAAGCCACTGTGAGGATTCTCCCGACGCCGGAGCACCATCATCCGGCGAGAAGGGCCTGGAACATCGGGCTCACCGTAAAGGCGACTGGGGAGGCCAGAATAGGCCCTGTTGTGGGTGGACATGGGGATGGGGACTGGACTTTGTGCCTTCCCTCATAATGGGAACCATTGTGGGAGGATGTTTTTATGTTTAATTTCTTTATTATTGTTACGTTGTTTTCTTTTTTATGTGTTGCAATGGCAATACGCATTTCACTACACCAATTGGTGTATGTGACTAATAAAGAACCTTTGAATCTTTGAAGCAGGATGGGAAGATGTGTAGTCAAGATAGCTATGGGAGTCAGTAGGTTTCTAGTAGATGTCAGTCAATAGTCTGTTTCCTGTGATGGAGACGGTGAGATCTAGAAACGGTAGGGAGATGTCGGAGATGGTCCAAGTGAATTTGAGTGCAGGATGGAAATTATTGGTGAAGTTGATGAAGTCAGTGAGTTCTGCATTGGTGCAGGAGGTAGCACCGATGCAGTTGTCAATGTACTGGAGGTAGAGTTTGGGGGTAGGGCCAGCGTATGCCTGGAGCAGTGATTGTTCGACGTACCCAACAAAGAGGCAGGCATGGCAAGGGCACATGCGAGTGCCCATAGCAACGCCGTGGATCTGGAGGAACTGGGAGGAGTAGTAGGAGAAGTTGTTGAGGGTGAGGACCAGCACTGCGAGGCGGAGGAGAGTATTAGTAGACGGAAATTGGCTGGTTCTGCGGTCGAGAAAGAAATGGAGGGCTTTAAGACCCCCCCCCTGGTGGGGGATGGAGGTATAGAGTAACTGGACGTCCATAGGAAAAGAGGGGGTGGGAGCCTGGAAAACGGAAGTAATTGAAGAGGCGAAGAGTGTGTGAGGTGCTTAGACATAAGTAGGGAGGGATTTAACCAGGGGGGATAGGATGGAGTCGAGGTATGTGGAAATTAATTCGGTGGGACATGAACAAGCAGAATCAATGGGTCTGCCAGGACAGTTCCGTTTGTGAATTTTGGGAAGAAGATAAAATCGGGCCGTGCGGGGCTGGGGAAGGATAAGGTTGGAGGATTTAGGGGGCAGAGAGCCGGAAGTGATGAAGTCAGTAATGGTGTGCGATATTAAGGCCTGGTGCTCGTCTGTGGGGTCATGGTCCAAGGATAATTACGAGGAGGTGTCTGAGAGTTGTCGCCTGGCCTCAGTACGGTAGAGGTCAGTGCGTCAGACTTCCACGGCACCTCCCTTGTCGGCGGGTTTGATTACCAAGTCGGGGTTGAGTGCAGAGTGAGCGGATGGGCTGTACATTCAGGGGGGGAGAGGTTAGAGTAGGTAAGGGGAGTGGAAAATTTGAGGCAGTTGATGTCCCACCGGCAGTTTAAAATGAAATGGTCTAAAGAGGGTAGAGGGCCATCCAGGGAGTCCAATAGGAGGGGGTACGTTGGAGACGGGAGAAGGGGTCATCACTGGGTGGTGAGGACTCCTTCCCATGGTTAAAGGCATGGAGGCGATGGAAGAAGTAGCATTGTTACAAAATTTTGAGATTTAAAAAATCAAGTCTGCAATTTATCCCATCAGATAAAGCATACAAGGAATTTTAATTTGACACCTAATTCACTTTCATATCTTCAGTATTAAAAAGGTTATGGCCATTTTCATACTTGGAAATTAGCATCTTGTTCCCTATTGCTTTTCCATTGACTTCACACAAAAGTAGTGATCGAGGACAGTCAAAAGCCCATAACTTTCTTAAAAATTAAGAGAACTGAAATAAATGTTCAGTTATTATAGATTGAAGCATTCTGAAACAAATATGAAACAATCTTACTTGGATGACCTGAAATTAAAGCATATAATTAGTTAGATACCCAATTGTAGCTAATTACAAAATTCAATTACTAGATCTAAACATCTATCCATTTCTTAAGAAAATATTAACATTTTTTTTAAAGCGTAAGTGTCCAAATAACATTCTCACAAGAATGCACAATATAACATGATTTTTAAATCTCTTTGTTATGAATTTATAGGCCAAATTGAAAGAATTTTGTGTTTAATGCCCATAAATTAATAGGCATTTTAAACAGCTTGCGAGTGGGTTTGTCTGGAACGCAATGTATTGGAACGTTGCGGTTGCGGTGAATTTAAACCCAATATCGGCAGGAAAAACACTGCCGGTTCAAATGGGGAATAAATCACCGTTTTGCAACATGAAATATTGATTAAAGTCACCTAAGCAAGCAAGTTAATATGAAAAAATTAAACAGCTTTCACTCACCTGTCCCCTATGTAAAATTGGTCCCCGTTGTTGGCGTTCACGGTATTAGGAGCTAATTTCTATTTTACTGCAGCGCTTAAATAGTCGGGCCATTAAAAAAAAAATTAACTTACTGGCAGTCGGAACGAATCTCCAGAAATATCTCGCACTCCGAGAAAATATAATTCCGGTGGCAAGGGGAAAACCGCATTTTAACCCCCCCCCCTTTAAAGACGCCAAAGTCGCGCACACGGCCAGCGGCAGAATTGCAGCACCACTAAAGGTAAGTTTTGTAACATGCCTACAAGAAGAGCACTTCATCGTGGCGGACGCGGAACTTGTTGAGGTGGGGGCAGAGGGGAACAAAGGTGAGGCCTCCACTGAGGACAGACCAGTCAGTATCAGAAAGGGGGAGGTCAGGGGGCATGGTGAACACACGGCAAGGGTGGGGGTTGGGATCGGAGGAAAGCAGGCGAGTGGAAGGAGGCTGAGGAGATGTCTGGGGGGGGGGGTGGTGGGTGTTCAGAGAGGAGGGGGCATGAGGACTATTATGTGGGTGGGGAGCAGCTGGGGCCTCCTGGCTATAAGGGGTAGGGTAAGACCCAGTGGAGCCCACCACTAAGGTTCCCTGTTGGGGGGGGGGGGTGGGTGGGGGAGCAGTAGGACCCAGCACAGTCAGGCCCCCTGGTGTGGGAGTCTGCATCGTGGAAACTGTGGGCCCGGTGCTGAGCCTGGGACTCAGGTAAGGCGACGGCTGCGATCCGCTGGTGGGCGGTGGAGTGGCGAGGGTCAGTGGAGTCGCTGGTGGTGGCCCTCGGGGAGTGGAGTCCGGGTCAGCGGGCGAAGCGTCGGACGTCCCGGTCAGCGGATGGCCGGCAAGGCAGCGAGGGTGGGTGGCACTGGTGAGGCAGTGAGGGTTGGCGGTCCCGGTGAGGCGGTGAAGGTCGGCGACAGCGGTGGTTGTGGCCCCAGGGAGGCCGTAACGGTCGGCGGCAGCGGCATAGGGGAAGCGGTGAAGATCGGCGGCAGCGGCCACGGGGAGGCCGTGAAGGTTGTCGACGCCGGCATCTTCGGAGGTCGGGGCCTGAGATCGGGGGTGAGTGTTGGTGTTGCTCCTCGTGGCAGTAATGGCGTTGTGGGTCTGGGCCTCGTTGCGTTCATGCAGGCGGTGCGGACCAGCGGTCATGCACCGGTCCTGCGGGCGGTCGAGTCGAGGAGTGTCAGTGGCATGACCGGTCTGAGGGCGAACGAGTTTGTGATCAGAAAGTAAAGCATATAATTAGTTAGCTACCTAATTGTAGCTAATTGCTAAATTCAATTACTAGACCTAAACATCTATCCATTTCTTAAGAAAAGGTGAACATTTTTTAAAAGCCTAAGTGTCCAAATAACATTCATACAAGAATTCACAATACAACATGATTTTAAAATATCATTGTCATGCATTTATAGGCCAAATGGAAGGAATTTAGTGTTTTATTCCCGTAAATTAATGGCCATTTAAATCATCTTGCAAGTGGGATTTTGTGGAACGCGATCGTTTGGAACGTTGCGGTTGCGGTGAATTTAAACCCCATATCGGCAGGAAAAATACTGCCGGTTCGTATGGGTCCTAAGTCACCTTTTCTCAACGTCAAATTTTGATTAAAAGCATCCTAAGAAGCAAGTTTATATGAAAAAATAAACGGTGTACCTTGCCTTGTCCCCTACGTGAGATCCGTCCCGTTGTCGGCATTGATGGCATTAGAAGATGATTTCAATTTTACTCCAGTTATTAAATTATCCAGCGCTAATTTTAATAAACTTAATAAAACGGCAGTCGAAGCGATTTTTCTTCAGCAACTAACCAGTCTGTTCAAGATCGATTTGAGAAATACTGCATTTTAAACCCGCCTCCCTCTCAAAGGCGCCAAAGTCGCGCACACGGGCAGTGGCTGAACTGCAGCGCCGCTGAAGGTAAGTATTGGAACATACCTAGTTTAAGACGTGGTCGTATAGTCGGAGGGAAGGAGAAATCACCGAGGGGGTGCAGAGAGAGAGGCTGTTGCCAAACTCTCGTCGGAGAGAGGAGGAGATCTTGTTCAAAGTAGACTTACCTTGAGGAGATTCCACTGTGGAGTGGACAAAATGTTTAGGAAAGAACTGCAGATGCTGGTATGACACTGATGCTGGTATTAGGCCTGATGCTGACTGGTGTATTGTAATACACTTTGCTCACAACGACAAAGAATTTGTTATCCTGAATGTGTATACACTCTATGAATGCCATCAGAATGAGGGTGAGTATTTAAATAGGCTTGCTTTCATCTATAAGAATGTATTCCTATATTCCAAACATTAATTATTCTAGTGTATATATCATCGGGGATATGAATGCGGATATCTCAGACAGGAACTCATTATTTTCCAATCATATAGCTCAGTCGTGTGAAGATAATAATTTAATATTGTCAAGCAAAGTGCTTTTACCTACAGATGGTTATACTTATATTAGTGAGGCCTGGCACACTACGTCATGGCTGGACCTCTGTATTAGTACAGATAATGCACATGCCTCATTGGGGTGTATGAGCATTTTGTATGGGCAGCAATGACTGATCATATACCTGTTGCTTTGTCAATAAATGTTGACCATCTACCTGTGGTATCCAGAGATAGAAATAGCGTTAACACAGAAAAACTGGACTGGTCAACCCTCACAAAGGAAGACATCTTAGCCTATTATGCCCATACAGATGAATCCTTAAGCAATATTTATCTACCTAAAGATGCAATAATGTGTAGTAATCTTAATTGTAAGAATATGAAGCATAGGAGAGATATCTGCTCCATGTATAATGATATAGTAAGCGGTTTATATGTAGGCAGTAAGCCCTACTGCAAGCATAAAAATAAGGCATACCTACTTTGAAGAAGTTCTCCTCCTTCCTCCGAAGCTCCTCAAGGCATAACATCAGGCCTGGCTGGAATAAGTCTGCAGCTAAGTATCACGCTGAAGCCCGTGAAGCCACTAAATCATGGGCTATGGCAGGTAGACCCAGACAGGGGCCTCTGTTTGAGTACAAGAAGCTCACTAATGAAAGATGTAAGAATGCTTCATCTGTAAAAATGAGCAAGCTATGAGGGCTGATTCCATGGCTAAGAAGCTGCTAAGTAACAATTATACTGATTTTTGGAAATAAGTGAGAGATCTTAACGACTGCAAAACATCTCTACCATGCACTGTAGATGGAATCTCCGGAACAGCTAATATCGCAAAGTTATGGCGACAACATTATAGTACTTTATTCAACTGTGTCCAAGGTGATTTGGATTGGGTGGACAATATTGAGAGTAATGATTCAATGGTGATTATGTCACATGAGGTGTATCAAGCTATACACCTCATCTGTCCGACAACAGAGCAAATGGCATAGATTATATTTCTGCTGAACATCTTAAATGTGCCAGTATGAGGATAGCTCCTCTCCTTGCTATTTGTTTTACTGGCTGCATGATTCATGGCTTGTTACCAGACTCAATGTTGTCAGTCCTGTTAGTGCCAGTCATCAAGGACAAAGCTGGTAAAGTAGGCTGGGAAATAATTACAGGCACAGAGCTTTAGCCAGCATACTGTCAAAGGTCCTAGAAAGAACCCTGCTGGATTAAATGAATTTGTTAACTCCACAGATAACCAGTTTGGTTTTAAAGCTAAACATGGCACTGACTTGTGCATATTTGCCTTAAAGGAAATTGTAAACAAATATTGAAGTATTGGGCAGTGGGCAGGTGCTATAGACCTGCACAGGAAGGTAGACGCTCCCACCCCCACGAGTCTCGGGCAGATGGGGCTCATCAGCCTGGGAAGGCAGTCCATCTAGGAGAGGGAAAACTCTGATTTAAAACCTCCACAGCCTTGTGGTCACATCCAGTCATGGAAAAGGCTCCTGGAGTAAAACTCAAGAAAATCTGGAGTCGGAGCCCCTCAGGCAGTTTGTCGTTGTCTACAACCTCGCTCTGGCAGCTCCTGCGACGGCGCTGGTGCCAAACTGTAACGGCCCTGCTGTTCCTTTGGATCGATCAGCGACGTGGAGGGGGGGACGTGCTGCATGGGCAACAGCCTGTCCTCCATTTGGCATCGCCCAGGCTTACATCCCACCTGAAAACTACGATGCATCACCCATGGTCAGTCATGACTGAGGGGGTGCTACTATCGAGGTAAAAACTCACCAATTCCTAAGTGCTTTATTGATGCTTCCAAAGCCTTTGATCGTATTAATCATAGAAAGTTGCTTGTTAAATTGAGTCAAAGAAGGGTGCCTAAATACATTGTGAGAGTTCTGGCTTACTGGTATGCCCACCAGACTATGCAATTAAAATGGGGCAATAGGGTCTCAGCCCCATTAGCAATGGTGTCAGACAAGGGGGGGATTTTGTCCCCAGTTCTTTTTAATCTCCATATTGATGATCTGTCCAAGAAATTAAAGGCTGTAATACTGGGTGCATGATTGGTAATTTTCATTTTAGTTTTTCTTGGTCTGCACAAAACTTGAACATCTTCAATTTACAACAGAAGTCTTTAATGTTTTACTCAATGCTGGCAGCAAGACAACTCAAAATGGCTGCACACACAAACTGTGTACAGACAGGATAAACTATATACAAAACATCTCCCTTGTCCTGTGCAGCGCCACCTGCTGCACGGGAGGAGCAACAGGTCCTCCCACCCCACACAGTCCACCAAACACCACTCTGGTCTCGACCCGAAACGTCACCTATCTCCTTCACTCCTTAGATGCTGCTGCACCCGCTGAGTTTCTCCAGCTTTTTGTGTAACCCTCGATTCTCCAGCATCTGCAGTTCCTTCTTTAACACCACTCTATACTGGGTCTGAAGAAGGGTCTCGACCCGAAACGTCGCCTATCTCCTTCGCTCCTTAGATGCTGCTGCACCCGCTGAGTTTCTCCAGCTTTTTGTGTAACCCTCGATTCTCCAGCATCTACAGTTCCTTCTTTAACACCACTCTATACTGCACACCTGTGGTCAAACTACAGAAATGCAAGCTTGCAAGTCATTGAAAGTAGGCATGCAGGTGCAGCAGGCAGTGAAGAAAGCGAATGGTATGTTGGCATTCATAGCAAAAGGATTTGAGTACAAGAGCAGGGAGGTTCTACTGCAGTTATACAGGATCTTGGTGAGGCCACACCTGGGGTATTGCATACAGTTTTGGTCTCCTAATCTGAGGAAAGACATTCTTGCCATAGAGGGAGTACCGGGAAGGTTCACCAGACTGATTCCTGGGCTGGCAGGACTTCCATATGAAGAAAGACTGGATAGACTCGGCTTGTACTAGCTGGAATTTAGAAGATTGAGGGGGGATCTCATAGAGACTTACAAAATTCTTAATGGGTAGGACAGGCTAGATGCAGGAAGATTGTTCCCGATGTTGGGGAACTCCAGAACAAGGGGTCACAGTTTAAGGATAAGGGGGAAATCTTTTAGGAGCGAGATGAGAAAATCATTTTTCACACAGAGAGTGGTGAATCTGTGGAATTCTCTGCCACAGAAGGTAGTTGAGGCCAGTTCATTGGCTATATTTAAGAGGGAGTCAGATGTGGCCCTTGTGGCTAAAGGGATCAGGGGGTATGGAGAGAAGGCAGGTACAGGATACTGAGTTGGATGATCAGCCATCATCATATTGAATGGGGGTGCAGGCTCGAAGGGCCGAATGGCCTACTCCTGCACCTATTTTCTATGTTTCTATGTTTCTATTGCAGAGACTTAAAGTAGCTTATAATGATGCCATGGAAATTTTACTTAAGAGACCTAGATGATGTATTGCAAGTGAAATGTTTGGAACTGCAGGTCAATACTTTACAAACTGTCTTAAGAAATCTTATGTATAAATTTATTTGCTAGATTAATGACTCTGAAAATGAAATCATCGTGGCCCTATCAAACATAAGGTTTAGCTCCACTCAATATCAATCCCAGCTGTGGAGACATTGGTATAGTTGTCTCACTGTTGTAGGACACTGATTTTTTCCTATTCTTGATCTTAAACCATGTATTGTGCTTTTGTATGTAATTTATTGTGCTTTTTATGCCATTTGCAATTTATTCTATGTAATGTCTTGTTTTTTATCTGGACCTTGAGTCTGTAATGAAAACAAAAAGTAAGTAAGTAAGTGAAACATCTAGTGGTTTATTTATATCACCATTCCTGAAATTCCATGTTGAACAGCGTTCGAAAGGATGGACCACAAGTCCAGTGGATATTCCAGTACCGTGGCAAATTCTGCATTTAGTTCCTTTTGACTCTTCTAGTCCCAGGCTTCAACTGCAACAATAACTGAAACAAGAGCAACAATGAGCACCTTTGTCAACTCAGGCAAATCTGTGCAGTTTCCTGGTCTGCTTATTGTAAGCTACATTTTATCAACGTGCAAATATTGTAAAGTGTTTAATTCACAATTGGAGTGATTATTTTATCCCTGCCTGCAGTAATTGCTGAAATCTGCATTCCACCAGGATAAATTATTATATGCATTTGCACTAATTCGACTTTACCCACGACATACGGTATGTGGGCTTGTGGGTCATTACGCATTAACTTCAATCGAAATTGGCACAGAACCACTGCCTCACAAAGCCAGAGACCTGGGTTCAATCCTTACACTGTGTGCTATCTGTGTGGGGTTTGCTTATTCTCCCTGTGACTACATGAGCACATTTTAGGTGCTCCGTAAGTTACATGTACAAGTAGTTTGAAAGTTAATTCTTATTTATATTAAATATACAATACACTCCCTGACCATAGTTTGCAATTGCCTAACATTATGTACAAATAAGAGTTAAGAGTGTTTATTTGTCAGATGCACCAGGACCGGTACAATGACATTCTCACTCAAGCTCAGCAGCGAAAAACTCAACCGAAGGGTGTCTGATTTCACCGAAAATAAACATGTGAAAGTCATTCAGGTTATTGTTTGTGCCGTTCTTGATGTGGGCAAAGGGATTGTGCATGAATTGCAGAATGTTTTCAAGAAGTTGATTTTGTAGCCCCCTGCCAGGCAATTTCAGAGACCATGTTGTTGTCTGTAAGCACCGGGATTTTGTGCTCTTCAATTTGTCTACTGAACCAAAAATGGAAACGTCATAGTAAACCTGAGAAAATTAATCCCTGAGTATTAAGCAATATGAAGAATTCTCTTTTAGTTTATTTTAGAGATGAAGAGTGATAACAGGCCCTTCAGCCCACCGAGTCCATGCCGACCAGCGATCCCTATACCCTATACACTAACACTAGCTTACAGGGACAATTTATTTACAATTTTTACCAAAGCCTTCCAAACCTGTACATCTATGGAATGTGGAAGGAAATTGGAGCTCCCAGAGACTAACTATTTATCTTAGAGATTTTAACTCACAATGTCGAACCCTCTTACTATGGGCGGTAATGCCTCTGGAATAGTTAATTGTACAATGAACCTGCCTATGAATCAGTAGAAATGTACAAACAAGGAACTGTAGATGCTGGTTTATCAAGGAAAGGCACAAAGTGCTGGAGTAACTCAGCAGGTCAGGCAGCATCCCTGGAAAACATAAATAGGTGATGTTTCGGGTCAGGAAAGAGTTGGAGGATGAGGGGAAGTACATGGGAAATGTTTGGACTTCATGAAAATAGTTGAGTATAGGAGCAAAGAGGCCCTACTGCAGTTGTACAGGGCCCTAGTGAGACCACACCTGGAGTATTGTGTGCAGATTTGGTCCCCAAATTTGAGGAAGGACATTCTTGTTGAGGGAGTGCAGCATAGGTTCACAAGATTAATTCCCGGGATGGCGGGACTGTCATAAGTTGATAGAATGGAGCGGTTGGGCTTGTATACTCTGAAATTTAGAAGGATGAGAGGGGATCTTATTGAAATATGTAAGATTATTAAAGGATTGGACATGCTAGAAGCAGGAAACATGTTCCTGATGTTGGGGGAGTCCAGAACCAGGGGCCAATGGAAATGAGGAAAAGCTTTTTAGAAAATAGGTGCAGGAGGAGGCCATTTGGCCCTTCGAGCCAGCACCACCATGCATTGTGATCATGGCTGATCGTGTCCCATCAATAACCCATGCCTGCCTTCTCCCCACATCCCTTGATTCCACTAGCCCCTAGAGCTCTATCTAACTCTCACTTAAACCCATCCAGTGACTTGGCCTCCACTGCCCTCTGTGGCAGGGAATTCCATAAATTCAAAACTCTCTGGGTGAAAACGTTTTTTCTCACCTCAGTCTTAAATGACCTCCCCTTTATTCTAAGACTGTAGCCCCTGGTTCTGGACTCGCCCCACATTGGGAACGTTTTTCCTGCATCTAGCTTGTCCAGTCCTTTTATAATTTTATATGTTTCTATAAGATTCCCCCTCATCCTTCTAAACGAAGGGACGGGATCTATGTGAACACGTGATTTGATGCCTGCCATCCGGGGCGGGAAGGGGGGGGGGGGGAGGATCCATGTGTGCATGTAATAGGTGCTCACAGACATGCGTCCTGGACCCTATGCAGGACAAGGTTGCCGACCCCTGGTCTATTGTCTACTGTATATTGACATTCTACAACCGCCATCCAACTAACGATTCGGCATAACACACGTCATGTTCCATGCAAGCTGCAATATTTACATTTGGAGAATGGGGGAGCCTACTTCTGCTTCGGTCCAGGGTCAGTTGTAAACTTTGGAATCCCTCTTCCTGATGCCCACAGTCATCAGTTGGGCTACAATTAACCACCAGGAAATACAACCATGGACTAAAATGGAAGCAGACTCTTCTATCACACTATCGGGTAGTGTGGGCCCCAACTAACCCGGCACATATGTGATTGCAAAGCCTTTCAATTGCTCTCTAAATTGAAAGTTTAATGATTAGATTTGGATAACAAAAGATGGCCTTGTCGGTGGCACCTACATCACATTAAAGAATAAAAATATTAGTGCAATTGCATTTTTTTTAAAGTTTAAAATGAGGTAGGGTAACAAAATGAGCTGACCTGCACAGTTGAGGGCTATGGTTGAGTGGTGCAATATTGCATAGTGGGAACGGGTTGCGTTGGGGGAACGGTGGTATATTACATTGGGGAATGGGTTGCATTGGGGACCAGGCCTCCCATGGGGGCTATAGGCGAGTGGTCGAATATTGCATTGGGGGAACGGGTTGCGTTGGGGGACTAGACTTCCCATGTGACAGGGACCCAACGGGTCCCACTTTGTCTAGTATATTACTAAAACTCTCAACTTGTATGTTTCTATGTCTGCATGCATGTCTGTCTATGTATTTGATTCCGGAACCACTCCAAAATGGTACACGATAGATATTAAAATTTTTCACCACCTTACTCACAATTGACCCATGGTAGTTTGTGTCAAGTTTCATTCAAATTGATGTTATATTTTACGTTATTAACATTTTTAACTTGACAAAATCCCACTTTGAGAAGGATTTCTTCAAATCTGCACTGGCAGTTCCCAACTATGCTGTCACAATGGGATTGTAGTCTGGTGTATCAAGTTTGTTCAGATTGATGTTGTATTTTACAAGTTATTCACATCTTCAACTTAAAAAAAACCCACTTTGAGAAGAATGATTTGAAGTTGCAGTGGCAGTTACAGCAAGTACGTTAAAATGGGATCTCATTTACATAAACTACCCGGCAGCAGTGCTCTCACTATTACAAAGTTAACAAAGACAGGACTGCCAGTGCAATGCAGATTTGTTACATGGTTGTAAGGAGAGGGAGGGAGTGGGGAAGGGGACAAGGAGGGGATTGTTGTTTAATGTTATTTAAACAGATAGAGGGAGAGGAGGGGGGTAGGGAGGGAGAGGGGTTATGGATAGAGGGAGGGAGTGACTGAGGATACGGAAAAGGAGAGAGAGGGAGGGAAGGAGAGGAGGAGAGGGGAAAGAAGACGGAGGATGAAGAGGTGGGGAGGGAGTGCTGGGGGATGAGGGGAATTGAGCCATGCCTGTACAGTTGGGAGCTATGGGTGAGTGGTGGAATATTGCTTTGGGGGAACGTGTAGCGGGGGAGTGGGTGAGTGGTGGAAACAGGTTGCGTTGGGGGAGCGGGTGAGTGGTGGAATATTGCATTGGGAAACAGATTGTGTTGGGGGACCACACGTCCCATGGGGGCTATGGGTGAGTGGTGGAATATTGTGTTGGGGAAACAGGTTGCGTTGGGGAACCACACCTCCCGTGGGGGCTATGGGTGAGTGGTGGAATATTATGTTGGGGAAACAGGTTGCGTTGGGGGACCACGCCTTCCATGTGACAGGGACCCTACGGATCCCACTTGGTCTAGTGTCTTATAAATATCGTGATGAGAGATCATTGTGAAGCCCCCAAAACCTCAGGGGAAATTTGTTCATGATCTTTGCGCGGGTTGATTTGCAGCTCCTGTTTTCTCCCGATATGTTCCCCGTAGTTTCCTGGAACACTATTTTAGTTTCACACAGAGATTCAATGCTGACCTTTGTGTTGACTGCAGCGCTCAAATCAATTTGCTGTGATGGTCTAATTTCCCACAGGAATTCTACATAATATGTTGCGGTGCGGTGATTTGCAACACGGCTCCATTTGTAGCTGTACAATTTCTCCATTTCCTTGCATTATTTTGTCCCTGCTGCTTGTTGCCTTGCACACACCCAGCCATTCTGATGAACTCTCTCTGCCTTAAGGTACACGACAATGTCATCATTGTGTCTATTTTGCAGAAAAGAAGAACAGCAGAACAAAACAAAGGTAAATATGTAAACGCGCACCACATTTTGTTTTCAGCATTGATGTGATTCATCAGTAAATATGTTCCAGGAAATAAGTTCATAAGTTGTAGGAACAGAATTAAGCTATTCGGCCCATCTAGTCTACTCTGCCATTCAGTCATGGCTGATCTTTCTCTCTCAACCGTATTCTCCTGCCTTCTCCACATAACCCTTCACACCCTTACTAATCAAGAACCTATCAATCTCCACCTGTAAAATATCCATTGACAGCCTCCACAGCCTTCTGTGGCAGAAAATTCCACAGATCCACCACCCTCTGACTAAATAATCAGAAACAAAGAAGCAGTGATAGTATCACACAGTATAGTATCCTTACATAACACAGAGGGTAATGCATATATGGGATGAGCTACTAGAGGAAGTAGATGAGGCATGTAGAATAACAACAGTGTAAAGATAGGAGGTAGAAACAAGGAACTGCAGGTGCTGGCTTACAAAAAAAAGGCACAAAGTGCAGGAGTAACTCAGCAGGTCAGGCAGCATCTCCGGAGAACGTAGATAGGTGACATTTCAGGTCAGATTCCTTCTTCAGATTGATTGTAGTGTGGGAAAGAAAGGTGGAAGAGAAGAGGGGTAGGACATAATATGACAGATATCAGTGAACACGGGCAAGGGAGGGTTTTGATAGGTAGATGGTTGGGCAAAGGCAGGAGATTAAAGACTGAGTGTGAGACTAAAGGATTGAAGAGTTGCAAATTGTGAAGCCAGAGGAAGCAATGTAGTGGGGGGGAGGGAGAAATAGGTGTGAGTGCAGGTGGGAGGGGGGTGTTTGAGGTTACCTACAATTAGAGCATTCAACGTTCATATTATTGGGTTATAAACCACCCAAGTGAAATATGAGGTGCTGTTCCTCCAGTTTGCGTGTGGCTTCACTCTGGCAATGGAGGAGGCCCTGGACAGTAAGGTCAATATGGGAGTGAGAAGGGGAATTAAAATGGTTAGCAACTGAGTGATCTGGTAGGCCTTGCCGGACCGAGCACACGTCACCGAGTCTGCATTTGGGTCTCACCAATGTACAGGAGGCCACATCGGGAACGCCGGATATAGTAAATTAGATTAAAAGACATACAGTAAATAGCTTTGTTTTGCAGGCTATTCAATCAGATCAGATGCACCATACACAGATACAACCATTTCAAATTCAGGTACATTGGATAGAGCAGAGGGGGAATATACCATGTCGGCATATTGTAGCACATCAATTCCTGAGGTTCAATTCACATCGATTCCAATGTCCTCATTGGGTTAGATGTAAATCAAACCCTAGTTTGTGGAAGGACTGTTCAGAAGCCTGATAACGGAGGGGAAGAAGCTATGTCTGGGTCTGGTGGAGTGCGCTTTCAAGCTATGGAAGAAAAGCAAAAGATTCTCCTGTGTTCTGGCCTTCTTGCAACAAAGGTTGACATTCCCTGACTCTTTCTCTCGTGCCATCCACAGGCCCACCACTGATCTTGCTGCAACTGGTGATCCGACAACTCCTTTAATCCGGACTAAATTATGATAGCGCACTTGAAATCATCCCTGGAAGTCCCCTCGAAAATGTGGTGCCTAGGCCGGGTGAGGAGGCCAATCTCAATCTCATCGGGATTTCCATGGACGATCGGCGGGTCGGATTTACCCCTGCGGCCGGGGCTCTGGAACTCCAGCCTGGCTGGAGCCGGCAGATCCATTCCCATAGCCAACTTCCGTAGTCAACTTTGCGGGCCGATGTCTTGGGCCTTGGATGGCCTTGACCTTTGTTTGTCCGGCAACATGGATAATCCAGAAAGTTGCTGGATCGAATCAGCCAGAAAATCAGTGGTAGACCTGTAGAATTTGGACCTTTCCTTCAAGGGTGGTGATCATCATATCAGAGGTGTGAAAGTGCCTTTAGATTAATCAGCAAGTGAATTGTGCCCAATGTGAATCCAACTTTAATAAACAGAATGAGAACTGTAAAGACTCCTAATTTATGGTAGACAGACAAAAATGCTGGAGAAACTCAGCGGGTGAGGCAGCATCTTTGGAGCAAAGGAATATGTTTCGGGTCGAGACCCTTCTTCAGACTGATGTGGGGGTGGGGGGGGGGGGTTGTGGGAAGAAGAAAGGAAGAGGCGGAGACAGTGGGCTGTGAGAGAGCTGGGAAGGGGAGGGGAAGGAGGGAGAAAGCAAGGACTACCTGAAATTGCAGAAGTTAATGTTTATACCGCTGGGGTGTAAACAGCTCCTCCAATTTGCAGTGGGACTCACTCTGGCCTTGGAGGAGGCCCAGGACGGAAAGGTCGGAGAAGGAATGGGAGGGGGAGTTGAAGTGCTGAGCCACCAGGAGATCGGGTGGTTAATTTATGGTAGACCTCGCTGTTTAAATAAAATTAATGAGGTCCAGCAGAGTCAAAATATATGTCTTTGTCACATTTCTGCAAACTGGTTGTAACCTGAACACGTTGCAAGTTGGAAATATGGCCACAAACTGAGATCCTACACAGTAGCAGAGTCTGAAGCCCCGCAGAAGGCAACATATGCATCCCACCAGTCTCCCAAACATTTGTTCATATGCAGCCTATATGCAAGTCAGCTACTCATAAACTGGGGAGGGCCTGTATTCAATCGTACAATATTGTGAAGAAATGTTTTTACCTAATCCTATCAGTAACCATTCTGCAGGTCAGGAAGCATGCCTGACAAGAAGGAGGCGGAAAGTATCAAAGTTCATCTTAAATCCTCTTTGACTTGACCGATCATAGTGGGAATTTCAATAATATGACCAGTGAAACCATGGAAGGGATAGACACAAAATGCTGGAGTAACTCAGCGTGTCAGGCAGCATCTCTTGTTGGTTCACATGCCTAATCAATGGTGTTTTATCATTAATGTTTTATTATTATTAATGTTTAGTGTTTTTGTTTTGTGTTCCATCCAGCTGTTTTGCACCCTGATCATCATCAACGGAAATCACTCGAAGTTGAATATGATTGTCCTCTTGATGGGGGTTTTCTGTAGGTCTTGAGATAGTTGTAAAGGTGATAGCAGAAACATCAGGAAGAACACTTGGCCCATTCTTTCTTATCTGCCTGGGAGGAACCGATTTTTTCATTCACCAATTTAATTGTTTCTGAAATGGTCTCAAGCCATTATATAGTTTGAATCATTTTTGCTGTGAAGAATTCTTGACATCCATATTGTAGTGGCTGATGATAGACACAAAAAGCTGGAGTAACTCAGCGGGTCCGGCAGCATCTCTGGAGAAAAGGAATAGGTGACGTTTCGGGTCGAGACCCTTCTTCAGACTGAGATTCAAGAGAAAGGAAAACGAGTGATGTTTGAATCTGTGCTATTAAATGTTTAATCTGAGATAATATAATTTTTTAGAAAACGTTTTTGTTTATGGGATATGGACATTGCTGGCAGTGTTGACATTTATTCTTCATCTCTAATCCCTCCATTACTTTTTTTGTTATTCTCAATCCATTGGAAACTCAACATTCTTCCTAACAGTGTGGCAATAAAAACTGCATGCAATATATCAAGTTAGAATAAAGGCGAGGTCGTTTAAGGCTGAGGTGAGAATAAACTTTTTCACCCAGAGAGTTGTGAATTTATGGAATTCCCTGCCACAGAGGGCAGTGGAGGCCAAGTCACTGGATGGATTTAAGAAATAGTTAGATAGAGCTCTAGGGGCTAGTGAAGGGGAGAAGGCAGGCACGGGTTAGTGATAGGGGACAATAAGCCATGATCACAATGAATGGCGGTGCTGGCTCGAAGGGCCGAATGGCCTCCTCCTGCACCTATTTTCTATGTTTCTATGTTTATAAGTGTGGTCTAACCAATGTTTTGTGAAGTTGCAAGATAATGTCTGAGCTTTTATATTCTATGCCTTGACTTGTGAAAGCAAGCGCACACAAAGTCTGCTTTACGTTATAATGTCCATACTAACGTTTAGCATCCCTCAGTACATTGATAACAGGAGAGAATGGGGCCAAAGGGGCCCGGATAGAGTGGACATGGAGAGGATGTTTCCAGAAGTAAGAGAGTCTAGGGCCAGAGGCCGTTGTCTCACAATAAAAAGGATATACCTTCAGAAAGGAGACGAGGAGGAATGTCTTTAGTCAGAGGGTAGTGAATCTGTGGAATACATTGCCACAGAAGGCTGTGGAGGCCACCAATTATATTTTTAAGATGGAGAATGACAGATTCTTGATTAGTACGGGTGTCAGGGGTTGTGGAGAAGTCAGGAGAATGGGGTTAAGAGGGAAGGATAGATCAGCCATGATTGAATGGCAGAGTAGACTTGATGGGCCGAATGGCCTAATTCTGCTCCTACAACTTATAATACATATAACGAACATATAATACAAGCGTGGTGAGTCTCTGGAATTCTCTGCCACAGAAGGTAGTTGAGGCCATGGAGAGGTATGGATGATCAGCCATGATCATATTGAATGGCGGTGCAGGCTCGAAGGGCCGAATGGCTGACTCCTGCACCTACTTTCTATGTTTCTATGTTTCTATGTTTCTATAATTCATGAAATGGAGAATTCAATGTTTGTGCAGCTATTGTCTCCATTTCCTTTCCTTCTATTTTTACACATGACCCCTTTCTCTCCTTCGGTGGAGCATTCATGCAGCAGACACCGTCTGCACGCCGACTTTATTCCACTTTGGAGCTAATTGCATGTTCCTTGCATCTCACGGTTTTCATGACCTGAGTACCTCTCAGTGACAGGAGATTTATTTCCTACTGTAGCGCGCATTGCTGCCAAGGTTGTTACTGTAGCTTTCTTCTGTAATCTTAAATTTATTGCCTTGCCTTCTGTGTGTTTATGGATTACCCCAACGGTCGAAGCCATCTATTTATAGCCTCACATTTTTACAGCATTCGGAGGGGGGGGGGGGAAGGGAGGGACTACCTGTTCACTCTCGTAAATTAGGAGATTATTTGCTGCCTTTGTTAATATCACATGAATTATTCAAAGATTTACAGTAGTTGAGCAGGCAAAATGACAGCACATCTTCATCCATCCAAAAAACACTTCGACTGAAAAAATCAGGTTATATATTGAGTCGAGTTAACAATAAACTACCGTGGATGACATATATTTCACACCGAAGAGATACCTCAGTTGTCTGGTCTGTAGAGTGAGCTGTTAGAGATGTATCATTCGCTCCTCTCCTTTGGGAATCGGAGATCCAGTTATTTGACTGGAAACTGGACAGATGCACTTTCAGGAAATCTTTCACAAAATAATGCCACCCATGCGAACATCAGAGATCTTAAAGAAATGTGCATTTGAATGTTTGGCCTGTGTAAATTCTGAGTTTTTAAGCTCGAATACAGGAAAGGCTAGAGGTGCGCTAGAGGGCATAGCTTTGAGGTGAGAGGGAGAGGGACATGTACCTATCTAAACGCCACTATTTGTGTCTACGCCCATCTCTTTCCCTGGCACCTACCAGTTTTTGTGTAAAAAATGTGCCCACTACCTCTCCATTAAGCTTTCCCCCGGTCATCTTAAAGCTAAGCCCTGTGGTATATCTGCAGTCTGTTCTGTGTTCAAGCTCCAAAACTCAGAATTTAACCTCTCACAGTTTTATATACAGGCACCTCGCATTTTACACGTGTTTGATTTGTACGTTTTTGGAATAACGTGCTCGTTCTTTTAATACCAAAACCTGATTTCCACGCTTGTATTTTTGGAATAATGCGCTCACGTTTACACCTGACATCGTGGTCGTATATATGTTTAATTTACATATTTTTAAATTTTGCGCTGCTTTTCAATTATGTAACCCCACTGATAAAACGCTGAGTGCTTGTAGTTGTATCAGGTCTCCCCTCAGCTTCCAACACTCCAGAGAAACCAATCCAAGTTTGTCTAACCCATGTTTAGACCTATGACCATTCCAGGCAACATCCCCGTGACCTGCCTCAGAGGGCGGTGGAGACGGGTTCTCTGGATGCTTTCAAGAGAGAGCTAGATAGGGCTCTTAAAAATAGCGGAGTTAGGGGATATGGGGAGAAGGCAGGCACGGGTACTGATTGGGGATGATCAGCCATGATCACATTGAATGGCGGTGCTGGCTCGAAGGGCCAAATGACCTACTCCTGCACCTATTGTCTATTGTCTATGGACCCTTATCTGCAACCTCTTCATAGCCTCCTCATCCTTCAAATAATGTACCAATTATTGGATAGAGTGGATGTGTAGAGGATGTGGGAGAGTCTGGGACTAGAGGTCATAGTCTCAGAATTAAAGGATATTCCTTTAGTAAGGAGGTGAGGAGGAATTTCTTTAGTCAGATGGTGGTGAATCTGTGGAATTCTTTGTCGCAGAAGGCTGTGGAGGCCAAGTCAATGGATATTTGGAAGGCAGAGATTGATAGATTCTTGATTAGTACAAGTGTCAGAGGTTATGGGGCGAAGGCAGGAGAATGGGGTTAGGAGGGAGAAATAGATCAGTCATGATTGAATGGCAGAGTAGACTTGATGGGCCGAATGGCCTAATTCAGCTCCTATCACTTATGACCTTAGAGCCAGAACTGCACATAATTAGTAGAAGGAGATGCTTCTGCGGCAGTAGAGAGGAATCTAGGATGGCGCGATGCCTCCCAGGTCCCAGGTTCAAGGAATGGCTGCAGGGCAATCTGAAGTGGAAAGGTAAATAGCCAGAGATGATGGTTTGGTCCCATGGATTATGATATCAATGCTTTTGTCATTAGGAATCACTAGTGGAATTGAAGCCAATGTCATTAAACTATAAATAGTGCAGCAAAGATTTACGAGGATGTTATCGGGATTGGAGGGCATGAGTTATAATGAGAGGCTTGATAGGCTGGGATTGTTTTCCCCAGAGCACAGGAGACAATGGGATGACTTTATAGTGATGTATAAAATCATGAAGGGCATAGCTAAGATGAATAGCCGCAGTCTTTTTTTTCCCCAGGGCAACAAAAGTCTAAAACGAGAGGACGTAAATTTAAGATGAGTAGAGGAAGATTTAAAAGGGACTCGAGGGGTAACTTTTTCACACAGAAGTTGGTGATTATGTGGAACAAGCCGGCAGAGGAAGCTATGGAGACAGATACAATTACAACATTTAAAAGACGGGCCTATTAAGAGAAGAGGTGCAGAGGGATATGGGCTAAATGCAGGAAAATGTGACTGGCTCAGCTAAACACTATTTTTATTTTTTATTTATTTTTTTTTTTATTACAAAAAATGTATTCAATTAAAAAAATATATATATATACAGTAAAATAAAACAAGCCAGAACCCACCACCATAATACAATACAAACATATATCCATAATGAATTATTATACAACTATGATACAATCCTTATTGAGGATGCATTCAACACCCTGCGGAGCCCAGCGGTCCCGGAACTCCCTCAGGGTGCCCGTGGACAGGGCGTATTCCCTCTCTTTTTTTTTTTTTTAATTTTTAATTAATAGTTTTTTATTGGAGGGAAAAAAAAAAAATTCACAGTACATCTGATGTATGGCATTACATTTTCCTCCATTTTGTTTTTTATAAATAATAATAATATAAACAAAATAACCCTAACCCACCCTCCCTAAACAGCCCTTGGCAGCTTATTTTTTTCACAATCCAAATATATCACAAAATCAAATGCACTTTTTAACAATAATAAAGTAACAAAACAGAATAAAGGCAGATCCCCACTTAATGTCAAGTGGCCTCAGTCAATAGGTAGTTCCTTTAGACCCTCAAAGTATGATAAAAAGGGTTCCCATTTCAAATAAAACTTTTTCACAGACCCCCCTCAATGTGAATTTATTCTTTTCTAACCTTAAAAAAAACATTCCCTCTCTAACCGCACCCGGGCATGGACGTATCCCCGGAAAAGGGGCAGGCAGCCGGCCCGGGTAAAGCCCTCCACTGCCTGGTGCCTTGACTCGCTGATGGCCAGCTTGGCCAGGCCCAGGAGCAACCTAACCAGGACATCTTCAGCCCTACCCTCTCCCCTACACACAGGGTGTCCAAAGATGAGGATGGTAGATGAGAAATGCAGCCAGAAGGCAAGGAGCAGCCCCTTCAGGTATTCAAACATTGGCTGCAGCCTCACGCACTCCATGTGCACGTGGTACACAGACTCTTCCAGCCCGCAAAAGTGGCAGGCGGCTGGCGCGTCTGTGAACCACGAGAGAAACAGGTTGCAGAGAACACCTCGGCACAATGTCCTCCACCCCAGGTCCCCAATGTAGAGGGGGAGAATCCCTGCATAGAGGGACCCCCACCGGGGCCCCCCCTCGCGACCGGATGGCAACACTGACCGCCACTTAGTGCCCAGACGGTGGACCAGGACGAGGAAGTGCAGGGTGCAGGGAGGAGCATGTACAGGACACGCCTCAGCTAAACACTTTGTTGGGCATGGACGAATTTGGCCGAAGGGCCAATTTCTAACCGATGTAATAATTATCTTATGACTCTGAAGAACCAGGGGATGACACCAATGGCTGAATTCACACTGATTGTTGGAGATTAATTATCCCAGCCCTAGCACATCTATACAAGAGCTCCTCGGCCCAATGTCCGAACCCAACCATCTTCACATTCTTCATCAATTACCTTCATGCCAACATAAGTGGACATGTTCACTGATCATTGCACAACGTATAGAGTGAATATGGGGAGGATGTTTCCACTAGTGGGAGAGTCAAGGACCATGGGCCATAGCCTCAGAATAAAAGGATGTACCTTTAGAAGGGAGATGAGAAGGAATTATAGTCAGGGGGGTGGTGAATCTGTGGAATTCATTACCACAGACGGCTGTGGAGGCCAACTCAATGGATATTTTTGAGGTGGAGATTGACAGATTCTTGATTATTACGGGTGTCAGGGGTTATGGGGCGAAGGCAGGAGAATGGGGTTGAGAGGGAACGATAGATCAGCCATGATTGAATGACGGGGTAGACTTGATGGGTCGAATGGCCTAATGCTGCTCCTAGAACAAATGAATTTAAACTTTATTTGCAACTCCTCAGAAAATGAAACAGTCTGTGCCTGAGTGGAGAATAGCTTCTACCTCGATAGACACAAAATGCTGGGGTAGCACAGTGGGACAGACAGCGCCTCAGGATAGAAGGAATGGGTGACATTTCGGGTCAACACAGTCTGAAGAAGGCCCTCGACCCGAAAAGGTCACCCAATTCTTCTATCCAAAGATGCTGCCTGTCCCACTGTGTTACTCCAGCATTTAGTGTCTATCTTTGGTGTATCAGACTGCTGAACGGTCCTGCCATGAGTTAAGGTGTGGTCCCGATCTTCCGACCAACCCCTTTGCGGACCTTTTTCTGTAACTGTAGTGCTACAATGCTGGAACACTGCATTCTGCACTCTGGTATTTTTCCCTTTGCACTGCCTGCTGCATTTGTGTGTGATTTGACAGCATGATTTGAGTGGATGGAGACATAGAGTGTCATAGAGTGATATAGCGTGGAAACAGGCCCATCGACCCAACTTGCCCACACCGGCCAATGTGTCCTAGCTACAATGGTCAGTTTGAGGATACAAAGCTTTTCACTGTTTCTCAGTACACACGGCAATAGGAAACCCACAACAAAACCAATACGACACCAGAAGGACCAAGATACCATTCCAGCATGGGTTGCTATGTGGCAAGTAACAGTAGCTTCACATAAATGCCCAGCAAAGATATCACCACACGATGGATACTGAACACCTGTTGGGAACCTCCTGTTTGGCAACCGATATTGTTTCCATTGTGTGAACGCAATCTCCTGACCATCAATATCCTGGGAACCTCCATGGATAATAACATAACATGATGGATGGCACAGTGACACAATGATAGAGTTGCTGCCTTACAGCACCAGAGACCCCGGTTCGATCCTGACTACGGGTGCTGTCTGTACAGAGTTTGTACGTTCTCCCCGTGACCTGCATTGGGTTTCTACGGGATCTCGGTTTCCTCCCACACTCCAAAGACGTACTGATTTGTAGGTTAATTGGCTTGGTGTAGTTGTAAATTGTCCCTAGGGTGTGTAGGATAGTGTTAGTATGCAGGGATTGCTGGTTGGTGTGGACTCGGTGGACCGAAGGGCCTGTTTCCACGTTGTATCTCTAAACTAAACTGGACAGGACATACTAAAATTTCAGCTACAGGACCTGGTCAGAAGCTGGCATATAGTATCAAACATAGAACATAGAGCAGTATAGCAGTACATATAACATACATCAGATCGGTAACAGAACGTACTTTCGAGCCACAATGTCAGTGCCGGACATGATGCCAAGTTAAACTATTCGCTTCTGCCTGCATGTAATGCATATCCGCCCACTCCCTGCCTATCCATCTATCTATCTAAAAGCCTCTTAAAATGTGTCTATCGTATCTGCCTCCACCATCACCCCAGGCAAAGCATTTCAGGCACCCACCATCCTCTGTGTAAACAAACTTGCCACACATATCTCCTTTAAACGTTGCCTCCCTTATCATAAAACATGCCCTCCAGGTCTTTGATGTTTCCACCCAGAGAAAAAAAGGTTCTGAGCGTGTCGTGGGCCATGGAGCTGGGGGGGGGGGGGGGGGCTGGGGGGGCTGCAGCCCCCCCACATCTTTGGCCAGACATGTTTCAATGTCTCCGGCTTTGGACGAGGCGCTGCTGTGCTCTGAGCAACCTGGTTGTGGGTGTTGGAGAGCCGGGGCGGAGGGAGGGATGGAAGCAGAAGCAGCAGAGGGGCAGATGCAGATGGGGAGCCGGGGCTGGCGAGTGTTTGCCGGGCTGGCGAGTCGCTCGCTGCAGCTCCGGCCATGGAGCAGCCTCAGTGCAAGAGTCCCGGGCCGTTGGAAGCGTCGGAAGCATTGCGCCGAATTCGCTGCTGTGAGAGTCTCTGCGCCGAATTCGCTCTGGTGATCGGCATGGACCAGGCTGCTACTCGGAGCATCCTGGAGGACAACCAGTGGCTGCTGGAAGTAGGTACCAAGCACTGGGTAGAAGCGGTGGAAGATAGTGGCCTTCAAATGGGGGTGGTTGGAGAAAGCATCCAGCTTGCCTGCTAGATTTCACTTACTGTAACTGCAGGAATAATGTTCCCGATGTTGGGGGAGTCCAGAACCAGGGTTCACAGTTTAAGAATAAAGGGTAGGCCATTTAAGAGTGAGATGAGGACAAACTTTCTTCACCCAGAGAGTTGTGAATCTGTGGAATTCTCTGCCACAGAGGCATTGGAGGCCAATTCACTGGATGTTTTCAAGAGAGAGTTACATTTAGCTCTTGAGGCTAGCGAAATCAAGGATATGAGGTAAAAACAGGAAAGGGATTTTAGATGAACAGCCATAATCATATTGAATGGCAGTGCTGGCTCGAAGGGCCGGATGGCCTATTCCTAAACCTATTTTCGATGTTTCTATGCTTGAGTATATGGCAATAAAACTCGACCACTTGATCTTGAAGCATTCATGCATGGTGGAGGTATAATGTAGTCATAAAGTGATACAGTGTGAAAACAGGCCTTTGGCCCAACTTGCCCACACCCGCCAACATGTCCCAGCTACACTACCTGCTTTTACTCCATACCCCTCCAAACCTGTCCTATCCATGTTCAGCCTAGCTGTTTCTTAAATGTTGGGATTGTCCCTGCCTCAACTACCTGCTCTGGCAGCTTGTTCCATACACCCAATACCCTTTGTGTGGAAAAAGTTACCCCTCGGACTCCTATGAAATCTTTTCCCCTTCACCTTAAATCTGTCCTCTGGTCCTCGGTTTACTTACTCTGGGCAAGAGACTCAGTGCATTGAAATTTATATTTCTAATGCATTTTAGATTTCTCAAAAGTCTTACTTTTAAAAAAGAAACGTTTCCACCAACGTATACCCCCTTTATTAATGTCATGGTTTGATTTTTCTAAATTCAAATCAAAATGATATATACGTCAAAAGGGGAACACATACTTTCAAATAACTCTGATTTTTTCCCCAATCAGGAACTGTTATGATTATTTCGTCCCTTTTTCCAACTGCAAACAAAAAAAAATAGCACTTGAAATTATAACACATTTAAAATGTTCTGTACCGCGGAAGGCACTGGCGTCAATCCGGGGGGGGGGGGGGGGGGATAAATCCCCCCACTTTTGAGGTGTATTATAATCCCCCAGTTTTTGGAGGTCAAGCAATAACAAAAATAATGATCACCTGCTCCTATCACTCATGGCCCTATATTATATTAAAAATACTTCAAAGGAAAAAGCATTGAAATCAGATTTCTACAATGTACTAAAACATGATTGAATACATCAAATTTCATAAGGTCCTTACCCCCTCCCCCCACTCGGTCGCTCCACTCCATCGCCAGGTACCCCCAAGGCCAGTGATCGCTCAACCCCCCCACTTCCAAATATACTCCACGGCCCTGTCGACTGTGGCCAAAATTCGTGACCATTGATCCAAAAACATAAGTTTGAAACCCATATTGACATCCACAGAATTAAAATTCAAGCATTTGGAATTCCAATTCAAACAATGGAATTTAATCAAAACGTTCCTCTCAGTAAAGGCAAGATGGAGTTCTTGTCCTGCCACTTCTCCTCACCCCTTTTCACCCTTGGTTGTCATGGATGAGTTGGGCCAAAGTTCCTGTTTCCATGCTATGAATCAACAGCACAGAATTGGCAGAAGGACCTCACCTAGAAATCATGGCAGGATTGAGACCATTCATTTTTTTTCCAGTTTTCCCTGCCCACAAAACATTTCATGTGGAGAAACAATGAACCGCAGATGCTGGTTTACAAAAAAAACAACACACACAACGTACTGGAGTATCTCAGCGGTCCAGGCAGCATTTCTGGAGGACATGGATAGGTGAGGTCTCAGATCGGTACAGTTTCTTCAGACTTCAGACTGGTTGTTACGGAAAATTGGATAATTCAATGGCCTTTCATTTGGAGACCATTAGTCCCACCTGTAAGTTGCTGCAATTTCCCCTGAAATTTCTTCTGGGGAAATTAATAGTTTAACATTGATTACTTGGATCTGCTGATCAGCTTCAACAGCAGGGACAGTTTTCACTGCCAAAGATGAGGTTTAATTTTTGCTTTTATATATATATTACATTTGATCAGAAATTGCTGCTCGACGATCTTGATTGGATTTGTGTTCATGCCAACTCTGGGCCAAAAATGGGCCTGGGCCCAAATCTGCACCAATGTCTCTTAACCTTGAAGATTAAAACAATTTGCTGATTGATGCATCCCAGTATTCTAACGTAATGTGCTATTGTAAAAAGCTTCAGGATGTTCATCTCCTGAACCAGCGCAAACTATAAAATAATGCAGGAGTTAGCTGGGGTGTAAACAAAATAAAGCTCTTGAAATCCCACAGCAATGTGTAAATTCTCCTGGGGATGCAATAGGTGATGACAGGTGTGGAGTCTAATCTAAATAACGCAGTAAGATGCTCAAATTATGATGTAATATTCCCACTGATACACCCCGTTGTTTCTTTTCTTTTCAACAATGATATAATTTGTGGAGACTAAAATTCACAGTCTAAAAATCTTTAGACAGAGGGTGGTGAATCTGTGGAATTATTTGCCACAGACGGCTGTGGAGGCCAAGTCAATGGATATTTTTAAGACAAAGATCGATAGATTTATGGTTGGAAAGAGTGTCAGGGGTTATGGGGAGAGGCAGGAGAGTGGGGTTGAGAGGGAAAGATAGATCAGCCTTGATCGAATAGCGAGTAGACTTGATGGGCCGATGGGTCTAATTCTGCTCCTATCATTTGTGAACATATGAATTTAGAAACTTTGTGTATGAACTTCATTTAGAAACTCTAACAAGAAGACTTTTCAATGCAATCAGATTCCAATCAGAGCAGCACATAGAAACATAGAAAATAGGTGCAGGAGTAGGTCATTCGACCCTTCGAGCCTGCACTCCCATTCAATATGATCATGGCTGATCATCCAACTCAGTATCCAGTACCTGCCTTCTCTCCATACTCCCTAATCCCTTTAGCCACAACGGCCACATCTAACTCCCTCTTAAATATAGACAATGAACTGGCCTCAACTACCTTCTGTGGCAGAGATTTCCAGAGATTCAACACTCTCTGTGTGAAAAATGTTATTCTCATCTCGGTCCTAAAAGATTTCCCCCTTATCCTTAAACTGTGACCCCCTTGTCCTGGACCTCCCCAACATCGGGAACAATCTTCCTGCATCTAGCCTGTCCAACCCCTTAAGAATTTTGTAAGTTTCTATAAGATCCCCCCTCAATCTTCTAAATTCTAGCGAGTACAAGCTAAGTCTATCCAGTCTTTCTTCATGTGAAAGTCCTGACATAGAAACATAGAAACATAGAAATTAGGTGCAGGAGTAGGCCATTCGGCCTTTCGAGCCTGCACCGCCATTCAATATGATCATGGCTGATCATCCAACTCAGTATCCCGTACCTGCCTTCTCTCCATACCCTCTGATCCCCTTAGCCACAAGGGCCACATCTAACTCCCTTAAATATAGCCAATGAACTGGCCTCAACTACCCTCTGTGGCAGAGAGTTCCAGAGACCCACCACTCTGTGTGAAAAAAGTCCTTCTCATCTCGGTCCTAAAGGATTTCCCCCTTATCCTTAAGCTGTGACCCCTTGTCCTGGACCTCCCCAACATCGGGAACAATCTTCCTGCATCTCGCCTTTCCAACCCCTGAAGAATTTTGTAAGTTTCTATAAGATCCCCTCTCAATCTCTTAAATTCTAGAGAGTATAAACCGAGTCTATCCAGTCTTTCTTCATAAGACAGTCCAGGAATCCCAGCATCCCAGGAATCAGTCTGGTGAACCTTCTCTGTACTCCCTCTATGGCAAGAATATCTTTCCTCAGATTTGGAGACCAAAACTGTACACAATACTCCAGGTGTGGTTTCACCAACACCATGTACAACTGCAGTAGAACCTCCCTGCTCCTATACTCAAATCGTTTTGCTATGAATGCTAACATACCACTCACTTTCTTCACTGCCTGCTGCACCTGCATGCCTACTTTCAATGACTGGTGTGCCATGACGCCCAGGTCTCATTGCATCTCCCCTTTTCCTAATCGGCCACCATTCAGATAATGGTCTACCTTCCTGTTTTTGCCACCAAAGTGGATAACCTCACATTTATCCACACTATACTGCATCTGCCATGCATGCGCCCACTCACCCAGCCCATCCAAGTCATCTTGCAGCCTCCTAGCA
Organism: Raja brachyura; assembly: GCA_963514005.1. The sequence goes on along the minus strand of OY740781.1, from coordinate 21,732,908 downwards.
TCCTCCTCACAGCTAACACTGCCCCCCAGCTTCGTCATCCGCAAACTTGTAGATGTTGCATTCAATTCCCTCATCCAAATCATTAATATATATTGTAAATAGCTGGGGTCCCAGCACTGAGCCTTGTGGTTCCCCACTAGTCACTGCCTACCATTCTGAAAAGGATCCATTTATTCCTACTCTTTGCTTCCTGTTTGCCAGCCAGTTCTCTATCCACATCAATACTGAACCACCAATACCGTGTGCTTTAAATTTGTATACTAATCTCTTATGTGGAACCTTGTCGAAAGTCTTCTGAAAGTCCAGATATAACACATCCACTGGTTCTCCCTTATCCACGCTACTAGTTACATCCTCGAAAAATTGTATAAGATTCATCAGACATGATTTACCTTTTGTAAGCGCATGCTGACTTTGTCCAATAATTTCACCACCTTCCAAATGTGCTGCTATCCCATCTTTAATAACTGACTCTAGCAGTTTCCCCACTACCGATGTTAGACTAACTGGTTTGCAATTCCCCGTTTTCTCTGTCCCTCCCATTTTAAAAAGTGGGGTTACATTAGCTAACCTCCAATCCTCAGGAACTACTCCAGAATCTAAAGAGTTTTGAAAAATTATCACTAAGGCATCCACTATTTCTGGGGCTTCTTCCTTAAGTACTCTGGGATGCAGCCTATCTGGCCCTGGGGATTTATCGGCCTTTAATCCATTCAATTTACCTAAAACCACTTCCCGGCTAACCTGGATTTCACTCAGTTCCTCCATCTCATTTGACCCGCGATCCCCTGTTATTTCCGGCAGATTATTTATGTCTTCCTTAGTGAAGACAGAACCAAAGTAGTTATTCAATTGGTCTGCCATGTCCTTGTTCCCCATGATCAATTCACCTGTTTCTGACTGCAAGGGACCTACATTTGTTTTAACTAATCTTTTTTCTCTTCACATATCTATAAAAACGTTTTTATGTTCAGTTTTTATGTTCTCTGCCAGTTTTCTTTCATAATCTATTTTCCCTTTCCTAATTAAGCCCTTAGTCCTCCTCTGCTGGACTCTGAATTTCTCCGTCCTCTGGTAGGCTGCTTTCTCTGGCTAATTTGCACGCTTCATCTTTTGTTTTGATATTATCCCTGATTTCCCTTGTTATCCACGGATGCACTACCTTCCCTGATTTATTCTTTTGTCAAACTGGGATGAACAATTGTTGTAGTTTATCCATGCAGTCTTTAAATGCCTTCCATTGCATATACACCGTCAACCCTTTAAGAATCAATTGCCAGTCTATCTTGGCCAATTCACATCTCATACCCTCAAAGTTACCTTTCTATGCGTGGTGCAATGGTAGAGTTGCTGCCTTACAGCGCTTACATAGAAACATAGAAACATAGAAAATAGGTGCAGGAGTAGGCCATTCGGCCCTTCGAGCCTGCACCGCCATTCAATGTGATCATGGCTGATCATCCAACTCAGTATCCCGTACCTGCCTTCTCTCCATACCCCCTGATCCCTTTAGCCACAAGTGCCACATCTAACGCCCTCTTAAATATAGCCAATGAACTGGCCTCAACTACCTTCTGTGGCAGAGAATTCCAGAGACTCACCACTCTCTGTGTAAAGAATGTTTTCCTTTACAGCGCCAGAGACCTGGGTTCGTTGCCAATTACAGATGCTGTCTGTATGGAGTTTGTATGTTTTCCCCATGACATGCGTGCACTTTCTCTGAGATCTTCAGTTTCCTCCCACACTCCAAAGGTGTGCAGGTTTGCAGGTTAATTGACCTGGTGTGAATGTGAATTTTTTTTCGCTATTTGTGTGCAGGATAGTGTTAGTGTGCGGGGATCGCTGGTCGGAGCCTGTTTCTACGCTGTATCCCTAAACTAAACTAAACTAAACTCAACAAAGCACAAGGTTAATTTAAAAAGGGAAATCCAGACAATGCTGGAATAAGAGCAAACAAAATACAGGAATCACTCAGGCCCAAGAGCATCTGGTCAGAATGCATCTGTCCTGTCCCCAGCACTTTCTGTCTCTGATGCCGGTGAATTGCTGCCTTCTGGGTCTATGGTTTGGAAATTGCAACAATATACAATAGTCTACACCTACATCTCCCACTAGGATGGTCTCAAAGCCCTCCGGTTCTTGCTCGATCCGCCTAGCGGAGTTGGTCCTTACCCTCAATAAATTTGACTCCTCCCATTTCCTCCAAACACAAGGCGTAGCTACGGGGACGCGCATGGGCCCCAGCTACCCCTGCCTCTTTGTCGGGTATGTCGAACAATCCTTGTTCTCAGCGTACCAGGGCCCCATCCCCAACCTCTACCTCCGCTACATCGACAACTGCTTTGGTGTCACTTCCTGCACCCACACACAACTGACTGACTTCATCCGTTTCACCACCAACTTTCATCCGCCACTCAAATACACCTGGACCATTTCAGACACTTCCCTTCCTTGACCTCACTATCTCCATTACAGGTGATAGACTTCTGACTGACATCCACTATAAACCCACTGACTCCCATGGCTACCTAGACTACTCTTCCATCCCACCCTGCTTCCTGTAAGGACTCCATTCCCTATTCCCAATTCCTCCGTCTACGCCGCATCTGCTTCCAGGATGAGGTGTTCCACATCAGGGCATCACAAATGTCCTCATTCTTCAGGGAACGGGGATTCCCCCTCCCCTCACCATACATGAGGCTCGCACCAGGGTCTCCTCCACACCCCGCAACACTGCCCTCTCTCCCCATCCCCCCACTCGCAACAAGGGCAGAGTCCCCCTGGTCCTCACCTTTTACCCCACCAGCCGGCGCATACAACACAAAGTCCTCCGCTAGTTCGCCACCTCCAACGTGACCCCACCACTCGCCACATCTTCCCATCTCCTCCCCTGTCTGCCTTCCGCAAAGACCGCTCCCTCTGCAACTCCCTTGTCAATTCTTCCCTTCCCTCCCACTCCACCCTTTCCCTGGGCACTTTCCCTTGCAATCGCAAGAGATGCTACACTTGTCATTTTACCTCCCCTCTCCACTCCATTCAAGGACCCAAGCAGTCGTTCCAGGTTGCAACAGTGGTTCACCTGCGCCGCGTCCAACCTCATCTATTGCATCCGCTGCTCTAGATGCCAGCTGATCTATATCGGTGAGACCAAGCGGAGGCTAGGCGATCGTTTCGCCGAACCCCCCCGCTCGGTCCGCATTAACCAACCTGACCTCCCGGTGGCTCAGCATTTCAACTCCCCCTCCCATTCCGTATCCGACCTCTCTGTCCTGGGCCTCCTCCACGGCCAGAGTGAGCAGCACCGCAAATTGGAGGAACAGCACCTCATATTCTGCTTGGGGAGTCTGCATCCTCTCGGCATGAACATCGAATTCTCTCAATTCTGTTGACCCTTGTTGTCTCCTCCCCTTCCTACCCCTCCCTCAGCCCTCGGGCTCCTCCTCCTTCTTTTTCCTTTCTTCCCCCCGCCTCCCCCCACCCCCTATCAGTTTGAAGAAGGGTTTCGGCCCGAAACGTTGCCTATCTCCCTCGCTCCATAGATGCTGCTGCACCCGCTGAGTTTCTCCAGCGTTTTGTGTACCCTCGATTTTCCAGCATCTGCAGTTCCTTCTGTAACACAATATACATTCTACTTGATACTATTCTTACACAGTATAAAACTATCTTCTGCAGATTATACCGGAATCATGCGCCCGCCACTCACATCGACTAGGAGGGAGAAAGCCCGCAGAAAGTCGGCACCCAGGAGCGGTTGTGCGACGTAGGCCACGATGAAAGTCCACTCATACGGGCGGGAGTTAAAAGACAGCGAGAGGGTCCGTGTGCTGTAGGTCCGAATGGTTCTGTGATTAACGGCCGTGAGGACAGGGCCCCGCTTACCAGCACGGGTGTCGTGTCCAGTCGGCGGGAGGCTGCTCACAATAGCCCCGGAGTCAATGAGAAAACGCCTGACGAAGTGACGGTCACGGACGTAGAGGCGGTTGTTCGGGTCGATCGCGATCGCCTCTACAGACGATTGGCCGAGGCGTTTCCCTGGAACAAGCAGGGTTGACGGCAGCATCGAGCCTCAGCACCCCAGCGAAGATGGTAGAAGCACCAGTTAGTCGGCTCTTGTGTGAGCGCGCCGACAACGTGAAAGTATTTGGTGTCGTCGACCACGATGTTGCGGAGATGAAACTGCGCTTCGACATGGGCGAACCAAACCTGTGGCTGTTCGGCCCAGAACACGGGCAGCTTGAGGCCAACGGCATTCTGCTGAGCGTCGGGAAAGGCAGCGGCTTGCATTCTCGACATCCAATATACAAGAGGATGCGTCGGGGTCACCAGTTTGGCGAGTCGAGACAGTGAGTGAATTTAAATTATTTATTTTGCAACAGTAAAACAACGAATTAACTCTGGTCAGTACGACAGCCAAAAATACGATGCTACAAGTAGACAGATACAACTTGGTAAAACGCGAGTGATACACGCCCCCCGCGCCCACGTGATTGGTGCAGCCAATCCGAGGGTTTGACTAACCAAAGCCACCACCAGGTGTCGCTACAACAGTATAGAACTATATTCTGTAGATTATACCAATTGCGCCTCACATTGAATTTGACTTAATCTTACGTTAATATTTCTCAGTTTTTTAGTTTAGTTTAGTTTAGAGATGCAGTGTGGAAACAGTCCCTTTGGCCCACCGAGTTCCCACCGACCAACAATCACATTTGTTCTATCCTACACCCTGTGGACAATTTACAGAAGCCAATTACCAACAAACCTGCACGTCTTTGGAACGTGGGAGAAAACCGGAGCACCTGGAGAAAACACACATGGACACAGGAAGAACGTACAAACTGCGAACAGACAGCATTCGTAGTCAGGATTGAACCTGGGTCTCTGGCATTGTGAGGCAGCAACTCTACCACTACGCCACCGTGCCACCCTTTTGAATCAAAATGCTGGAATCAACAATCAAGCCTGGTCATTCCTCCACCCCCTCCCCCCCCCCCCCCCCGCCGCTCCCCCTCCCCCTCCCTTTTTATCAATTTCCTTTTTACTCATCGTATTTGAATATGCTAGTTCGTTCTTGGCTTTCCATTCTCCTGTTTATCCTCGTTGCATTAAGGGTTGCATTATACACTTTTGTTTCTTCCACCATTACGAAATTGGAGAAGTCAATGTTCATACCGCTGAGGTGCAAATTACCCAAGCGAAATATGAGGGGCTGCTCCTTCAATTTGCGGTGGGACTCACTCTGGCAGTCCTATTTCAGGTAGTCCTTGCTTTCTCCCTCTTTCCCCTCCCCTTCCCAGCTCTCCCTGAGCCCACTGTCTCGGCCTCTACCTTTCTTCTTCCTGCCCCCCACACCCCCACATCAATCTGAAGAAGGGTCTCGACCCGAAACGTCACCTATTTCTTCGCTCTATAGATGCTGCCTCACCCACTGAGTTTCTCAAGCATTTTTGTCTACCCTCGATTTTTCCAGCGTCTGCAGTTTTTTCTTAAACATTGCTACCATAGTTAAGTTTTGAATTTAACATTTATTTGAGGGGGTTGGTGCAATATAGTGCTAACCCTCATTTTGTGACAAATGAGTTACATGCATTAACACAATCCTTACCCACTACCCTACAACCTGTAGAAATTTCATATTTAAATTCAACTGATAAGTTGGTCAAATAAAATAGGCACCTTTTCGCTTTTTTTGTGATTGATGGATTTTTCAAATGTGAATATCTCATAATGACACATTTATTGGTTAGCACTTTATTGCACCAACCCACTCAATTTTAAATAATTCAACATTGAAGTTCATAAACAAGGATAATACTTTTTATTGCTGTTATTCAGGGTAAGATCATTTTTTGTGCGAGATATACAGGGTTGCAGTGTTTCGCATATCAGCTAACCAATGAAAGTGATGTAAAATTCAACATACTTCAAACAATGATAGCCCCACCCCCTGCTTACCCCAAAGGACAAAATGTCCAACGTATATACAATAAAAATAAATCGTCATTTGCATAATTTTGTGTGGGTAACAAATCAAAATTTCACAGGATGTAGATAAACAAATATTACTTCAAATGAATAATTTAAGAAAATTTCGTACTTTACTTATGTTCCACTTTTTGAACTTTCTTACACTTCCATTTAACGGTCATGTCCCACATTTTACTATTCTTAAATTTGAGTCCATAATGTAAGTGGACACTCACAAAGATTGCTACAATTCTAGCCTTGACCCTATGGCAGCACAATTCCATGTCCTTGTATTCTTGTATATTGTGTATTGCTATTTTTATTAGATGGGAAATGTTGTTCCTGGTCATTTTGACATAGTCAAATTCTGTGCAAAACACTTTCTCACACACTTCACAAAACGCTAGAAAGTATTCAGAAGGCACTATCAAGGAGCCGAAGTTAGTGGATAATGCTCAAAAAAAGGATACAAATATGGTCCTGGTCAGTTTAGATGCAGAAAAAGCCTTTGATAATGTTAAAGAAGGAACTGCAGATGCTGGAGAATCTAGGGTACACAAAAGGCTGGAGAAACTTAGCGGGTGCAGCAGCATCTAAGGAGCGAAGGAGATAGGCGCGTTTCGGAGGAAGGGTCTGTTTGTGAGCTTCCAAGATTTAAAGTCAAAGTATGGTCTCGAAAACAAAGATTTTTTTAGATACTTGCAATTAAGGGACTACTTTATAAAAGAGATAAGGCCAGAAGTAGATGAAACTTCAAATAATGTGATCAAGGTGATTGTGGATGCATACAAACAGAAGGGGTTTCGGGTCATCTCTGCTTTCTACCAAGCTCTGGTGGAAAGCGGAGGAGAATCAACGCTCTACATAAAAACAAAATGTGAAGCAGAATTAAAGATTCAAATAACAGAAGAAGAATGGTATCAAATGTGTGAAACACAATGTTCATCCACAAGCTCACTAGTATGGAGAGAATTTTGCTGGAAGAATCTATCTCGCTTTTTTATAACACCCAAAATAAAAAGCAGCCAACTTGCTGTCCAACAACACTGTTGGAGGCTGTGTGGGAGTACGGAGGCAGACCACTCGCATATTTTCTGAAACTGTGCAAAGATAAGGCCATACTGGGAAAATGTTAATGCAGCTGTAAATAATATCTTGGGTTATAAAATCCCAAATACCTGCCCTGTGATGTATCTGGGGTGTATTAAAGATAGTGTAAAAATAGAAGATACATATTTGATTAAGGCTTTTCTTGCAGCAAGTAAGAAGGCCATTACCAGGTAGTGGCTTAATGAAAAAAGTCCAAAACAGGAACAGTGGTTAGAAATTGTGTGAGACATCTTTAATATGGAGAAATTGACATATTCCTTGAGAGTCAAGGAGAATTCATTTGAGAAGATCTGGGAGAAATGGACTGTTTATTTGAGCCATGACACCAATTAGATAAATGCCGAGCTAGATATGGGAAGATTGCGTTATATAGAACTAGATGGTATGTTTGTATGAATGTTGAATTATCTCCAGATAACTAATCAATGTAAAGTTTTTTCTTTTTTTTAATTTGGTAAGTGAACCACACGGTCTTATTCCAATTTGTTTATTTATATACTCCTTTGTTTTCTTTTTTTTTCCTTCTTTCCCCCCCCCCCCCCCCCCCCCCCGTCTACTTATTTTCTTATTTTGATTGCTATTTTTCTTACTTTGTTTTATTTATGGCGATGGTGTTGCACTGTTTTCAAAATATCTCTTAAAAATCAATAAAAATTTAAGTGAACAAAAAAGGAGCCAAAGTCAGACGTAGATGTGTCATATGCTTTATGATGGATGAATATGAGGGCAGGATCAACTAAAGTGGCATCAGGTAGAACTTTTAGTAGAACTTCTCTGCATATGTGGCATTTTGCAGACAGTTGATAGAATTTCAGTCTACCAAAAGAAAATCATGATCTTGATTTTTTGAAGTTCCATTAAATATTTTAAATTGTTGTCCAAATTATGCTTGAAGATGTTTAAAAATTTAAATTGCATTTTTCCATTTATTGTTTGATTCACAAAATTAAATATATCTACGTTATATGTTCTCAATCTTAAATGAGAAGTAGATAAGTGTTCATTTTTACAATTGACCATTTTGTTACTTAATGTGTGCAATATCTAAACAAATTACCTGCCTCTTAAAGCGTTAATAAAAGTTAATAAGTGAATGCAAGCACCCAAGAACAGATCGGGGAAACATCCCACATTTTCGTTTGCAGAGTGCGTGCATTTTTCACTACAATCCCATGGATCTTCAGTTTGCTGGGCTTCATGCACTTGTGGCTGAAAACCTTGGCACAGATAACACATTGAGCTTGACCACGGATTTTTGAACAATGCTTGTGAAGCCGAACTTGAGAAATGCTTCACTGTACGGCGCTTCTTGGCAGACATGGTTCACAATACAAAATACTGTGTGTGGTATGTACCTTTGGGCACAACAAATTGATATGTTAAGTTTATGACCCCCGGAAAAACCCCAAACGACACCCATGGGGGTCACTGCTCTAGTATCTTTGCTCCTGAGAACTCATTTTGGGCTGCAATTGAGGTAATCAGGGTGGATCCTGGGGAGACTCGATTAGGAGCAAAATGCAAAGAGGCAAAGAGAGGTGGGAATGGATGGAGTGTGTTGGTAGCAAAGATACTAGAGCGTTTGTTTGGGAGCTTCACCTGGCGCTTGCAATGCACGCTGCCGCCAGTAGAGGACTCTGTGCCGCATGTCCCCCGCCGCCCCGCGATAGCTACGCACAAAGCAGCACGTACATGAGCCGCCTCATCCCCCACCAAAACAGTGTCGCCCGCCGCCCGCACGCGTTGGCAGGAACGACTTCGGGCCGTGCAACTGCAACTCGTTAGCATGCATCAGCCGCGCAGCAGCGCAGGGGCGGCAGCCGTGCAATGCAACCGTTGGCGCAGCGAAGCGCCGGTGCATTCAAAGGCCCTTTGAAGTCCCGAGCTATTTCTTGGCTCGGACGCGGGAGGGAGCGGGGACCCGGGACCCGGCGCACGGACCGACACGAAGGGGGCGGGGCGAACTTCCGGGCGAGAGGGTGGTGATTGACGCCGGAGCCAACCAATCGGGGAGGCGCGCGGCTGCCTTACGGGCGGTGGGACGGTGATTGACGTCCGCGTCCGCCAATCGGAGAAGTGCGCGGTCGACGTCCCGCCCATCGGCCCTCGGTAGCCAATGGGCGTTGAGCGGAGGGGGAGGGGGCGGGAGGAGGAGGATTGTTGCGATTGTGCGCGGGGAGCACGAGATGCGAATGTTGGCCTGGGCGAGTGGAACGCGGGGGGAGTTAACGTTCTGCCGGTCGAACGTTGCAACATGTCGCTGCCGGGATTGCAACAACACGGAGCCGCCGGGCAAGAGGCAGCTCCGTTAAACCGGGTGGGCAAACGCTTCCTCTGCGTCCTGTCCAGCTTCACTCAAGCACCGGAGCTCGGGCGAATATCCGAATGGGACTGGAGAGCGGGGATCATCAGAGCCATTTCCCACAAAGATCCAGCAAACCCGGATTTAGTAGTGAGTGAAACCAATCGCGATTGTTTCACGGTCGGATCGAGGGCATGAATGGAAGAAAAATAACTCATTGCATTTAGAAATATATAAACGCGTGTGGTGGTTATTGGTGGAAAATCGGATCCGATCGACAATAGAGAGAAAAAAATCCCGATAATTGGTATGGGTTAAAAGGCACTTTGCGAATTGAATGCAATTTCGCGGTGTGGTGAACAGCCACAATTTCCAAGCAACCGGCCGTTAGTTTCAGCAAAAACAGGTGTAGGGATTATCACAACGTCGATCGGAGTAAAAAGAAACATTTTGGCAACAAATGATATAACTTCCTCTCGTGTGCGCCCCCTCCCCCCACTCTCCCCATTGATGCCATGCTCCGCTGCCGCGGATTTCCAGCCCTCCTTCACGATCTGCAGCTTGCATTTTGTAACCTGCTGGGTTATTCATCCATTTTCTATGATGTCTAATCGTTCCAGCGAGCTGAACTTTGCAAAAGGAAACGAATCGGACAGCGATTCCGTCTTCTTGCACGGAATGCTGCTCGTTTGCAGTAACTTATTCATTCCCCACCGCGGAGGGTTGAGACACCAGTGTCGACCCCTTGTAAGGATCTGTGCCTCGGGATCCCCATTGCTTTGAGAATGCGAAAAAGATGGAAACTAATCCAACGTCGATATCAGAAAGGTCCATCTGTGAAAATAGATCATTTTTGAAAAATCAGAAAATAACAATCGAGGAGCCCAGATTTTATTTGATAATCTATTGTACCCTTAGTCTGTAATGCTTAATAAATTAATTATCCACAGAATTAGTATATGATTGGAATTATAATGTGATTTACGGCAAGTCCGTAAATAGTTCCTGTTCGGAAAAAAATGGGGATTAATAATTAGCTAGAAATTTAGGAACGTGCAGGTATGCAGCGCCGTTTTAATCATTCTTGGCAAAGTGACAGATTGGTGGCAGCCTTGCGTTGGGTGCCCAGAGAGGTGAGTGAAGGGTCACCTGAAGGACTGGATACTGAGAGTTTTATAGGTAAGGGGGCTAGAGGCGCTGGAGTTTGGAGACTGACTTTAGATCAATAGTCTTCTCACCTAGTGATTTGAAAAATAAATATTTGATGCCTTTCCTAACTTTTTGAGAACTGTCTAAAATTGCTACTAGCTTAAAATAGCCTTGCTGGATGAATTCGGGTAATGTGGGGGGAAATGGGCAGGTCACGACTTGGATCAGGACCCTTTTTCAGACTGCCACCATTAACATTGCTAATCAATGATGTGTGAGATCTGAGACATTTTGTATTTTGCAAAGAGTATTTCTATTTCCTCTGACTGGAACTATTTCAGTCTGAAGAACGGTTCTGACCCGAAATGTCACCTATTCCTTTTCTCTAGAGATGCTGCCTAACCTGCTGAGTTACTCCAGCATTGTGTGTCTATCCTCTGTTTCATTGACTGTTAACTGTGGTTTCCTTGGTCTTGATATGAGGCAACTTATACAAAGTTAATATATTCCGACAAATTGGTTTTGTTTCCACGCGTACGTTCCCAGAAGCTGCCTGAACTTGCTTCCCCAGTTACTGAAGTTAGGAAGTGACTGAATGTGCTCCCTGGCAGTGTCGTCTAGTATATGGAGCTCGTTGCCACTGAATGGAAGAGCCTGCACTGGGTCTCTGAATGAGCCAGTCCCACCTCCCTGCTCCTTGCATCCAGCGAGGATTTTGTTTTTGTTGAGAGCCAATTCACCTCTGTTAAAGATGGGGCAGGAGTGTGGCGACATTTTACGCTCTCTTCCAATCCAATGCAGACACTCGACCCTTAACTCATTCGACCTAGGTGTTCTAATGAAATTCGAAAGATAGACACAAAATGCTGGAGTAATTCGGCAGGACAGGCAGTATCTCTGTAGACAGGAATGGGTGACATTTTCAGACATTGAAGAAGGGTCTCGACCCAAAACGTCGCCCATTCCTGCTCTGCTGCCTGTCCCGCTGAGTGACTTTGGCATTTTGTGTCCATCTGCAGTTCCTTCCTATTCAGCTCTTCCCCTTTGTGGACATTAGACTTTGATCTCTAGAACAGGTGCGCTTCAATGCTGAGAAATACATGTTCCCGATGGAACACAAAATGCTGGAGAAACTCAGCGGGTGCAGCAGCATCTATGGAGCGAAGGTGATAGGTAAAGTTTCGGGCTGAAACCCTTCTTCAGATTAGTCTGAAGAAAGGTTTTGGCCCGAAACGTTACCTATCTCCTTCACTCCTTTGATGCTGCTGCACCCGCTGAGTTTCTCCAGCATTTTGTGTACCCTTGACTTTCCAGCATCTGCAGTTCATTCTTTAATACGTGTTCCCGATGTTGGGGGAGTCCAGAACCAGGGGCCCCAGTTTAAGAATAAGGGCTAAGCCATTTAGAACGGAGATGAGGAAACACTTCTTCACACAGAGAGTTGTGAGTCTGGAATTCTCTGCCTCACAGGGTGGTGGAGTCCGGTTCTCTGGATACTTTCAAGGGAGAGCTAGATAGGGCTCTTAAAAGGGTCAAGAGCTTCAAATTCCTGGGCGTGCACATCTGTGAAGATCTTTCCTGGTCCGAGAACACAGATGCAATTATTGAGAAAGCTCATCAGCGCCTCTACTTCCTGAGAAGACTACGGAGAGTCTGTCTGTCAAGGAGGACTCTCTCTAACTTCTACAGGTGCACTGCACAGAGCTTGCTGACCGGTTGCACCGTGGCTTGATTCGGCAACTTGAGTGCCCTGGAGAGGAAAAGACTACAAAAAGTAGTAAACACTGCCCAGTCCATCATCGGCTCTGATCTTCCTTCCATTGAGGGGATCTGCCACAGTCGCTGCCTCAAAAAGGCTGGCAGCATCATCAAGGACCCACACCACCCTGGCCACACACTCATCTCACTGCTACCTTCGGGTAGAAGGTACAGGAGCCCGAGGACTGCAACGACCCGGTTCAGGAATAGCTACTTCCCCACAGCCATCAGGCTATTAAACTTGGCTCAGGCAAAACTCTGAACATTAAAATCACTCCATCTGTTGTTTGCACTTTATTAATTTAGTAATTCATGTGTGTATTTACGTATATAATTGTAGTCAATGCCTACTATGTTCTGTCGTGCTATGCAAAGAAAGAATTTCATTTTTCCTGTCATGGACACATGACAATAAACTTTTGACCTTTAAAGATAGCAGTCGGGATATGGGGAGAAGGCAGGAACGGGGTACTGATTGTGGATGATCAGCCATGATCACGTTGTGCTGGCTCGAAGGGCCGAATGGCCTACTCCTGCACCTATTGTCTATATTCTGCATTCTGTGTTTTCTCTTTGCTCTATTTTGGTGTTGTACTTGAGTTTGCCTTGCTGGTATTTATGTATGGCATTATCTCATTTGTCCGGATAGCATGCAAAGCAAGACTTTTCACTGTACCTTGGTACACATGGCAATAATAAACCTCAACACTTCTTCAAGGCAGTGCATTTCAATTTATAAACTAGGCAGTTTATGACAAATCTTCATCTGTTTTATTTTAAATACTTCCAGGTAATAATCCTCCTGGCAGAAAATGTTTTCCCATATGTACACTCAAATCTCACAAGCACAAAATATCAATGGAGGGAAATGGACAGATGCTGTTTCGGATTGGGACCCTTCTTCTGACCGATGGATGAGCAGGGGTGAAAGCTGGAAAAAAGCGGTAGCATGTGGGTTAAAACCGTGCAAGAGATAGGTGGTCCCAACCTGAAACATCGTCTGTCCATTCCCTGACCTGTAGTATTCCTCCAGCACTATGATTTGTTTTGCTCAAGATTCTGGCATTGGTAGCCTCCTGTGTCTCAAAACCCTTTTGTGTCGACCGTGACTCTGCCAGGTGGTCCAGCTTGCCCCTGGAGACTGAAGACTCACACGCTGGAGAGCAGTAACTCGCTCCCGGCGGATGGTGGAACCGCGACCCGCGTTGGAGACCGGAAGGCCCGGCTGGATGGAGGACCCATGGGGAATCCACCTTGAAGGTCGCCGGTAAGCGACTGTTAGAGGCCCTGCAGCAGTCTGGGGCTCGTGGACCGGACGTGGCCTGCAGCGATGGAGGACACCAAAGCCATACTTGACCAGGTCGACTCTGCAACACCGCTAGGATAACAGACCTGCATGGTCAGAACAAGATCCCTGCACTTACAACAACTGGGACTCGAAAATGGCGAATCCGTGTACTGTATCTGAGGTGCTTATCCAATATGTATCCAAGTGCCCTTGCACATTTTAAAAATCTGTACTTTCTCTCTAGCTGTAACACTATATTCTGTACTCTTGTCTATTATGTAGTCATCGTTTGCCAGGATAGCGTGTTTCACTGTATTTTGGTGCACATGACAATAACAAAACCAATGCCAATAATAAGTAAGTAAGTTTATTGGCCAAGTATTCACATACAAGGAATTTGCCTTGGTGCTCCGCCCACAAGTAACAACATGGCATACAGTGACAGTTACGACAGATAATGCCAACAATACCATTTGGTCCCTGTTATTCCCACCATTGGCTATACTCTACAGCTTTGGATGTATCCAATCTGGATCAAGTGACTTCTGCTTTGAACACTAGTGATGTGTTTGGTACTCTTGTTTCACTTAGTCTACTTTCTATATTCCATACTCTGCTTCTTTTAAAACAAATTAACACTGGTCTTGACATAAGTGCCAACTGCCTTCTCACTTCCAATGGGGGGTTACACAAAAGGCTGGAGAAACTCAGCGGGTGCAGCAGCATCTAAGGAGCGAAGGAGATAGGCGACGTTTCGGGTCGAGACCCTTCTTCCCTGAAGAAGGGTCTCGACCCGAAACGTCGCCTATCTCCTTCGCTCCTTAGATGCTGCTGCACCCGCTGAGTTTCTCCAGCCTTTTGTGCAACCCTCGATTCTCCAGCATCTGCAGTTCCTTCTTTAATCACTTCCAATGGGGTTTTGTTTTCATTACTTTTCACTTTTCATGAGATCATAATACATTTTGGGGATCTTTTAAAAAAAAAATTAAAAATTCTATTTAATTTTTGGGCTGGGGAAAAAACTGGTTCACTTTCGGTCCCCGCAAGGTCGCAGGATTTTGCAGAAACCGGGTATTTCTCCAGTGTTTTAAATGCCTGTCTAGATCATCTATGCCTTGGAGAGATTGGGTATTGGTTTATTATCGTTAAATGTCCTGCAATGTTATGAATAACTTGTTTTGCGTGCTGTCCAGGCAAATGTAACCATACATGAGTAATGTGTAGGAAGGAACTGCAGATGCTGGTTTATACAGAGGATGGACACACAGTGCTGGAGTAACTCAGCGGGACAGGCAGCATCTCTGGAGACAAGGAATGGGTGACATTTTCAGACATTGGGTGATGTTTCGGGTCGGATTCAGTCTGAAACACTACCCATCCATTTTCTTCAGCGATGCTGCCTGACCCGCTGAGTTACTCCAGCACTTAGTGTCGAGCTTCCAGACACTAAAATCAGACCATGCAAGAGCACAATATGCAAAGAGATAATAAACAGTGCAGAAGGTCGTGTTACAGCCACACGGTAGGTTGAGAGATTGGGACTTCACCCTTGGGTCATGCAAGGTCCGTTCAAACGTGCGATAACAGCAGAGATTAAGCTGTTCCTGAATCTAGCAGTACCTGCTTTCAGGCTTTTGTATCTTCTACCTGGGGGGGGAGAAGAGGGAGTGAGTAGGGTTTAAGTGGACCTTGATTATGTTGGCTGTTTTGCTGAGGCAGCTTAGAAACATAGAAACATAGAAAATAGGTGCAGGAGTAGGCCATTCGGCCCTTCGAGCCTGCACCGCCATTCAATGTGATCATGGCTGATCATCCAACTCAGTATCCCGTACCTGCCTTCTCTCCATACCCCCTGATCCCTTTAGCCACAAGTGCCACATCTAACGCCCTCTTAAATATAGCTTGAAGTGTCGATGATGATAGACACAAAATGCTGGAGTAACACAGCAGGACAGGCGGCATCTCTGGAGAGAAGGTAGACAGAAATGCTGGAGAAACTCAGCGGGTGAGGCAGCATCTATGGAGTGAAGGAAATAGGCAACATTTTGGGCCGAAACCCTTCTTCATAGAAGGAATGGGTGACGTTTTCGATCGAGAACCCCCCCCCCCCCCACCTTCAGATGCAGATCTGTGTGATGGACTGGTCTACGTTCTCAATTTTGACCAGAGCAGCTGCCAAACAAAGCTGCGCTGAACTCGAAAGGACGCATTCTATGATGCATCTATAGAAGTTGGTGAGTGAGCAAGTGAAGTTGGTAGTGTTCAAAGCAGAAGTCACTTGGTCCAGATTGGATACATCCAAAGCTGCAGAGTATAGAGAATGCTGCGAGGTTGCTGAGATCACTCCTGCCTGGATAGCCCATGATCTTAATGCAGAAACAAAGAACTGCAGGTGCTGGTGAATACACAAAAGGACACAAAGTGCTGGAGCAACTCAGCGGGTCAGGGAGCATCTCTGGAGAATATGGATAGGAGACGTTTTGGGTCAGGGCCCTTCTTCAGATTGATTGTAGTGACGTGGGGCTTCAATGTCTGAGAAAGGGTCCTGACCCGAAACATCACAGAACTGTGCAGAAGGACTAGGACAGGTTGGGAGAGTGCGCTGAGAAGTGGCAGATGGAATATAGTGTAGCAAAGTGTGGAGTCATGCATTTAGGTAGTCGGAATAAAGACTATTTTCTAAATGGGCATAGAATCCAGAAATCGGATGTGCAAAGGGACTTAGGGGTGATGGTGCAAGATTCCCAAAAAGTTCATCTGCAAGTCGAATTGGTAGTAAAGTAAGCAAACTCAATGCTAGCATTTATTTCAAGAGGGGCTTGTACACAAAAGTATGATCCTAGGAATGAGTACAGTTAATTCAAAAAGTATTCAGACCCCTTCACTCTTTCTACATTTTGTTACATTGCAGCCTTATTCTAAAGTGGATTCAATTCATTTTTGTAAATCATCAAGCTATACACAATACCGCATAATAAAAAAAGTGTAAACAGGTTTTTAGACATTTTTGAAAAGTAATTAAAAATAAATAACTGAAATATCATATTTAGATAAGTATTCAGACAGTACTTTGTTGAGGCACATTTGGCAGCGATTACAGCCTCAAGTCTTCTTGGGTATGATGCTACAAGCTTGGCACACCTGTATTTGGGTAATTTTTCCCATTCTTCTCTGCAGATCCTCTCAAGCTCTGTCAGATTGGATGGGGAGCATCATAGAATCATAGAAAATAGGTGCAGGAGTAGGCCCTTCGAGCCTCCACCGCCATTCAATATGATCATGGCTGATCATCCAACTCAGTATCCTGTACCTGCTCTCCATACCCCCTGATCCCTTTAGCCATAAGGGCCACATCTAACTCACTCTTAAATATAGCCAGCGATCTGGCCTCAACTACCTTCTGTGGCAGAGAATTCCACAGACTCACCACTTTCTGTGTGAAAAATGATCTTCTCATCTCGGTCCTAAAAGACTCCCCCCCCCCCCCCCCCCCCGTTCTGGAGTTC
Organism: Raja brachyura; assembly: GCA_963514005.1. The sequence goes on along the minus strand of OY740781.1, from coordinate 21,715,828 downwards.
CCCAACATCGGGAACAATCTTCCTGCATCTAGCCTGTCCAACCCCTGAAGAATTTTGTAAGTCCTGCCATCCCAGGAATCAGTCTGGTGAACCTTCTCTGTACTCCCTCTATGGCAAGAATGTCTTTCCTCAGATTAGGAGACCAAAACTGTACGCAATACTCCAGGTGTGGCCTCACCAAGACCCTGTACAACAGCAGTAGAACCTCCCTGCTCTTGTACTCAAATCCTTTTGCTATGAATGACAACATACCATTCACTTTCTTCACAGTCTGCTGCACCTACATGCCTACTTTCAATGACTGGTGTACCATGACACTCAGGTCTCGTTGCATCTCCCCTTTTCCTAATCGGCCACCATTTAGATAATTGTCTACCCTCCTGTTTTTGCTGCCAGAGTGGATAGCCTCACATTTATCCACATTATACTGCATCTGCCATGCATTTGCCCACTTACCCAACCTATCCAAGTCACCTTGCAGCCTCCGAGCATCCTCCTCATGGCTAACACTGCCCCCCAGCTTCGTGTCATCCGCAAACTTGGAGATGTTGCATTCGATTCCCTCATCCAGATCATTAATATATATTGTAAATAGCTGAGGTCCCAGCACTAAGCCTTGCGGCACCCCACTAGTCACTGCCTGCCATTCTGAAAAGGACCCGTTTACTCCTACCCTTTGCTTCCTGTCTGCCAGCCAGTTCTCTATCCACATCAATACTGAACCCCCAATACCGTGTGCTTTAAGTTTGTATGCTAATCTCTTATGTGGGACCTTGTCGAAAGCCTTCTGAAAGTCCAGATATAACACATCCACAGGTTCTCCCTTATCCACTCTACTAGTTACATCCTCGAAAAATTCTATGAGATTCGTCAGACATGATTTACCTTTCATAAATCCATGCTGACTTTGTCCAATGATTTCACCACTTTCCAAATGTGCTGCTATCCCATCTTTAATAACTGACTCTAGCATTTTCCCCACTACCGATGATAGACTAACTAGTCTGTAATTCCCGGTTTTCTCTCTCCCTCCTTTTTTAAAACGTGGGGTTACATTGGCTGCCCTCCAATCCTCAGGAATACTCCAGAATCTAGAGAGTTTTGAAAAATGATCACTGATGCATCCACTATTTTTGGGGCTACTTCCTTCAGTACTCTGGGATGCAGCCTATCTGGACCTGGGGATTTATCGGCCTTTAATCCATTCAATTTACCTAACACTACTTCCCAGCTAACCTGGATTTCACTCAGTTCCTCCATCTCATTTGACCCCCGGTCCCCTGCTATTTCCTGGCAGATTATTTATGTCTTAGTGAAGACAGAACCAAAGGAGTTACTCAATTGGTCTGCCATGTCCATGTTCCCAATGATTAATTCACAATTTTCTGACTGCAGGGGACCTACATTTGTTTTAACCAACCTTTTTCTCTTCACATATCTATAAAAACTTTTGCAGTCCGTTTTTATGTTCCCTGCCAGTTTTCTTTCATAATCTATTTTCCCTTTCCTAATTAAGCACTTTGTCCTCCTCTGCTGGACTCTGAATTTCTCCCAATCCTCAGGTAGGCTGCTTTTTCTGGCTAATTTGTATGCTGGCTAATATGTATAGGTGCGTCGATGCACACCTATTTCAGGTCCCCCCAGAGATGTTTGATCGGGTTCAAGTCCGGGCTCTGGCTGGGCCACTCAAGGATATTCACAGACTTGTCACGAAGCCACTCCTGCGTTGTCTTGGCTGTGCTTAGGGTCATTGTCCTGTTGGAAGGTGAACCTCTGCCCCAATCTGAAGTCCTGAATGCTCCGGATTAGGTTTTCATCAAGGACCTCTCTATACTTTGCCCCTTTCATCTTTTCCTCCATCCAGACTAGTCTCCCAGTTCCTGCCGCTGAAAAACATCCCCACAGCATGATGCTGCCAGCACCATGCTTCACTGTCGGTATGGTATTGGACAGGTGGTCGGTGGGGGTGCTGCGAGACGGCTGCCCTGCCAGCAGCGTGTTCGTTATTTTATTGTTTGGGTGTCTCGGTATGCCTTATCTAGGGGGTGTTGGAGAGGGGAAAGGGGCAAACCGCTTTCCATCGCCTCCTCCACGGAGAGGTGACTTTTTTCATGTCACCTCCCTCGCGGCCTAACAGCATGGATTGGAGCGGCCTTTCCCAGGGCATCGGCAGCAGGTGCAGCGCGGACTTTCCATCGCGGAGCGGGCGAACCCTTAATGGGGGTCGCCAGAGAGGAGCGCTCCGATCGCTGGCCTGGTGACGTTGACATCATGGGGCTGTGGTTTGCAGAGCTTCTAGCCGCGGGTGGGGCGTGGACTTCCATTCTGGCGCCTGGGATCCCGTGCCGGGGATCGCCGGAGAAGAGCTCTGACCGTCGGCCTGCGACCTATAACATCTTGAAGCCGCGGAGTCCGGTAGGGAAATGCCGATTCTGGACCTCCACGCCGTGCAGTGTGTTCCACCGCCTGAACATCTGGCCGTCTGTAGTGGCGACTACAGAGGGTCTATGGCCCCAACCACAGGTGAACAAAGGAGGACAAGCTGAACTTTATTGCCTTCCACCACAGTGAAGAATGCTGTGGTGGATGTTTGTGTTCAATTTTATTGTGTATTGTGTGTTCTTTTTAAGTGTATCACTGCTGGCAAATTAATTTCACTGCATGTGATGTGCATGTGACGAATAAAATTGACTTTGACTTTGTGATGAGTGGTGCCTGGATTCCTCCAGACATGACACTTGGCATTCAGGCCAAAGAGTTGAATCTTGGTTTCATCAGACCAGAGAATCTTGTTTAGGTGCCTTTTGGCAAACTCCAAGCATGCTGTCATGTGCCTTTTACTGAGGAGTGGCCTCCGTCGGGCCACTCGACCATAAAGGCCTGGTTGGTGGAGTGTTGCAGATATAATTGTCCTTCTGGAAGTTTCTCCCATCTCCACACTCTGGAACTCTGTCAGAGTGACCATCGGGTTCTTGGTCACCTCCCTGGCCAAGGCCCTTCTCCCCCGATTGCTCAGTTTGGCCGGGCGGCCACCTCTATGAAGAGTCCTGGTGGTTCCAAAGTTCTTCCAGTTAAGAATGACGGAGGCCACTGTGCTCTTCGGGACCTGCAATGCTGCAGAAATTCTTTTATACCCTTGCCCAGATCTGTGTCTCGACACAATCTTGTCTCGGAAGTCTACGGACAATTCCTTCGACTTCATGGCTTAGTTTTTTAGATTAGATTAGATTCTTTATTTGTCATTCAGACCTTTCGGTCCGTTCGAAACTCTGTTTCCCTGCAGTCATACATATAATTATAAATAAATAAATAAATGACAGAACACACAATAAACACAAATTTAACATCCACCACAGTGAGTTCACCAAACACCTCCTCACTGTGGTGGAAGGCAAAATCTTAAAGTCTGTGTCTCTTCCCTCTTTGTTTCCCTCTGCGCCGAGGTGACCCAGGCCTCAGATGCCGCGACCGTACTGGGCGATGGTAAGTCAGTCCCGCGGTGCAACCGAGCTCCACGAATGGGCCGGTTCAACTCCGCGGCCTGGGGGGTCCATCGAGCCCGTGGTCGGGCCGCTGCTGCCGCCCCGGGACCGAGTCGGGTTTCCGCCGCCGCTGTCGTCGCCGCCGCTGCTGGAACCGCTCCGGGAGTCAGGCCGCTGTTGCCGTGGTCTCTGCCGCCGAAACCGCTCCGGGAGTCGGGACGCTGCTGCCGTGGTCGCCGCCGCCGAAACCGCTCCGGTAGTCGGGACGCTGCTGCCGCGGTCGCCGCCGCCGAAACCGCTCCGGGAGTCGGGACGCTGCTGCCGTGGTCGCCGCCGCCGAAACCGCTCCGGTAGTCGGGACGCTGCTGCCGCGGTCGCCGCCGCCGAAACCGCTCCGGGAGTCGGGCCGCTGCTGCCGTGGTCGCCGCCGCCGAAACCGCTCCGGTAGTCGGGACGCTGCTGCCGCGGTCGCCTCCGCCGAAACCGCTCCGGGAGTCGGGCCGCTGCTGCCGTGGTCGCCGCCGCCGAAACCGCTCCGGGAGTCGGGACGCTGCTGCCGTGGTCGCCGCCGCCGAAACCGCTCCGGTAGTCGGGACGCTGCTGCCGCCGCCGCCGCCGCTGCTGGAACCGCTCCGGGCCCGAGGCCGCCAGCTTAGGCCTCGGCGCAGACAGAGACGGGGAACACGACATAAAGTCGCACCCCCCCCCCCCCCAGAAGGAAGAGACCCGGTCATGTTACTCCCCCCCCCCACCCACATACACAATCCAACAAAACTTACGAACCCAACCAAAAAACAGGACATAAAAATAAAATAACAGACAGACTGCAGGTGGGCCGCAGCTATTAACCCAGCGCCGCCATCTTGGAAGTTCTGTTCTGTTCTGACATGCACTGTCAACTGTGGGATCTTATATAGACAGGTGTGTGCCTTTCCAAATCATGTACAATCAATTTAATTTACCACTTGTGGACTCCTATTAAGTTGTGGAAACATCTCAAGGATAATCAATGGAAACCGGATGCACCAAAGCTCAATTTTGAATGTCATCGCAAAGGGTCTGAATACTTGTGTAAATGTGATATTTCAGTTATTTCTTTTGAATTACTTTGCAAAAATTTCTAAACACCTGTTTTCACTTTTTTATTATGGGGGATTGTATGTAGATAGATGATTTAAAAAAAAAAGAATTTAATTCATTTTATAATAAGGCTGTAACGTAACAAATAGTGAAAAAAATGAAGGGGTCTGAATACTTTCTGAATGCACTGTAGGCTAACCTATGATGAGCGTTTAACAGCATTGGGCCTGTACTCGCTGGAGTTTAGAAGAATGAGGGGGGGACCTCATTGAAACATACAGAATAGTGAAAGGCTTGGATAGACTGGATGTGGAGAGGATGTTTCTACTAGTGGGAGAGTCCAGGACTAGATGTCATAGCCTCAGAATTAAAGGATGTTCTTTTAGGAAGGAGATGAGAAGAAATTTCTTTAGTCAGATGGTGGTGAATCTGTGGAATTCTTTGCCACAGAAGGCTGTGGAGGCCAAGTCTGGATATTTTTAAGGCAGAGATAGATAGATTTTTGATTAGTACAGGTGTCAGAGCTTATGGGGAGAAGGCTGGAGAATGGGGTTAGGAGGGAGAGATAGATCAGCCATGATTGAATGGCAGAGTAGACTTGATGGGCCGAATGGCCTAATTCTGCTCCTATCACTTATGTTCTGATGACCGTAGGAACGTGTAAGGAACATTGGAGCAATGAAGGATGTTCGAGGAGGTGCCTGTGAATCATTACCTCGCTTGGAAGGTTTGTTTGAGTCCCTGGGGGCGGGGAAAGACAAGTGAACCAGGATGGACAATCACGCTTCAGCACCATGTTTCCGTGAGGTGTGAATAATGCAAACTTTTGTTTCCCTTCACAGTGCCAGACTAGAGTCAAGGTCAACAGGGTCTTCTGTCCCCTGCTGATTCTGCCAAGCCCGTTCCCCTGGCTGTGGTTTCACAGTTTCCTTGACAGTTGGTAGGGACTTTTTAATGAGAAGGTGTATTTTTTTTTTTTTTCTTGCCCTACTGCAGATCTACTTGGAGTTTGATGACAGTTGGTGTCGGTGGATAAAACTTCACGACGAGGAGCTGAGCGTGTTCCTGATTGAAGACCAGTTAGCCCTGGCTGACAGGAAGCCTGAAGACGTTACAGATGGCGTGCGCTGGCCTGTTCTGGTATGAAAAAGTCTTCTTTTGGGTCTGTTATCTCGTAAGATGCTGCAGCCTCGGAGGCAGGTCACACAGCATCTGTGTGTGTGTTCTGCACTTTTATCGGGATTGTCACTGGTGCGATGCCTCAACGTTACATTCTGCCTCTCGCTCCCCCCCCCCTGTTCCAATTATTCCTCAAAATCTGTTGATCTCTGCTTTGAATGTGCAGTTTTGACGGCCATCTTTCTAACTGGTTTTGGTTATGGCGGATTGACGGATTGGTTTTGGTTATGGCTCAATCACGACTGCCCACGCCACCTCTCGCCCCCCCCCCCCCCCATCGCTCCTCCCGTCCGCTTCCAGACCAGACTTACTGCTGCCGCTCCGCCCCACACAGCTTCCTTGTCTCCGCTGACCCTCGCCTCCAACCCGGCTGCCATCTGGATTCCAGGCCCAGTTCTGGACCAAGATTTTGAAGAAGAGTCTGGACCCGAAACGTCACCTCTCTCTCCGCCTTCTCAGTAACTGACTGTCAGGTTCGATAAATCACTGGATTCAGATAACAGTTTTGATTTACTCAGCAATTTATTACACTACTAAATAAGGCACATACACTCGCGTACCCTCGAATATCCCCGAACGCACTCGCAAACCCCGAGTACACAGCAGAGCCCGCCGCAGGATGTTGTGTTCAAGATCACCTGGCAACGTTCACGACACGGTCCAAGGCTGAGGCTCTCTCACCGAATGGGCGCCCAACACCAATCTTTATGGAGTAACTCAGCGGGTGAGGCAGCATCCCTGGAGAGAAGGAATGGGCGACGTTTTGAATCGGTCTGAAGAAGGGTCTCGGCCCGAAACGTCACCCATTCCTTCTCTCCAGAGATGCTGCCTCACCCTCACACAGCATTTTGTGCCTACTTTCGATTTAAACCAGCATCTGCAGTTCTTTCCTACCAATCTTTATGGCATTTCTTAGCAAAGCAGACCCCTCCCCGAGCCAATCATAAGCCCCCCTTGTCTGCAACATTTCTGCGCTACTAGCGGCAGGGGGCGTGGGTGATCTACCCAACTATTGCTATTGTGATTTGTTCACCAACGCTACCCTTTCCCGTAGAATGGCCTTGAAGACTGCGCTCCCAGGCAATGATCGCAGATAACGTGTCTGGAAACTTGTTTTTGAGAGGCTATGGAATGCAAGGGCTGCTAACTTTGCTGATAACTCCATTTCACATTTGTGTAGAAATTGTCAGTTTAACCCTTACACTACACCCCTCTCCTTGGAGTCATCAGCCAACATTAACGCCCATCTAACTACATGTTACTGAGTACACAAACAGTAATAATCAAAAGTACGGTATAATAATTATATCTCCATGAATATGGGGTGATTGCGTGTCAAACTAACTATCCATGTCATAATGGCGTGGGTTATGTGTTCTAGCAGACACCGAGCTAGTCTCGGCTGTCTCTGAAAGCAAAGCTTATCTCAATGGCCTTGCAAGCATCCCCATGATTTACTGGCCCTGTTTAATCAGCCCAAGCATGCAAAGTGATGTTTTGAACACAATTTTGCCTTGCATTAACCCCACACACCACAAATCCCGTTACATTCGGCCCACGGGCTCAATACCACCCCTCCACCCTCTTGGCACTCCTCACAAGGCAGTAGGGACACACACAATTGCAGAATATTATGCCGACCTCCACCAAAACAAGCCCAGTCACCAGTCAGTGCATAATAATATGCCCCCAAGATCCGAGCCTCCCAAGACCACCAATTCCACCATGCGCTCTCTGTGGCTCTATCGTGTAGCTGTTTACCAACTATTCAAGGCCTCAACCTTTTGTCCTAAGTGGGCCACCAGGTTTGTAATGCTTTCATTGGCATCCGGTATGTAAGTGCAGCATTCTCTCCCTATGATGACACAAATTCCCCCCTTTCTCGGCTAGTAGGAAGACCAGGGCCATGCGGTTCTGCAAGGCGACAGTTCGTAGTGCCACCATTTTGACACTCGGGGCTTGGATAGCCTGCCCTGCCTCTACCTCTACTAGCCGCAGAGTGGTCCTATTGTCTGTGATGTGGGACATGTGCACAAACTCTGTTTACGTTGGTACGCATGCAGGAGCGAGAGATCTGTGCAGCAGCCAGCACTACCAGACGTATCAGCCCACGCCATCGCCCGGTATAAAGGGTTTCAAATGTCAATTATCGTGTACCAATTAAGGTACAGTGAAACTCGAATTACCATAAACCCATACTAAAAAAAAAGCAACAAGACACACAACTACATAGGTTAACATAGACATCCACCACAGCGGATTCCCCACATTCCTCACTGTGATGGAAGGGAGTAAAGTCCAATCTTCCCTCTTTATTCTCCTGCGGTCGGGGCATTCGAACCATCAGTCGGGGCGATCGAAGCTCCCGCAACCGTCAGGTCGATGCCCCCGCGTCGGGGTGATCAATATTCTGTAGAGAGAGGGCGGAGCAGGCTCGCTCTCGCCTGGTTAAGCACTGTAAAGGTAGACATATAGGTTCGCCCACCCCGATCACCATAAGCCACCACGTATTGCCCAGCGCTGCGGGAATATCCGCCGCCGGGGACGGAAACCTACACCTTCCCGGCGTCTTCCTGATCTTCTTTCGTCAGTGTGACGTCATCTGGCTCGACTGCAACAGGCAGGTGTCGGCTCATGGGTGTCCCCCCTGCCACCGGCCGTTGGTTCAAGTTGTTTACTGCGTGCTGTAACAAAAGGGCCCACCCCTTGAAATAGCTAAACTCCTCCTTTCCACAACAAACCTCTAGTGCTCGAATTATCCGGAGACTGTGAAAATACCTTTTCAACATCAGCTCTTCACAGGATCGGTGTGCCCGAGTGATCACCATTGTGATGAAACTTCCATTATCAGATTTTGACTTCTATCTTCCTTCCCCTCTTGTGTTATTATTATATTTGGCCCTTCAGGTCTGTGCAGCTGACTAGGAGAGCAATCCCATTCTTTCCCCCCTCTTCTTATTGTCCTGTATTCCTGCAAAATATTTTAGTTGAAATACAACGCAGAAACAGGCCCTTCAGTCCGCACCGACCAGCGATGCCCGTACACTAACACTACCCTGCAACACCAGGGACGATTTACAATTTTACCAAGCCAATTAACCTACAAAACCTGTATGTGTTTGTAGTAGGGGAGGAACCTGGAGATCCGGCAGAAAACCCGCACGGGTCACGGGGGGAAGGTACAAACTCCGTGCAGACGGCACGCGTAGTCGGTATCGAACCAGGGTCTCTGGCGCTGCAAGGCATCGACTCTACTGCGGCGCCACCAAGCCACCCCTCACCTTTGCCCGTTGATCTACTCTGAGCAATGCTCAGCAGGAATTTTAAATTAATTTAATTTAATGATGGGGGGAGGTCGGAGACCTCGGAGGAAGCCATGCGGCCAAGCAGAACATGTAACTCAGGTCTGGATTGAACCTCGCTCTCTCAAACTGCGAGGCAGCGACATAAACTGGTGTGCCACCAGCAGATCTGTCTGCACTCTTGGGCAGAATGTTCATTTGAAATAAATGCCTCTGGACCCTGTCCTCTGCCATTCACCCCTCCCAAGTGATGCTGTTGAGCATTTACTCGTTGCACTGTCTCTTTAAGATGGTTACTTCATTACTCTTGCATTACTTCAAGGTTTGTTGGGGGGCCCCATAAACTGGCTTGCAGGATCTTACTTCACTTGGGATTCTTTCAGTTAGGTTTTTCTTCCTTCAGGGATGTGATATGGATTTGTTGTCTGCCCCTGATGCTAAAAAATGTTTCATTTGCCGGTTTTCTCTAATATTTAATTGAAAGGAGCACTGAACTTGTTACAGGAGCCGTATAAACTTCCTCGGTTTAGTTTAAAGATACAGCACGCAAACAGGCCCTACCCGCCCACTGCACCGACCAGCGTTCCCCATAAACCAGGACTATCCTACGCACTGGGGATAATTTCCTTTACCTGTATTTGGCTTTTCTGATCCAATTAACCTGCAAACGTCTTTGGAATGTGGGAGGAAACCGGAGAAACGCACGTGGTCACCGGGAGAACGTGCAAACTCCGTACAGACAGCACCCGTAGTCAGGATCGAACCTGTGTCTCTGGTGTTGTAAGACAACAACTCTACCGCTGCGCCACCATGCCATTCATGTTTCACTTCCCTCTTCATAAATGTTTCTGTCTGTCATTGAATACGTTCTAAGCTTTCTCAACGAGTTTACGAAATCATATTTCTTGTGTGGATATTCCAGACATTCAAATGCTTGACGGATAAGGTTGGGGTTGGTCCGATAACCGCAGTGGAATTTCTTGCTGACAAGCACCGAATGTTTCTGCAAAAAGATGTCCATCTTCCGTCCTTGAAGGTAAGACATTCCACGCACCTTTGAAAGGGAAAAGCTGGAGTAACTCAGCGGTACAGGGAGCATTCAAAGCAGGCAGCTGTGTGCACAATATCACTAACTCTAATGAGTATGTCACAAAATCGTCTTTTGGAGTTTTGGAGTATTGTCGATCTTCACGGGAAAGATGTCGAGGCTTTGGAGAGGGTGCAGAAGAAGTTTACCATATACTGCCTGAATTGAATATTAGCTGCAAGGAGAGGCTGGAGCAACTTGGATTGTTTTATCCAGCACATTGGAAGTTGAGGGGCGACCTGACAGCAGTATATAAGATTATGAGAGGCAGAGATAAGTGATAGGAGCAGGATTAGGCCATTCAGCCCATCGTCTACTCCACCATTCAATCATGGCTGACCTATCTTTGCCTCTTAACCCCATTCTCCTGACACCCTTGAGGTGTGGTACATTGTCAAATCTTTCTCACCCTCCCTCTCAACCAGGTGGAAATGTCAAAGATTAGAGGGGATAGCTCTAAGGCTAGAAATAGCTTTAAGTGCTTGCTAAGTTTAAGTGGTAAGTGCCTGAAACGTGCTGCCAGGGGTGGTGGAGGAGGCCTAATTCTGCTCCTACATCCTATGGCCTTAACCTTTCTCTGAAATGGCGGCAAAAGCAAAGTTTAAGAGCCTGCGGCATCTACCTCCCAACATGCTAATAAAAAAATATCCATTTGCAATCATAGAGTGACGTCCTTTTCACAGCACCCCTACCCCACTCCGTATCAGCAGAAAATCCTGCTGTATAATGTTCAAGAACTAAAAGGTGCTGATTTAAGGTGAGAAGGGAAAGATTTAATAGGGGACTGTGTAGGGCAGCTTTTTCACACAGAGGGTCGAGGGTAAATGGAATGAACTGCCAGAGGAGGTAGTTGAGGCAGGTGCAAAAACAACGTTTAAAAGACATTTGTGCAAGTACATGGATAGAAATGGTTCAGAGGAATATGTTATGGAAGCTTAGATGGGGTATCTTGGTCGGCATGGGCAGTTGGCCATGTTTCTCTGCTATATGGCTCTTTCATTCTATATGTTATAATGCATAATGTTTTGATTTCCCTATAACATTCCCATTGCACATATCTATAGATGAATATGGATTGTTGGGACCAACCTCTTCGGGATAACAAGGAAATTTGTGCCAAAATTAAGAGCTGGTTCATTAAGCAATCGTCACAAGAACTCTTCCTTCGTGGTGAGTTTTTCGGAGGTTGTGGTCACCCCCTTCTGTTAAGTTAATTTAAAAATAGGTTTTACCTAATTATACCTCGGTGGCGGTGGGGGGGGGGGGGGGGGCGCGTCATGAGGGACGGTGAGAGAACAAAGGGGGAGCCAGTGTGGGACACTCTAGTTTAGAATTCGCTGCCCAGGGGATATGTCTGTGTTTGTTTGTTCGTTCGTTCACTTGTTCCGGTGAAGGCACGGCAGCCAGACAATAGTCTCTTGTCTTTTTCTTTTTGCTGTCGCTTTTAATTTCAAGATTTTGTGTACCCTTGTGTGTTGTGATTGTCGGCAGACCAATTTCCCTCCAGGGGTGAATAAAGTTTATCGTATTGTGGTTATTTGTGTCGTTTATCTTCCGTGCTGTCTATTGGTTGGTTATTAAGGCTTTCCATGAAGTGGGTGTGGCCATTACTGCTGTCACCTGGAATAATATGTTGCAAAGGGAACCACTGCAAGGAAATCTTTCATGGTGGAAATCGGAAATAGAAACTGCACAATCCAAGGCCAGAAATGGAAAAGTATTAGTGAGTCGCAATCAGTCAAAATCTCAAGCTGTGCAGAGAAGATCTGTAAACTGATGGGGACTGTATTTAGTTTAATTTATTATTGTCACGTGTACCGGGGTACAGTGAAAACTTTTGTTGCGTGCTAACCTGTCAGCAGAAAGACAAAACTGATTACCATCGATCCATCAACAGTGTACAAATACATGATAAGGGGAATAACATGGATAATGTTTAGTGCAGGGTTAAGTCCAGTAAAGTCCGATCAAAGATATTCGAGGGTCTCCAATGAGGTAGATAGTAGCTCGGGACTGCTCTCTAGATGTTGGTAGGATGATTCAGTTGCCTGATAACAGCTGGGAAGAAACTGTCCCTGAATCTGGAGGTGTGCGTTTTCACACTTCTTGCCTGATGAGAGGGAGGGGGGGGGGGGGGGGGGGGAAGAGGGAGTAGCCGGGATGCGACTTGTCCTTGATTATGCTACTGGCCTTGCCGAGGCAGCATGGTGTCTAAATGGAGTCAATGGAAGCGAGGTTGGTTTGTGTGATGGTCTGGGCTACGTCCACAATTCTCTGCTATTTCTTAGGGTCATGGATGAAGCTGTTCCCATCATGATCACCATGCTGTGATACATCCTGACAAAATGCTTTCTACGGCGCATTTGTAGGAGCGAATGGAAGGGACATGAATCCTTTGTCGACTGACGGAAATTAGTTTAACTTGGCATTATATGAGGAGAACATTTTTCACACAGAGATTTGCGAGTCTGTGGAATTCTCTGCCTCAGGAGGCCAGTTCTCTGGATACTTTCAAGAGAGAGCTAGATTGGGCTCTTAAAAATAGCGGAGTCAGGGGAGAAGGCAGGAACGGGGTACTGATTGGTGATGATCAGCCATGATCACCGAATGGCCTACTCCTGCACCTATTGTCTATTGTGTTCATCATGGACATTGTGGCCCAGGGTGCCTGTTCCTGTGCTGTTCTGTGTTCAATGTTAAGTTCTGTTGACTTAGTCTAGCCAGTGGCTGTGGTATTTGAGTTCTGTTGATTCATTTAGATGAAGGCTTTGAAATAATTTTATAAAAGCAGACATTGTTTTTTGTCTTCCAAATAGAAAAAAGCCAGTGAGTTTTCAGAAGGTGGATTTATAAACATGACCTGTGGGCGGCTTGGCCAAGTCAGCGGCTCATTGGTAGCCATAGGCCTCTTGGTTTGCATTGCCTGGATAGAGTGGATGTGGAGAGGATGTTTCCACTGGTTGGAGAGTCTAAGACCAGAGAACAAAAGGATGTACCTTCAGAAAGGAGATGAGGGAGAATTTCTTTAGTCAGAGGGTGGTAATCTGTGGAATTCATTGCCACAGAAGGCTGTGGATGCCAAGTCAATGGATATGTTTATGGCTGAGATTGACAGATTCTTGATCAGTACGGGTGTCAGGGGTTATGGGGAGAAAGCAGGAGAATGGGGTTGAGAGGGAAAGATAGATCAGCCATGACTGAATGGCGGAGTGGACTTGATGGGCCGAACGGCCTAATTCTGCCCCTGGAACTTGGGGACTTGTGCCTGCAGTTTTTACCTGTGTTCCTCTGTTTATCAGGTACAACCAACCTGACTGGCTATAAAGTCAAGGTGTACGACTTGAAATCTTCCACCCAGTGGTGTGCGGCCATTGTGACTCATCACAACTTATTAACGCGCTTGGTGCAAATCAGAAGTGAGCAGGTAATTGCAATTATTTGATGCCAAGTCAAATTCCACTTTGAGCAGCCGTTTTATTCGTGCGCTGAAAATGGAGGAATTCAAAATGTAACCTTTAATGACGTGTTTGGTACTTACAAGGGCACGGTGCCTTGTGGCTAATACTGTTGCTGCGCACCTCCAGCTCAATCCTGTCGTTAATGCTGTTTTGCTGTATTTTGCATTTTTCTCTGACCACTTGGATGTTCCCCTGGGTGATATAGTTTCCTCTTGCGTCCCCCAAGACGGTGGGTGGCCCACTTAAATGGCGGTGGGAAAAATTATTTCAGTGTAACTGTGTGAAAGGAAAATGCGTGTGGGTGAAGGGGTAGAGAAAGAGAATAACCCGCATGGAAGTATATGAGTGAGTGGGATAGACTGGAGTGAGAGCCGGCATTGCCTCGGTGGGCTGAATGGCCTCCTCCTGTGACAAACAATGAGGTGTGGTGTTGGTTTAGTTTAGTTTAGAGATACAGCATGGAAATTGGCCCTTTGGCCCACCGAGTCCACACCGACCAGCGATCACCCGTTCACACAGGTTTTATCTTATTCCACTTTCGTATCCGCTCCCTACATGTGAGGGGCAATTTTAAAGACCTACAGGCCCGCACGTCTGGGATGTGGGTGGAAACCGGATCACCCGGAGGAAACCCACGCGGTCACAGGGAAAACATCAACTTGCTCCCAAGAATTATTGCATTAATTCATTATAATTCATTTAACGGTAAATACAAACTCCACACATACACCACCCGAGGTCAGGATCGAACCCGAGTCTCTGGTGCTGTGAGGCAGCAGCTCTACCCGCTGCACCACTGCTGCCCCAAAATAGTGATTCTTAAAGAAATAATTATTAATTTAATTATAATAAATTAATTTATAATTCTTGGGAGCAAGTTGATGGCGACCTAGTTAGCACATAATCGCGTGGGTTACATGCCGACCAACATGTCCCATCTGACTTGCCTCACCTGCCTGCATTTGGCCCATATCCCTCTAAATCTGATCAATCCATGTACCTGTCCATCCTACAGGCACATACAGTAAAATCCTGGACGCTGAATTCCTAAAGTTGCACGTTTAATCCAAGAAACATTTAAACACCTAGGGGTTGAAATTTCATCCAGTTTGGTCATTGGCTTTGCGGGAGTGGAATGTTTTTATTTGGATTCTTTGATTTAGAGGCAAATTTGCATTCTTATAGTCTAAAGTGAAGTACAAAGCACCCGTGGATAGAGCACAGAAATGCGTTCCTGTGCTGAGCCTCCTAACTGTCCTGGTACCGTCATTAAACTAACCATCATCCTGAAGCTTCACAGCCGAACGACCCTGAATTTATAGAACCTGATTGTGGATTCCGTTTTGCTGAACCCGTGGCAGGTTCTAATATTGAAGTAGAGACGTGAGGAACTGCAGATGCTGGTTCGTGACAAAAAAAAATACAAAGTCCTGGAGCAACTCAGTGGGTCGGGCAGCATCTCCGATGAAAATGGATAGGTGAAGTTTTAGGTCGGAATGCTTCTTCAAGCGCTGGGGAGGGTGGAGAGAGAAAGATCCACAGACGGCTGTGGAGGTCAAGTCAATGGATGTTGTTAATGCGGAGATTGGCAGATTCTTGATTAGTACGGGTGTCGGGGGTTATGGGGTGGAGGCAGGAGAATGGAGTTGAGAGGGGAATGATAGATCAGCCATGATTCAATGGCAGAGTAGACTTAATGGACTGAATGGCCTTTTTTTCTGCTCCTTGAACTTTTGAACAAAAAGCTGGAAGAGAGGCACGATTAAGCTCGGCAAGTAAAATTGAAGTCTTTTGTTCTTTTGTTTTTGTTCCATTGGGAACATACCTTGTTTAGATCCTTGTTGAGCTTTGCCCTGAGGCATTTAAGCAGCAGAACGTGTCTTTGTATGTTGCAGGCGTCTGAGAAGCAGATTGTTGACCCTGCTCTGATTCACATGGATTTCCTTCACGAGGAGGATGTTGAGGCACTGACCAAGAAGGGGCTTGAATCCGGTGAGTAACTGAGCTATGATATTTTGTTACCGATTAACCTTTAGACATATGGATCATTCCAGGGCATGGGTGTAGTATAGTTTAGTTTAGAGTTACAGCGTAGAAACAGGCCCTTTGGCCCACCGAATCAGCGCCAACCAGCGATCACCCCGTGAACTAGCTCTATCCTGCACACTAGGGACGATTCACAGAGACGCCAATTAACCTACAAACCTACACGTCTTTGTAGGGTGGGAGGGAACCGGAGCACCCGGAGAAAACCCACGAGGTCAAAGAGGGAACGTACAGACAGAATCCGAAGTCAGGATCGCTCTTGGGTCTCTGGCTGCTGTCATGTAGAGTCCGCTGCACCGCCGTTGTGAACGTTAGCAGCAAGCTACAAAAATATCAAACAACAATACAGTAAATCCTGGCAATAAGATTCCACCGGGGAGGGGAGGGTGGTGTCCGTTATTGCCGATTGTACACTATAACAGAGTGAAGAGTTGTAATGTTTAACCCAAGGCTGGAAGGGAAGAAATGCGGCCTTGTTGCAGGCGGGGGGCCATGTACAAGCAGGATTGCACAGGCCGGGGAGCCGGAGATGGGCCCGGTACGCACGCTGCTCGCTCTCTCCACTCGCACAACCGGAAGCACACCACGTGACGCCGGATCATTGGTAGACTGGCGGAAGTACAGTGGGGAGAGGTTGCAGCGGGAGCATCGGCCTGTGCTATAAAAAGCCTGTCTTTGCGAGGGTTTACTGTATGGCTTCTCCTCCAGTGGAGTGTTCCCAGCATTTTCAGCTTTATCTCGGGTTTCCAGCACCTGCATTGTTTTAATTTCCACCAACAATTAACCTGTCCTGTCTGTCTCTGTTTTCATTGGTTTTGTTAAACGGAAGGTAGTGGAGGCCAATTCACTGGATGTTTTCAAGAGAGACTTGGATCGAGCTCTTAGGGCCAACGGAATCGGGGGGATATAGACAATAGGTACAGGAGTAGGCCGTTCAGCCCTTCGAACGAGCACCGCCATTCAATGTGATCATGGCAGATCATCCACAATCAATACCCTGTTCCTACCTCCATATCCCTTAACTCCGCTATCCCTAAGAGATCTATCTAACTCTCTCTTGAAAGCATCCAGAGAACCAGCCTCCACCGCCCTCTGAGGCAGAGAGTTCCACAGACTCACAACTCTTAAACTATTCTTAAACTGTGGCCCCTAGTTCTGGACTCCCCCAACATTGGGAACATGTTTCCTGCCTTTAGCATGTCCAAAGGTGGTTGCTAAAAGTGGCCTCAGCTTATGTCTCTAGCTGTTCTAGGACATAGACAATAGG
The DNA here is from genome assembly GCA_963514005.1 of Raja brachyura. The sequence goes on along the minus strand of OY740781.1, from coordinate 21,698,927 downwards.
TGCCGGAGTAGGCCATTCGGCCCTTTGAGCCAACACCGCCATTCAATGTGATCATCCCCAATCTACCCCGTTCCTGCCTTCTCCCCATATCCCCTAACTCTGCTATTTTTAAGAGCCCTATATAGCTCTCTCTTGAAAGCATCCAGAGAACCTGCCTCCACCGCCCTCTGAGGCAGAGAATTCCACAGACTCGCTACTCTCTGTGAGAAAAGGTGTTTCCTTGTCTCCGTTCTAAATGGCTTACTCCTTATTCCTAAATTGTGGCCCCTGATTCTGGACTCCCCCAACATCGGGAACATGTTTCCTGCCTCTACCGTGTCCAAACCCTTAACAATCTTATATGTTTCAATGAGATCTCCTCTCATCCTTCTAAACACCAGAGTGTACAAGCCCAGCTGCTCCATTCTCTCAGCAGATGACAGTCCCGCCATCCCATGAATTAACCTTGTAAACCTACGCTGCACTCCCTCTATAGCAAGAATGTCCTTCCTCCAATTAGGAGACCAAAACTGCACACAATACTCCAGGTGTGGTCTCACTAGAGCTCTGTACAACTGCAGAAGGACCTCTTTGCTCCTATAGGATATAGAAACGGTTTTTTGGCCCACAATGTCTGTGCCGAAGATGAAGCCAAGACCAACTCTTATCTGCCTGTATCATAAGTAAGTAATTTTATTGGCCAAGTATTCACATACAAAGAATTTGCCTTGGTGCTCCCCCACAAGTAACAGCATGACATACAGTGACAGTTACGAATGACTCAGAAAACACTAAACATTAATAATAATAAAATATTAATGATAAAACACCATTGATTAAGCATGTGAACCAACAAAATACCAGATCAAAGGGACGCTACAGAATTTTGGTTGTTGAGTAGAGCAACTACTCGTGGATAAAAACTGTTTTTATGTCTGGCTGTGGCAGCTTTGACAGTCCAGAGTCGTATTCCAGAGGGAATTGCGGCCAGGGTGAGAGGGGTCAGAGATGATCTTGCCCGCTCGTAATCCGTATCCCTCCATTCCTACCCAATCCATGTACCCATCCAAAAATCTCTTAAAAGCCACTATTGTATCTGCCTCAACCATCGCCCACAGCAGCACATTCCAGGCACCTTTTTTTAAAAAACTTGTCCTGCACGTCTTTAAAACGTAAAGCTCGCTGTAAAGCTACAAGTTCATAAGTTCTAGGAGCAGAATTGGGTCATTCGCCCCATCAAGTCTATTCCATTATTCAATTATGGCCAGGATGACACAAAGTGCTGGAGTAACTCGGCAGACAGGCAGCATCTTTGGAGAGAAGGAATGGGTGACGTTTCTGGTCGAGACCCCTCTTCAGACTCTGTCAGCCATTTCTTCTCTCCAGAGACGCTGCATGTCTGCTGAGCTACTCCAGCATTTTGTGTCTACCTTCGATTTAAACCAGCATCTCCAGTTCTTATTCAATTATGGTTGATCTACCTCAACCCCATTCTCCTGCCTTCTCCCCATGACCCCGACACCTTTATTACTCAAGAATCTGTCACTCTCCACCGTAAAAAATATCTATTGGCTTGAGCTCCACAATCGGTGCCTTCTGGTGTTTGCTTTACCGGTGAGAGTGGCAAAAATTGAAGGGGATGCTCTACACTGTAGAGAGATTAGGAGGGAGAGATCGATCAGCCGCGATTGGATGGCAGATTACACTGGATGGGCCGAATGGCCTAATTCTGCTCCTATCACTTATGACTGGGGAGGTGCATGTTTTGTCAGTGCTGTGATCGCTTTGTTCAGCTCCATGCACTGACTGCAGGTGTGTTAAACGCAGGTGACTCCACCAAAGTCCAACCGGCGAAGAGAAAGGCTGCCGAGGCCCAGGACGATAACGGAGCCAAGCGAGCGAGGGATGTGGATGAGGCCGAGAGCCGCGGCGAGGAGCAAGGCCCCGGAGGGACTGCCGGCCTCCGCAGTGACGACGCACCGGCCCTCCCCGACCCGGCGGAGACCGTGGAGCTGCGGGACGGGAAGGTGCCGCAACTCCCAGGGTCCGCCAGCTGCCGCAAGAACGGGCTTCTTCCCGAGGGCGGCGAGGAGGCCAAATGTACGGACGCTCTGGCTCCCCAGAAGCCGAAGCCTTTGTTTGGGTTTAACGCCAGCTGGAACAGCTTTAACCTGGCTTTCTCCACCCGCCCATTGGATAACGGGCGCACGGTGGTAGTGGAGGACAAAGTGCAGCCTGTGGCCCGGAGAGAGGCCGCCACGTCAGCCAGCCCCGCGCCCGTTGTCTCCCGCCTTAAGAAGCCTCGGCCTGACTTCATCCTCTCACGCAAGGAAACCATTTGTTCTCCCTTTGAAGTAAGCCTTGTTTTACTTCTGATCCCGCCTTCACCTGTCTTTAATGCTCACAATTTATTTGCCCAGTTATAGAGTCGTAGAGTGATACAGTGTGGAAACAGGCCCAACTTGCCCACAGCAGCCAACATGTCCCAGCTACACTAGTCCCACTTGCCTGCGTTTGGTCCATATCCCTCCAAATCTGTCCTATCCATGTACCTGTCTAACTGTTTCTTAAACGTTGGGATAGTCCCAGCCTCAACTACCTCCTCTGGCAGCTTGTTCCATACACCCACTACCCTCTATGTGAAAATGTTACCCCTCAGATTCCTGTTAAATCTATTCCTCTTTCACCTTGAACCTACAGTGGCTTGCGAAAGTTTTTATACCCCTTGAACTTTTCCACATTTTGTCACGTTACAACCACAAACGTAAATGTATTTTATTGGGATTTTATGTGATAGACCAACACAAAGTGGTGCATAATTGTGAAGTGGAAGGAAAATGATACATGGTTTTTCCAAATTTTATTACAAATAAAAAAACTGAAAAGTGTGGCGTGCAAAAGTATTCAGTCCCCCTGAGTCAATACTTTGTTAAACCACCTTTCGCTGCAATTACAGCTGCAAGTCTTTTGGGGTATGTCTCTACCAGCTTTGCACATCTAGAGACTGAAATTTTTGCCCATTCTTCTTTGCAAAATAGCTCGAGCTCAGTCAGATTGGATGGAGAGTGTCCGTGAACAGCAATTTTCAAGTCTTGCCAGAGATTCTCAATTGGATTTAGGTCTGGACTTTGACCGGGCCATTCTAACACATGAATATGCTTTGATTTAAACCATTCCATTGTAGCTCTGGTTGTATGTTTAGGGTCGTTGGCCTGCTGGAAGGTGAACTCCGCTCCAGTCTCAAGTCTTTTGCAGACTCTAACAGGTTTTCTTCCAAGATTGCCCTGTATTTGGCTCCATCCATCTTCCCATCAACTCTGACCAGCTTCCCTGTCCCTGCTGAAGAAAAGCATCCCCACAGCATGATGCTGCCACCACCATGTTTCACAGTGGGGATGGTGTGTTCAGGGTGATGTGCAATGTTAGTTTTCCGCCACACATAGCGTTTTGCATTTAGGCCAAAAACATCAATTTTGGTCTCATCAGACCAGAGCACCTTCCTCCACATGTTTGCTGTGTCCCCCACATGGCTTGTGGCAAACTGCAAACGGGACTTCTTATGGCTTTGTTTCAACAATGGCTTTCTTCTTGCCACTCTTGCATAAAGGCCCGATTTGTGGAGTGCACGACTAATAGTTGTCCTGTGGACAGATTCTCCCACCTGAGCTGTGGATCTCTGCAGCTCCTCCAGAGTTACCATGGGGCTCTTGGCTGCTTCTCTGATCAATGCTCTCCTTGCCCGGCATGTCAGTTTAGGTAGACGGCCATGTCTTGGTAGGTTTCAGTTGTGCCATACTCTTTCCATTTTCGGATGATGGATGGAACAGTGCTCCGTGAGATGTTCAAAGCTTGGGATATTTTTTTATAACCTAACCCTGCTTTAAACTTCTCCACAACTTTATCCCTGGCCTGTCTGGTGTGTTCCTTGGGCTTCATGATGCTGTTTGTTCACTAATGTTCTCTAACAAACCTCTGAGGCCTTCAAAGAACTGCAGTAATTTATACTGAAATTAGATTACACACAAGTGGACTCTATTTACTAATTAGGTGACTTCTGAAGGCAATTGGTTGCACTGGATTTTATTTAGGGGTATCAGAATAAAGGGGGCTGAATACTTTTGCACGCCACACTTTTCAGTTTTTTATTTGTAAAAAAAATTGAAAACCATGTATCATTTTCCTTCCACTTCACAATTATGCGCCACTTTGTGTTGGTCTATCATATACAATCCCAATAAAATACATTTATGTTTGTGGTTGTAATGTGACAAAATGTGGAAAAGTTCAAGGGGTATGAAAACTTTTGCAAGCCACTGTATGTCCTCTGGTCCTCGATTCCCCTACTCTGGGCAAGAGGTTCTGTGCATCTAAGTTGCAGTTCAGTCTGAAAAAGGGTTCTGACCTAAAACATCACCTCTTCCGAGATAAAGCGTAGCCCTTCGAGTCAGCTGGGATTAGCGGCTCCCGTACACTAGCGCTATCCCACACACTGGGGACAATTTACAATTTTTACCATAGCCAACCGATAGCACCTGTAGTCAGGATTGAACCAGGGTCTGGCGCTGTAAGGCAGCAACTCTCCCACTGCGCCAGTGTACCGCCCTGACCTGCTGAGTTACTCCAGTACTTTGTGTCCTGCTGCATTAATAGTTATATTCCACGCAGGGTTTCAAACTTCACCCGACTCATCCAGTCCCTTTCGGACCATATCCCTCTAAACCTTTCCTCTTAATCCACTCTGTACATGGACTCCAGTTGTGGTAAATATATGCGCTATATAATTTCCTTACTTTTTTTTGCATTCAGTTCCCTAGGCAATGAATGATCGGTATTGGTGTTTCTAACTATTCACACCCTGTGCACATCAGAACTGCATGATGTTGAAATGTTGTAAAATACTTTGAGTATCGTTGAGGCTCTGAGCACCTTTGGTCCCTTGTAGATTCTAAGAACATAGAAACATAGAAAATAGGTGCAGGAGTAGGCCATTGGGGCCTTCGAACCAGCATCGCCATTCAATATGATCGTGGCTGATCACCCAAAATCAGTACCCAGTTCCTGCTTTTTCACCATATCCCTTGATTCCGTTAACCCTAAGGGCTATATCTAATTCTCTCTTGAAAACATCCAGTGAATTGGCCTCGATGGTCTTAGTCGCTGCTAGGAGAGGTGCCGATTTGTGCCGGGACCCTTCAGACTGATTGCCTGGTGGGAGCGGGGTAAGAAAGGAGGGGCAGGACAAAGCCTCAGAAGCAATAGTTTGATGCAGGTGATGGGAGATGAAAAGACAGAAGGTGCGAGAGAAATATTGCAGAATGCAAATTGTGAAGCAGAGGAAGGAATGGAGGGGGAGGGGACAAATAGGTGCGAGTCCAGGTTGGGGCACCGGAGTGAGTGTGGTGTTAAAGGGTTTAAGGGGGGGAGAAGGGAGAGGAGGTTTTGTAGTTAACTAAAATTGGAGAATTAAATGTTCATCCCATTCTTTGTACCATATGTTCATAGGCTACCCAAGTGGAATAGGTGTGGCTAGTTACCTAAAATTGGAGGATTGAATATTGTTTTTGAGATGAGGGTTTTGATCTTATAGAAACATATAAAACTATAAAAGGACTGGGCAAGCTAGATGCAGGAAAAATGTTCCCAATGTTGGGCGAGTCCAGAACCAGGGGCCACAGTCTTAGAATAAAGGGGAGGTCATTTACGACTGAGGTGAGAAAAAAACGTTTTCACCCAGAGAGTTGTGAATTTGTGGAATTCCCTGCCACAGTGGAGGCCAAATCACTGGATGGATTTAAGAGAAAGAGATAGAGCTCTAGGGGCTAGTGGAGTCAAGGGATATGGGGAGAAGGCAGGCACGGGTTATTGATGGGGGATGATCAGCCATGATCACAATGAATGACGGTGTTGGCTCGAAGGGCCGAATGGCCTCCTCCACCTATTTTCTATGTTTCTATGACGAAATACCAACACTGTTAACAGCCGCCAGTAAAGCTGACCAGAGTGGAGAATACCGTTCAAGGATGCGGAAGGTAATACCTGCCGTCCACCATCTCTTTGGGTTGCCCTGCAGGTGACCGGAAGCCCTCCAGATTGTGACGGTGCATTTGCGTGGCGTATCCCTCGGGTAGTGAGGGAGTGTACCTGTCCACGGACCCACCAAGCTAATGCTGTGCCACCTCCTTGTCCTCGCTGCAGGCTCAGTTTGTTCACTCGGCCCTGGGAGACATGTTGTTCGGTAGCGCTGCCACTACTCCCGGGAGCAAGGAGCTGAGGCGCGCCACGCCTCCACCTGCCAGCTCGCCTCCTGCCATCACCACCGCCGCACCCCCTGGGTGAGTCATCCTCTGCCGCCTTCGGGAGATTAAAAAAAAAATACTTGTTTCACACTGGAGATTAATATTTAATTTTAAGAGTGGAGATTAATATTTAATTTTAAGAGTTTCTATGGTCCTTCCCAAATTGCATGTTGGTTTGCCACTTTTCCTGCCAAATACAATTTCTGCATGTGTAGGAAAGAACGGCAGATGCTGTTTTAAATGGAAGATCGACACAACATGCCGGAGTAAGTCGGCGGGACAGGCAGCAATCCCTGGAGAGAAGGAATGGGTGACATTTCGGGTCCAGACCATTCATCATTCTGAAGAAGAGTCTCGACCCGAAACATCACTCGTTCCTTCTCTCCAGAGACGCAGCCTGTCCCGCTGAGTTACAATTTTCACATGTTCATTATTGTAAATATAATAATATTTATTATTTTTATTATATTATAAACATAATTCCTGAATAAATATTTAGGATTTATTTGTATTGTAGGAAACTTAGCTTGGCTGTAAGGAGTGAATTAACTGTACAAAACTGTGTCCTTCCAAGTTTAATGTAGTGGAGTGTGAGTTTTGTTTATTGTCACGTGTACTGAGGTACAGTGAAAAGCTTTTGTGTGCTCACAAAGTCTGGGGAAAGACAATACATGATTACCATTGAGCCATCCATTGTGCTCAGATGCATGATGAATGGAATATCGTGATTAACATTTATTGCCAGATAAATTTAGTGAAGTTTAGTGTAGTTCATTTAAGTCCATGTGTGTACAGTAAAAAGCTTGTTCTGCATGCTATCCAGTCCAATCCTACCATAGATAAATACGCCATCTCCTCTTCTGAATTAGCACACAGAAGGTTTCCACAATCCGGTACTAACTTGCAACTTCTAAGTCTGTGAAAAGTCCGAGCTTAGCTGATGGAGAATCTTATTTTGTCCTTTTCCCTGCGTTCCTCCCACTTGTCCATCAGCTCCTCGTGTGTCACTTGCCCACACTAAGAGGTCATTGGCCAATTAACCTACCTGCAGATCTTCGGGATGTGGGTGGAAACTGGAACACTTGGGGGGAAGGGAGTGGGGGGGGGGGGGGGGGGGAGGACATAGTCACAGGGAGAACATGCAGGCTCCAAGCAGACAGCACTCTAGGATTGATCCTGGGTCTCGGGCAGTAGCTCCACCTGCAACGGTGCTTCAATTCAACACTTGGTGCCAGCATTATTTCTCTTCTTCTCTTCCTTCTGCCATTCTTTTTGGGAAGAGTTGAAGCGGTGGGAGTGGGATCCAATTGAGGGCCTCGTGCGGGTTGATAATTTTGGTCACGGTTTCCATGCCGATGGGCTGTTCGCTTCACCTTCTGTTTTGACGTTTAGGACTGTGAACCAGACGAGGATGGGCGAGTCCCTGAGCGATGGTGGCAATGTTTCAGCGAGCGGTGGCGGCAGCACGGACCCCGACTCCTCAAGACTACCTCTGGGGTCCGCACACAAAGCTTCCTCTGAGGGGGGTTTCTCGAGGGCGGGTGGCTCCACCACACAACAGTCCTGGTCTGGGTTTGCCTCCAACTGCCCCGCCCGTCCTGTGCTGCCTTTGCAGCCGCCAGTGTTGTTCCAAGCTTCAAGGAGCGGGCTGTTGGGGAAGGCCAAGGAAAGGAGACCTCCCCCAGAGGGGGCCTCCATCGTCTTGACGACCGGCCCTGCGGAGGACGGCCCAGCGCTTCCCGATGCCGGCGGCAGGTCTGGTGAGACGGGCGCCGCTCCGTTGCGCGTGTCCCAGGCGTTCGGCCCCTCCGCTGCCATCCTGGGTGATGCCGAGAGCCAGCGACTCGTCAGGCCTGGCCACGCCGAGGGAAGCCACGTCAGGGCTTCGCCGACGGGACCCGATGTACAGGCTGAGGAGTACGAGAGCGACGCAGAGAGTACGACCAGCGAACTGAGCTGCTCGTCCGGAATGAGCTCTGAGCTCGGGTCTGACTCCCCCACCCCCAAGACCTGGACACCTAGTAAGGAGGAAGGAAGCGATCGGCCAAGGAACACGCTGTTTAAAGCAAGCAGAGGCAGAGGTGAGCGCACTGTTTACTGGGCAAGTCATAAGGTCACACAGCACAGTAAGAGGCCCTTCGGCCCAACTCGCCCATGCCAACCAAGTTACCCCATCCAAGCTCGTCCCATTTGCCCATGTTCGTTTATAAATCATAGGATTCGGCCATTCAATCATGGCTGATATATCTCTCCCTCTCAACCCCATTCACCTGTCTTCTCCCCAAAACCCTTGACACCAGTACTAATCGCGTATCTATCAATCTCTACCTTAAAAATATCCATTGACTTGGTCTCCACAGCCGTCTGGCAATCAATTCCACGGATTTACCACCCTCTGACTAAAGAAATCCTCATCTCCTTTCTAAAGGTACGTCCTTTTATTCAATTCTTTGATTATCCAGTGGGATTCAATGAGACCCTCCCTTGTCCTTCTAAACTCCAGAAAGTAATTTAGAGATACAGCATGAAAATGGGCCCTTTGGCTCACCGAGCCCATGCCGACCATCTATCACTTCTATAACAGTTCTATACACTCTTTGAGATGTGGGACGAAACTAGTGCACCCAGAGAAAATGTACGTGGCCACAGGGAGAACGTACAAACTCCACATAGACAGCACCCATAGTCAGGATTGAACCCAGGTCTCTGGTGCTGTGAGGCAGCAACTCCTCCACTGCGCCACTGGGCTGCCCAGGTAGAGAACCTTCAAATGCTCCTTGTACGTTAACCCATTCATCCCCTGTGGTCATTCTCATAAACCTCCTCTGGATTTGTAATCGCTAGATAGTTCTTCATGCGCTCTCCATACACTCTTGAGTCAAGAGTGTTTTAAGAGTGTTTTATTGTCATACAGTGCCCTCCATGTTTGAGACAAATACTCATCATTTATTTATTTGCCTCTGCACTCCACAATTTGAGATTTGTAATTAAAAAAAATCACATGTGGTTAAAGTGCACATTGTCAGATATTATTAAATGGCAATTTGATACATTTTGGTTTGACCATGTAGAAATTACAGCTGTGTTTATACATAGTCCGTCCCCGTCCCCCGTCCCCCCCCCCCCCCACATTTCAGGGTGTCAGGGTGACCTGGACAGGTTGAGTGAGTGGGCAGATGCGTGGCAGATGCAGTATAACATAGATAAATGTGAGGTTATCCACTTTGGCGGCAAAAACAAGGGGGCAGATTGTTATCTCATTGGGGTTAGGTTGGGTAAGGGGGAGGTGCAGTGAGACCTGGGCATCCTTGTACACCTGTCACTGAAAGTTGGCTGCAGGTACAGCAGGCAGTGAAGAAAGCTAATGGAATGTTGGCCTTCATAACAAGAGCATTTCAGTACAGGAGTAAAGAGGTTCTTCTGCAGTTGTATAGATCTCTGGTGAGACCACATCTGGAGTATTGTGTACAGTTTTGGTATCCTAATTTGAGGAAGGACTTCCTTGTGATTGAGGCAGTGCAGCGTATGTTCATGAGATTAATCCCTGGGATGGCGGGACTGTCATATGAGGAAAGATTGAAAGGACTAGGCTTGTATTCACTGGCGTTTAGAAGGATGACGGGGATCTTATAGAAACATATACATGATCACAATGGATGGCGGTGCAGGCTCGAAGGGCCGAGTGGCCTCTTCCTGCACCTATTTTCTATGTTTCCATGTTTATTGCTTTATGCTTTGGTGAGTGAGTGAGATCGTGCTCGTCCGTGGTCGGTGTTGGGCCTGGGTCTGAGTTGCTGCTGGACCATCCCAGTCCTCATCCCTGTCTGGGGGGGGGTTGGGGGGCCGGAAGTGTTAGGCCGTGCTCGCAGATGGCGTGGGGAGGAGGCCGTGTAGCGGCAGCGCTTTGGTCTGGAGCTGTCAGTTGGCCCAGCGGGAATTGAGCTGGCTGTGACCGACGACACCAGCGGCCCCAGGCCCACAGCCAACGCGGAGAAGTAGCGCCAACTCCAGCCCAACCACACTTCCCGACATGCCGGGGAGCGCCAGCGGCCAAACCCCCCCCCCCCCCCCCCCGGTGCCGGCAAAAGCCGAGCACCAGCCATCAACGGGGATACACACAGAGCGTTGCAGCAACTCGGCTTCCTCCCCATGCCAGCTGCAAGCACAGCCCGGCCCAACACTGAACATGGACGAGCACGATCTCACTCACAACGACAAAATAATCTTACCTTTACCAAAGAAACAATAAATACAACAATTTCATAGTTTGAAATTAATATGTTCTTACCTTGAAGAATCAAAGCTGGAAAAAGCAGAAGAAATGAAGGTCCACTGTTTTCCAGGGCTGTTTAATCATAGTGACCTTTGACCTGGGCATGCGCAGTCGGAATACCGAACTCGCTTATTAAAATCTGACAATGTGCACTTTAACCACGTGTGATTTCTTCTATTACAAATCTCAAATTATGGGGTACAGAGGCAAATAAATAAATGATGGGTCTTTGTCCAAAATAGTAGGGAGGGCACTGTATGGCCCAGATAAAACAATGAAATTCTTACTTGTAGCAGTACAACATAATATGTAAACATAGTACACTGGAAACAATATAATAAATGGAAAACAAAATGTCTGTGTGTGTCTTTTTTTTTTTTTTTGCTTTCAATGTATATTGTGTGTGTGTGTATAATATATATATATATATAGAACTTTATTTTAATTTATTGTTTTCAATGTTTATTATATGTGTGCATATATATATACTGAACCTTTTAAAAATGTAGTTTTCTATGTTTATTATATTGTTTATGTATATGTGTGTATATTATATACATACTGCATTTTTTTCATTTATTATATTGTTTAGTGTGCTGTTATATATGTTCATAACTTTTTTGTTTAGTATATTGTTTATATGTGTGTATGTGCATGCACGTGTGCACGCACAATAATAATGCAAAAAGACAAAAGCAATGCCCGTTCTGTTGGTGGATCTTGTTGTGTTTTGTAGCCAGCGTCTCGCAGTCGGTGCTGAGCGACGTTCACAAAGTCCGTGCCCTGCAGCAGAGCGGCGAGTCCTTTCTGCAGGACGGCTCGTGTCTCATCGTGGCTCCACACCTGCGCAAGTGCAGGGAGTGCCGCTTGGCCAGCTACCACCGCTACAGAGATGACAGCGACTCCTCTGTCTTCTGCAGGTTCTTCCACTTCAGAAAGTGAGCAGTGCCTTTACCAAAAGCTGTGTAATTGTTCCTTTTCTTGTTTCTGTGATGCACCATACATTAACCCAGTCCAGGTTATTTTTCTCGCTGTGTAGGAAGGAACTGCAGGTGCTGGTTTACACCGAAGTTAGACACAAAATGCTGGAGTAACTCAGCGGCATCTCTGGAGAAAAGCTATAGGTGACGTTTTGGGTCGGTACCCTTCTTCAGACTGAGAGATTGACGAAGGGTCTCGACTGAAAACGTCACCTATTCCTTTTCTCCAGAGATGCTGTCTGACCTACTGAGTTACCCCAGCATTTTGTCTATCTTATTTTCACCATTCTCAGCCCTTCCTAGAAAACTTGGCATCACTTGATGTCGACCTGTACATTAGCAATGCCACAGACGGCGATGGAGGCCAAGGCATTGGGTATTTTTAAAGCGGAGATTGATAGGGTCTTGATTAGTGAGGGCATCAAAGGTTAAGGGGAGAAGGCAGGAGAATGGGGTTGAGAGAGGGAAAATAAAAAAATAAAATAATTAATTAATCGAATTGCAGAGCAGACTCAAGGGCCCGAATAGCCTTATTCTATTCCTATATCTTCTGGTCTCCATGCATCTAATGTAATAAAATGTCATGAGTATGACATGATCAAAGGCCATATGATCATAAGACATATGAGCAGAATTAAGCTATTCGGTCTGCTGTCCATCTAGCCTGCACTGCCATTCAATTATGGCTGATCTATTTTTCCTTCTCAACCCCATTCTTCTGCCTTCTCCCCGCAACCTTTGACACCCTTACTCATCAAGAACCGATCAATCTCTGCTTTAAAAGTACCCAATGACGTGGCATCCACTACTGACTAGCAATGAATTCACAGATTTACCGCCCTCTGGCTAAAGAAATTCCTCCCTATCTCCGTTCTATTCTGTTATCAAACATTTCCAAATCACAAAGGGAGGTATTTGGGCAAAGGACCCAAACTCTGGGCAGAGCATTGCTCAGGTGAGGCTAATAAAAGGGGGAAATGATACAGTGGCTGGATTAGATGGGGCAGCAAAATCCAGCCATCTTCCCTGGTCACATAGAGTTTATTGTCATAAGCACAAGTCCAGTAAGGTACAGGTACAATGGAAATCTTGCAGCAGCTTCACATGCACATAGTCTAGGGCAAAACATAAATTAGTGGGAGTGGGGGGGGGTGGGAGCAGAAAAGGCAAACAAGTCCATGGTAGCATAGTGTTTCATTACTAAAGTAGGATTAGGCAGGTTGGGACATGTACCGGATGGCTGTCGGAAAGTAGCCGTTCTTGAACGGAGATAGAGTGGATGTGGAAAGGATGTTTCCACTGGTGGGAGAGTCTGGGACCAGAGGTCACGGTCTTAGTAATAAAGGACGCTCTTTTAGAAAGGTGAGGAGAAAGGTAGACGGAGGGTAGTTAATCTGTGGAACTCATTGCCACCGAGGGCTGTGGAGGCCGTCAGTAGATATTTGTAAGGCAGAGAGATAGACAAATTCTTAATTAGAACGGGTGTCAAGGGTTGTGGGGAGAAGGCAAAAAAATGGGATTAGGAGGCACAGATCAGCCAAGATTGAATGGCGGAGTAGACTCGATGGGCCGAATGGCCTAAATCTACTCCTGGAACTCGTGAACCTGTCGCTCTGGGACTTTTGCCTTCTTATCACCTGCCCAATGGTAGCGGCAGCAAGGAAAGAGCAAGTCGCAGATGGTGGGGATCCTTGATAGATGCCATCCACTTGAAGCAGTGTCTCGTGTAGAAGTTTTCTCTGCTTGAGAAGGCCTATGCCCGTGAAGGACCGGATAATATATGATGAGCGTTTGACGGCAGTGGGCCTGTACTCGCTGGAGTTTAAATGGATGAAGGGGGGACCTCATTGAAAGGCTTGGATAGAGTGGATGTGGAGAGGATGTTTCCACTAATGTGAAAGTCTAGGATAGAGGTCATAGCCCCAGAATTAAAGGATGTTCCTTTAGGAAGGAAATGAGGAGGGATTTCTTTAGTCACAGGGTGATAAATCTGTGGGATTCATTGTCACAGAAAGCCAAGTCAATTGATATTTTTATGGCAGAGGTAGATAGATTTTTGATCAGTTCAGGGGTTATTGGGAGAAGGCTGGAGAATAGGGTTAGGAGGGAGAGATAAGGGCCTGTCCCACCTAGGTGCTTTTTTTAGGCGACTAGGCTGTCGCCTGGGTCACGCCTGTACGGTCGTGAGTTGTCGCCCAAAGAGTCGTAGCGTTTTTCTGGTCGCCGCTGGATTTTGAAATGTTCAAAACTTTTCGGCGACTGTGGGCTTGTCTTCTCTGGACGTAGGTGCTGTCGTAGGTTGTCAACAGGTGATGTAGGCTGTCGCCGATGCGGACTTCGGTGGATTCCATTGTCTTAGTCGCCTACAAAATCACCTAAGTGGGTCAGGGCCATTAGTCCAGTGACCTGGATTTTGGGCGACCTACTATGACAGTCGTCTAAAAAAATCGCCCTGTGGGACAGGCCCTATAGATCGTCCATGATTGAATGGCAGAGTAGACTTGATGGGCCACCTTATGACTGGGCTGAGTCTACCGCTCTCTGCAGCCTCTTGCATTAGCATGCATTGGAATTACCACGCCAGGCCATGATGCAACTAGTGGGGACACTTTCTACAGTGCATTTGTAGTCGGAGCATTTGGTGACTTGCCACATCTCTAAATTCTAAGAACATAGGGAGGCTTGTGTGCTGCCTTCATGCTGGGCCTAGGGTGGGTCACTTGAGGTGTTAACATCCAGGATTTGAAGTTGCTATCTCTCTCCACTCAGGACCACCCTTTAGTTGCTGATAAGATGGTCCAGGTGGGAACAAACTGTCCCTGAATCTGGATGTATGCGTTTTAACGCTTCGGTACCTCTTGACTGATGGGAGGGGGTAGAAGAGGGAGTGACCCTGCGTGAAGCTGGTGCTTGATTGTACTGGAGGCCTTGCCGAAGCAGTGTGAAGTGTAGATGGGGTCAATGAACCATGTGGACCTTATGGAATAGATTGGGAATAAACGTGTGAGCAGTGAGAAAATCATGATCTGGAAAAATGGTGGTGGCCATTGTATAGTTGAGTTGAGTTTATTGTCACGTGAGCTGAGGTACAGTGAAAAACTTTTGTGCGCTAGCTAGCCAGGTGGCGGAAAGGCTACACAGGGTTACGATTGAACCATCCTCAGTGTACAGATACATGACCAAGGGGATAGTAGCTCAGGATGCACTGAAGAGGTTGATGCTAGTTATAGCTCTGCACCTCGGTAACTTTTGATGATTTGTCGTTCACCAGGCTGTATTTTGATGATTTGTTGTTCACCAGGCTGTATTTTGATGGTTTGTCGTTCCAGGCTGTATTTTAACAAGCACGGAGTACTGCGGGCAGAAGGATTCCTCTCTCCGAACCAGTACGATCTTGAGGCCATGAGGCTGTGGATGCCCTCTGATGCCGAGGTGGATGGCTTGGATTTGGACACCTCCAAGTACATCTTAGCTAACATTGGAGACCACTTTTGCCAGCTGGTCATGTCCGAGAAGGAAGCGCTGAAGTTGGTGGACCCTTGCAGTACGTATCTCAAACCTTTTCTTTTGATTTTGCCTTGCTCCTTTAGTCTTTAGAGATGCAGCGTGGAAACAGGCCCTTCGGCCTACCGAGTCCGTGCTGACTGGAGATCACCCCGTACTTCCCTAGCGCTCTCCTACACACTAGGGACAAATTACAGAGCACCCGGAGAAAATCCATGTGGTTCACCCCGTGGAAAACATGTAAACTCCGTACAGACACCTCCTGTAGTCAGGATCAAACCCGGGTCTCTGGCGCCGTAAGGCAGCAACTCTACCACTGTGCTGCACCAGCGGAGAGAGACGGGATACGACGTAAGAAATTTATATGGGGACCTCGTTCACCCAGAGAAATGGATACCTGCAATATACTATGGGAATGTGTTGGAATCGGTCACTGAGACTGTCTAGACACTCCTAAATCGCCCAGACGTAGACGTCTATGGGCCAAGTGCAGGTTGATGAGATTAATACGGTTTGATCTTCACTGGTCAGTGTGGACATGATGGACCGAATGGCCTGTTTCCATGCCGTATGACTTCATTGCTGGCTCTCCCCCACAGAAAAAATTGGGGAATCTTTTTCACCCAAAGAGTGGCGAATACCTGCAATATTCTGATGGAAACAGAGTCACTGAGAACGTTTAAATGTCTAGACTTGCATGTGAACTGTCCAGACATAGATGATTATGGGCCAAGCGCGGGATGGTGGGATAAATACGGATTGGTGCAGGATGGACACAAAAAGCTGGAGTTGCTCAGCAGGTCAGACAGCATCTCGAGCACAGCAATAGGTGAGGTTTGGGGTGGAGACCCTTCTTCAGACTGGATTGTTGCCGGCCGGATGGTGGGATTAATAACCTGGTCAGTGTGGGCGTGATGGGCTGAATGGCCAGTTTCCATGCTGCGTGACTCTTAATAACTGTGACTCCTCAGAGAAAATCGCCTGGAAGCGTGCGGTTCGAGGCATTCGGGAAATGTGCGATGCTTGTGAGACGACTCTCTTCAACTTCCACTGGGTTTGCCCCAAGTGTGGCTTCGGGGTGTGTCTCGACTGCTACAGGATGAAAAGAAACAACCCTCAGGAAGGTAAGCTGGGGAAAACAAAACAGATTTTAGTCGTTGAACCCACTAAATTTTCCAAGTTCATGTCATGGGAGCAAAATTAGGCTATTTCTCGAGTCAACTCCGCCATTCAATCATGGCTGATCTATCCATTTCAACCTCATTCTCTCGCCTTCTCGCTGCAACCTTTGACACACATACTAATCGATCTCCGCTTTAAAAACACCCAATGACTTGGCCTCCACAGCCGTCTGTGCCAATGAATTCCGCGTATTCACTACCCTCTCATTAAATAAATTCCTCCTCATCTCCTTTCTGAAAGTACGTTATTTTACTCTGTGGCCGTGACCTCCCACTAATGGAAACATCCTCCCCACATTCACTTTATCCAGGCCTCTCACTATTCAGCGTGTTTCAATGAGATTCCCTCCCTCCTTGAAGTGCCAGTGCGGGATCCTTTACCATGGCATAGATTGGTCAAAGGTTGCTGCATGTAGAATTCCCATCCACTGGATCAGGAGGCCTTACCCCCAGTATACAACTGTAGAAGCAAGGAACTGGAGCTGCTGGTTTACAAAGAGATGACACAAAATGTGGGATCCTTCTTCAGACCAAAGTGTCCCGACCCAAAATGTCACCTTATCCATGTTCTCCAAGGATGCTGCCTGACCTGCTGAGTTATTCCAGCACTTGGCGTCTTTCCCCGGAGTACAACTTGTGGACCCTGGTTGGGCAGCACAGCGGCGCAGTGCAAATTGCTGCCTTACAGAGCCCGAGACCCGGGTTCGATCCTGACTACGGGTGCTGTCTGTGCGGAGTTTGTGCGTTCTCCCTGTGACTGCGTGGGTTTCATCCAGGTGCTCCGGTTTCCTCCCACACTCCAAAGATGTACAGGCTTGTCGGTTAATTGGCTTTGGTAAAAATTGTACAATTGGGTTAGTGTACGGCGTGATCGCTGGTCGGTGCGGATTCAGCAGTCCGAAGGATGTGTTTCCGTGTTATATCTGTTCTGGCTGCTTAGGATTGCTCTATAATTCCTAATAGGACACCCTGATTCATCTTGAGCTCGAGAAAACTAAGACTTGACTGGGCAGGTCCCAGAGAGGGACAAATAGATTGGTGTATAGTTCAGAGATACAACGTGGAAACATAGAAACATAGAAAATAGGTGCAGGAGTAGGCCATTCGGCCCTTCGAGCCTGCACCGCCATTCAATGTGATCATGGCTGATCATCCAACTCAGTATCCCGTACCTGCCTTCTCTCCATACCCCCTGATCCCTTTAGCCACAAGTGCCACATCTAACGCCCTCTTAAATATAGCCAATGAACTGGCCTCAACTACCTTCTGTGGCAGAGAATTCCAGAGACTCACCACTCAGAGGGGGAGAGCCCTTCGGCCCACCAGTCCACGCCGACCAGTGATCCCAGCACATTAACGCTACCCCACACACACTAGGGCCAATTTACAATGATAGCAAGCCAATTAACCTCCAAAACTTGTATGTCTTTGAAGTGTGGGAGTAATCTGGAGACGCCGGAGAAACCCTATGCAGATCACGGGGAGAACGTACAAACTGCATACAGTCAAGCACCCGTAGTCAGGATCTCTGGCGCTGTAAGACAAAGTTTAGTTTATAGTCACGTGTACGGAGGTACACTGATGGCAGGGATGTGGTTCTCCCCATGTTCCAGGAAAGATGCCGTTTCCTATTGTTTTCCAAGTGTCCGTTCTTCTTGCTTTACAATGTTTCAGGCTCTTGATTTCCTTTGCGTTGGTCGTTCACATCGGGGTCTGTGTGACTCACTAGCCAGAGGTTTGTGGTGACTGACAGTTTTGTTGGATTTATTACAATAATATCTTTATCTTTGTGTGTGCAGCTCTGATCACCACACAATAGGAAGGATGTGGTTGCAGAGGGGAGTTACCGTGATGTTATCTTGACTAATCGGAGGATTTTATTTTTGGGGTGAACTTGGACGTACTGAGTTTATTTTCCCTGGAACATAGGCGGCTGAGCGGTGACCTCGTAGAGTTATACAGTGTGGAAACAGACCCTTCGGCCCAACTTGCCCATGCTGGCCAACGTGCCCCATTTACACTAGTCCTACCTGCCTGCGTTTGGCCCATACCCCTCTAAACCTATCATCTCCATGTACCTGCCCTAATGTCTCTTAAACGTTTTGATAGTCCCTGCCTCAACTACCTCCTCCGGCAGCACGTTCCATACACCCACCACCCTTAAAAAATAAAAATAAAATAGGTACCCCTCAGGTTCCTCTGAGATTTTTCCCCCCTCACGTTAAACCTATGTCCTTTGGTTCTTGAATCCCCTACTCTGGGGAAAAGACTCTGTGCACTGACCCGATCGATTTCTCTCATGATCCTGCAGACCTCTGGAGAGTATTCTGAGGGATAGGAGAAACCGGCATTTGGATGGGCATGGGCTGATTTGGGATAGTCAGCATGATTTTGTATGTGGGAGGTCGTGTCTCACAAATCTGAGCTTTCTGAAGACGTGACCAAAAAGGTTGATGAGGGCAGAGCTGTAGATGTTGTGTACATGGATTTCAGTAAGGCGTTCAACAGTGCTCCGCATGGTAGGCTGCTCTCGAAGGTTAGATTGCATGGGAATGGATAGAAAATTGGCTTCATGGAAGGAAGCAGAGGGTGAGGGTGGAAGGTTGCCTCTCTGACTGGAGACCTGTGATGAGTGGTGTGCGTCCGAGTTCGGTGCTGGGCCCTTTACTGTTGCATTTACAACAATGATTTGGATGAGAACATACAGGGCCAGATTAGCAAGTTTGCTGATTACATGGATAGGACAAGTTTGGAGGGATATGGACCAAACGCAGGCAGGTGGGACGAGTGCAGCATGTTGGGACAAATGTCCTGTTTCGACACTATATGACTCTAAGACTCTTCATCCTGCAGTGCTCCAGGCAATAGTCCAAGCCTGTTCAACCTCTCCCTATAGCTTAGGTTCGATTCCTGACAACAATCTCGTAAATCTTCTCTGCACCCTTCCTGCTTGAAAGGCCGATAGATCTGATGTAAATGTATAAAATTTTAAGAAGCACAATCTATATACTTTTAAAACATTTTTTTCCATTTCGCTAGAAATTACACTTTTACATTCACTAATGCACTCATTATATTTAAACATTTTTATGTACACATTTTAAAATAAAATCCCCCCCCCCCCAAAAAAAAAACAAATTTTGTGGCCACCATAACGGCTTCTGCCGCCCGGCTCACCTCCAAAAACGCTGCAATTGTTTTATTTTTGCTGCTGCCACCTGGCTTTCCTCCCCCCCCGGGCCCCGACATTTTTCTTATTTCGTTGCCGATTTTACTTCCTCCACTCCCCCCGGCTCGGCTCTATCACGCTGCCTCAAGCCAAAGATCGGCTGTTCCCGTGGGCGGCGAAAAGTAGCGAGGGAACAGCGATCTTTGCCTTCAGCCAGCGTGAAAGAGCCGGCGCATCAATGGCCTGTCAACGGGCGTACTCAGCGCCATGACGGCGTACTCAGCAGCGTCTCGATGGCGTACGCCTGGCCCGCAGCCTCACTCGGCATCAAGCCCGCCCTCTCCCCCCTCCCTCCCTCTCCCCCCTCCCTCCCTCTCCCCCTCCCTCCCTCTCCCCCTCCCTCCCTCTCCCCCTCCCTCCCTCTCCCTCTCCCCCTCCCTCCCTCTCCCCCCTCCCTCCCTCTCCCCCCTCCCTCCCTCTCCCCCCTCCCTCCCTCTCCCCCCTCCCTCCCTCTCCCCCCTCCCTCCCTCTCCCCCCTCCCTCCCTCCCCTCCCTCCCTCTCCCCCCTCCCTCCCTCTCCCCCCTCCCTCCCTCTCCCCCTCCCTCCCTCTCCCCCCTCCCTCCCTCTCCCCCCTCCCTCCCTCTCCCCCCTCCCTCCCTCTCCCCCCCTCCCTCCCTCTCCCCCCCTCCCTCCCTCTCCCCCCCTCCCTCCCTCTCCCCCCCTCCCTCCCTCTCCCCCCTCCCTCCCTCTCCCCCCTCCCTCCCTCTCCCCCCTCCCTCCCTCTCCCCCCTCCCTCCCTCTCCCCCCTCCCTCCCTCTCCCCCCTCCCTCCCTCTCCCCCCTCCCTCCCTCTCCCCCCTCCCTCCCTCTCCCCCCTCCCTCCCTCTCCCCCCTCCCTCCCTCTCCCCCCTCCCTCCCTCTCCCCCCTCCCTCCCTCTCCCCCCTCCCTCCCTCTCCCCCCTCCCTCCCTCTCCCCCCTCCCTCCCTCTCCCCCCTCCCTCCCTCTCCCCCCTCCCTCCCTCTCCCCCCTCCCTCCCTCTCCCCCCTCCCTCCCTCTCCCCCCTCCCTCCCTCTCCCCCCTCCCTCCCTCTCCCCCCTCCCTCCCTCTCCCCCCTCCCTCCCTCTCCCCCCTCCCTCCCTCTCCCCCCTCCCTCCCTCTCCCCCCTCCCTCCCTCTCCCCCCTCCCTCCCTCTCCCCCCTCCCTCCCTCTCCCCCCTCCCTCCCTCTCCCCCCTCCCTCCCTCTCCCCCCTCCCTCCCTCTCTTCCCTCCCCCCTCCCTCCCTCTCCCCCCTCCCTCCCTCTCCCCCCTCCCTCCCTCTCCCTCCCTCCCTCCCTCTCCCCCCCTCCCTCCATCTCCCCCCCTCCCTCTCCTCTCCCGCTCCCCCTCCTCTCCCGCTCCCCCTCCCTCCCTCCCTCCCTCCCTCTTCCCCCCGCTCAACCTCACGTTCGGGGACCAGACCAACGGGTCTGCACTTGGTCTAGTAAATTATAGAAATGAGTCTTTCCCATGTTGGGATATCAAAAATAAGAAGGCATAGGTTTAAGGTGGGAGTAAACATAGAAAATAGATGCAGGACAATTGGCCCTTCGAGCCAGCACCGCCATTCAATATGATCATTGCCGATCATCCACAATCAGTACCCTGTTCCAGCTTTATTCCCATATCCCTTGATTGCCTTAACCCTAAGAGCTAAATCTAACTCTTTAAATCATCCCATGAATTGGCCTTCACTGCCTTCTGTGGCAGAGAATTCCACAGATTCACAACTCTCTGGGTGAAAACTTTTTTTCTTTATCTCAGTCCTAAACGGCCTGCCCCTTATTTTTAAACTGTGACCCCTGGTTCTGGTCTCCCCAAACATCGGAACATTTTTCCTGCATCTAGCCTGTCTAATCCTCTAAGAATTTTAAATGTTTTTATAGGATCCCCTCTAATCCTTCTAAATTCCAGTGAATATGTCCAGTCGACCCATTCTTTCATCATACGTCAGTCATGCCATCCCAGGAATTAACCTGGTGAACCTACGCTGCACTCACTCAATAGCAATAATGTCCTTCCTCAAATCAGGAGACCAAAATTGCACACAATACTCCAGGTGCGGTCTCACCAGGGCCCTGTACAACTGGAGTAGGACCTCCTTGCTCCTAAACTCAAATCCTCTTGCAATGAAGGCGACCATGCCATTAGCTTTCTTCGCTGCCTGCTGTACCTGCATGCTTACATTCAGTGACTGATGTACAAGCACACCCAGGTCTTGTTGAACCTACCCTTCTCCTAATCTGACACCATTCAGATAATAATCTGCCTTCCTGTTCTTGCCACCAAAGTGGATAACCTCACATTAATCCACATTATACCACGTCTGCCAAGCTTCTGCCCATTCATCCAACCTATACAAGTCACCCTGTGTTACCCTGCAGCCTCATACCAACCTTCCCGCAGCTCACACTGCCACCCAGCTTTGTGTTATCCGCAAACTTAGAGATGTGAGGAGTTGAAAAGGGATTGGAATATTTCTTTGCACAGAGCGGTTGATAGAGTCTTTGGAAAACGTGTAGAGAAGATTTACGAGGATGTGGGCAGGACCTGAAGGCCGGAGCTGCAATGAGAGGTTGGGCAGGCATGAGGTTTATTCCTTGGAATGCAGGCGGCTGAGGGATGATCTTATAGAGGTGTATAAAATCATGAGGGTGACTGCACAGTGTCTTTCCCTGAGAAAGTGAGTCAAGAACCAGAGGATATAGTTTAAGGTGAGAAGGAAACGATTTAATAATGATGATGGGCATCTTTTTCACACAGAGGCTGGTGGGTATCTGGAACATGTTGCCAGAGGAGGTGCTTGAGGTGGTATTATAACATTTCAAATACATTTGGACAGGTATATGGTTTGGAAAAGTTTGGAAAGATACAGGCCACATGTCGGCACAAGTGTAAATGGTGGCATCTTGATGGGCAGGTTGGACTGAAAACATGCTGTGTATCCCAATGACTGTATATCTGGACCGCACTGCCAAAGGAGGAGTAGGAATCGGATGTGCTCACTAACTTTCAGACATTTCGACTGGCACTTAAATGGGCAAGACGTGGATAGAGCCCTAATGGGGGAAAATGGGATTTATATAGATAGACTGTACAGTTAGCATGGATAAGGTGAGCTAAAGGGTCTGTTTCTGGGCCGTGTAACTGATTCTATCTTTGTTACACAGATGGCAAAGAGGAGATATTTTGGTTTAAGTGTGCCAATGGCCAAGTGCATGATCCGGACAAGCTGATGCCCACACAGATTATCCCTGGTTCAGGTAAGCAGCTCTTCATTCATTAGCTTCACATTATTTTGATGCTTGGTTTATTCCGACGGGGACTAGATGAGAGATACAGCGCGGAAACAGACCCTTCGTCCCAGCAAGTCCGTGCCGGCCAGCGATCACCCGGTACACTGGCGCTATGCTTCACACGAGGGCCTATGTACAATTTTTGCTGAAGCCATACCTACGTTAGTCTTCACTGAAGATGTACCTACAAACCTGTACGCCCTTGGAATTAGGGAGGAAACCTGAGCACCCGGAGAAAACCCACGGGAAGAAAGTACAAACGCCATACAGACAGCACTTGTAGTCTGGATCAAACCCGGGTCCCTGGCTCTGTAAGGCAGCAGCTCTACCACTGTGCTGCCCCTAATTTAAACCCATTCGGTTTAAGGTTTATTATTGTCGTGTGTACCAAAGTACGTGGAAAGCTTAGTCATGCATTAATGCTGTCCAATCCGAGCAGATATACCAGTCACAGATGCAGTCAGTTCAAATTTCAATGACAGCAGTGGTGGAGACCTGGGTTTTAATCCTGGTCTCTGGTGCTGCTTGTGTGGAGTTTGCATGTTCTTCCTGTGGCTGTATGGGTTTTCACCGGGTGCTCCGGTTTCCTGCCACATCGCAAAATGTAGCCCCACCCGTTGAGTTTCTCCAGCATTTTGTGTTTACATCACAAAGTCATCTGGATTTGTGGGTTAAATGTAATCTGTAAAAATTGACCCTCATGTGTCGGAGTGGATGCGAAAGTAGGACAAAATAGAATGTGTGAACGACAGTCGGCGTGAAACTCGCTGATCTGTGGGGCCTGTTTCCAAGCTGTATTTCTAAAACTAACTAGGATGGGATAGGTATACTTTATTGTCATGTGACTAGGCACAGTGAGATTATTTGCTTGCATAAACAATGTATACAAATAGCAGCCACCTACGGCGCTGACAAAGTTACAGTCCACGCCGGGTCCCCATTGTCCTTTGTGCCCCCCCCCCCGTTGTTCTTCCCCTCCCCACTCACAGTGTTGGTCCCCCCCCCCCCCCCCACGCTTTCATCGACCGTGGGTCGACCCACGAGGCTTCACCACCACCGAGGCCCCATCGTCGCAAGGCTTCACCACTGCCGCTGGTGAGGCCTCACCCGTGTCGACGTCCCAGTTCATGCCTCCGTGGTGCCGACCCACGCTTTTACCCTCGAGGCCCCGATCCGGGCTTCTACGCAGGAACTGAAACCGGAAAGAGTCCATTGGACTGCAGCCAACTTTCCTGTCCGCTCCCGTGGGTAGCAAATACTCCGCTGCCATGTCGTGTGTGAGGGGATGGGGTGGGGAAAGAGTTAATTAATTCAGTCCATGCACTATACCAACCGCTTTAAAGAGGTCCTTCTGCAGTTGTACAGGGCCCTGGTGAGAGTATTGTGTGCAGTTTTGGTCATTCTTGCTATTGAGGGAGTGCAGCGTAGGTTTACAAGGTTAATTCCCGGGATGACGGGACTGTCATGTGCTGAGAGAATGGAGCAGCTGGGTTTGTATGCGCTGGAGTTTAGAAGGATGAGAGGGGATCTTATTGAAACATATAAAATTATTAAGGGTTTGGACACGCTATAGGCAGGAAACATGTTCCCGGTGTTGGGGGAGTCGAGAACCAGGGGCCACAGTTTAAGAATAACGGGTAAGCAGTTTAGAACGGAGATGAGGAAACACTTTTTTCATACAGAGAGTTGTGAGTCTGTGGAATTCTCTGCCTCAGAGGGCGGTGGAGGCCGGTTCTCTGGATAGGTTCAAGAGCTAGGGCTTAAAGATAAAGGAGTCAGGGGATATGGGGAGAAGGCAGCTGATTGTGGATGATCGGCCATGATCACATTGAATGGTGGTGCTGGCTCGAAGGGCCGAATGGCCTACTCCTGCACCTATTGTCTATATTGCCTATTGTCTATAAATCACTTCTCCTGGGCTTTTTTTCCTTTCGGTCCAGCTCTGTACCAGATTGGAAATATTGTACATGCTGCGAGAGGGAAATGGGGTATAAAAGCCAACTGTCCTTGTACAGCCAGAAAGAACAAGCCCTTGTCCAAGGTGCCCTTCACCACCGAGGCAGCACAGGTATGTGATGCACCAATTAAGCTTAACATACTCACTAATTCGGTGCATTCATGCATGGCTTTTTACTTTTAACTCGCGTCCTATTAGTGCTGCCGTTTCAGTTTCATTCTGTGGTACTTCAGTGAAAGCACGATTCACTGTGGGTCGTAAGGTCAAGAATGCAATGCCCACTCGGGACCTGGCTGCTGATCACATGGATGCCCCAGTGCCATTTTGTTCAGTCCTTTTTGGATCCAGCGTTCAGCGAAAGTCGCGTCCTGTCTGGAGACACAGCGAGATGCAGATGCAGGAATCTACAGCAAATCGCACCGTGCTGGTCAGGCAGCACCTGTCAAGGGTGTGGGAAGGAACTGCAGGTGCTGGTTTACACCGAGGATAGACACAGAATGCTGGAGTAACTCAGCGGGACAGGCAGCAGCATCTCTGGGGAGAAGGAACGGCCCGATAAGGAGCAGTCTGTCCTCAACAGAGGCCTCGCCTTCGTTTCCCTCCACCCCCAGCTCAGCCAGTTCCAGCCCCGCCATCACATCGCAGTTTTATCCCCGTGATGATCTGTCTCCACCGGTCCCCTCCTCTTGGACTCTCCCAGACGGCAGTCTACCCTCGTTAGACCTCTTTATTTCTAACTGCCGGCAAAATTAGAGCCTGAAGAAGGATCTCGACGCGAAACGTCGCCCATTCCTTCTCCCCAGAGATGCTGCCTGACCCGCAGAGTTATTCCCCAATTTTGTTTCTATCTTCAGCATCTGTCAAGGGAATGGACAGACCACTGCATCAGTCTGAACCTAGCACAGTACAGATAGCCCTTGCTTACTCTTGAACTTCAGATAGTCCTTGCTTTCTCTCTCCATCCCCTTCATAGTTCTCCCACTAGTCTTACTGTCTCCGCCTACACTTCCCTCTGGACTGTCAAAGCTGCCACAGCCAGACATATAAACAGCTTTCTTCCCACGAGTATTAGCTCTACTCAATAACCAAAAATCTGTAGCCTCCTTTTGCTTTGGTATTTTATTTAATGTTATCATATTGTTAATGTTTAATGTTTTGTGTGTCATTCCTAACTGTCACCGTATGTCATATTGCCACGTACGGGTGGAGCGCCAAGGCAATTCCTTGTATGTGAATACTTGGCCAATAAACCCATTCATTCATCAGCCTTCCTCCTCTCCAAAGATGCTGCCTGTTCCGCTGAGTTACTCCAGCATATTGTGTATACCAAGCACAATACCTGGGATGTCAGGACTTTCATATGAGGAAAGATTGGATAGACTCGGTTTGTACTCGATGGAATTTAGAAGATTGAGGGGGGATCTTATAGAAACCTACAAAATTCTTAAGGGGTTGGACAAGCTAGATGCTGGAAGATTGTTCCCGATGTTGGGGGAGTCCAGAACAAGGGGTCACAGTCTAAGGATAAGGGGGAATTCCTTTAGGACCGAAATGAGGAAAACATTCTTTACACAGAGAGTGGTGAGTCTCTGGAATTCTCTGCCACAGAAGGTAGTTGAGGCCAGTTCATTGGCTATATTTAAGAGGGCGTTAGATGTGGCACTTGTGGCTAAAGGGATCAGGGGGTATGGAGAGAAGGCAGGTACGGGATACTGAGTTGGATGATCAGCCATGATCACATTGAATGGCGGTGCAGGCTCGAAGGGCCGAATGGCCTACTCCTGCACCTATTTTCTATGTTTCTATGTAATACCGTACAGGACCTGGGGGGGGAATGTTCCCCCATGAGGGGAATGGGGCTGAGGGGGAGAGATAGACCATGGTGGAGTGGAATTGATGGGACAAATGGCCTAATTCTGCTCCTATCACTTATGAACAGGTGCTTTGGCCCACGATGTCAGTACAGAACATGATGTCAAGTTAAACTAATCTCTGCCTGCAAGTGATCCACACCCCTTTGTTCCCTGCACATCCATGTGCCCACCTAACTAGCCTCTTGTATGCCACGGTCGTTGTTCCCTGTACGTCAGGGGATATGGGGAGAAAGCAGGAACTGGGTACTGATTGTGGATGATCAGCCATGATCACATTGAATGGTGGTGCTGGCTTGAAGGGACGAATGGCCTCCTCCTGCACCTATTGGCTATTGACGTCTGCTGAAGTTGGGTGGTTGTGTGGTGAGGACTGAGGTCTGGGTCTCGAGGTGGACGGGCCGCATCGCTGAGAACAAGGGGGGACCCAGCATTGGGGAAGGGGCGCAGCAAGAACAAAAGAGGGCTCAACATTGGGGGGCCGCCAAAGAACAAAGGGTGGGCCCAGCATGGGGGGGGGCGGGGGGGGGGTTGCTGAGAACCAAGGGGGACCAGTGGCGGGGACGAAGAGGAGATGAGTACTTTGTAATTTTGTCGGACCCTTTGTGGCATCTATTTTTAGTGCACTTTGCAAAGACTTTCATTGCGCCCAGCTCGGTACAAGTGCTGATAAAGTGTCGTTGTCATCATCGTCGCTTACTTGTGTTGCAGCAGCCAAGCAACGGTGCAGCCTCAGCCCCGGTGCAGCCTCAGCCCCAGAGTGGTGACAGAGCAGCCGCCTCTGAATGCAGTTCCGCCACATGCGCCCCTGCGACTTGGAGCGGTGCAGCTCCCGCACATGCGACGCCGGCCTGGAAGAAAGAGGATTCTCCCTTCAGCTGGATGATGGGCCTGACCAAAGGCAAGGATGAGATTCAAGGTGACCTTTCCACCTTCACCCGCCCTTCCTTTTACTTTTTGTAAGAGAAATACGGCACGGAAACAGGCCCTTCAGCCAACCGAGTGCGCGCCAACAGCGATCGCCCCGTACACCAAGACTATCCTACACACAAGGGACAATTTACAAATTTTATTTTAATCGCGGCCAATTAACCTACAATCGTGTACATCTATGGAGTGTGGGAGGAAACCAGAGTACCCAGAGAAAACCCACGTGGTCACATGGAGAACGTACAAACACTGTAAAGACAGCACCCGTAGTCCAGATCGAACCAGCACCAGAAACCCGTGTCCTATTCTGACCACCGGTGCTGTCTGTGTGGAGTTTGTACGTTCTCCCCGAGACCGCATGGGTTTTCCATGGGTGCTCTGGTTTCCTCCCACACGCGAAAGATGTACAGGTTTGTAGGTTAATTGGCTTTAGTAAAGATTGTAAATTGTCCCCAGTGCGGGATGGTTCTAATGTGCAAGGTGATCGATCGCTGGTCAGCGTGGGCTGAAAGGTTGGTTTCTGCACTGTATCTCTAAACTAAAGTGTATCAACTTTAGGTATACTTTATATAACTTCAGGTCAACTTTATATATAATTAATGTATTTTGAAATTGGTGATAGCAATACAGACAAGTCTTCTGTTGTATGTACCAGACTGATTCCTGGGATGGCAGGACTTCCATATGAAGAAAGACTGGATAGACTCGGCTTGTACTCACTGGAATTTTGGAGATTGAGGGGGGATCTTATAGAGGCTTACAAAATTCTTAAGGGGTTGGACACGCTAGATGCAGGAAGATTGTTCCCAATGTTGGGGAACTCCAGAACAAGGGGTCACAGTTCAAGGATAAGAGGGAAGTCTTTTTGGACCGAGATGAGGAGATCTTTTTTTTTCACACAGAGAGTGGTGAGTCTGTGGAATTCTTTGCCACAGAAGGTAGTTGAGGCCAGTTCATTGGCTATATTTAAGAGGGAGCTAGATGTGGCCCTTGTGGCTAAAGGGATCAGGGGGTATGGAGAGAAGGCATGTACAGGAGTTGGATGATCAGCCATGATCATATTGAATGGCGGTGCAGGCTCGAAGGGCCGAATGGCCTACTCCTGCACCTATTTTCTATGATTCATAAATCTATTTTAAACTTCCACCTTTTACCTCAGAGCTACAGCCTTTATGACATTTCCACCCTGCAGAAAAGGATTCTGACCATCTACCCTGTCTATGCCTCTCATAATGTTATATACTTCTTTGGGTCGTCCCTCAACCTCTGCACTCCAGAGTTTATCCAACCTCTCCGTACTCTGTAATACGCTGGGATTACGAGGGATCATTCTGGTGAACCTCCTCAGCACTCTCTCCATCCTTCCAGTAATAGGGTGACCAGAACTGCACTCAATACTCCAAATGCGACCTAACCAAAGTCCTATACTGATACATCATGACTTCCTGGCTCTTATTCTCAATACCCCGATCAATGAAGGCAAGGGTTCCATATGCCTTTTTCACCATTCTCACCTAATTGTGTCGTCACTTTAAGAAAGCTATGTACTTCGACCCCAAGATCCCTCTGAACCTCAATGTTGCGAAGGGTCTTGCCATTAACTGTATGGCCTCCCTTTATGTTTGACGTTCCAAAGTGCAGCTCCTCTCACTTGCGTCAATTAAACTCCATCTGCCAGTTCTGCGCTCAATTCTGCAGCTGATCTATATCCCACTGTAGACTTCAACAAACTCCCTTTCAGTCCGCAGCTCCACTAATTCTGGTGTCATCTGCAAGCTTCCTAACCGATCCATCCGCATTGATATTGCAAACGACAGAGGTTCATAAGTTACAGTGGCAGTATTAGGTCATTCGGCCCATCAAGTCTACTCCGCCATTCAATCATGACTGATCTACCTCTCCCTCCCGATCACATTCCGCAACCTTCTTCCCATAACATCTGAACTAGCCAAGAATCTGTCCATCTCCACCTTAAAAATATCCATTGGCTTGGCTTCCACAGCAGTTGTGACAATGAATGTCACAGGTTTGCCACCACCAGCTCCCAGCAGGGGTCCCTGCAGAGCTCCACTGGCCCTCCATAGCCCTCCAACCAGAGTAACACCCTTCCACCACAACCTTCCACCTCCAAAGAATAAGCCATTATGGACTTTGCCCTGCAATGCTGGCAGCTGGAGCCACTGCTGACCACACAAATATTAAATCGCCCCATAAATTTTACAATGCATCCTGAATTCATGTGGTGATACCTGGTGGTAGACAGGGTAGAAGACTTTTGTGATATGCCTGAGCTTTGCTCTTTATTAATCTCAGATGTGTAAATAGCTTGATTAATTTTTGTTTAATTGCAATTGTGAAATGTTGAGAATGCAACTTTGGAGGGTGAAACCCTGGTGTGGGATTTGGTGGCTGATTGGGAGCCTCTGGAGGTTGTTGTGAGCTCGCATGGTTCAGTACTGGGTCATTGTCCATTATAACCCTGCGTCTATCCTGGGGCATGTGTACATCTCATCACGTTTTCTCCTAATCCTACTCCAGCATGCCAATGTTTCCTAGTGTTTTTTCAACTTCAGTTTAGTTTAGAGATACGGCCTGGAAGCAGGCTCTTCGGCCCACCGAGACCGCACCGAACAACAATCACTAGGTCTATCCTACATGCTAGGAACAATTCACCAAAGCCTATTAAGCTACAAACCTGTACGCCTTTGGAGTGTGGGGGGAAACTGGAGCACCTGGGGAAAACCCACACGGTCACAGGGAGAACATACAAACTCCACACAGAAAGCACCCGTAGTCAGGATCGAACCCGAGACTTGAGCGCTACGAGGCAGCAACTGTACCGCTGCGTTACTGTGCCACCATTTTTTCACAAATTTTAACTGGAGTTCATTTATATTTACAAATGTCGTGATTGTGTTCCGTATAGACATTGTGGGCCGAAGGGCCTGTTCCTGTGCCGTGCTGTTCCATGATCACCAGCCTCATTTTGGATTGGTTTTGCACGGCACAGAAAGGGTTGGGCACAAAATGCTGAAGTAACTTGGCGAATCCGGCCATATTTCTCGAAAATGTGGATAGGTGACATTTTGTGTTGGGGCGTTTCCTCGTCAGCTATCCACTTATTTATTTTCTCCCTGAGATGCCACCTGACCCACTGAGTTACTCCAGCATTTTGTGCCTCTCTTTGTTGTAAACCAGCATCTGCAGTTCCTTTTTTATTACAGTAATTGGGTCATTTGACCCACTGAGTCAACCATTTACACTAAAACCCTTTCTATCCTCCCTGCATTCACATTAACTCCCCAAAACTCCACTTTTGTGTATTTTGTATGCAAAAACAAAGAATCACACTGCACCTTGCTTGGCGCACGTGGCAATAAAAAATCGTCACATTCTACCGCCCCCGTACAAATTTGAGGCAATTTACAGAGGCCCAACTAACTCACCAGCCTGCATGTCTTTGGGAAGTGGAGGGAAGCTAGAACGCCAGGAGGAAACCCATTCCATCGCAGGGAGAACGTGCAAACTCCTTGCAGCCAGCACCGAAGGTCAGGGTTGAACCCCTGTTGCTGGAGCTTTGAGGCAACGGATTTATTAGCCGCGGCACGATGCCTCTCGGATTCTACGAGGCTTTGGGAAGATTTGATTTATGGTCATTAAACTTCAACTAAATGTGACATCCAAAACAGATCCGTTTTTAAATTTGCTGTCCATAGAAAATATGTCAAATCTAGAAGATAGGATTCCTGTACAGCACAGGAACGGGCCTTTCCTTGTCTGCGCCAAACATGAAGCCAGGTTAAACTAATCTCTGCCTGCAAGTGATATATATCTCGTTTCTCAGTGCATAATTCTCTCCAGAGATGCTGCCCATCCCGCTGAGTTACTCCCAACATTTTGTGTCTTTTCTTCGGTGGAAACCAGCATCTGCAGTTTCTTCCTACACAAGGAAAATCGATGTGGAAACTAGGAGCTGCTGATGCTGGTTTACACGAATGGACACAAAGTGCTGGAGTAACTCAGTGGGTCAGGCTGCATCTCTGAAGAAGGGTCTCCACCTGAAATGTCACCTATTCCTTTTCTCCCGAGATGCTTTCTGACCCGCTGAGTTACTCCAGCTTTGAGTCTGTGGGGAACATGGAAAGGTGATGTTTCAGGTGGGGGGGGGGGGGGGGGGGGGGGGACCCTTCTTCAGACCGATTGGAGCAGGCAGGGTAGGCAAGGTATGCAGTGCCTACCCTGACTAAAATTATAAAAAGGTGATTATTAAATATAAATAGTGAAGATTTCTAATTCATTTACTAAATCCAGTATTTATTATTAAATGGTTATTATTTTAACAATCGATCTCTTAGGTAGGCATAATTCTATCGTGCCTTTCATCCGCAGTACATATAATACGCGTAACTATGTTCACCTCGCGTGCTGTGGACGCTGCTTCAAGCCTTCACTTACAACGGGCAATAAAGGAAGCTGGAATTCTGCCTTTGCACCGTGGACTGCGCGTATGTGTGCTGCAGGAGAGGAGACCAATCTGCGCGGTTTTTAAAGTTTTTAAAAGTCGACTAACTGCCCACTGGATCGATCTGTGCGCGTGTGGATTTTTACGATTTTTAAAAAGTCGACTGACTGCCTAGTGCCTACCCTGAGTAATTACTCACGGCTCGCGCCCTGGATAGTGGGGAGGGGGTGAAAGCGGAGAGAGATCCCAGCTTTCTTTCCTTCTTCCCCCCTTCCCCACAATCAATCTGAAGAAGAGTCCCGACCCAAAATGCCACCCACCCATGTTCTCCAGGGATGCTGCCGGACCTGACCCACCATGTTACATAGAAACATTAAAAAAAGGTGCAGGAGTAGGCCATTCGGCTCTTCGAGCCTGCACCGCCATTCAATATGATCATGGCTGATCATCCAACTCAGTATCCTGTACCTGCCTTCTCTCCATACCCCCTGATCCCTTTAGCCACAAGAGCCACATCCAACTCCCTCTTGAATATAGCTAATGAACTGGCCTCAACGACTTTCTGTGGCAGAGAATTCCAGAGACTCACCACTCTCTGTGTAAAGAATGTTTTCCTCATCTCGGTCCTAAAGGAATTCCCCCTTATCCTGAGACTGTGACCCTTTGTTCTGGACTCCCCCAACATCGGGAACAATCTTCCTGCATCTAGCTTGTCCAACCCCTTAAGAATTTTGTAAGTTTCTATAAGATTGCCGCAGCAATTTGTTTGTGACAAGTCAGGGATATGCTTCGTGTGTCTGTGTGTGTTTCTCTCATTTGGAATATCCTGGAAAAATCATTAACAGATCTATTTTAGACACTACTAACTTACTTCCACAAGTGCAGCCTGACCTCCTGAATATTTTGACCATCTTCCGCTTCTGTTTTGGCTTTGCCGTGACGTAACTGTATTTATTGGGGATAAATTGATGCTTAATTTCCGCGTCTTAAAAGTAAAAAATTCTATTCACTGAGTATTTTCAATACTTTGTGGTTCTACGATAAATGTTTGCTTACTTTTATGTTCCACGCTTGCCTTAACTTTCTCCACCCCCCACCCCCCCGAATCCAGCAGGAAGCTCGCAGTCGCCGTCATTGAGTAGTAAAGAGACAAAGCCAGCCGGGTTGTTTAATTCCTTGAGCCCGTTGTCGAAGCCTTCATCGTCGCTGCAGACTTTCAACAGCCTGTTAACGCTGGGGCCCAGCAGCTGCAGTGCCCCCAGCTCGCTGAGGAACCTACTGACCACCAGCTCGGGGAAGGTGAGTCCTTGACGCCGTACGCTGCTGACATATAAACGTTAGAGATACAGCGCGGAACAACCCTGCCCCCTGACTCCATCAATGGTGTGGATGGGCAGTTTGCCAGTGAGTACCTGGACAGTAAACTGGTCTGACTGGTCCAGGAATGCTGAGGCCCTGTACAAGAAGGGACAGAGCCAGCTGTACCTTTTGAGAAGGCTCCGCTCCTTCAACATCTGCACTAAGATGCTGCAGATGTTCTACCAATCGGTGGTAGCCAGTGCCACCTTCTTCGCTGCCGTGTGCTGGGGCAGGAGGGCAAAGGCCGCAGACTCCAATAGGATCAACAAACTCATCAGGTTGGCTGGCTCTGTCCTGGGGATGGAGTTCGAATCTTAGGAGGTGGTCTTGGAGGGGAGGATGCCCCTCATATAGGCGGAGCATCCTGGACAATACAACTCACCCCCTCAATGACACACTGGTCAACCTGAGGAGCACCTTCAGCAAAAGACTGGTTCCACCAAGATGCAGTACAGAATGCCTCAGGAGATCCTTCTTCCCTGTGGCTGTCAAACGTTACAACCCCAACCCCCCACCCACCCCACTCCTGACATGGGGTAGACTGAGACTGACTCCCCTCGCCCCCCCAATCTTTACACTTCCCACAAGCCTTTCCACTCATCACTTTAATTTCATGTATTTTGTGTTTTTATGACTGTTGGCAGTTAAATTTCTCCCCTGGGATAAATAAAGTTGTATCGTAAACAGGCCCTTTGGCCCACCCAGTCCACGCAGATCATATCACCCTGTGCACTAGCACTATCCTACACACTTGGCACATTGTACAATTTTTGTCACTGAGGCCTATTAACCGACTAACGTGTACGTCTTTGGGGAGCGGGAGGAAAACCCACGCGGTCACGGGGAGAACGCACAGACAGCGCCCGTAGTCAGGATCGAACCTGGGTCTCTGGCGCTGTGAGGCAGCAACTATACTGCTGCGCCACCGTGCCGCCCCAACCTGGCGCGCGCGCTCGGCCGAGTCGGATTTTAACGTGTCTTCCCATTCCTCTCGCAGTCTGAATCGGGGCCAAAGAGCACGTCCAACCTGCTGGATGACATTTTTGCCTCGCTGGTGCAGAGCAAGTCCCCCAGTGACGGCACCAAGACCGCGGGCAACACCTGCGATTCCCGCGAGCCGATGAGGGCCGTGCCGGGGAAGGTGACCACGGTGGGCTCAGACACCCCTCACACCTGGTACTGTGGCGGCCGCGTGCTCTGCCTGCAGGACCCCAGCAACAAGAACAACTGGAACATCTTCCGGGAGTGCTGGAAGCAGGGACATGTAAGTAGGCCGGTCGTCTGAACACCTTGCAGGGAGGGTCAGCAACAGGAGACATGGGCAGCCACTGGAGGGACGTGGCCAGTTGAATTTTAGTTTAGTTTATTGTCACGTGCACCGAGGTACAATGAAAAGCTTTTGTCGCGTGCTAACCAGCCAACCGAAAGACAATATGTGGTTACAATCAAGCCATTCACTGTGTACATGATAAGTGAATAATATTTAGTGTAAGGTAAAGCAGGCAAAGTCTAATCAAAGATGGTCCAAGGGTCCCCGATGAGGTAGTTCAGCACTGCTCTCTTGTTGCAGTAGGTTGGTTCGGTTAGAAACATAGAAAATAGGTGCAGGAGGAGGCCATTTGGCCATTCGAGCCAGCACCGCCATTCACTGTGATCATGGCATATCATACGCAATCAGTAACCCGTTCCTGCCTCCTCCCCATACCCCTTGATTCCACTAGCCCCTAGAGCTCTATCTAACTCTCTTTTATATTCATCCAGTGAATTGGCCTCCACTGCCTTCTGTGGCAGAGAATCCCACAAATTCACAACTCTGGGCGAAGGTTTTTTCTCATCTCTATTTATAAAGTTTATAAATATGATCATGGCTGATCATCCAACTTGGTATCCCATACCTGCCTTCTCTCCATACCCCCTGATCCCTTTAGCTGCAAGGGCCACATCTAACTCCCTCTTAAATATAGCCAATGAACTGGCCTCAACTACCTTCTGTGGCAGAGAATAGTAAGATTGAACGAGAACTTACCAGTTCGAAGGTTGATCATTATTTCATGAGGAGTCGAAGTGAGGGATTTCGTGAAGAGCCCGCCGGCGCGCATGCTCGACATACTTCAAAGTAGCGGCGTGGAATCACAGAAACCAACAAAGAAATGACTTCGCATAGTAAGATTGAAGTGACTAAGATTACCAGATGAAGGTGATTGAGGGTTGGGCGAGGAGGGCACGAAATCCCTCACTTCGACTCCTCATGAAATAATGATCAACCTTCGAACTGGTAAGTTCTCGTTCAATCTTACTATTTCATTTCGGAGTCACGTGAGTGACTTCGTGAAGACTTCAAAGCTTCTGTGATTACACGCCCTGGACCACGTCCATGCTGACACACCACTACCAGGGATGGATGGGAGGAACAAACTTGCTCAATAGTTCATACTGCAAAACAAGAGCAGAGTTATTAATAACAAATCAAAACCCCTCATGCGGGGACATCTCCACGTTCGTGACCTGCATTCAGCACGGCTTCTGTAAACTGTAGAGGAGCAGCAACAGGCTTGTTATAAAAACGCTGGAACACAGCTTCATTAGCCCATCCTGCTGTAGCGAGAATTTTGTCCATGGGCACCTCCATGACCCTCGCCGATGACGTCGATGCAGCCCTGTTGGAAAGAGACTTGAACACATTAGTGTCGATACCTGACTTACCCAAAACGACTGGAAGCCACATGGATATCGTCTGGACTGTCACTCGATGATGAGGTCTCTTATGAGTGACAAGCAGGTATCGCTCCATTCCTCTGATGCGTGCCGTCACCTTGACATAGTGGCGGATATGTGAGGCTACACATAGCCTAGCATCTGCGGGGTATGCCGGGAACTTCAGCTGCAGCCCTGTGCACCCAGGTCTATGCTGCTTTAGTAGCTCGTCAATGAAAAAGACTACTTCTGTGGGGGTAGACGTCATTCTGTCGACACGAAGTTTGTGTAGTGTCTGTACCCTCTGAGCTGAAGTCAGCGCTAGTAACATCACCAGCTTCATGGTGCGTTGGTCCAGTTGGAGCCCTTCCATGGGTGACCACGTCCTGAGCAGGGTTAATACGTCCCTGACATCCCAGGTGATATTATAGCGTGGTGTAGGCGGATTCATATTGAATATACCCCGCATGAGTCTGGACACTAGCCTGTTGGATCCTACCTCCAAACTGAGGTAGAATGATAGCGCACTTCTGGCGCTGTTGATGGCACTGTAACTTAAGTGTTCATCATGGTGCAACCCCGCGAGGAATTCCAGGACGTCGGTTGTTGTCACGTCATCGTACGTGATGCGAGAGCGGCTGCAGTAGGCTTCCCACTTCTTAATATGCGAGCGGTATCTTCGCCTTGTAGACTCTCGACACGACGCCCCGGTGGTATCCATGGTCCGAGCCGAGAGGCCGTATTGGACTAACGGCCTGTTCAGAACCTGCAAGCCAACAAATTTAAATAGCCATGGCAGGGATGCGGCTCCCCTGACACAGGGTGAGTAACCAATTGTGGGCAACCCTTCAAAAGGACCCAAGGTTCGTTGAGCATGTCAAAGACCACCGGATACCAAGGCTGTGTGGGCCAGTCGGGTATAATAAGGATGCCCTTGGCAGCATCTGCCTGAATCTTTCCCAATACCCGACTGATGAGGCAAAATGGGGGGAAGGCATAGAAAAACCACTTCCCCCAGTCCAGCGAGAATGCATCTAGCGCTATTGCCCCAGGATCTGGTTCCCATGAAACGTAGGTTGGTACCTGATGGTTCCACCGTGACGCAAAGAGGTCAATGTCCGGTTTACCAAATTTGGCTGTGACTTTAGAAAAGATCTCGGGATGCAACATCCATTCAATGTTGTCATTAAATTTGCGTGACCTGGTGTCCGCCACAGTATTAAGCTCACCTGGCAAATAGGTAGCTGAAATCCAAATGTCTCTTTGAACACACCAGAGCCTAATTGAGTTTGCCAATTTGTCACACGAAACAGGCCTGGTACCACCCATATGGTTTAAATATGCTACTGCTGTGGTGTTGTCTATTTGGAGACGGACATGTGCTCCACAAGCTTAGAACAATACGCACGAAGTCCGTGGAATGCTGCCAGCAACTCCAAATAGTTAATCCCTTGAGTTAACAACATCGTTGATTCAAGGGTGTCCCATCTGCCACCACAACTAGAGCAATTATTCGTGGATCCCCAACCATTGGAGCTTGCATCAGTTTGCAAATATACCACCGGATTAGCCTCCCTAATAGGCTTGAATGAGTTGCTAATGTGACACACCCACCATTGCAACTCATTTATCGCTTCGGGCGGCAGCTGCATGGACCGATCATAATAACCAACGTTCTGTTTTAACGCAGCAATTTTAGCTCTTTGCAAATTCTGATAATGCAAAGGTCCATATCGCGCTGCCGAAAACAAAGCTACCAGCTTCCCAATTATTGTAGCTAAGTGCCGAATCGATGGTATATTGGTGCGGATTAAATCTTGACACACCTGGGTAACCTCCTCAATCTTGTTAATTGGAATGGTAACCCTCATGCTTATAGAGTTCACCGTGAACCCTAGGTAATTAATCACCTGGGCAGGGTAGAACTTTGATTTCTCTGGATGGACAATAAACCCCAATTGTTGAAATATATTGACAGCAGCTGCAACACCCTGCTCAGCCAATTCCAGGGTGTGGCCCACAATTAAGACATCATCTAAATAGGCCATACTATATGGTGTCGTTGTCTCAAATAAGCCATAATTGGCTTCACTAATTTAGTGAACAATCTAGGGCTGTGGTGAGCTCATTAGGCAAAGCCTTGTACTGCCAGAGTTGCCCCATCCAGATGAATTTTTAAAACCTTCTGTCACATTTCTGGACGGATACGGAATAATATGCGTCTTTTAAACCGATGCATGCCATAAAACAACCATGAGAAATCAATGATTTGGTTGTTTCATCGTATCCATTTTAAAATGAGAATATGTTACAAAAGTATTCAAACGGGTTAGATCAATAATGACACGACAACTTCCATCCTTCTTAGGTCTGGTGAATATGTTCGAAACAAATTCAACTGGCTCATGCACCACTCTCTTAATCACTCCTTTGCTCAAGACTTAACAATTCCTTATAGCCGGCTGCCTGTTCTGCAGCAGATAATTTTAAATGTTCGAGCGGGCATGTGCTGGGATGGAGGAATGTCGCCATTAATAAACTCAATTTTATGCCCCTGAATATTCTGCAACACATACTCGTCACCAGTGAAATTACCTCATGCACCCAAAAAACCACCGAAGGTGACCACCAACATGTGAAGTTAAACAGAGAGAAAAGAGAGAACCAGACCCCCTCACCTCCGTGGTTACCGGCGGTCCTTGACACGCGTGTGTGGACGTGGAGGTGCTGGGTTGGCTTGAGGGCGCTGCGTCTTCGTTTTCCACCAGGGTCTCTGCCGACCCTGTCCTAAAAAAGACCCCTGGTGCTGGGTCTGATGTTGCTGTCGTTGTGGAGCTTGAGGCTGGGTCCTCGTCGAGGTACTGGCAGACCCTCGTGATCGAATGTATGGAGACTTTGAGCCTGACGGTGTGGGGGCACTCTGAGGGCGCATGATCCCCACCGTTTTGGCTTGCTCGTCAAGCTCTTTGACTCTCTTCGAGAGGTCCTTCCCAAAGAGCTGACGGGGCGGGGGCGGCGGCGGTGGTTTGCACACTCCTGCAAACTTTGGATTGAGCGCTGGGCGGATGCTGGTTTTGCGAAACCCGTTAATTTCGTGCTGGGTCGCGCACAGGAGGGCCAGGGCATCTCCCTGGTCCAAATTCAATTCGTCCCCGTCCACCGACCGCACAAAGGCGGTAATACCGGCCGTGAGGAGCTTCAGGATCCGCTGCAGTTTTACCTCCTGTTGACGGATAGCCGCACTGATGTTGCCCCATATCGGCGTATTGACCACAGGCACGTTGAGGGAGTTGCAATTGGATGGAGCCTTGTGACGGCTCATTGCCTGGATGAGGACTTCTTCCTGCTGCTCCAGGCTGATAGTAGATGTTTGTGAAGACGCCCTGTGCCTGTTGCTGCCCTGCTGTTGTTGACGTTGAAGCAGGAGCTCCAGCAGCCGCTCCATACGGTCAATACGCCCTTCACCCTGAACACTCAGGTGGTCGGAGTCCTCCGGCTCTGAAAAGAAAACCGGGCTCCTGTCATCGGCCCGCACCTCGTCGAGGCCCTGCCGGTGCCGGTAGTTGTCGCTAACAGCCGCCGAGGCGAACTGCGCGATTCCTGCGCGGGCGTGTTCAACCGCCTCCGTTTAGCGGGAGCTGAAGCCGCTGCCACTAAGGGCACTTGCGGCGAGGTGTCGGCACCAGCCGAAGCATGGCTGCCTGGGGCCCGCGCAGTCTTGCCGGCTGCCCACATCGTGGACGTTGCCGACGCATGGTCTCGCCCACCCATCCATGGGGGGCTCGGCGACCGTGACGAGACCCGACTCGACCGACCCGTCCCGGCGTCGAGAGTCGGGGCGTGCCGGCTGGACCTCACAGCCGCCCCGGGTCTTTCCCTGGAACCTGACCGCTCCTCCGTGTCAGGCAATGCCTTAGCCCTGGTAGGGTTAGGCTTCTGGGCTCCTGCCCTTCCCCTTCTCGGAGTGGAACAGGCCGTGCAGCCGCACGCACCCAGCTCGAGGTCGCCAGCGAGCCTGCTGACGACCTGACTGCCATGGCAGGGTCCCCCTGCTCTGGCGGCACACCACACTCCTCCTCGTCGAACTCCTCCGAGCTGTGGTGTGCTGGCGGATCTGGACCTGTAAACACAGGGCTTACCCACATCTCCGCCTGAGTCCCGGCCTGCGATGCAGGTACTGCCGATGGTAAAGGCCCCGGAACTGTTGACCGGCGAACTCGTCCTGACGTCCTCCGGCCCTTGGAACTCCCATCCATGTCCTTGCTGCAAGACAAAACCAACAACAAGGACCACCAACTAAAGGTAGAATACTTACCTCCGTGGCCCCTTCTGAAGGGCTGGCGAGGAGCGCGCTCCACCGCCAGCCGTCGCAGCAACGCGGTACGACGATATGTCGAGCATGCGCGCCGGCGGGCTCTTCACGAAGTCACTCACGTGACTCCGAAATGAAATTCTAGAGATTAACCACTCTCTGTGTGCAAAATGTTTTTCTCATTTTGGTCCTAAAAGATTTCCCCCTTATCCTTAAACTGACCCCTTGTCCTGGACTTCCCCAACATCAGGAACAATCTTCCTGCATCTAGCCTGTCCAACCCCTTAAGAATTTTATAACTTTCTATAAG
This sequence comes from Raja brachyura, assembly GCA_963514005.1. The sequence goes on along the minus strand of OY740781.1, from coordinate 21,658,317 downwards.
ATCCCCCCTCAATCTTCTAAATTCTAGCGAGTACAAGCCGAGTCTATCCAGTCTTTCTTCATATGAAAGTCCTGACATCCCAGGAATCAGTCTGGTGAACCTTCTCTGTACTCCCTCAAAGGCAAGAATGTCTTTCTTCAGATTAGGAGACCAAAACTGTACTCCGGGTTGGTTTTACCAAGACCCTGTACAACTGGGGTAGAACCTCCCTGCTCCTATACTCAAACCTCCCTGCTCCTATACTCAAGCCCAGTCTTTCCAATCTTTCCTTGTATGACAGCTGATAACATCGGGGCCATTGGCATTGGCAGCCCGTCTCTGCGGAGCCTCAACCCAAGCCTCTGCTGGTGTTTTCCCCTCCGTAGAAATAGAAAATAGGTGCAGGAGGAGGCCATTCGGCCCTTCGATCATGGCTGATCGTCCCCTATCAATAACCCGTGCCTGCCCATTCTCCCCATATCCCTTGACACTAGCCTCTAGAACTCTATCTAACTCTCTTAAATCCATCCAGTGATTTGGCCTCCACTGCCCTCTGTGGCAGGGAATTCCACAAATTCACAACTCTCTGGGTGAAAATGTTTTTTCTCACCTCGGTCTTAAATGACCTCCCCTTTATTCGAAGACTGTGGCCCCTGGTTCTGGACTCGCCCAACATTGGGAACATTTTTCCTGCATCGAACTTGTCCATAAACTCCACCCCGTCTACTATTTCATGTTCTGCCTTCCAGTCGCAGTTTGCCCTCTTGGTGAATACCTTGAATTGTGTGTGGATCCATTTAATAGTAAGATTAAACGAGAACTTACCAGTTTGAAGTTTGATCTTTATTTTATGAGGTGTTACGATGAGGGATTACGTGAAGACCCCACCAGCACGCATGCGCGACATTCTTCAAAGCAGTTGTGTGAAATCACAGAACAAACAGTCACAATGACTGACATAGTAAGAGAAAAAGAGAACTTTCATACCAGGTGATCTTTATAATAGAGGGTCGGGAGCGGAGGGCACGTAATCCCTCATCGTAACACCTCATAAAATAAAGATCAAACTTCAAACTGGTAAGTTCTCGTTTAATCTTACTATTTTACTTCGGAGTCACGTGAGTGACTACGTGAAGATTTCAAAGCTCTGTGATTTCATGCCCTGGAAGCTCCATGCTCACACACCGCTAAAGCTGGGATAAGAGGATGGACGTGATTCAGACAAGACACTGGCTGAAAAACAAAACAGGTATTTATTCATACCAAACACAATATTGTGTCCCATAAGGGTTATTTATCTGGCAGCACTTAAAATCCTCCCTGCATAATTGCCAGGGGAGGTCACGGGTTTGTTGTAAAAGCGGTGGAAGGTTCTCTCATTGTTCCAACCCGCTGTGGCCAGGATGTGATCCAGTGGTACCTCCATCCTTCTAGCCGCCGAGGTGGATGCTGCCCTGGTGGAGTGAGATTTATACACATTAGTATCCACCCCCGCCGCATCCAGAACCACCCTTAACCATCTGGAAATGGTTTGCACCGTGACCCTGTGATGAGGCTTCTTGTGACTGACAAGCAAAGCTGTTTCCGTGCCTCTTAGATCTTTAGTGACTGAAATGTATCGCAGAATCAATGTAACGATACAAAGACGGGTGTCCGCTGGGTAAGCCAGGAACTCCAACGTATGTCCAGACACTCCGGGTCGATCTTGCTTCAATAGTCCCTGCACCTGGAATGTGATCTTCCCACTGGTAATTGCCATGGCATCCAGACTGAGTTTGTGCAGGGACTGGACCCGTTGCGCCGTGATCAGTGCCATAATCATGACCATTTTGTAGGTTAATTTGGCCAAAGGGAGTCCCGTGTTCGGTGTCCATCCTCTCAGCATCGTCAATACCGTGCTGATGTCCCAGGTATGGCTATATCTGGGCCTGGGGGGATTGGAATTAAATATTCCCCTCATAAATCTGGACACTAGGGGATGTGACCCAATTCCCAATTGGTCACTCCCCTTGCCCAAGTAAGACGATAGGGCACTCCTGGCACAGTTAATGGCGCTGTAGCTTAGACCCTCATCGTAATGAAGGGTAGCCAGAAACTCCAGCACTTCCGTGATGGTGGCGGTTTCGTATGTTGTTTTGGTAGTCACGCAGAATCCTTCCCATTTCCTGATGTAGGTCAGGTACTGCTTCCTTGTGGACTCTCTGCAGGCTGCCGTGATGGTATCAATGGTCCTGTTGGAGAGTCCGAATCCATGAAGTGGCCGTTTTAAAATCTGCAAATCAATAATCCCATGCGGTCATGACATGGATGACATTCTCCTGTAACAGGATGAACAAGCAGGCTAGGTCTTTTATTCACCCTGATACAGGGTTCTGTGGCCATCTTCTGTACCAGAGGGAACCATGGTTGAGTAGGCCAGTCGGGCACTACCAAGATACCCGATGCGGAGTCTTGCTTGATTTTTTGCAAGACCCGACTGATGAGGCAGAAAGGGGGGAAAGCGTAGCAAAATAAATCCCCCCAGTGTAGCGAGAAAGCATCCATCGCTACTGCCCCCGGGTCTGGTTCCCAAGCAACATACGTTGGTAGTTGGTGATTTAGCCTGGACGCGAAAAGGTCGATATCTGGTGTCCCATAACGTTCTACAATATCTGCGAACACATTCCGATCCAACATCCATTCTATGTTGTCGTTGAATTTCCGTGACCTGGTGTCTGCCACTGTGTTTAGTTTACCTGGAAGGTAAGTTGCGGAGATCCAAATTTCTCTTTGCAGACACCAGTGCCAGATATTGTTGGCCAATTCATCACACGATATCGACTTTACACCGCCCATGTGGTTAATATAGGCTACCACCGTGGTGTTGTCAATCTGTATTCTGACATGAACTTTGTGCATGTTAGTGCAGTATGCCTTAAGGCCGTGAAATGCTGCCAGCATTTCTGAATAGTTAATCCCTAAGTTTTTAAATAGGGTTAACTCTGGTGCACTCCATCTACCTCCACAGCTAGAGGTAGTGTTAGTAGCTCCCCACCCTATGGCACTGGCATCCGTTTGTAAGGTGATCGAGGGGTTGGTGATAGTAATGGGTTTGGAACAATTTTGGGCATTACCCATCCACCAATATAATTCGGCTTTTGCCTTACCTGGAATTTTCATGGGCCTATCAAAATGGCCAGCATGATTTTTGAGCGCTGTAATTTTGGCTCTTTGTAAGTTTTGGTAATGTAAGGGCCCATGTTGTGCTGCAGGAAATGCAGCTACTATCTTCCCAATCACCCTGGCCACCTGCCGAATGGATGGGACCTTAATGCCAATGAGGCTCCTGCAAGCCTCTATCAGGTCTTCCACCTTGCTTGGTGGTAACGTGACAGACATTTGCACTGAGTCAATAATGAACCCCAAATATTTCATGGTGGTAGAGGGTTCCAATATTGATTTATCTGGATGTATCGTAAACCCCAGTTTCTGAAAAAGATGTTTCGTGGCTGTGACTGCCAAAGTAGCCATTTCCAAATTCTCCCCCACTATGAGGATGTCATCAAGATAGGCCATAACAGTATGATTCTGTTTCCTTAAATAGGCCAAAGCTGGTTTCAATATCTTGGTAAACAATCTGGGTGCTGACGATAGCCCATTAGGCAAAGCTTTATATTGCCATAATTGTCCCATCCAGATAAATTTTAAGTATTTCCTATGATCCTTGTGTATGGGTACTGAATAGTATGCATCTTTGAGGTCAACGCATGCCATGTAGTACCCATTGGCTATAAGCTGTATAGCAGTGTCGAAGGTGTCCATTTTAAAATGAATATACTGGACAGAAGTATTCAGGTCGGTCAAATCTATTATGATGCGGCAACCGCCATCTTTTTTGTTTTTAGTGAATATATTAGACACGAACTCCTGAGGTTCTTTAATGGCCTTCTCAATTACCCCTTTTTCTCTCAACCTCTGTAGTTCAGCATGCCCTGCTGCCTTATCTCTATGAGAAAGGACGAATTTCCGACTAGGTGCATGCTGTACCGGGGTAGGGAGTTTGTGAATAAATTCAATTTTGTAGCCCTGAATACTCCTGAGTATATAAGGATCAGAGGTAAAAGTGAGCCAATTCTCGAGGAACATGTGCAACCTGCCCCCTATGCAAAGTGAATTTGGGCCAGTAGTGTTCCTGGGGATCCCAGACCCACCTACCTCCATGGTTACTGCCGGTGTGGTGGTTTCTGGCCTTGCTTCCTCGGCTGGTTGTAGGTGTTCTGGGAGTGGCGCATCTTCCAAGGAGGCCGGCCTGGGCCTTGGCCTAAAAAAGACCGCTGAGCAGGTATGCCGGCCTTCGAGCTTTCACCACCGGCAGACCTGTTAGGGTAACTCTGCCCGGTGGGTGCGTAGGGGTGCGTTCTGTGTGGGTGATGAGGCTTAGTGTACCCAGGTACTTTAATAAGGCCCAAAGCCTTAGCCTCCTCGTCCAGATCTTTAACCTGTTTGGGGAGATCTTCCCCGAATAGCAGGCTTGGAGGCTGCGTCTTCCCAGGCTTACACAACCCCGCGAACTTGGGGTTAAGCGCCGGCTTTATAATGCTTTTCCTGAAATTATTTATTTCATACTGTGTGTTGCACAGTAAGGCCAAAGCATCTTGTAGTTCTTCCGGCATATCCACTCCCACTGCTGTTCTGGCTACTGCAGTAATCCCAGCGGTTAGGAGCTTCAGGATCTTCTGAAGTTTCATCTCCTGCCCTCTACTCGAGGGGCTCATGTTTCCCCATATCGGGTTGTTTACCGCGGGTACATTTAATGACTTGCAGTTTTCCGGCGCCATGTATTTATCTGCTGTGGCATTGATGGCCTGTTCCTGAAGTTGGTTAGTGGCCATATAATCAATGCTGGCAGCCAGCTTGGGGTGGATGGGTAGGCCCTTCTGGTTGGGCATGGCATGTTTGCTCACCACATCCATATAATCTTCACACACCCCTGACGCTGCAGGTGCTTCAGCCAACTCCCCTTTTTCTGGGTCAGCCCAGTTCTGACCCTCAATGCTCCCCTGTATAGAAGGGGATACATTTGGCAGTCCTCTAAGGGAACCTGCCGTGGGCCTACTAGGGGTCCCACTGTGATCCTGCCCCTGCTTAAGCAGGTCACGTTGGAGCAGCTGCTCCATCATCCGCTCAATGCGGTCAAGGCGACCTCCGTCGCTGCCTGCGAGCGGGGTGCCCTCGGGACCGGACTCCGCTGAGTCGGCCCCGGCCGACTTCCGGGTAGTTTTCCCTGACCGTGGCGTACCAACGGTCTCAAAGTCCAAAAAGTCGGGAGCTGCAGGTAGAACCTGTAGCTCTGGAGAGGCGGTTCTCCGTTGGCTGCTGTCCTTAGCCGCTGATTTGCCCGCCGCTCTCTTGGATTTTCTCCCTTCCATACTGGTCGACTCACTCCTTCGGTGAGACTTACCTGGCGTGAGCTTTTTAAACTCACGCTGGAGGAGCCCCGCTCCTCCCGACCGTCGCTTCCGCATGCGTACGACGATATGTCGCGCATGCGTGCTGGCGGGGTCTTCACGTAGTCACTCACGTGACTCCGAAGTAAAATTATCATTCACTCTCCTGAGCATTGCCTGCTTGTTCTTGCACAATTCCCCCACTTAGCTCTTGCAAAGAGGTGAAATGGTTTCTGGTGAGCAATTCTATCTTGCCATTGCATCACTGTAAACACTCACCTGCCCTGGGGCTGCCTCTACTAGGATGGATACAGCAGCCTGCCTTTATAAGAGAAACCTCTCCCTTTTGCAGAGAGTCTGATGTCTGGGCGGGGAAATATTTATGCACTCTTCTGATGTTATTGTCCTCTATTCGCCCACCAGTGGATAATGTCTTTACATACCTCGACGATTCCTTTAAAATTCTAAAACACAATCGCAGTACTCTGTAACGTTACAAATTTCGGGGAACATTAGCTGTTTTTTGCATACCTCATCAATTCTAGCACCCAGCAATCACCCCGTTACAATAGCAGTATCTCACACACTATGGACCATCTACAATTTTACTGAAGCCAATTAACCCACAAACCTGTACATCTTTGGAGTGTGGGAGGAAACCGGAGAAACTCTACGCAGTCACTGCGAGAACGTACGAACTCCGTACAGACAGCACCCGTAGTCAGGAGCGAACCCGGGTCACTGGCGCTGTGAGGCAGCAACTCTACCGCTGCGCCATCGCGCTGCCACATTTCCGGCACCATCTTGTATCCTTCAAGTTCAGTTGTTTAACAGAAGTTCACTGCTCCCGTTGACTTTATTCCCGTGAACAGTGGTGTCATGAGTTTGTTTTTGCCCTTCTTCAGCCAGTAATTGTGTCCGGTGTCCACACGAAGCTCCGTGAGGAACTATGGAAGCCTGAAGCATTCGGGAAAGAGTTTGGTGACCAGGATGCCGACCTGGTTGACTGTAGAACAAACACCATCATCGCTGGCGCAAAAATACGAGACTTTTGGGATGGATTTGAAGACCTTTCACGTAAGTATTTAGTTTAGAGATACATCGCGGCGGCAGGCCCTTCGGCCCACCGAGTCCGCAACGACCAGCGATCCCCGCACACTAGCACTACCCTGCACACATGAGGTGCAATTTACATTCATGCCAAGCCAATTAACCTACAAACCTGTACATCTTTGGAGCATGGGAGGAATCCAACGATCTCGGAGAAAACCCAAGCAGGTCACAGGGAGAACGTACAAACTCTGTACAGGCAAGCACCCATAGTCGGGATCAAACCGGGTCTCTGGTAAAGCATTTTTTTGGGGTGGGGGGGGGGGGAATTTGCATTTTCTAAAAGAACTTTCCAGCCAACAAAGTTGTTTGCGATTTTGTCTCGGGGATGTGAAAGGAATTGTTGGCCAACATATGGACACCAATCGCATGACAACAGGGTCGACTAGCCTCTGACGTTGCGTGGCAGCCTTTAAAAAATAATGGCATTAAGATTATTTACAGAGAAGATTTACGAGGATGTTGCCAGGACTCAAGTGCCTGAACTATAGGGAGAGGTAATGCAGGCTGGGACTCTTCCTTGGAGCGCAGGAGGATGAGGGTGATCTTATAGCGGTGTATAAAATCATGCGAGGAATAGATCGGGTAGACACACAGAATCCTTTGCCCAGAGAGGGAATTGAGGACCAGAGGACATAGGTTTAAGGTGAAGAGGGAATTATTTAATAGGAACCCGAGGGGTGACTTTTCTTTGAACACTAAGGGTGGTTGTATGTAACTAGCTGCTGGAGGAGGTAGTTGAGGCAGGTAATATCACTACGTTTAAGAAACATTTAGACATGTACATGGATTGGAGAGGTTTAGAGGGATATGGGCCAAACGCAGGCAGGTGGGACTAGTGTGGAAGAAACGTGTTGGTCAGTATGGGCATGTTGGGCCGAAGGGTCTCCTTCCATGCTGTATGGCTCTATGATGCAAGAGAAGGTGTGGGCTCTGCAATGCAGATCATCCCAAACCATGAGCTCAAGTCTGGGTATTTGATTGAACATATCTGCAAGGTAAGGCCAGAGACCTCTCCCTTTTGAGTCAGGCGTAACATTGACCCACAGCTGAATGCACCGATCTCTTAGTGGGGGGGGGGGGGGGGCAGATACATCTTTGCAAATGTAAAGTATATTTTAGCAATTTTTGCTTTGATTCAGATTTTCTGTGTCTGCAATATTTTGGTTTGGAAAGGCATGTAGATGCATGGAGTGGCCTGCTGTCTGAAGTGGACTTGTCCTGACTGCTTTGACATCCATTCCCCTCACCTCATGCCTCTCAGCGATCGAGTCTTAATAAAGCATCTGATTTAGGACGGCACGGTGGTGCAGCGGTAGAGTCACTGCCTTGCAGCCCCAGACCCGGGTTCAATCCTGACTACGGGTGCTGTCTGTACGGAGTCTTATGTTCTTCCTGTCGCTCCGGTTTCCTCTCGCACACCAAAGACATACAGGTTTGTAGGTTAATTGGCTTAGATGAAATTGTAAATTGTCCCTAGTGTGTAGGATAGTGCTCGTTAGAGTGTGAGGATCGCTGGTCAGCGCGCACTCGGTGAGCCGAAGGCCCTGTTTCCGCGCTGTATCTGAAAAGTCTACAGTCTAAATAATAATCTGCGACTGAATGAATATTGTTGGCTCATGTAATGCAAAGCCCTCTGTTTGAGGCCTTTATTTCAAGATGTTTAACTGAACCCTTTCTGTGTTTTTAAGGGCGCCTTGCAACAAAAGAGAAGGAACCGATGGCTTTAAAACTGAAAGACTGGCCTCCAGGAGAGGACTTCCGAGACATGATGCTGTCTAGGTAAGTGACGTAATCAGCTCAAGATGTGCTTGTCACAGACTTGGTTATCAGGGATATCTAAGTTTACAACCAGACCTAGATCAGTTGGGACGGTGGACCAAGGAATGGCAACTGGAATTTAACTGGCAAGTATGAGGCGTTTCACTTTGGAATGTCAACCGGGGCAGGACTTGCACAGTAAATGGTGGAGCCTTGGAGAGTGTTGCTAAGCGGATGCAATTATGACATTTAAAAGGCACTGACGCAGCGGTAGAGTTGCTGCCGTGCAGCACCAGAGACCCAGGTTCGATCCTGACCTCGGGTGCTGCCTGTACTGAGATTGTACATTCTACCTGTGACGCTATGGGTTTTCCCCGAGTGTTCTGGTTTCCCCCCCACTTTCTAAAAACGTGTAGGATTGGAAGTTAATTGGCTTTTGTAAATTGGTTGGTGTGATCTCGGTGAGCCGAAGGACCTGTTTCCAAGTTGTGTCGCTAAACTAAACTAACCATATAGACAGATACAGTCTGTCACAGTTTAAGAATAAGGAGTAAGCCATTTAGAACGGTGACGAGGAAACCCTTTTCCTCACAGAGAGTGGTGAGTCTGTGGAATTCTCTGCCTCAGAGGGCGGTGGAGGCAGGTTCTTTGGATGCTTTCAAGAGAGAGCTAGATAGGGCTCTTAAAAATAGTGGAGTCGGGATATGGGGAGAAGGCAGGAACGGGGTACTGATTGGGGATGATCAGCCATGATCACATTGAATGGCTCGAAGGGCCAAATGGCCTATTCCTGCACCTATTGTCTACATGGATGAGAAGGATTCAGAAGGCTATGGACCAGATTCGTCCAAATGGGACTAGTCCAATGGACAATTTGATCGGCATGGACAAGATTTGCCGAAGGGCCCCTTGCCTCGTGTACAACTCCACGACTCCAGGTCTTTGAGCTGCTCCAGGTCTGGTGTTTGTGTTCATACTTGTACTGCAGGTGCATTCATGCACCTGACATTGGAAGGAGCGAGTTGCAACGTTGAAATGCTGCAACCACTGCACTGTGCCAGTTGGTGGAGAGCTCCAAGGATCTGACATGACCCCTACAATAGGTTCAAATTAATAAATGGTCTTCTCTGCACTGAAGACAGACACAAATTGCTGGAGTAACTCAGCAGGTCAGGCAGCTTATCTGGAGAAAGAGGATAGATGATTTTCATAAGATGTAGGAGCAGAATTAGGCCATTCGGCCCATCAATCATGGCTGATCTATCTTTCCCTCTCAACCCCATTCTCCTGCCTTCTCCCCATTTTTGGCTTGTACTCACTAGAATTTAGAAGATTGAGGGGGAATCTTATAGAAACTTACAAAATTCTTAAGGGGTTGGACAGGCTAGATGCAGGAAGATTGTTCCCGATGTTGGGGAAGTCCAGAACAAGGTGTCACAGTCTTAAGGATAAGGGGGAATTCTTTTAGGATGGAGATGAGCAAAACATTTTTCACACAGAGTGGTGGGTCTCTGGAATTCTCTGCCACAGAAGATAGTTGAGGCCAGTTCATTGGCTATATTTAAGAGGGAGTTAGATGTGGCCCTTGTGGCTAAAGGGATCAGGGGGTATGGAGAGAAGGCAGGGAAGGGATACTGAGTTGGATGATCAGCCACGATCATATTGAATGGCGGTGCAGGCTCGAAGGGCCGGATGGCCTACTCCTGCACCTATTTTCTACGTTTCTAACCCCTGACACCCTTACTAATCACTGCTGAGAGAAAATAATATTTTATAGTAAATACACAGGACATAACTTTTATCCTCCCTGCAGCCTGCTCCCAGCCACTGAGAGGGCTGAAGTAACTGAGCGATGGATCAGTGAGTAAAGATAGAAACATGTTTTGGGTTGGGACCCTTCCTCAGGCCTCCTGTTCACTGTTCCTTCAGGTTTGAAGACCTGATGAACAACCTCCCTCTGCCTGAATACACCAAGAGAGACGGCAAGTTGAACCTGGCTTCCCGGCTACCAGACTTTTTTGTGAGACCTGATTTGGGACCAAAAATGTACAACGCCTATGGTAAGCGAGCCAGCCGTCTGTCCGCGCCTTGCTTTCCAAACTTTGTGCCTCAAATTGTTCAGGCCTCGTAGAAGTGGAGGCTCTTGCTACGAATGGTCATCTTTTGCCTCTGTTGCTCAGGCTTGTTGTCAGCGGAAGACAGAAAGGTTGGAACGACAAACCTTCACTTGGATGTGTCGGACGCGGCGAACGTGATGGTGTACGTGGGGATCCCCAGCGGCCAACCCAATCACGAGGAGGGTGAGTGTTGCGTGATGACCCTCGTCAAGGTTCATACTGAACGCCTCGACTTGTCCACTCCGCTGCATTTAGTTTAGTCGATAGATACGGCGCGGAAACAGGCCCTTCGGCCCACCGAGTCTGCGCTGACCAGCGATCCCCGCACACTAACACTGTCCTACACATATTAGGGACTGTGAGATATAAAAAATCACAAACGCTGTTTGAGACAAAGTCAGCAAAGAAGCTTTTATTAAAATGATATTCTGCAGAATAGGTGCCTCTCCTTTCCTCTCCCCTAGAGGCACACCGAGGGTCGGGATGTATTCTATCTTTATACATTTCATTACATTATAGCCACACCCTCTTTTCTCACCATTTTGCCTCTTTTTAATTATAACATAAAGCCCACATTCCCACGAGAAAGTCCAGGAACGCCTCGGAACATCTCCTGACGTCAAAGGCTTATACTGAAGTTTCTATCTGTCTGCTACTTTTTATCTCAAAGTTCTCTCTGTGCTCTGTTCTATCTGTCGTTACTTTCTATCCCACTAACAATCTGGCTTTGTTGAAACCTTATTTCTTTCTAAGCTACATTTTTTCTATTCCTAGTTTAAATCATCCATGTCTGTTAACCCCTTTTCTCACAGGGACAATTTACAATTTTTACCAAATCTTATTAACTTACAACCCGTTACATCTTTGGGGTGTGAGAGGAAACCACACGCCAATAAAATACCAGAACAAAAGGACTAGCTCTGCTCAATAACCAAAAATCTAGCGTCAGAAGAAGGGTCTCGACCCGAAACGTCGCCTATCTCCTTCGCTCCTTAGATGCTGCCGCACCCGCTGAGTTTCTCCAGCTTTTTGTGTAACCCTCGATTCTCCAGCATCTGCAGTTCCTTCTTTAACAATCTGTAGCCTCCTTTTGCTCTGGTATTTTATTTAATTCACATGCTTAATCAATTATGTTTTACGTGTCATTCCTAACTGCCACTGTCTGTCATGTTGCCGCTTGCGGGCGGAGCACCAAGGCAAACTCCTTGTATGTGAATACTTGGCCAATAAACTTAATCGTTCATTTATTCATTCAAACAAACCGGAAAGTACCCAGAGATAACCCACGCAGGTCATACGGACACATTGCTTTGTTTCTTTCAGAAACATAGAAAATAGGTGCAAGAGTAGGCCATTTGGCCCTTCGAGCCAGCAACGACATTCGTTATGATCATGGCTGATCATCCAAAGTCAGTACCTCGTTCCTGCTTTCTCTCCATATCCCTCGATTCTGTTAGCCCTAACAGCGATATCTAACTCGGGACATCTAAATTTTGCGGGATTGTATTCCTTTATCTTTTGACATTCACTTTATTTCAGTAATTAATTGTAGCACCTGTACTCTTAAGAGTCAAGAGTGTTTTATTGTCAATCATATGTCCCAAACAGAACAACAGAGTTCTTGCTTGCAGCAGCACAACACAATATGTCAACATAGTACGCCCAGAATAGACAGGAAGTGGACACAAAATGCTGGAGTAACTCAGCGGGACAAGCAGCATCTCTGGAGGGAAGGAATGGGTGACCATTTGGATCGAGGCCCATCATAGAAACGTAGAAATTAGGTGCAGGAGTAGGCCATTCGGCCCTTCGAGCCTGCACCGCCATTCAATATGATCATGGCTGATCATCCAACTCAGTATCCTGTACCTGCCTTCTCTCCATACCCTCTGATCCCCTTAGCCACAAGGGCCACATCTAACTCCATCTTAAATATAGCCAATGAACTGGCCTCAACTACCCTCTGTGGCAGAGAGTTCCAGAGACCCACCACTCTGTTAGACTGGCCCGATACCCACCACTCTGTCAGACTGGCCCGAGATGTTACCCATTCCTTCTCTCCAGAGATGCTGCCTGTTACTCCAGCTTTGTGTGTCTAATATCTTTGGTTTAAACCAGCATCTGCAGTTCCTTCTTACACATAACCAGGAAGTGCACTGGAGCTGCTATCTGTTTTTCAAATGCAGCTTTGCAGTTTTGTCGTAGGTGGAAGATTGCAACCTTCGCGTGGTCCGCCCTGTTTCGACTAATGCAATCAGCTCGACGTGCACAAACGGAAGATCAAATAGAACAAGTTGTCCAACAACTTTAGGCTGTGCACGCCACACGAAACAAGAAGAAGCAGTTTTGTTCTCAATTTAACGATTCATGAAGGAACAATGTTTCCGTGGAGGACGCAAAGTGCTGAAGTAACTCGGCATCTCTGGAGAACATAGATATGTGCGGCGTTACTCCACTACTTTGTGTCCTTCTTGTAAACCAGCATCTTGTGGTGCAATATCTTGATTAAAAATAAAATCCGAGCAAATGCATTTCATGTAAAATGGTGGCAGTCATTGTTCTCTTGCTCCATGTTGATGAGTTTTCTGTTTATAGAGATCCTGAAGACAATGGAGGATGGGGACACGGATGAATTGACCATTAGACGTTTCACAGAATCCAATGAAAGGCCTGGTGCTTTGTGGCACATTTACTCAGCCAAAGATGCAGAAAAGATCCGAGATCTGCTGAAGAAGGTAATTGGCAGCCAAGGACCACCTGCTACTTTGTGGGATCACAATGCCCAGTGTTTTGTGTCGTATTCTCCATGATAACTAGTGGCAACTGAGTCAAGATGTTCCAAGCAGTCATCTCTTACCAACCTTCACTACTCATATCTTCCTCCCTCCTGCCTTCAACTCTATCTTAGCCCAAAGAATGCTCCTCATTAACATCATTTCCACTCTTTCTTGTCACAAATTACCTTTTTGAGTTTAGTTTGTCACCTAAAGATTTTCTGTAACCAGACAGGATGAGCAGGGCAAAGCAATGGGAGACAATAGTCGAACACAGGCTGTTGGGGGGGAGGGGGTAGATAGTCAGATGCTTGGACAAAGGCCAAAGATGGGAAACAGGTGTGAGACAAAAGGATTGAGGAGTTTTGAATTGTGAAGCTAGAGGAAGGAATGTAGGGAGAGGGGAGAATTAGGTGCAAGTTCAGGTGGAGCACAGGGGAGGTCATAAGTGATAGGAGTAGAATTAGGCCATTCGGCACATCCTGGGATGGCAGGACATTCATATGAAGAAAGACTGGATAGTCTCGGCTTGTACTCGCTAGAATTTAGAAGATGGAGGGGGGATCTTATAGAAACTTACAAAATTCTTAAGGGGTTGGACAGGCTAGATGCAGGAAGATTGTTCCCGATGTTGGGGAACTCCAGAACAAGGGGTCACAGTTTAAGGATGAGGGGGAAGTCTTTTAGGACCGAGATGAGAACATTTTTTTTCACACAGAGAGTGGTGAATCAGTGGAATTCTCTACCACAGAAAATAGTTGAGGCCAGTTCATTTTCTATATTTAAGAGGGCGTTAGATGTGGCCCTTGTGGTTAAATGGATCAGGGGGTATGGAGCGAAGGCAGGTACAGGATACTGAGTTGGATGATCAGCCATGATCACATTGAATGGCGGTGCAGGCTCGAAGGGCCGAATGGCCTACTCCTGCACCTATTTTCTATGTTTCTATACGTCTACTCCGCTATTTAATCATGGCTGATCTATCTCTCCCTCCTAACCCCATTCTCCTGCCTCCTCCCCATAACCTCTGACACCTGTACTAATCAAAAATCGATCTATCTCTGCTTTAAATATTCACTGACTTGGCCTCCACAGCCTTCTGTGGCAAAGAATTCCACCAGAGGGGGAGATTGGGGGAGATGGGAGGGGGGGGGATTGGGGTTAGAGGTTACCTAAAATTGGAGAATTCCATGTTCATGGTGCTGTGACCAGCTCCTGCCCCTCAGGGACATCTAATGAACATGTTAGGGGCAAGTTTTATTTTAACACGGAGACTGTTGTGGCCTGGAACGTATTCTGGGATGGTGGCGGAGATAATAGTGGCTTTTAGATAGACCCGTGAAAATGCAGGGAATAGAGGAACATGGATCGCATGGAAGTAGTTTAACTAGATCAGTTTATCTAGGCATTGTGTTCAACACCAACATTGTGGGCCGAAGGACCCATTCCTGTGCTGTTCTATATTTAATCAATTGAACAGGATAAATAAACCAAATATAAAAAATATTGATTAGATGAAATGAGTGGAGTTGATTAGATGTGTCTGGTGATTGGAAATAATATAATTATTTAGTCACCCTTCTGCTTTTTACAAATATACTTAGTGATAATAAAAGCTGAAAGATAAAAGTGCTGGAGTCAGGCAGCATCTCCGCAGAGAATGGATAGGTGATGTTTCAGCTCGGGGCCCTTCTTCATAAGTGACGCGAGCAGAATTAGGCCATTCGGCCCATCAAGCCTATTCCGGCATTCAATCATGGCTGACCTATCTCTCCCTCCTATCCCCATTCTGTTGCCTTCTTCCCATAACCCGTGACACCTGTACCAATCACACTGCTTGCCTATCTCCACACTGAATAATCCAAGCTGCTAACTTGACACCGTTAACTGTGTCCGTTTTCAGGTCGCGGAAGAGCAAGGCCAAGAAAATCCTCCCGACCACGACCCGATTCACGACCAAAGCTGGTACCTGGACAGGACTCTGCGCAAGAGGCTGCATCAGGAGTATGGGGTGCAGGGTTGGGCCATCGTGCAGTACCTGGGGGACGTGGTCTTCATACCAGCCGGAGCACCGCACCAGGTTGGCGTTCCTTCAGCTCATTTGATCTGCGGCCAAACGCATTTGCATGTCGCTCCACTGATTCAGTGAACAGTGGTTATCCCCATTACTTGAACCAGTATGTCGATCCCCAGGATCTAGTTTGGTTTAAAGGTACAGCACAGAAACAGGCCCTTCGGCCCACCGGGTCCGCGCCGACCAGCGATCCCCACACACTAACACTATCCTACACCCACTGGGGACAATTTTTACATTTACCAAACCAATTAACCTACAAACCTGTATGTTTTGTGCACATCCTGTTTTCCCTGTAACCGGGCGCAGTGGTAGAGTTGCTGCCTCAGTTAGGCTTTCAGTTTAGTTTATTGTCACGTGCACTCAGGTACAAGAGCTTTTGTTGCGTGCTAACCAGTCAGCAGAAAGACAAAACATGATTACAATCGAGCCATTTATAGTGTATAGTTACATGATTAGGGAATAATGTTTTAGTGTAAGGTAAAGCCAGCAAAGTCCGATCAAGGAGAGCCCCAGAGATCCAGTGTTTTGTCCTGACTACGGGTGCTGTCTGTACAGAGTTTGTACGTTCTCCGTGGGACCACGTGGGCTTTCTTCGGGTTTGTTTGTGGTTTCCTCACACACTCTAATGATGTGTAGGTTAATTGACTTTGGTAAAAAAATTGTACATTGTCACCAGTGCTAGTGCACGGGCTGGTTGGTGCAGACTCGGCAGGCCGAAGGGCCTGTTTCAGTGCTGTAACTCCAAAGCCTAAAGAGAGAGAGTCATAGAGTGATACAGTGGTGAAACAGGCCCTTCGGCCCAACTCGCCCACACCGGCCAACAATGTCCCAGTTACCCTAGTCCCACTTGCCTGGGCTTGGTCCATAGCCCTCCAAACCTGTCCTATCCATGTACCTGTCCAACTGTTTCTTAAATGATGGGATAGTCCCAGCTTCAACTACCACCTCTGGCAGCTTGTTCCATATACCCACCACCCTTTGTGTGGAAAAAGCTACCCCTCGGATTCCTATTAAATCTCTTCCCCTTCACCTTGAACCTATGTCCTCTGGTCCTCGATCCCCTTACTCTGGGTAACAGACTCTGTGCATCTACCCGATCTATTCCTCTCATGATTTTGTACACCTCTATAAGATCTCCCCTCATCCTCCTCCTAAAGTAAGGTCTAAAACCAAGATGGAACTTTTAACTGATGTGTCTGCTGCATGTTTGTGCCCGAGCAGGAATGGTGGGGGGAACCGATGGTTAACATTTCCACGCCTGTCCTGACGGGTGCCATGAAGTGTGAGACGCACCAATGCCTTCAGAAGGTTGCTGTGATTTGGGGATGAGTGAGTAGGATCTGGATCTTGCAGCTACATGGGCATCTCTCTTAAGGCAAAGCTAAATGTCCTCTTTGGCTGAAATACTCCCTCTGAAGCGCAGGCCCCTGGACTGAAGTACAAATGATGTGGGCATTGGGTTCCTGCGTGCAAATCACCCTGCACCTGAGATTCGCAAAGAGCTTCTCAGCACAGCCAAAAGGCCGGAATCCTGCCTTACTGTAGAGGTCTAATCTTAAAATTAGGATTGTAGGAAAACAGGAATTATTTTGCATTATGTGGCTGGAGGAAGATTTAAACATTTTCTTATCTACAAAAGTGATGTCATTCTCACCGTGTCTGGGGGTCTTTATAGCACTCTTTGTTCTGTTTCTATTAATAATTGAAAACAATTTAATAGTAGACAATAGGTGCAGGAGTAGGCCATTCGGCCCTTCGAGCCAGCACCGCCATTTAGTGTGATCATGGCTGATCATCCACAATCAGTACCCCCCGTTCCTGCCTTCTCTCCATATCCCCTGACTCCGCTATTTTTAAGAGCCCTATCTAGCTCTCCCTTGAAAGTATCCAGAGAACCGGCCTCCACCGCCCTCTGAGGCAGAGAATTCCACAGACTCGCAAATCTCTGTGAGAAAAAATGTTTCCTCGTCTCCGTTCTAAATGGCTTACCCCTTATTCTTAAACTGTGGCCGCTCGTTCTGGACTCCCCCAACATCGGGAACATGTTTCCTGCCTCTAGCGTGTCCACACCCTTAAGAATCTTATATGTTTCAATAAGATATCCTCTCATCATTCTAAACTCCAGAGTATACAAGCCCAGCCGCTCCATTCTCTCAGCTGGCGCTCCCCATACAACTGCAGAAGGACCTCTTTAAAGCGATTGGTATAGTGCATGGACTGAATTAATTAACTCTATCCCCACCCCATCCCCTCACATACAACATGGCAGCAGAGTATGTGCTACCCACGGAAGCGGACAGGAACGTTAGCTGCAGTCCAATGGACTCTTTCTAGTTTCAGTTCCTGCGTAGAAGCCCTCATCTCAGTTCTAAATAACCTACCTCTTATTCTTAAACTGTAGCCCCTGGTTCTGGACTCCCCCAACATCGGGAACATGTTTCCTGCATTTAGCGTGTCCAATCCCTTAATAATTTTATATGCTTCTATAAGATCCCCTCTCATCCTTTTAAATGCAAGTGAATACAAGCCCATTTGTTCCATTCTTTCATCATGTGACAATCCTGCTATCCCGGGAATTAACCTTGTGAACCTACGCTGCACTCCCTCAATAGCAAGAATGTCCTTCCTCAAATTAGGAGACCAAAACTGCACACAATACTCAGGTGTGGTCTCACTAAGGCCCTGTACAACTGCAGGAAGACCTCTTTGCTCCTAAATTCAAATCCTCTTGTTATGAAGGCTAACGTACCATTAGCTTTCTTCACTGCCTGCTGTATCTGCATGCTTACTTTCAGTGACTGATGTACAAGGACCTCGTTGCACTTCCCCTTTTCCTAATCTGACACCTTCCTGTTCTTGCCACCAAAGTGGATAACCTCACATTTATCCACATTATACTGCATCTGCCATGCATCTGTCCACCCACCCCACCTGTCCAAGTCACCCTGCATCCTCATAGCATCCTCAAATCCACTCAGCTTTGTGTCATCTGCAAATTTACTAATGTTACTTTTAATTCCTTCATCTAAATCATTGATGTATATTGTAAATAGCTGCGGTCCCAGCACCAAGCCTTGCGGTACCCCACTAGTCACCGCCTACCATTCTGAAAGGGACCCGTTAATCCCTACTCTTTGTCTCCTGTTTGACAACCATTTTTCTATCCATGTCAGTTCCCTATCCCCCAGTACCTTGTGCACTAATTTTGCCCACTAATCTCTTGTGTGGGACCTTATCAAAAGTCCAGGTACACTACATCCACTGGCTCTCCCTTATCCATGTTACTTGTTACATCCTCAAAAAATTCCAGAAGATTAGTCAAGCTAGTCTTACGGTCCCACTTGCCCACATTTGGCCCATATCCCTCTAGACCTGTCCAAAAGGCTTTGAAATGCTGCTACGGTACCTGCCTCAACTATTTCCTCTGGTCCATATCCCTCTAAACCTGTCCTATTCATGTATTTTAAATGTTGTTATTGTATCTGCCTCAACTATTTCATCTAGCAGCTCATTTTGTATATCTGCTACCCTCTGTGTGCAAAAGTTGCCCCTCGGGTTCCTATTAAATCTTTTCCTCATTTGTCTTAAACCCATGTCCTCTGGTTCTCAATTTCCCCAATTTCCTGTCCACTGAAAACAGATCCTACAGAATTGCTGCATTCGGGATGAGTAGGGTGGAAGGGAGTGCAGGAGAGTGGAGAAAGATCTGGGGTACTGTCCGAGCTCAATAACCCATAATTATTTTAAATATTCTTGCTTGCCACAGGTTCACAACTTGTACAGTTGTATCAAAGTAGCGGAGGATTTTGTTTCCACTGAACACGTCAAACACTGCTTCCGGCTCACACAGGAATTTAGACACTTGTCTAACACGCACACCAACCATGAAGACAAACTCCAGGTATCTGAATTCTTTCTCTCCAACAGGATTGATTTCAGTGAACAGATTGATGCCTTGCTGTAAATCACACCTATATTAGTTTCTGCAATTAAGTTTAGATTTATTGTAGTCACATGTACCAAGGTACATTGAAAAGCTTTGCTTTGCATGCTAACCAAACAGATGTGATAATACTATGATAAATACAATAAAGTTAAACTCAAATCGCGGTGCGGGGGGGGGGGGGGGTATGGTAGCGTAACGGTAGAACTACTGCCTTAGTGCCAGAGACCCGGGTTTCAACCTGACTACACGAGTTCTCTGTACAGAGTTTGTACATTCTCAATAAACAATAGATAATAGGTGCAGGAGTAGGCCATTCGGCCCTTCAAGCCAGCACCACCATTCAATGTGATCATGGCTGATCATCCCCAATCAGTACCCCCATTCCTGCCTTCTCCCCATATCCCCTGGCTCTGTATTCCCAACTTGACACCATTTAGAGAGTAATCTGCCTTCCTGTTTTTTATACCAAAGTGGATAACATCACATTTATCCACATTAAACTGCATCTGCCCACTCGCCCAACCTCAGATTCAGATTCAGATCAGATTCAATTTTAATTGTCATTGTCAGTGTACAGTACAGAGACAACGAAATGCATTTAGCATCTCCCTGGAAGAGCGACACAGCAAATGATTTGAATAAATAACAATAAGTGTCCGGGGGGGGGTGATTGGCAGTCACCGAGGTACGTTGTTGAGTAGCGTGACAGCCGCCGGAAAGAAGCTGTTCCTGGACCTGCTGGTTCGGCAACGGAGAGACCTGTAGCGCCTCCCGGATGGTAGGAGGGTAAACAGTCCATGGTTGGGGTGAGAGAGGTCCTTGGCGATGCTGAGCGCCCTCCGCAGACAACGCTTGCTTTGGACAGACTCAATGGAGGGGAGCGAGGAACCGGTGATGCGTTGGGCAATTTTCACCACCCTCTGCAATGCCTTCCGGTCGGAGACAGAGCAGTTGCCATACCAAACTGTGATGCAGTTGGTAAGGTTGCTCTCGATGGTGCAGCGGTAGAAGTTCACCAGGATCTGAGGAGACAAATGGACCTTCTTCAGTCTCCTCAGGAAGAAGAGACGCTGGTGAACCTGTCCAAGTCACCCTGCATTCTCATAGCATCCTCCTCACAGTTCTCAAGGGGGGCGGGCCGAAGTCAAACAGAAAATGTTGGAGTAACTCAGTGGGACGGGCAGCATCTCTGGATTCGGCTCGAGACCCTTCTTCAGACTGATGATGTCAGGGGAGTGGGTGGGACAGATATAATATAGTCAGAGACAGTAAGACTGCTGGGAGAAGTGGGAAAGCGGAGGGAATGGGGAGAGAGAGAGAGAGGGAAAGCAAGGGCTACTTGAAATTAGTGAGGTCAATGTTCATACTGCTGGGGTGTAAGCTGCCCAAGCACAACATGAGGTGCTGTTCCTCCAATTTGCGCTGGGCCCCACTCTGACAATAGAGGAAGGCCCAGGACAGAAAGGGTCAGATTGGGAATCTTCTTCGAGTCCGTTGCAATCTCAGATGTCATTCTGCCCATATCTGGCGCAGGTCACAGCTGGTCGGGTCGGGTCGGTTCAGCCAGGTCCTGGGGGCTGCACTGGGGGGCTTCGTCACACTCCAGTAGGTGGGACATTGTCTGTACTGCTCCACAGCTGCATGTGTCTTCTGCCTGGAAGTTCCATGCTTTCATAGGTGCTTTGCACCTCCCCTGCCCCACTCGTAATCTGTTGAGGGTCTTCCAGGTTGGCCATGGGAGGTCGTGCCCGCTGGCGAGGCATTCAGTCGGAGTGATTCCTCTCTCCATCCAGTCGTGGGCTCGTGTGTTGGGCTGGGAATGGGAGGGGGAGTTAAAGTGCTGGGCACCCGGGAGATCGGGTAGGTTAAGGTGGACTGAGCCCTGTTTCTGTGCTCTGTCTCTAAACTGACTAAACTAAATGCAATAAATAGAACAAAGAGGAAAACACAGTGTATGCTTTCAAGTGATGGACGCAAAATGCTGACGTAAGTCTGCAGGTCCGGCAGCTTCCCTGGAGAACGTTGCAACCCGAAACGTCACCTATCAATGTTCTTCAGAGATGCTGCCCAACCCGTGATGTTTGGTGGCCAGGTGGGAAAGAGGAGACCACAAGGTCTTGGCGTTGTGTCATTACTGAAAGTAGCAGTAGCTGAAGGTGAAAGCAGTGATTGCTTTAAAGCTCTGTCATTTCCAGAAATAAGCTTAGAATCGGGAAGATAATGGGAAGACAGAAAAGGAACTGTATGTGTGATGTCTTCTCTCTCAGCAAAAACGTGTACGTTCCTGGTGATCCGCTGACCTCCACACAGCTACCGGAGAAATTATTTTACAGTTGTGCTGGATGCGGACGTAGATAATGGCCCCGAACACGTCACCACTCGTGGAGACGTCCACCCTGTCCCCACTGTCCCAAATCCCCAGATCACTTTACAAATTATAGGAGTAAAAATTAGGCCATTCGGCCCATCGGGTCTACTCCGCCATTCAATCATGGCTGATCTCTGCCTCCTAATCCCATTTTCCTGCCTTCTCCCTATAATAACCCTTGAGACCCGTTCTAATCAAAAATTTACTGGGGAAATCAGACAATAGTAATGGCTGTTGAATAGGATGTTATAGGACAGGTTAGATGCAGGAAAAAATGTTCCCCATGTTGGGGGAGTCCAGAACCAGTGGTCACAGTTTGAGAATAAGGGGTTGGTCATTTAGGACTGAGATGAGGGGAAACTTTTTCAGACAGAAAGTTGTGAATTTGTGGAATTCTCTGCCCAGAAGGCAGTGGAGGCCAATTCACGATGTTTTCAAGAGAGAGTTAGATAGAGCTCTTAGGGCTAATGGAATGAAGGGATATGGGGTGAAAGCAGGAACAGGGTACTGATTCTGGATGATCAGCCATGATCTTATTGAATGGCGGTGCTGGCTCGAATGGCCGACTCCTGCACCTATTTTCTATGTTAAAAATGCCAGCTATATAAAGTCTGATACTTGAGTGAGTGGTGATTCAGCCAGTGCACTTTTTCAACATATCAAGTAGGGAGTAGGTAGTTGAGGAGGTACTATCGCAACGTTTAAGAAACATTTAGGCAGGTATAGGATAGGTTTAGAGATTCCTTCTTTATGTCTACAAAGCCCTTAACGGGCTTGCCCCCACCTATACCAAAAGCCTGCTCACCCACCACACCACCTCCAGGTCCCTCAGATCGGCCGACTTGGGGTTACTGAACATCCTTTGCGGTTGCAGCTCCTAGACTGTGGAACAGCATCCCTCTTCACATCAGAACTGCTCCCCTCCATCGACTCCTTTAAGTCGAGACTTAAAACTCATCTTTACTCTCAAGCCTTCCTTGACGTCCTCTGAGGGAGGGCTACATGTATGTATTTATGTATGTACTCAATCTATGAACCACTGTTGTATAACGTTAGTACCTCCACCAATGTAAAGCACTTTGGCCAACGAGAGTTGTTTTTTAAATGTGCTATAGAAATAAAAGTGACTTGACTTGACTAGAGGGATATAGGCCAAATGCAGGCAGGTGGGACTAGTTTAGATGGGGCATGTTGTTCGGTGCGGTCAAGTGGGGCCAAAGGGCCTGTATCTACGCTGTATGACTCTTAAGTTCTGGTCATCAATATTTTATTAAGGCTGCATTTATTTAAACAATTTCAATAACTGATATGGTTTGATGTAAACCCATTGATTAATAACAAGTTATTGCCATACAGCACTGAAACAGGCCATTCGACCCATCCCATGCCAACCAAGCTCCCCCTTCTACACTAGTCCCACCTGCCCACATTCTCTATACCTTCCCTGTCCACACACCTGTCCAAATGTCTTTTAAATATTGTCAACTACCTCCCATGGCAGTTCATTCCATATGCCCACTACCCTTAAAGTTTAAAACTAATTTTGTCTTTGGGGAGCAATACATTTGTTGCTAATCATAATCCTGTGCTCTTTGTTTGTGTGCAGGTGAAGAATATAATCTACCATGCAGTGAAAGATGCTGTTGCGATGTTAAGAGCTCACGAGTCCAGTCTTCTGAAGACCCAAGGGTGATGTCTACAATTCTGACTGTAAACTGGTCTCTTGGGGCAAACCTGGACTCATCCATGGACTAAATCTTAACAACATCTTTCAAAGACTGACTTGTTCAAGGAGGCTACACAGCATCCTTGGGTTACACCGGCTGATCTAGAAAACTTGTACTTTATCCGTGATACTTTGTAAAACTGAGCAGCAAGGATGTTCTCTATAATTCAACGTCATTTTGCTCACGAGCACATCCTAATTTTCAGCTAAACCGGTTAAAACTAGTCCAAATTTGTTTTGTTCTGCCCATCCGGTATTTATTCCCTTGGCTCCGTGATCTACCTTGGAATTGTTTGGAAAATAGTTCTCTGGGGTTTGCCCACTGAAGACCAGGTGAAGCAGTAGAAGGGTTGTCCACTGTCTTCCATATTGAGCCTGGTGTAGTTGGCAATATCCTATTAGTGTGTTTCTTGTCTAGTTACAAAACAAATTTCCAGATGTTATTAGTGCTTCAGCAAAGTTACCCGAGAATCGAGAGTTAATCGTCTTTGTGGTCGTGGATGCAGTTCTATACAATATCCAGCTGAATCTGTACTCTTATCCCCACAGTGAGTTCTAAATGGAAGATGTTTGTTGGTTCATACTATCTTGTATCGTTCTATTAATGCGGGAATCACATTGGTTTGTTGCCTAACTTTGGCAAGAATGTTATGTTTAGCAAGAGTTCATTCTTTGAAAAGCAGGTAAGTGAAATCACCTAATAATTGGATTCACAGAGTTGGAACTATTTAAATTCAGTATAAGCTTAGGCAATGAGTGCACATTTTCCATTCTTGGATTTCTCTTGTTTAGTTTGGGGAATGTAGTATCTTGTCCAACACATTTCAAATCCTAGGACTCCTGAGAGTTTTGAAGTACTTCCTAACTGATTTTGTGCTTTTGTTACGACTGTTCAGAGTTTATTGTGAAATATGCAAGTGCATGTAGATAAGAATTCTAAATTGTGACAATATTCACTGCACTACAGTGCCCTCCATAATGTTTGCGACATTGACCCATCATTTATTTATTTGCCTCTGTACTCCACAATTTGAGATTTGTAATAGGAAAATGCACATTGTTGACAATGGTTAAAGTGCACATGGTCAGATTTTAATAAAGGCCATTTTTATACATTTTGGTTTCACCATGTAGAACTTACGGCAGTGTTTATACATAGTCCCCTCCATTACAGGGCACCATATTGTTTGGGACACAGCAATGTCATGTATAGTATTTTGTTGCATATCCTTTGCATTCCAATGACTGCTTGAGGTCTGTGATTCATGGACATCACCAGTTGCTGGGTGTCTTCTCTGGTGATGCTCTGCCAGGCCTGTATTGCAGCCATCTCTAGCTTGTGCTTGTTTTGGGGGCTAGTCCCCTTCAGTTTTCTCTTCAGCATATAAAAGGTAGGTTTCAGATCAGGTGATTTACTTGGCCACTCAAGAATTTATCATTTTTTAGCTTTGAAAAACTTCTTTGTTGCTTTATCAGTCTGTTTGGGATCATTGTCTTGCTGTAGAGTGAATCACCGGCCAATGAGTTTTGAGGCATTTGTTTGAACTTGAGCAGATAGGATGTGTCTATACACTTCACAATTCATTATGCTACTACCATCAGCGGTTGATCATCAATGACGCAAAGTGAGCCAGTACCTTCAGCAGCCATACATGCCCAGGCCATAACACCCCCACCACCGTGTTTCACAGATGAGATGGTATGCTTTGGATCTTGGGCAGTTCCTTCTCTCCCCCATACTTTGCTCTTGCCATCACTCTGATATAAGTTAATCTTCGTCTCATCTGTCCACAATACCTTTTTTCCAGAAATGTGGTTGCTATTTTAAGCAAACTGCAACCCGGCCATGCTATTTTTGCAGCTAACCAGTGGTTTGCATCTTGCAGTGTAGCCTCTGTATTTCTGTTCATGAAGTCTTCTATGAACAGTGGTCATTGACAAATCCACACCTGATTCCTGAAGAGTGTTTCTGATCTGTCGGACAGGTGTTTGGGGATTTTTCTTTATTACAGAGAGCATTCTTCGGTCATCAGCTGTGGAGGTCTTCCGTGTCCTGCCAGTCCCTTTGCGATTAGTAAGCTCACCAGTGCTCTCTTTCTTCTTAATGATGTTCCAACAGTTGATTTTGGTAAGCCTAAGGTTTGGCTGATGTCTCTAACAGTTTTATTCTTGTTTCTCAGTCTCATAATGGCTTCTTTGACTTTCATTGGCACAACTTTGGTCCTCATGTTGATAAACAGCAATAAACGTTTCCAACGGTGATGGGAAGACTAGAGGAAAGACTAGGTGCTGAGATCCCTCTTATACCTGCATTAAGGAGGCAATTAAACACACCTGAGCAATTACAAACACCCGTGAAGCCATGCGTCCAAGACATTATGGTGCCCTGAAATGGGGGGGACTATGTATAAACACAGCTGTAATTTCTACATGGTGAAACCAAAATGTATAAAAATGGCCTTTAATAAAATCTGACAATGTGCACTTTAACCATGTGATTTTTTCTATTACAAATCTCAAATTGTGGAGTACAGAGGCAAATAAATAAATTATGGGTCTTTGTCCCAAACATTATGGAGGGCACTGTATGGGGTTGCAGGTTCTACTGATGTGTGGGTTTCCTTAACAATATAGGCATCACAATAGGCAAACATATTACATTATTGGAGACATTTGTTTTCCAAATTACTGCATAGTGATTGTGACTCCAAACCTATTCCCATTCTGAGTAGTTTATTCCAACTTGACAGTAATTTTCATCCACTTTGCTTTGAAACATACTTGTTGAAATTGAGAGCACGTTTTATAGTCTGTGTACCAATGAACAAAGGCCTTGTTTCTCTGTAAAATTTGAAGATGGTTCTAATCAACTATTTTTTAAAGCTACTATAAAACTTTCAAAGTAAATGAAATCCCAGTCATTGGTATTTCAATAACTTTGATTACTCAGGACATACTCAGGAATGTTTGTGTAGGTTTTGTTTTCTTTGTACATTTTACTATGTTTTGTGGTTTAAACGCAGAGCATCGAAGTTGGTCTGAAAATAACAAGTTAAATAATAGAATTGTTTAGATGGTTAGGCAATATTTGTACAACAATGTGATTTTTACACGATGTGCTTTTGTTCAGAGTTTATTGTGAAATATGCAAGTGCATATAGATAAGAATTCTAAACTGTGACAATATTCACTGCACTATATACTTGCAGATTCTACTGATGTGTGGGTTTCCTTAACAATGTTGATATCACACCAGGCAAACAAATTACATTATTACATTCCGTCTGAAGAAGGGTCTCGACACGAAACGTCACCCATTGCTTCTCTCCAGAGATGCTGCCTATCCTGCTGAGTTACTCAGGTATTTTGAGTTCACCTGCCATTCCTGCTCGGGAACAAACATGCAGCAGACATATCAGTTAAAAGTCCTATGTTAGTTTTGGACTTTGCTTTAGACTTTGGAGATACAGCACGGAAACAGGCCTGACGTGTCTGCACCAATCAGGGCGTGCACTAGCACTAGTGACAGCTTACAATTTTTTACCAAAGCCAATAAACCTACGAACCTGCACAACTGGGTGACATTTCGGGCCGAGACCCTTCTTCAGGCTGATGTCAGGGGAGTGGGTGAGATAGAATGTAGTCGGAGACAGTAAGGCTGGCGGGAGAAAAGGGAGAGAGGGAAACAAGGACTACTTGAAGTTAGAGAAGTCAATGGTCATACCGCTGGGGTGTAAGATACTCAAGCTAAATATGAGGTGGTGTTCCTCCAATTTGCGCTGGGCCTCATTCTGACAATGGAGGAGACCCAGAGAGAAAGGTCAGATTGGGAATGGGAAGGGAAGTTAAAGTGCTGAGCAACTGGGAAATCGGGTAGGTCAAGGCGGATTGAGCGGAGGTGTTCAGCGAAACGATCGCCGAGTCTGCGTTTGGTCTTACTGATATACAGGAGTTGACACCTGGTACAGCGGATACAGCAGATGAGGTTGGAGGAGGTGCAAGTGAACCTCTGCCTCACCTGGAAAGATTTGGGGTCCTTGGATGGAGTCGATGGGGTAGGTAAAGGGACAGATGTTGCATCTCCTGCGGTTGCAGGGAAAAGTACCTGGGGAGGGGGGTGGTTTGGGTGGGAATGGACGAGTTGACCAAAGAGTTGCGGAGGGAACGGTCTCTTAATTTCAGAGTTAAATAAAAAACAGTGCTGGAGGAACTCAGCAAGCTAGGAGGCATCTGTGGAGGGAATGAATTAGGAGTTTTGGGCCAGGGTTCTTCTTCAATAGGAAGGATTCCAGCTTCTTAACCCCAAGCACCGTGGTAGATCCAACACTTACAAAAATAATCCGCTCTGATCTTTGGCAGTTCAAAAGCGGCGAAGGAAAATTAAAAATCCCACACCCTCCCGTCTTCCCCGCCAGTGATGTGATGGATGCGGGGGTCTGGACCAATCGCTGACAATGTCTCGGACATATCCCGTCCCTGGAGACGTCATGTCTGTTGTTTGGCTTTTCGGTGTCCATTCGGTATCTTGGCTTCCACTTGTTAGTTTCAACTTCTCGTCCTTCGTCCGTCTGCACACGGTGGGTGATATTAAGGTCTGGTGCTCGTCTGTGGGGTCCTGGCCCAAGGATAAGTAGGTCAGAATTGTCTCCTGGCCTCAGCCTGGTAGTGGTCAGCGCGCCAGACTACCACGGCACCTCCTTTTTCGGCAGGTTTGATTATCAAGTTGGGGTTGCTGCAGAGTGAGAGAAGGGCTGTACGTTCCCCGGGTGGGGGGGGTGGAAAAGTTGAGGTGATTGATGTCCCGCCGGCAGTTGGAAATGACAAGGTCTAAAGAGGGTAGAGGGCCATCCGCGGGAGTCCAAGAGGAGGGGGTCCGATTGAGAGGGGCATCACCATGGTAAAAAGCCAAGAGGCAGAGGCGACAGAAAAAGAGCTTGTTGACGTGGGGGCGGAGGGGAACAAAGGTGAGGCCTCTTGCTGAGGACAGACCGTTCAGTATCAGAAAGGGGGAGGTCAGAGGGGGTGGTGAACACACGGCAAGGGTGGAGGGGTCGCAGGTTAATTCACACTTTGTTCCCATGGCAGCTGAACAGCGCCTCAATTCACTTGAGTAGATTACAACTCTAATGTGTTCTCCAACCATTCCCCCTGGCTTTTCCTCTCCCCCCCCCACCTCTCATACCACACTAGGACACAAACCCATTCCTTCCCCTCCATCCTGATTTTGCAATTCACAACCGTTCAACCGTCACACAATTGACAATAGGTGCAAGAGTAGGCCCTTTGTGCCATCACCTTTTTGCCTTTTCATTTCTGACCTTTCAAACCATCTGCTGAATAGTTCTGACCCAAAACATCACCTATCCATATTCTGCAGAGCTGATGAGTTATTCCAGCACTTTGTGTTTTTTTGTAATCCAGCATCTGCGGTTCATTATTTCTACTTGGTTTAGTTTAGAGATAGTGTGGACATTGTCCACTGAGTCTGCGCCAACCAGCGATCCCCACACACTAACCTATCCTGCGCACACCAGGGACAATTTACTGAAGCTGATTAGCCTACAAACGTGTACCTCTGTGGAGTGTGGGAGGAGAACGTACAAACTACAGACAAGCACCCATAGTCAGGATCATGCTGGTGGTGTAAGTCAGCAACGCCACCATGCCTCCCATCTTGCTTCTTTTTACAATGTCCTCGTGGATACATTTTTGAATGCCTGCTTATCCATTTGGCCATATTTACTGTTGTTCGGAAAGCAGCACGGTGCTTTGTATGAATGAAAGTTACAAAGACTTGAAACATTACTACATTTCACAATCTAAGTGTATAAAGCACATCTTTGAAGTTGCACTAAACATTTATAACTTTGCTTCTGCAAACTGTAATTGCAGTAAAACAATACAGCAGAGATCATTCCTTTTCTTTGCATCCCTATTTAATTACTACGGTGAAACAAGTTTTTGTATAATTAGAATGTTATTATTGACATTGAATTGCAGTTCCACAGAAGTCTAGTACAATTAGTTCATTCCTAAATATCTCAAACAAAAACACCCCAATAAATCCATCTTGTTTTATTTTAAGACGAAGAACAGCAACTGTCTAAACTGATGGTGGCACTGTAATTAAAGTAGTGTATCATCAAAGTTGCACTTAAAGGTATTTCCAGGCTGATTTGAATTGCCTGTTCTAGTGAGAATTGTCTCTACAGTCAATTAAACTGCAATCCATTTCAGGAACATTTACCAAAATGGGTTGTTCTGTATGCACAGAGAGACCCTTATCCCTACATTAAAGAATGCAAAATCATATTTAATGGTTATAAAGTAGTCCTGGTCAACCCACATCATAATCTTTTTGTTCACTTTTATTACTGAAGAATTGCTGAAATTCATAACTGTACTTGAATATTGATGGAGAACTTGGTTATCATCCATATGTACAAAAAAATGGAAAAAGTACTAGTCGGGATGCTAGTACTTTCGACGGACTCTGATCTTTAGAAGGGAGCAAACATTTATATAATATAACGGGATAGCTGTAACTAACTGGCCAAAGACAGAAACATTACAGTGCCCATCTCAAATTTCAAATAGGGTTGTTTTAAAGTTCCAACAATTTTAATTGTTTTGACAGTTTCAACTGTTTTATCTCGGACGCTGGAGGACTCCAAACACATACCTAAGGGTGCCATTTGAAGCCACAAATGGCAATATTAAAAACTAGAGGCAGGAAATATAAGACTTGAGTTTTCACTGCATCAACCAAAACATTCTTTTACAACTCAAATATACAATTATTAGGTAATATAAAGGATATTTTCCCACCATGGGTTGTTGGTTATAACAGGATAATCTCTGTAAAGTTTATGGAGTATTCCTTCACTATAATAAGGCCACTTACAAAAAAAAGTTTACATTCTTCAACAATTTCATTTAAACAAAAACAAACCATAAACAGTAACCCTCATCCCCCCCCCCCCCAGTTAAGTCTGGGAATTGTAAAGACATTAGTGCTGAAACTATACTGAATAATAAAGTAGTCAAAGGTTTTGACAGCGACCGAGAAATGGTTTAGCATAATGGGAGAAATGACTTGCAAGTGTAGTTTTGTTCTTCTTGGGAAGCTTACTTTGTACAAATTGAACACTACCTATGTTTTACGCAGAAAATATAGACTTTGGTATTGGCATGAAGAGGGAAAGAGGTATGGAAACCATCTCATACTCCACAGCAACATAATTCGAGTGGGAATATACAGCCAAGATATTTTACACAGATCAACTCCGGAGTGCTGCCAGCCGCGACTGCATTTCTTCAATTTCCTCCTCTGCCTCGCCTTCATCTGATGCAGCCGTGGCCCCTTTTAGTTCCGGCTCTGGCTCTGGCAGAGCATCCGTGACTTTGCTGGGAGCTTTCCCAAGAGCACCTGAAAATAAAAATAAAGGGAATGTATAAAATCTATCATGATTTGTCAATACTCGATGTTACAGCAGAAGACTGTTAAATCGAGGTTCTGTTCGTCCAATACTGCTCAGATTGCATTTCTGCTCTCAGTAACCTGACAACTGAGACCTTTTGCCAGAGCAGATGCAGAATGCAAACTACCAAGACTCACTGAACGGGGGAAAAAGTGATGGTGTAACTCAGTGGGACAGGAGACATACGTGTGGGAAATGGACGGAAAACATTTTGGTCTGGACCTTTTCTCAGATTGCCACTGATTTTGGCAAATCAGTTCATAAACCAGTACGTAATCATTGGATGCAATGTTTGCATCACAGCAAGGGCAAGCTAGCTAGAAATTCTCACCCTAATCGTTGATAATATCAGCTAAATGACAGCAGTATTTTCATTAAATTGTTCCCCCCAGGCCATGAACTGCTCAAATAATTTCTACTATCCTATTTGAAGGATGCAATCAGTGGGTATTTTAAAACTACGAGATAGAACATTTCTGAGAATAACACAAAAATCTAAAGGAGATTTCAATACTATTAAAGATATTAAACATACACACTGGGTTTAATTTACCTGCAGTGACTTCAAAAAGTATTTTGTCAATTTCCATCTCCGCTGCTTCTTCCATTTCATCTTCATCTTCCATACTCTCAAAGGTATCCTCCAGCATCTCATCAATAATCCCTGCCTGCAGACAGCAAACGCACACACACAAATTATTCAACATTTGAAGCATCGACACCTCAGGTTTAAGAAACTATTTATTCAGATTGCAAGACTGAAGAATGCCCTAATTCTTGTTCCAATAAAACATGCATCTGAAACATTGTCAGGGTTTCGCTAAAGATGTTGACATATCTCCAACCGTCAGATTCAGATTTGCGGTGATTTTCATTTTTGCTAGCAAGACCACTGCTTATTGCCCACCCATCAAAGTGGTGAAATGTTGGGCAAGAGGCTCCAGGATTTTGATCCAGCAAAGATCCAAGTAGTGATATGTTTTCAAATCAGGACGCATCCACCTGCTGCTCTTGGTTTAATGGTAGTGCTCAGGAGATGCTCCCTGAACCGCCTGGGCAATAGGGTGAATGCACAGTTTTTTTTCCCCCCCAATGTAGGGGAATCAAGAACTAGTGGGCCTAGGGTTAAGGTGAGAGGGAAATTATTTAATAGGAATGCAAGGAGCAGCTTTTGACCACACAGGCGGCGGTGGGTATGTGGAATGAGTTGCCAGAGGAAATAGTTGAGGCAGGTACTATGGTTAGAATATCGGTACATGGACAGGAAAGATTTAGAGAGATACAGACCAAACACAGGAAAATGGGTCTAGCTTCGATGGAGCATCTTGGTCACCTAAAAACCCGCTCGCCTTTGGGATGTGGGAGGAGATCCGTATGGTCACAGAGAGAACATGCAAACTGCACAGAGACAGTAGCGACAGTCAGGATCAAACCAAGGCTGTGAGGCACCAGTTCTACCAGCTGTGCCACCCCCTTGAACTTGTAATGGCAAGAGTCTTATATTGTCACGTCCCAGATAGAACAATGAAATTCTTACTTACAGCAGCACAACAGAATATATAAACATAGTACTCTCTGAACTATATAATAAACAAGAAATAAAAGTTCTGTATAAGGTCTATATGTGTATATATATAGAACCACACATTCAAACAAACAAAAATAGTGCCCCATAGTCAATGCAGTTGAGAGCTTATTTGGAGGTTATTATATTTAATAACTAGGGAAGCTGCTGCTCCTGAACCAGGACGTTACAGTTTTCAGGCTCCTTAATCTTCCCAATGGCAAGATATGAAAGTGTGGCCAGGGTGGTGTGGGTCTCGGATGATGATTTTTGAGGCAGCGACTCCTGTAAATTCCTTCGATGCTGGGGAGGTCAGAACCCGTGACGGACTGGGCAGTGTTCACCACTTTTGCAGTCTTGTTACATATTCAAGTTAAAGTAGGCCACGACCAATACACTGGAGTTTTATCTCTCACCTTCATCATTTCTTTGGACAGATCTCTCATGGTGGCTTGAATTTCAGGAATCTTTACTAAATTCTGCATGGCTTTCATCACTTCAGTACTCTTGTCTAAGGCGCCAGTGACTCTTGCTACAGCTACGAAAGGAAGGCAAGAAATCAAATTTAAAAACTGAAGACAGTAATAAACACTATTTATGACCATTTCATTTTGACTTGCACAGCACTTTAGTCTTCAGTGCTTCTGTTAAATTAGAGGCTCAAGCCTCAATTCGGTGGCAGCTCAAAATAAATTGATCAGCAAGGTCTGAAAGCTGGAAATGGAACCAAGTGGATTACTCATGCAGTGCAATTGCAGAAGTGTTGGGAATTGCACCAAGATGCATGAGTAATAATTCCTGATTTATGGTAGTGAGGGGAGGTAACCTGGTGCTTCCCCACTCTTGAGTCTGGAGAAATATGAGGTCAGGCAAAACCTTGAGGGAACAGAGGTAGGTGATTGGACACTGTTGTTACACTTGATAACTTTCCCAACAATTATTAAATATCGAAAATAGGTGCAGGAAGAGGCCATTCGGCCCTTCAATATGATCATGGCTGATCATTCAGAATCAATACCCTGTTCCTGCTTTCTCCTCATTTCCCTTGATTTCCTTCGCCCTAAGAGCTATATCTAACTCTTGAATAATCAGTCTGAAGAAGGGTTTCGGCCCGAAACGTTGCCTATTTCCTTCACTCCATTGATGCTGCTGCACCCGCTGAGTTTCTGCAACACTTTTGTCTATCTCCCTTGAATAAATAATGTTCTATATGCACAGTTACCATCCGCCCACCAACCCCCCCCCCCACCTCATCTTGTTTATCAGATTCCATGATCTGCAGCCCTATGTTCACTTATCTCCTTTCAGCTTTCGTTCCTTTCTCCTATATTCCCCCACCTAAGTCCATCAGTAAATCAATGCCTCTGACATCCTCCTGCTGCTTTCCAGATCTTGCCCTACCCTTACCCCCTCACCTCTTTACACTTGTTCTCTACCACGTTTCAAAACATTGCCATCTACCACCCTCTACAGACTGCCTGGCCAGTGTGTTTTTTTTTTGCTGCAGATTCCAGCATCTGCAATGTCTCACATCCCCTAAATAACTTGGGTGCCCTCGTCAAGGAATGAATAGCATCGTCGTATCTGTTGAACAACCAGGAACATCGATTTGCAATAGTGCTTCCCAGAAAGGACAATCAAAGGGACCAGCACCAGGGCGCAAATCTCTCAAGGAACGAGATTAATCTCTCCAAACTAAACTTGTGACAATAAACTGACCTTGAAACTTTGAAACTAGAAAAACAGCAATAATATAATCTGATAATTTCAGATGACCTTAACTTCATCAGCCACAGTATTTTATCTGTACAGTTAATTTATAAAATGTGAAAATAAACAGGAAAAATCAAATTACTTGGAAATGTTATAGTTAAGTCTGAATGAAGAAGAGATCATAGAGAAAGTGAACTTCAACAGTGCGCAAATGTAACAGGCCCACAGCAGAGAACAATATATTATTTGCCAGGTTGGCATATTACTGAGATTTCTGGTACAATGCCAACAGCTTACCTAGTTGGTTCTTCATACTCATAAGGACAGAATTCATTTGTGCTTTTGAAGCATACAATTTGCTCACAGCCTTCTTTGATCGAACAATTTCTTTTGCTAAAATAATGCAAACATCCTTTTGACCCTTCTTTGCAGCATCTTTCACAGACCTCTTTACTTTCTCCTCTTCTCTCTGAATATCTAACAAACAAAAAGCGTAGTTATAAATAGGGTTAGGGAAACTTTAGAAGGATATGGGACAAACGCGAGCAAATGCTTTCCAGTTTAAATGGGACACCATGGTTGACACGGACAAGTTGGGCCAAAGTGCCAGCTTCTGTGCGGTATTACTCTACGACTCTAAAGAGGAGTCTTTCCAAATGCCTAAAAAAATGTAATTCTCAACAAGGTATAATTATCATAGCCAAGTGAATATGGCAAACATTTTATAACCTTTATATCCAAGATCCCATGATCAACAGGGATGACTGGGTTAACGTATAACGAGCATTTGACTGCTCTGGGCCTGTACTCGCTGAAATTTAGAAGGATGAGGAAGGATCTCATGGAAACTTACCATAAAATCAAAGGCATTGATCATAATCATACTTTATTAGCCAAGTATGTTTTGCAACATACAAGGAATTTCATTTGCGATACATTCATACCAATAAACAGCAACAGAACACACAAAATACATTTTAACATAAACATCCACCACTGTGACTCCTCCACATTTCTCACTGTGATGGAAGGCGAAAAAAAGTTTAATCCGTC
The DNA here is from genome assembly GCA_963514005.1 of Raja brachyura. Next base: position 21,623,222 of record OY740781.1, on the reverse strand, counting down.
AGGGCCATCAAGCTCCCGCATCGGGGGGGGGGGGGGGAATCTCAGCTCCCCCACGCCGGGCGATCTGACCCGGGGACGGGGCTGGTCAAAACCCTCTGCACTGTTTGACGCTCCCGACATCAGTCTCTATCCGAGACAGCGAGCTCCTCGATGGAGAAATCCGCAGGTTGGAGCATCGATCCCAGGCAAGGGATTAGCTCCGATGGTAAGTCCACGTCCCCACAGTGGGGCTTAAAGTCAATCCCGATCCGTGATGTTAGGCCGCAGGGCGGCCGGATATACAATTTGGAAAACAATCGCATCTCCGGCAAGGTAACAGATTGAAAAACAGTTTCCCCCGACCCCCTACATAAAACAAACCAGAGAACATTAACACATACTTTTAAAACACACAAAAAAAAAAATTTAAGCCGAAAAGGCAGACAGATTGTTGGCGAGGCTGCCATCGTGCGGTGCCCCCTGGTGGTTATCACATCCACTTGATAGAGTGGATGTGAAGAGGATGATTCTACTAGTGGGAGAGCCTAGGCCGGAGGGCACAGCCTCAGAATAAAAAGACGTACCTTTAGAAAGGAGATGAGGAGAAATTTCTTTAGCTAGAGGGTGGCGAATCTGCGGAATTCACTGCCATAGCTGTAGCAGCCGTCTTTGGGTATTTTTAAAGTGGGGATTTATAGGTTCTTGATCGGTAGGGGTGTCAGGAGTTACAAGGAGAAGGCCGAAGAATGGGGTTGAGAAGGAGAAATAGATCAGCCATGATTGAATGGCGGAGCAGACTTGATGGGTTGACTCCTTCAGTGCTATGCTAGAGTGCTGGCCGAGATTGTAAATTAAAAATCACAAGACCAACAACCCCACCTGCTTCGAAACATAGAAAATAGGTGCAGGAGTAGGCCAATTGGCCCTTCGAGCCGTACTCAGTATTCTGCACCTGCCTTCTCTCCATACCCCCTGATCCCTTTAGCCACAAGGGCCACATCTAACTCCCTCTTAAATATAGCCAATGAACTGGCCTCAACTACCTTCTGTGGCAGATAATTCCACAGATTCACCACTCTCTGTGTGAAAAATGATTTTCTCATCTTGTTCCTAAAAGACTTCCCCCTTATCCTTAAAATGCGACCCCTTGTTCTGGACTTTCCCAACATCGGGAACAATCTTCCTACAAGTGAAGTATATCCAGTCTTTCTTCATATGGAAGTCCTGCCATTCCAGGAATCAGTCTGGTGAACCTTCTCTGCACTCCCTCTATGGCAAGAATGTCTTTCCTCAGATTAGGAGACCAAAACTGTACACAATACTCCAGGTGTGGCCTCACCAAGACCCTGTATTAGAGCAGGCAGTAGAACCTCCCTGCTCCAGTACTCAAATCCTTTTGCTATGAATGCCAACATATCGTTTGCTTTCTTCACTACCTGCTGCACCTGCATGCCTACTTTCAATGACTGGTGTACCATGACACCCAGGTCTCGTTGCATCTCCCCTTTTCCTAATCGGCCACCATTTAGATAATAGTCTACCTACCTGTTTGTGCCCCCAAAGTGGATAACCTCATTTTATCCACATTATACTGCATCTGCCATGCATTTACCCACTCACCCAACCTATGCAAGTCACCTTGCAGCCTCCTCACAGCTAACACTGCCCGCCAGCTTTGTGTCATCCGCAAACTTGGAGATGTTGCATTCAATTCCCTCATCCAGATCATTAATATATATTATAAATAGCTGGGGTCCCAGCACTGAGCGTTGCGGTACCCCACTAGTCACTGCCTGCCATTCTGAAAATGACCCATTTACTCCTACTCTTTGCTTCCTGTCTGCCAGCCAGTTCTCTATCCACCTCAATACTGAACCCCCAATACCGTGTGCTTTAAGTTTGTATACTAATCTCTTATGTGGGACCTTGTCGAAAGCCTTCTGAAAGTCCAGATATAACATATCCACTGGTTCTCCCTTATCCACTCTACTAGTTACATCCTCGAAAAATTCTATAAGATTCGTCAGACACGATTTACCTTTCATAAATCCGTGCTGACTTTGTCCAATGATTTCACCACTTTCCAAATGTACTGCTATCCCATCTTTAATAACTGACCCTAGCATTTTCCCCACTACCAAAATTATCACTAATGCATCCACTATTTTTGGGGCTACTTCCTTAAGTAGTCTGGGATGCAGCCTATCTGGCCCTGAGGATTTATCGGCGTTTAATCCATTCAATTTACCTAACACCACTTCCCGGCTAACCTGGATTTCACTAAGTTCCTCCATCTCATTTGACCCCCGGTCCCCTGCTATTGCCGGCAGATTATTTATGTCTTCCTTAATGAAGACAGAACCAAAGTAGTTATTCAATTGGTCTGCCATGTCCTTGTTCCCCATTAACTTAACTTAAGGCTGGGTGTGCTTGCTCGAGTCAGGTTAAAAACCAACAGCTGACTTGTAAGTGACTTTCATGAATAAGGAGACCAATACTACGCACAGTACTCAAGATGTGCACATATAAATTAAGTATAACTGCTCAATTACAATTAGTTTCCCCAGCTTTAAATACTTAATATTTTGCCAGCTCTCTCAATAACCCAAGAATCTACATACAAGCCCTGTCATTGAAAAATTGCTTAAGTATATCTAGATTTCCACATTGCCACTCTAAGTTTCTGTAATATATAAAGTGAAACTTATTACAGTAAACCTTTGGTTTAATGGACCTCTTTATAACAGATTTTGGTTAGAGCGGATGGAGCTGCTGATGCCATCGTGATTCGCACTGCCTTCCCAGCCCGGTCTACTGACATCACACCGGCTCGCAAGATGCACCAGCAAGCCCTTCTCCACCCATGGCATGGTCCAATTGATGCGGCTGTTGTTGCGACTCACATCGTAGCATACAGAAACAGCATTTTCTTTAGGTCGCTGCCACCGGCTGGACACACTAGGTCATCGCGGGGCTCCACTCCCACCTGCTGCTGCTTCTTCCTGTCCGCTCGTCGCTTCGTCCACTCGGCCTCTTCCCCATCTCCCTGCCTCACCCCCCCCCCCCCCCCCCCCACCTCCTACTCCTCCCGTCACTTTGTCCACTCAGCATCTTCTTTGTCTTTCACCCCTAGAATCCCCAACGTACTCAACCAGTAACTGGTGAGAGGGGAGGGAGCCCCAGGATGACTGAGAGCATCCTGTCGGTACCGGCGACCTAAAGAAAGCATGTCCGGTTCGTAGTGGCAGCCTGAAGAAAGCGGGTCCTCACAGCCGCATCAACGCGGTGAAGAAGTGCTCGCTGCTCCAGACCAGCGGCATTGGCGCTCAATGTTAAGGTACAGTTCAGTTTATTTTATTGTCACGTGTATTGAGGTACAGTGAAAAGCTTTTGTTATGTGCTAACCAGTCAATGGAAAGACAATACATGATTACAATCGAGCCATTTGCAGTGTACAAATACATGATAAAGGAATAACACTTAGTGCAAGGTAAAGCCGATCAAAGACAGTCCAAGGATCACCAATGAGGTCGATGTGAAATGACACAAAGTGCTGGAGTAACTCAGCAGACTGAATCCGTCCGAAGGGTCCCAACGTCGCCTTACAATTGTACTCCTGAGATGCTGCCTGAGCTGCAGAAGTACTCCAGCATTACTTTTGTGAATTAACCACCACCTGCAATACTTTGTTTCAACTACATAAAATGATCAATCCTTACTGGGTTATAGTAGACAATCGGCAATAATGGACACCATTTTCCTCCCCCCCCCCCATTACAGAAAATGAGAGGGTTTTTTTTCACTCACCTCGAATTTGTCTGTCAATCACTCTCATTTCCTTTCTTATTTTTACTGACCATTCTGAAACCTAATAAAAAAACAAATAACATTATTAACACAAAATAACATTTGTTTCAGATACTGCATAAATGATATGCAGAAATACTAATTTTAACATGCAAATGGCAATAACCTGATACCTTTCAGAAGGCTCATAGGTCATGGAAAATTAAGAACATTCAGGCTTCCATTGATGAAACCTTGGGCTATTGTTGCTGTTTTCCTCCCATTCAAGTTTAATTTTCCCCATATTTAGTTTAGTTTATTGTCACATGTACCGAGGTGCAGTGAAAAGCTTTTGTTGCTTGCTAACCAGTTAGCAGAAAGACAAAACATGATTGCAATCGAGCCATTTAAGGGTGTACAGAAACAAGATAAGGGAATAACGCTTAGTACAAGGTAAAGCCAGTAAAGGATTGTCGTATTTAGTCGACTATCGTATAAAGTATTTAGCCATATTTATTTTATTGCTATTCCAAAGGCCTCAAACACACAAGCCCACTTTTAGCCAATATTAGCAAGTGAGTCAGAAGAATGTTTTTTGTATCAACTTCCCTCCCAATGGGAATGCAACTAGTCTTTAAATAACACAACTGATGTCCAGTGCCGAAATTGTGTATGTATACTCTGAAAATACTAATCTGTAAAGATGAGCAAAAGTTAAAGTATATCTATAATAGACTGAGACAAGAGAAAATATACTTGGGAATAAGGAAATTACAAACAAATAAAATGTTATTCTGTGTTTGGATATGTTTGGCACGCCACCCTGGCCATACACTGATTTCACTCCTGCCATCGGGAAGAAGATAGAGGAGCCTGAAAACAGTAATGTCCAGGTTCAGGAACAGCTTCTTCCTTGCAGCAATCAGGTTATGAAACACTACGGCCTCTAAATAAGCTCTGAACTACACAGAGCTGGGGCATTGGTTTTGTCTTTTTGCACTATTATTGTTTGTTTGTTTTTATGTGTATATGTTTTTATTTATGAGCATATAAATACACACACATTGAACTTTTTTTTGGTTTATTATATTGTTCACTGCGTACTATGTTCACATATTATGTCATGCTGCTGCAAGTAAGAATGTCATTGTTCTGTTTGCGACACATGACAATCAATCTCTAAAGAGCCAGAAAACTCCCCAAATTAATGGTGTAGTTTTTACAACGTCTCAAGGGTTTAGGCCTCAATAGTCACTAATTGATGACCGTGGATCAGAAGGTAATCTATACGCACCCACGAAACATTCAATGCTGTCGAAAGACGAATCTTACAAAAACAGTCTCTTGATTAATAGTTTCTTTATTGTAGTAGTATAAACAGTAAGATAATTCATAAAAGCTTCTTCTTGTATAAGTACATTTCAACGGAGTTAAGCTAAATGGCTACTACAAATGGATTTCTGGTTTCATTATATTTCAGTAACAACTCTTCATCATGTGAAATACATGCCCTACATGAGGAAACATTGGAAATTTCAACTCTACCACAGCCTATTTTAAGATATTCCTGCTAATAAGCTCCTTTCAATACAGTGGTATACACGATTAGGCTTGCCTTCAAATTCTAGTAACTTGGTTAACTTTTTGGGCTGTCAATTGGTCTTCCCATTTAACCAGAGAAAATGTTATAATTTTAAGGACGTTTTGCACAATATTGTCATATTCCAAGTACCTAATCTTAATGTTTTTGCAGATGGATGAATCAAGAAGACTTTAAGAAAAGTGGCCATTAAGTTATTTCAGCCAGGTGAGGAATGTCAGATCAGCTATCCTAATAGTTCACTTTACCAACCTTTAGACTCAGAGTCTTACAGTGTGGAAACAGATCGTTTGGTCCAACTTGGGTGAGGGTCAGATTCCAGCGGGACATAAGGGACTGCAACATTCTCTGTCAGACAGAGACATGGCAGACCTCGCTGGTGCTGGATCAGGTAATCTGTCCAACCGTGCCGACAGAACAGAAGAATCTGGGAAATCCAAGGGTGGAGGAGTCTGCTTCATGACCAATATTAACTGGTGCAACCCTGGAAATATTAAGACGCTTTCTCTTTCCTGCTCGCCGGACATGGAGCACCTGATGATCTCATGCCGCCCATTCTACCTTCCCGGTGAGTTCAGCTCAGTGATCATCACTGCCATCTACATTCCACCACATGCGGACACAGAAGTGGCACTATCGGCCCAACACGATGTGCTATTTCGACACCAAAACAAGAACCCGGATGCGGCTATGGTGGTGGCTGGAGATTTTAATAAATCAAATCTCAAAAGGTTCGTGCCCAACTTCTACCAACACATCACGTGTGCCACCGGGGGGGGGGAAAGAACCTTGGACCACTGCTATACGCCATTCCGGTAGGGCTACAAGGCTGTTTCACTCTCTCCTTTCGGAAAATCTGACCACACTGACATTTTCCTGCTGCCGGAGTATAAACAACGGATAGTACGGGAAGCGGCAGTGACGAGGGACGTAATGCGGTGGTCCAACCAGTCAGAGGCCTGCTGCAAGATGCACTGACCGATGTCGACTGGAATATATTCCAAGCAAGTTCCAGTGACGTCAGTGAGTTCGCAGAAGCGGTTACGGACTTCATTGCAACTGATAACACCGTCCCCATGGTAAGGGTTAGCATCTTTCCTAATCAAAAACTTGGGTGGACAGGTCCATTCGTGTTGCCTTGAATGCTCACACCACTGCTTACAACTCTGGCCTGGCATCCAGAAATATGGATGTCTACAAGGCAGAGTCCTACCGACTGCGAAGGGCGGTACAAGGACAGGATGGAGTCACAGATGGAGCAGCAGGACACCAGGCGCCTTTGGCAGGGGCTACGGGCTGTAACCAACTACCGGAGCAGCCCCCCCTCAACCGGAAGTGCCGGCACCCCCCTACCCGATGACCTGAACTCTCTCTACGCACGCTTCAGGCAACATCACCCCTAGCTTGCCGGCTAACGACAACACCGCCAGCGCGCTGGCTAGCGAGGCTGGAGGAGGTCCTCCGCTGGGGATGGATACACATTCTCGTTGTCCGAGCACGACGTGAGGATGGTTTTGGCACGTGTGAACACGAGGAAAGCTGTCGGCCCAGATGGCATCTCGGGGCGAGTACTTAAGTCTTGTGCTACGCAGCTAGTTCCGCTGCTCACCACAATATTCAACCTCTCCCTTTGCCAAATCCGTGGTCCCTGCCTGCTTCAAAAGATCCATCATTGTACCTGTACCTAAAAATGCCTCTCCAGCTTGTCTGAATGTTACCGTCTGGTGGCCGTCACCTCGGTAGTCGTGAAATGCTTTGAGAGGCTGGTCAAGAACCACATCTGCGCCTTCCTCCATCGCAACATGGACCCACTATAATTCGCATACCGTCCGAACAGATCCACAGGCGATGCAGTCTCCCAGGTTCTGCACTCCGCTCTCTCTCACCTTGACAGCCAGAAGGGGGGCTATGTGAGGATGCTGTTCATTGACTACAACACGATAGTCCCCACCAGACTTGCTGAGAAGCTGCTGGAACTGGGACTTAACACTCCCCTGTGTGCGTGGGTCCTGGACTTTCTCACTGCCAGACCCCAGGTAGTCAAGATGGGAGGAAATACATCAAAGACCCTCACCCTGAGCATAGGATCCCCCCAGGGTTGCGTCCTCAGCCCCCTACTGTGCTCCCTGTACACACATGGCTAGGTTCAGCTCCAACTCTATAATCAAGTTTCCTGATGACACCGTGGTGGTGGACCTGATCTCCGAAAATAATAAGGCCTACCGGGAAGAGGTGGCTGATCTGGCACTCTGGTGTCAGGACAACAGCCTCCTCTTGAATGGCAAAAAAACTAAGTAGCTGATCGTGGACTTTAGGAAGCACAACATCGAAGGACGTACACGCCACTGATTATAAATGGGGATACTGTGGATAGGGTGAGCTGCTTTAAATACCTGGCTGTCCACATCACTGAGGATCTCACATGGACATCACACGCTGCAGCACTGGTGAGTAAGGCAAGGCAGCGTCTTTACCACTTCAGGCAGCTGAGGAAATTCAGAGTCTCTCTGAGGATCCTCCAGTGCTTCTACTCAGTGGCTGTGGAAAGCATCTTGTCCGGTAAGATCACAATTTGCTTTGGGATCTGCTCTGCCCAGGACAAGAAGGCTCTGCAGAGAGTAGTGCATTCGGCCGAACGCACTATGGGAACTACACTCGCCCCCCCTGCAGGAACTATACATCAGAAGGTGCAGATCCAGAGCCAGCAACATTATGGGAGACCCCTTCCACCCCAGCAACAGACTGTTCCAGCTGCTACGGTCAGGCAAATGCCTCCGCTGTCATGCTGTGAAAACAGAGTGGCTGAGAAGGAGTTTCTTCCCAGAGGCCATTAGGTCTGTAAACTCTTATCTCACCAGGGACTAACTTACTGTACCAATTTACTGTTGTGTGGTGTCTTTTTAAAATTGCTGGGGTTTTTTTCTTCTCACCGATATGTAATTACTGATTTTGTTCTATTCTGTTTTGTAGTTTTTGCACGTTCCGCAGGCATTGCCACTTTTCATTTCACTGCTCATCTCACATGTGCCAAATAAACTTGACTTGACTTAGTGTGCGGGGATCGCTGGTTGGCGCAGACTCGGTGGGCCGAAAGGCCTGTTTTATGAGCTGTATCTCTAAAATAAACTAAACTAAAAAAAAACGTGACGAAATTTAGAATTAAGGAAATGCAGATGCTGGTTTACCAAGGAAAGATACAAAATGCTGGAGCAACTCAGCATTCAGGTCATGTAGCATGCTAGAAAATGAATGCATTTGTTGGACACAATTCCGCCTTCATTACCCCATACATAATCATGATGCCTAATTAATAAAGATTTTCCAAACGTATTACTTTTAATTTGTTAATAATTCATTCTGACATTTTATCAAAAAAGGGAGAAAACTGTACATTTGGGTCACATTTCTCTTTTTCAGGTGCTATATCGTACGCAATTATAAAGATTTTATGAATAGTACATCAACACTTTGTCAAGAGCTTTCTGTCAACATGTTCGGAGGACAATGTGTGTTGTTTTAGCCACTTCCCACGCTAACAGGGCATCTATCAAGGTTTGAGGGCAGTCTGCACTAGACATCAAATTCCTCCTGATACACAACTGCGGGTGTCTACTAGACATCATAGTTCACCGATATGAATTTGGAGATATTGAAGCACCACAGTTTGCCATGAATAGACTTTAGAATAGAATAGTTTGCCATGATAGCTGAAAATGATATCTGCCACATGTCTGCTTACTCCACAATGATTATTATTACTGTGTACATATGTCCATTCAAAAAGAATATGTGAAGTAACCCACTGGTCCCTTGTCATTCAATAAGGTCGTGGATGATCTGACTTTGATCTTAATGAAACAGTCGCCTGTAATCCTCGACTCCCCTATCAACCAATAATCTCTGCGCATCGATTTTCAATCTATTCATTGATTCAGTCTCCATAGTTCTCTGCAATAAAGATTTGCAGAGATTCATTATGCTCAAGGAAGAAATTCCCCCTTTATTTTCTGTCTTAATCTTATTCAGATACTGTACCTTCAGCTTAAGATTTTCCCGTGAGGGGAAACATTCTACCAGATTCACACCTTGGTCAAACCGCTCCAAAATCACATGATCACTAAGATCTCTTCTAATTCCAGCAAACTCCAAACCTGCTGAATCTTTTCTGAAATTAATCCCTTCAACCTAATGAACTTTCCCTGGTTGAAATACAGGTCTACAATCTGTCTGATCCTTATTGAGGAGTTTGTCCTGTTTCTTGTCTAATTCTCCAGCCTCTTCTATCAACACAAGATGCCCAGTGTAGAGCCTTTCTAACACAGGGAATGACACCAATTAACAAGGGAGGCACCAGAGACGTGCTCCATCCTGACTCCGGATGCTGAAGTATTTGTGTGGAGTTTGTACGTTCTTATTGTGACCAAATGGCTTTTCTATGGATGTTCCGGTTTCCTCCCACATTCCAAAGACATGCAGGTGTATACGTTAATTGGTTTCCGTAAAATTCTCCCAGGGTGTTGGAGTGATAGCGTGTATGGGTGATCGACGGTCGGCATGGACACGGTGGGCTGAAGGGCCTGTTGTGACACTGCATCTCCAAACTAAAAGTGGTGCAGCCTTCATTATTTGTATGATCCACTTTGTCTTTACTTATAGTCATTAAGCAACCAGACTTGCATTTGTTGTGCACAATTGCTGACCTAAGAGTCTTTTTGAACAACACCCAGTTCTCTTATAGGAAACAATGGATTCAAATTGTACCTGGCAAGGTCCCACAAATAATGACATATCAACCAAATCATTATTTTTTTTAAATGTTAAATCAATTGAGCAATATTGGCAAGGACATAGAAAGAAAGGTATTTCAGCAGCACTTGATGTTGATCTCTGGATTTGTTCCTGGGAACTATCCTTAAATCAGCAAAAGTAAAGGCTCTGTGGGGAAGAATCACAGCTTGGGGTCTTTCTACCCACCATTGGACTGAGAGGCTGAGTCAAAAACTAGAAGGATTATCACCTAAGGGACCACTGATTGGCTTTATGCATTACACCATTACCAATGTATTAACACTATGTATAAAACTAGCAACACAGAATGTATAGACCAATACTAAGAATTTATTAAGAGGTTTGCTCAGTTTTCTTTGGTATATTTTTCATGGTTTACTTTTAAAATAAAAAGGGATCAAAAGGGTTCTTATGCAGTTGTATAGGGCTCTGGTGAGACCACATCTGGAGTATTGTGTACAGTTTTGGTCTCCTAATTTGAGGAAGGACATCCTTGTAATTGAGGCCGTGCAGCGTAGGTTCATGAGATTGATCCCTGGGATGACGGGACTGTCATATGAGGAAAGATTGAAAAGACTAGGCTTGTATTCACTGGAGTTTAGAAGGATGAGGGGGGATCTTATAGAAACATATAAAATTATAAAAGGACTGAACAAGCTAGATGCAGAAAAAATGTTCCCAATGTTAGGCGAGTCCAGAACCAGGGGCCACAGTCTTAGAATAAAGAGGAGGTCATTTAAGACTGAGGTGAGAAAACACTTTTTTACCCAGAGAGTTGTGAATTTAAGAGAGAGTTGGATATAGCTCTAGGGGCTAGTGGAGTCAAGGGATATGGGGAGAAGGCAGACACGGGTTATTGATAGCGGACGATCAGCCATGATCACAATGAATGGCAGTGCTGGCTCGAAGGGCCGAATGGCCTCCTCCTGCACCTATTTTCTATGTTTCTAAAAGGTCTTAACATGCTGCTGCAGGTTTGTCATGCTTAATCTATTTTTGCAAGTGTTTGGCATTTTAATGTATTGTGTGGTGTTGATTCTCTTTGCTCGGGCATTAGTCGTAGGGCTTCCATTTAACAACAGCGGGAGCCATACATTGAGTCACATTAAAAGCCAATGAAAGAGATTGTCTGGCAGCCGCCATTCCCAAGGTGGTGTAACTGGTAATTGGCCCAATCACTAACGAGATGTGGCTTGAACCGGCCATTAGGCAGGGGCAGTAGGTGGGCCCTGTACTTCAGTTCGAGGGCGACAACAAGAACTCATGTAAGGCCCAGAGTGACAGCAGCGAGCAAGGAAAAGAGGGAGGAAGAGGAGGAATGGAGGGAGAGAAGGAGGAATGAAGGGTGAAGAGAAATAGAGAGAGAAGTAAAAGAGGGAGATGAGGAGTAATGGAGGGAGGGACGACAGTAGACAATAGGTGCAGGAGGAGGACATTCGGCCCTTCGAGCCGGCACTGCCATTCATTGTGATCATGGCTGATCGTCCGCTATCAATAACCCGTGTCTGCCTTCTCCCCATATCCCTTGACTCCACTAGCCCCTAGAGCTAGGTGGGTGGAGGGGGTGGGTGGGGGGAGTGGGTGGGGGAGTGGGTGGGGGAGTGGGTGGGGGAGTGGGTGGAGGGAGTGGGTGGAGGGAGTGGGTGGGGGAGGGGTGGGGGAGGGGGTGGGGGAGGGGGTGGGGGAGGGGTGGGGGAGGGGTGGGGGGAGGGGTGGGGGGAGTGGGTGGGGGGAGTGGGTGGGGGGAGTGGGTGGAGGAGGGGGTGGGGGGGAGTGGGTGGGGGAGGGGGTGGGGGAGGGGGTGGGGGAGTGGGTGGGGGAGTGGGGGGAGGAGGGGGTGGAGGAGTGGGTGGGTGGAGGAGTGGGTGGGTGGAGGAGTGGGTGGGTGGGGGAGTGGGTGGAGGGAGTGGGTGGGGGAGTGGGTGGGGGGAGTGGGTGGGTGGGGGAGTGGGTGGGTGGGGGAGTGGGTGGGGGAGTGGGTGGGTGGGGGAGTGGGTGGGTGGGGGAGTGGGTGGGGGAGTGGGTGGGTGGGGGAGTGGGTGGGGGAGTGGGTGGGGGAGTGGGTGGGTGGGGGAGTGGGTGGGGGAGTGGGTGGGTGGGGGAGTGGGTGGGTGGGGGAGTGGGTGGGGGAGTGGGTGGGTGGGGGAGTGGGTGGGTGGGGGAGTGGGTGGGGGAGTGGGGGGAGGAGGGGGGGGAGGAGGGGGTGGAGGAGTGGGTGGGTGGGGGAGTGGGTGGAGGGAGTGGGTGGGGGAGTGGGTGGAGGGAGTGGGTGGAGGGAGTGGGTGGGGGAGTGGGTGGGGGGAGTGGGTGGGGGAGTGGGTGGGGGAGTGGGTGGGGGAGTGGGTGGGTGAGGGAGTGGGTGGGTGAGGGAGTGGGTGGGGGAGTGGGTGGGTGAGGGAGTGGGTGGGTGAGGGAGTGGGGGAGTGGGTGGGTGGGGGAGTGGGTGGAGGAGGGGGTGGGTGGGGGAGTGGGTGGGTGGGGGAGTGGGTGGGGGAGGGGGTGGAGGAGGGGGTGGAGGAGGGGGTGGAGGAGGGAGTGGGTGGGGGGAGTGGGTGGGGGAGTGGGTGGGGGGAGTGGGTGGGGGGAGTGGGTGGGGGAGTGGGTGGGGGAGTGGGTGGAGGGAGTGGGTGGGGGAGGGGGTGGAGGAGGGGGTGGAGGAGGGAGTGGGTGGGGGAGTGGGTGGAGGAGGGGGTGGAGGGGGGAGGGGGTGGGGGGAGGGGGTGGGGGAGTGGGTGGGGGGAGTGGGTGGGGGGAGTGGGTGGGGGGGAGGGGGGGTGGGGGAGGGGGTGGGGGAGTGGGTGGGGGAGTGGGTGGAGGGAGTGGGTGGAGGGAGTGGGTGGAGGAGGGGGTGGAGGAGGGAGTGGGTGGAGGAGGGGGTGGAGGAGGGGGTGGAGGAGGGAGTGGGTGGGGGAGTGGGTGGGGGAGTGGGTGGGGGGAGTGGGTGGTGGGGGGAGTGGGTGGTGGGGGGAGTGGGTGGAGGAGGGGGTGGTGGGGGGAGTGGGTGGAGGAGGGGGTGGGGGAGTGGGTGGTGGGGGGAGTGGGTGGAGGAGGGGGTGGGGGAGTGGGTGGGTGGGGGGAGTGGGTGGGGGAGTGGGTGGGGGAGGGGGTGGGGGGAGGGAGTGGGTGGAGGGGGGAGTGGGTGGAGGAGGGGGTGGAGGAGGGAGTGGGTGGAGGAGGGGGTGGAGGAGGGGGTGGAGGAGGGGGTGGAGGAGGGGGTGGAGGAGGGGGTGGAGGAGGGGGTGGAGGAGGGGGTGGGGGAGTGGGTGGAGGAGGGAGTGGGTGGAGGAGGGGGTGGAGGAGGGAGTGGGTGGGGGAGTGGGTGGGGGGAGTGGGTGGGGGGAGTGGGTGGGGGGAGTGGGTGGGGGAGTGGGTGGGGGAGTGGGTGGTGGGGGGAGTGGGTGGTGGGGGGAGTGGGTGAGGGAGTGGGTGGGGGAGTGGGTGGGGGAGTGGGTGGAGGAGGGGGTGGAGGAGGGAGTGGGTGAGGGAGTGGGTGGGGGAGTGGGTGGGGGGAGTGGGTGGGGGAGTGGGTGGGGGAGTGGGTGGTGGGGGGAGTGGGGGAGTGGGTGGTGGGGGGAGTGGGTGGGGGGAGTGGGTGGGGGGAGTGGGTGGGGGAGGGGGTGGGGGGAGGGAGTGGGTGGGGGGAGTGGGTGGGGGAGTGGGTGGAGGAGGGGGTGGAGGAGGGGGTGGAGGAGGGAGTGGGTGGTGGGGGGAGTGGGTGAGGGAGTGGGTGGGGGAGTGGGTGGGGGAGTGGGTGGAGGAGGGGGTGGAGGAGGGAGTGGGTGGGGGGAGTGGGTGGGGGAGTGGGTGGGGGAGTGGGTGGGGGAGTGGGTGGGGGGAGTGGGTGGGGGAGTGGGTGGGTGGAGTGGGTGGAGTGGGTGGAGGGGGGAGTGGGTGGGGGAGGGGGTGGGGGGAGGGAGGGGGTGGAGGAGGGAGGGGGTGGGGGAGTGGGTGGGGGAGTGGGTGGGGGAGTGGGTGGGGGAGTGGGTGGGGGAGTGGGTGGGGGAGGGAGTGTGTGGAGGGGTCGGGGAGGAGGAGGGGGCAGGGCTCAGTCCAACGCACATCAGCCCGACCGGCCGAGGATGGCGCCCGCGCCCGGGACCGGCTCGGTTCAGCCGACAGTGCTGGAGATTCTGTAAGTCAGAGGCGGCCTCACCAGATCCTTGGGCGGCCGCTCCTGGGATTTGCCGAACAGTCCCATGGTGGACGCTGGCGTCGCGTCGCCCAGCCCGACCCGGCCCGGCCCGGCTCGTCACTTCCGGCCCCGTGACGTCAGACACCGCCACGCCCCCTCTCCCCTCCCCTCCCCCCGCCCGGCCGCCACAGGGGGCGCAGCGGTGGAGATGTGGAGGGATCCAGGCCAAAGATCTGGGAGGAGAGGTGCAAAAGCCCTGGGAAGAGAGGTGCATAGTGCTGTGAGGAGAGGTACATAGTGCTGTGAGGAGAGGTACATAGTGCTGTGAGGAGAGGTACATAGTGCTGTGAGGAGAGGTACATAGTGCTGTGAGGAGAGGTGCAAAAGCCCTGTGAGGAGAGGTACATAGTGCTGTGAGGAGAGGTACATAGTGCTGTGAGGAGAGGTGCAAAAGCTCTGGGAGGAGAGGTACATAGTGCTGTGAGGAGAGGTACATAGTGCTGTGAGGAGAGGTACATAGTGCTGTGAGGAGAGGTGCAAAAGCCCTGTGAGGAGAGGTACATAGTGCTGTGAGGAGGTGCATAGTGCTGTGAGGAGAGGTACATAGTGCTGTGAGGAGAGGTGCAAAAGCTCTGGGAGGAGAGGTACATAGTGCTGTGAGGAGAGGTACATAGTGCTGTGAGGAGAGGTACATAGTGCTGTGAGGAGAGGTGCAAAAGCCCTGTGAGGAGAGGTACATAGTGCTGTGAGGAGGTGCATAGTGCTGTGAGGAGAGGTACATAGTGCTGTGAGGAGAGGTGCAAAAGCTCTGGGAGGAGAGGTACATAGTGCTGTGAGGAGAGGTGCAAAAGCCCTGTGAGGAGAGGTACATAGTGCTGTGAGGAGAGGTGCAAAAGCCCTGTGAGGAGAGGTACATAGTGCTGTGAGGAGGTGCATAGTGCTGTGAGGAGAGGTACATAGTGCTGTGAGGAGAGGTGCAAAAGCCCTGTGAGGAGAGGTACATAGTGCTGTGAGGAGAGCTGCAAAAGCTCTGGGAGAAGAGGTGCAAAAGCTCTGGGAGAAGAGGTGCAAAAGCTCTGGGAGAAGAGGTGCAAAAGCCCTGGGAGGAGAGGTACATAGTGCTGTGAGGAGAAGTGCAAAAGCTCTGTGAGGAGAGGTGCATAGTGCTGTGAGGAGGTGCATAGTGCTGTGAGGAGGTGCATAGTGCTGTGAGCAGGTGCATAGTGCTGTGAGCAGGTGCATAGTGCTGTGAGGAGGTGCATAGTGCTGTGAGGAGAGGTACAACTTGCTGGAGTACCTCAGTGGATCAGGCAGCATCTCGAGGTAAAAGGATTGGTTGGAAACTTTAGGGAGGTCCAGGACAAGGGGTCACAGCTTAAGGATAAGGGGGAAATCCTTTAGGACCGAGATGAGAAGGACATTTTTCACACAGAGAGTGGTGGGTCTCTGGAACTCTCTGCCACAGAGGGTAGTTGAGGCCAGTTCATTGGCTATATTTAAGAGGGAGTTGTGGCCCTTGTGGCTAAGGGGATCAGAGGGTATGGAGAGAAGGCAGGCATGGGATACTGAGTTGGATGATCAGCCATGATCATATTGAATGGCGGTGCAGGCTCGAAGGGCCAAATGGCCTACTCCTGCACCTAATTTCTATGTTTCTAACCAGGTTGAAAGTAAGGAGATGGGAGGAAGAGGCGAGAAGAAAAGTGGTGTGTTAGAAGGAACTGCAAATGCTGGTTTAACCCGAAGATAGACACCAAAAGCTGGAGTAACTCAGCGGGACAGGCAGCATCTCTAGAGAGAAGGATTGGGTCGCAAAAAGAGGAATGGGTCACAACAGGAAAGAGGTGGGTCTATCTTGCCCAGAGTAGGGGAATCGAGAACCGGAGGACATAGGTTTAAAGGTGAAGAGGGAAAGTCAAACAATACAAGGATTGGCACCCAAGGGATGACACTATGCATAAAGTAGCAATGTTACAACAGTTTGAGATTTTAAAAATCAAGTCTGCAATGTATCCCATCAGATAAAGCATAACAAGAAGTTTAATTTGACACCTAATTCACTTTCATATCTTCAGTATTAAAAACGTTATGGCCATTTGCATACTTGGAAATTAGCATCTTGTTCCCTATTGCTTTTCCATTGACTTAACACAAAAGCTGTGATCAAGGACAGTCAAAAACCCATAACTTTCTTAAAAATTAAGAGAACTGAATGACATTTTCAGTTATTATAGATTGAAGCATTCTGAAAGAAATATGAAACAATCTTACTTGGATGATCTGAAATTAAAGCATATAATTAGTTAGTTACCTAATTGTAGCCAATTACAAAATTCAATTACTAGATCTAAACATTTATCTATTTCTTAAGAAAAGGTTAACATTTTTAAAAAGCCTAAGTGTCCAAATAACATTCACACAAGAATTCACAATATAACATGATTTTTAAATCTCATTGTCATTAGTTTATAGGCTAAATGGAAGGAATTTAATGTTTAATTCCCGTAAATTAATGGCCATTTAAATCATCTTGCGAGTGGGATTTTGTGGAACGCGATCGATTGGAACGTTGCGGTTGCAGTGAATTTAAACCCCATATCGGCTGGAAAAATACTGTCGGTTCGTATGGGTCCTAAATCACCTTTTCGCAACGTGAAATTTTGATTAAAGGCATCCTAAGAAGCAAGTTTATATGAAAAAATAAACGGTGTACCTTGCCTTGTCCCAGTGGGCAGTGACAGAACTGCAGCGCCACTGAAGGTAAGTTTTGTAACATACCTACATAAAGCTGATGTGATAACATTGCTATGTAGAAGCTGAAAAGGGAACAGAAGATAGGCACAAAATGCTGGAGTAAGTCAAAGGGACAGAAGGAATAGGTAATGTTTCAGGGCAAGAAGATTTATAGACAATAGCCAATAGACAATAGGTACAGGAGTAGGCCATTCGGTCCTGCATGCCTGCACCGCCATTCAATGTGATCATGGTTGATCATCCCCAATCAGTAAGTTGTTCCTGCTTCCTCCCCATATCCCCTGACTCCGCAATCTTTAAGAGCCCTATCTAGCTCTCTCTTAAAAGTATCGAGAGAACCGGCAGAGAATTCCACAGACTCACAATTCTCTGTGAGAATACATGTTTCCTCGTCTACGTTCTAAATGGCTTACCCCTTATTCTTAAACTGTGGCCCCTGGTTCTGGACTCCCCCAACATAGGGAACATGTTTCCTGCCTCTAGTGTGTCCAAACCCTTAATAATCTTGTGTGTTTCAATAAAATCCCCTCTCATCCTTCTAAATTCCAGAGTATACAAGCCCAGCCGTTCCATTCTCTCAGCATATGACAGTCCCGCCATCCCGGGAATTAACCTTGTAAACCTACGCTGCACTCCCTCAATAGCAAGAATGTCCTTCCTCAAATTAGGGGACCAAAACTGCACACAATCATAGAAAATAGGTGCAGGAGTCGGCCATTCGGCTCTTTGAGCCAGCACCGCCATTCAATATGGTCATGACTGATCATCCAACTCAGTATCCTGTACCTGCCTTCTCGCCATACCCCCTCATCCCTTTAGCCACAAGGGCCACATCTAATCCCTCTTAAATATAGCCAATTAACTGGCCTCAACTAGCTTCTGTGGCAGAGAATTACACAGACTCACCACTCTATGTGAAAAATGATCTTCTCATCTCGGTCCTAAAAGACTTCCCCCTTATCCTTAAACTGTGACCCCTTGTTCTGGAGTTCCCCAGCATCGGGAACAATCTCTGCGTCTAGCCTGTCCAACCCCTTAAGAACTTTGTAAGTCTCTATAAGATCCCCCCTCAATCTCCTAAACTCAAGCGAGTAGAAGCCAATTCTATCCAGTCTTTCTTCACATGGAAGTCCTGCCATCCCAGGAATCAGTCTGGTGAACCTTCTCTGTACTCCCTCTATGGCAAGAATGTCTTTCCTCAGATTAGGAGACCAAAACTGTACTCAATACTCCAGGTGTGGCCTCACCAAACCCTTGTACAACTGCAGTAGAACCTCCCTGCTCTTGTACTCAAACCTTTTTGCTATGAATGCCAACATACCATTCACTTTCTTCACGGCCTGCTGCACCTGCATGCCTACTTACAATGACTGGTGTACCATGACACCCAGGTCTCGTTGCATCTCCCCTTTTCCTAATCGGCCACCATTCAGATAATAGTTTACCCTCCTGTTTTTGCCGCCAAAGTGGATAACCTCACATTTATCCACATTATACTGCATCTGCCATGCATTTGCCCACTCACCCAACCTATCCAATTCACCTTGCACCTTCCTAGCATCCTCCTCACAGCTAACACTGCCCCCCAGCTTCGTGTCATCCGCAAACTTTGAAATGTTGCATTCAATTCCCTCATCCAGATGATTAATACATATTGTAAATAGCTGGGGTCCCAGCACTGAGCCTTGCGGTACCCCACTAGTCACTGCAATACTCCAGGTGTGATCTCACTAGGGCCCTGTACAACTGCAGAAGAACCTCTTTGCTCCTATACTCAACTCTTGTTATAAAGGCCAGCATGCCATTTGCTTTCTTCACTGCCTGCTGTACCTGCATGCTTACTTTCATTGACTGATGAACAAGGATCCCCAAATCCTGTAGTACTTGTCCTTTTCCCAATTTGACACCATTTAGATAATCTGCCTTCCTGTTTTTGCTACCAAAGTGCATAACCTCACATTTATGCATCTGCATCTGCCATGCATTTGCCCATTCACCCAACCTGTCCAAGTCACCCTGGATTCTCTTAGCATCCTCCTCAGTTCACACTGCCACCCACTCGAGTCCTGGCAACAAGGATGTTGCCAGGACATGAGGGTCTGTGCTATATGGAGAGGTTGAGTAGGCTGGAACACTATTCCTTGGAGCACAGGAGGATGAGCTTCTTATATAGGTGTAAAAAATCATGAGAGGAATAGATCGGATAGACACACACTCTTGCCCAGAGCAGGGGAATCGAGAACCAGAGGACATTGGTTTAAGATGAAAAGGGAAAGATTTAATAGGAATCTGAGGAGAACCGTTTCACACAAAGGGTGGTGGGTGTATGGAACGAGCTGCCAGAAAGTAGTTGAGGCAGGGATTAACGCAACGTTTAAGAAACCAATAAGGGAGGTAAGTGGATAGGACAGGATTGGGGAAAGATGGGCCAAAAGCATACAGGTGGGACTAGTGTAGATGGGACATGCTGGTCAGTGTTGGAAAGGCCTGTTTCCATGCTGTAAGACTATGAAAAACCAGGACAAACCAGTCTCTGGGAGGAGCAGTATGTCCAATCAGATCCTTCCATATGTTTCCTGCTCGGGGCAAGACAGGTCTCCTCCAACAGCAGTGTGGATCCCATCCCTCCAGCATTACTGTGCATGATTGGTGTTTGTTTACTATTGACAGATTTAGCGACATACCAGTTTTTTTTTAAAATCCATCCATATCATAGTATACATCAGGTAGTGCAAAGAGAAAATTAACAGAATGTAGAATATTGATATAGCTAAATAGAAAGTGCATATATTAAAAAAAGTGCCTGAGCCACCATGAGGTAGATTGGAATATTGGGAATTCATCTTTAACATATGAGAAGTTTGTTGAGGAGTCTGATAACTGCAGGGAAGAAACCATTCTTCAAACGGTGGTACAAGTTTTTAATCTTCTGCCTGACTAGGGTTGAATGGTCCTTGATTATGTTGGCTGCTTTCCCAAGGCAGTGTGAAGTGTATTTGTACCACTGTGCTTCATAATAGCTTCAGTGCGGTGATCTTAACCAATATTCAAAATAATCTGATCTCAATACATTCTAGTGTCAACAAAAATTGTATCAATGCCCCAAGGCACTTTGCAGTCCTTCATGCTGCAATGCTTCAACTCACCTCTGCAATTTCCCACTGGAGTAGACCATAATTAGAAGACAAAAAGGAAAATATTCAATCTCTCTCATCTTCACACAAGAATTAAGATTATTCCAATTCCAACCATCAAGCTGTAGCACACTGATGCCACTTTCATAACTTAATAATGTATTTTGCAGTGTGTTCTGTTTAGTAAGGACCCTTTGTCTTTCCAACATAACTTCATAAATTCGAGAAGAATTAGCCCATTCGGCCCATCAAGTCCACTCTGTCATTCAATCATGGCTGATCTATCTTTCCCTCTCAACCCCATTCTCCAGTCTTCTCCTCATATTCCCTGACACCAATCATTGCCACAGAGGGCTGTGGAGGCCAAGTCCGTGGATACTTTTAAGGCAGAGAAAGACAAGTTCTTGATTAGAACAGATGTCAAGTGATATGGGGAGAAGGCAGGAAAATGGGATTAGGAGGCAGAGAACACCCATGATTGGATGGGCCGAATGGCCTAATTCCACAGCTATTTGTAGCAATGAATTCAATAGATTCCCCACCATCCTCCTTTCTAAAGGTACGTCCTTTTATTCTGAGGCCTCCGATCCTAGACTCTCCCACAACCTTTGCACATTCATGCAATCCAGGCCTTCCATTATTTGGTAAGTTTCAATGAGGTCCCCCCTCTTAAACTTCAGCGAGTACAGGCCCAGTACCGTCAAACGCTCAT
The DNA here is from genome assembly GCA_963514005.1 of Raja brachyura. The sequence continues at coordinate 21,602,337 of OY740781.1, read as the reverse complement.
CATATATTAACCCAATCATTCCCGAGGTCATTCTCTTCAACCTTTGCTCCTAGAAATGATGAACTTATGTAGAAAAGTCCTTTACCAAACTGCAAAACACCATTCCTCAACAATAAAAGTTCACAAAAATACTTTACAAAACATTCCCCACTTCCCAGATCTTGGGAGCAATCTCTCAGGCTAAGGCAGACTTCAATGATCAAATTAATCATCTACTCGGTGGATGGTGGGGAATGTGCCAGCATGGTCTTCCATCATTCGTCAGGCATTTCCTATTCCACCTGTGGCAGTGTTTGTTGGTTCCAAACTACCCTCATAATCCACTGCAGAACCCATTGAACTATGGTAAAGCAAGTCATCCTTGATCCTGAAGGGATACGGAGGAGGCAAGTATGTTCAAATTGTCAAGACATACAGCTAAAGGCATTTGTGTTAGCAGCAAATAATAAAGAGAAAAGGAATCTGATGATGTGACAGAGATGGAAATAGGAAGTCAAGTTGAAGACATATAAGAGGTCTCAAACTGATTCTTGTGTTGAAATTTACCTGGCATGATATGATACGATTTCAGGGATGTCAATTATTTACCCAACATTTAATTCTCTCCAATTTTAGGTAACCTCTAACAATCCCTCTCACCCTGTGCCCCACCTGGACGTGCATCTATTTCTCCCATCCCTCTCCCCCTCCACCCACGTTTGCTTCCTTTGGCTTCATAATTCACGACTCCTCAATCCTTTTGTCTCAAACTTTCTAATAATCTCTGACCTTTGTTCCAACCATCTGCCTATCAACCTCCCCCCTCACTTGTGTTAACTGATTACCAACCACAATTTGTCCTGCCTCTCCTCCTGCCCAGCTTTCTTCTCACCCCCCCCCCCTCCCCAATCAGTCTAAGCACGGGTCCCGAACCGAAACATCACCTACCCACGTGTTCCAGAGTTGCTGCCTGACCAGTTAGCTCTTAGGGCTTAAGGAATTAAGGGATATGGGGAAAAAACAGGAACTGGGTACTGATTTTAGATGATCAGCCATGATCATATTGAATGGCGGTGCTGGCTCAGAAGCTGGTGTACTGCTGCAAGTACAATCGTTTTAATGAGCTACTAAAACAAGTTGCAAAATGGCGCCGGAAAGTGGTGATCCAAGTGCTGATCAAGATCTATTGTACTTATGTACGGTATGATTTGATGGATAGCACACAGAACAAGCATCTTGCGGTATCGCAGCACACAAGACAATAAAAAAACATTTAAGTTCTCAATTGAGTCCATTGCCTTATTCAAAAACGATTATTGAGCTATTGCAGCCCATACTTATCTCCAGTTATGGATCTCTTTGTAAATGATACCTTGTTGTGTGCATACTTCCTCTGTATTAACCAAGTTGGGGGGGGGGGGGAGGCCGAGAACATCAGGACTATAATGAGCACTTTGTAACTTTGTTGGCGCCAAACTCTTTGCATATTATGTGCATTGTGCAAAACTAATTTCACTGACAAGAGAGTATCGTTGAATTTCTCTGTTATGACAACGCTTTAAATAGTACTTAGATGTAGAGTGCTTTAGGATGTAGTCTTCAATGTTATCCCATTCCATTTCATTCTGACTCTCAATGAAGTCTTGCAAAAACCATTCATGTTTTTTTTCAGCTGCTGTGCTCCAATCGGATTTTGACCTCTACCACAGAACCAAAACTGCTGTTATGAAATCACAAATGAGAGTGATAAAAGTACTCTAGTTTCCTACGTTACGAGATATCTTCCAACACTGAGCAGACTATCCCCTTTCAATGCCTCAAGAATTACCTGCAATAACATCTTGTGCACCATTACCTCCAGTTAGCAAATCTCCACACACAAACTATTTCTCATTCACATATTAGAAACATAGAAAATAGGTGCAGGATGAGGCCATTCAGCCCTTCGAGCCAGCACCGCCATTCATTGTGATCATGGCTGATCGTCCCCTATCAATAACCCATGCCTGCCTTCTCCCCATATCCCTCAACTCCACTAGCCCCTAGAGCTCTATCCAACTCTCTCTTAAATCCATCCAGTGACTTGCCCTCCATTGCCCTCTGTGGCAGGGAATTTCATAAATTCACAACTCTCTGGGTTAAAACGTTTTTTCTCACCTCAGTCTTAAATGACCTCCCCTTTATTCTAAGACTGTGGCCCCTGGTTCTGGACTCGCCCAACATTGGTAACATTTTCCCTACATCTAGCTTATCCATAAACTCTACCCCGTCTACTATTTCATATTCCTTTTATAATTTTATGTTTCTATAAGTTTCCCCCTCATCCTTCTAAACTCCAGTGAATACAAGCCTAGTCTTTTCAATCTTTCCTCTTATGACAGTCCCGCCATCCCAGGGATCAATCTCGTGAACCTACGCTGCACTGCTTCAATCACAAGGATGTCCTTCCTCAAATTAGGAGACCAAAACTGTACACAATACTCCAGATGTGGTCTCACCAGAGTCCTAAACAACTGCAGAAGAACCTCTTTACTCCTATACTGAAATCCTCGTTATGAAGGCCAACATTCCATTAGCTTTCTTAACTGCCTGCTGTACCTGTAAGCCAACTTTCAGTGATCGGTGTACAAGGACGCCCAGGTCTTGCTGCACCTCCCCCTTACCTAACCTAACCCCATTGAGATAATAATCTACCCCCTTGTTTTTGCCACCAAAGTGGATAACCTCACATTTATCTATATTACTAGACTAAGTGGGACCCGTTGGGTCCCATGTTCACACGGGAGGGCTGGTCCCCCGACGCAATATTCCACCTCTCCACCAATTCCAATATTGGAGGCCAGTGGGGGGGGGGGCTTTCTGTTGCGCAGGGTGGGTATGGGTGGTATGGGTGTTGTTGGTTGCAGGGACTCCTGGTCTCCAGAGGGCTAGTATGGACAGTGTGGCCAAATGGATTCTTGGGGTGGCAGCTCAGTCCCTCAAGCCTGATGTGCTGGCAGCTCGCTCACGGCCGGTGGGCTGGCTGTTGACTCACAGCTATTCCTTGAAATTCCATTTCAAGCAGAGTGCAAGGCCACCAAATTCAAATCAAATTTTCTACCATTTCAAGCAAGGTGAAAGGCCACCAAATTCAAGTGCAGTTTCTTACCTCTTCGAGCAAATTGCAAAGCCACAAAATTCAAGTGCAGTTTCATACCACTTCAAGCAGGATATAAGGCCACCATATTCAGGTTCAGTTTCCTACCACTTCTAGCAGGGTGCAAGGCCACCAAATTCAAGTGCAGTTTCATACCACTTCAAGCAGGGTGCAAGGCCACCAAATTCAAGTGCAGTTTCATACCATTTCAAGGAGGGTTCAAGGCCACCAAATTCGAATGCAGTTTCTTACCTTTTCATACAGGGTCCAACGACACCACATTCAAATGCAGTTTCATACCATTTCGTGTAGGGTGCATGGCCACAACATTCAAATTCAGTTTCATACCATTTTCAAGCAGGGTGAAACCACCATAAAACCACACAAAACACCACACAAAACACCACACACAGTTCAGTAGACATTCAGTGTGTTCAGTTGATTCACAGCTCAGACAGAGTCGTGAGCTCTCCATTCCCCATCATGCAGAGACTGAGCCACACCCACATATCCGGGTTTTATAATCCCTCCCCCTCCCACCGGAAAAGGTGTGGCCTTCATGGTGTGATTGACAGGAGAGAGATTCTCAACATTTTTTAAACACTAATAACACTTTGTTTTCATTGATGGGAAGAATCCTCTGCACCTGATGAGCGGAGGGGGACTGAGTAAGATGGCCAAAAATCACAGCCGTAAGTGATAGCGTTTTATCTAAAATCAATATAGTGCAAACAGGAAGTTGTCAAGTTTAGACAAACAACCATTTGCAGTGTCTTTTACTTCAACCCAAACCCCCCAAGCCGCCATTTGCAGTAGTGCCTTTTTGATGTTAACCCAAACAACCATTTTCAGTGCCTTTTTACTTCAACCCAAACCCCCAAACAACCATTTGCAGTGGCCTTTTACTTCAACCCAATCCCTCCAAACAACCATTTGCAGTGCCTTTTTACTTCAACCCAAACACCCATTTGCAGTGCCTTTTTACTTCAACCCAAACAACCATTTGCAGTGCCTTTTTACTTCAACCCAAACCCCCCCAAACAACCATTTGCAGTTCCTTTTTACTTCAACCCAAACCCCCAAACAACCATTTGCAGTGCCTTTTTACTTCAACCCAACCATATTTTCATTTTCAAACCACATTAAGGGCACTCACAGTTGAGTAGACATGTGTTCAGTGTTATTCAGAGAGACGTGACCCTCTCGCTTCCTCCATCTTGCAGAGACTGAGTGAGGCACACCACTTCCGGGTTTTATAGTCCCTCCCCCCTCACACCAGCAGGGGCAGCAGAGAGAATGACAAACATTTTTAAAACATTAATTTATCTCTGATTTTTCATCGACAGGAAAAATCCTCTGGTCCAGACCGGCGGAGCGGGGCTCTGAGTGAGGTGCCCAAAAATGATGGCCGTAAGTGGCGACGTTCTCTCGGAAATCAAATCGCAGTGTCAAAACCGTTCAAGATCTTACTTTTAGTAATATAGATACTGCATCTGTCCCGCATCTGCCCACTCACTCAACCTGTCCAGGTCAGCCTACAACCTCCTAACATCCTCTTCACAGTTCACACTGCCACCCAGCTTTGTGTCATCCGCAAACGTGCTAGTGCTGCTCCAAATTCCCTCTTCCAAATCATTAATATATATGGTAAACAGTTGCGGCCCCAACACCGAGCCTTGCGGCACTCCACTCGCCTCTGCCTGTCATTCTGAAAAGGACCTGTTCACTCCTACTCTTTGCTTCCGGTCTGCCAACCAATTTTCTATCCATGTCAACACCCTACCCCCAATGCCATGTGCTCTAATTTTAGTCACCAGTCTCCCGTGCAGGACCTTATCAAAGGCTTTCTGAAAGTCTAGATACACTTCATCCACTGGCACCCCTTCATCCATTTTACTTGTCACATTCTCAAAAAATTCCAGAAGATTAGTCAAGCATAATTTCCCTTTCATAAATCCATGTTGACTTGGACTAATCCTTTTACTGCTATCCAAATGCCCCATTATTACCTCTTTAATAATAGACTCCAGCATGTTTCCCACAACCGAAGTCTGGCTAACTGGTCCGTAATTCCGTTTTCTCTCTTGCTCCTTTCTTGAAATATTGCCATTCAAAAATACATACCATCAATATCCATATGCAATGCTTACCACTTCTAACTTTATCTCATCACCCTGTATCACATTATCTCAAATGAGTCACAAATATTCCAGTAGTTTATTTCGTTAGAAAGACCAAGGCCATTATTTCCAGTCCCCACCATTATCTCTTTTCCAACTACATCCCTGATCCTGAAAGAAAAATCAGTTGGTTTGCTGCCTTGATATCACATACAACCAGAACATGATAGATAGATAGACGAATGCACAGTCTTTTACCTAGAGTAAGGGAATCAAGAACCAGAGGACACAAGTTTAAGACAAAATGGGCAAAATCTAATACAAACCTGAGGGGCAACTTTTTCACTCAATGGTTGGTGGGTATGGAACAAGCTGCCAGAGGTAGTTGAGGCAGATATTATGACAACATTTAAAATACATTTGGACATGTACATGGATAGGGAGGGTTTAGAGAGATATAGGCCAAAAGTAGGCTGGTGGGACTAGCGTAGATCTTAGGTTAGGTTGAAGGGTCTGTTTTTGTGCTGTGTGACTCAAGGAGCTTGGAATCAGAGAATCCGTAGCACATATCAACTGAAATCCTCAACCTTGCCTCGAGACATGTCCATTCGAACAGCTCTCATTCCCAGCCTACTCAAACTTATCTAGAGCTCATGCTCTAACTTGCATTTAGTCCGACTCAACCATCTCTGTGCTTGCTGCAAGTACAATCATTATTGTCTGCAATGCCCGCATTTTAAAATATGTATTGAGTATCATAAATTTTCGCATTGATAGGGGAGAAGGTCAAAATCTTTTCACTGGGGAGGAAATGTCCAACACTAGAGGACATGAGAAGGGTAAAGTTTAATGGAGATGTGTGGGGCAAATCTTTTTACGCAGTAGTGGGGGCCTGGAATACATTGCCAGGGGTGGTGGTGGAGGCAGATACAATAGGCACATGGAAGAGGCTTTTAATATGGCACATGGAAGTGCATGGAATAGAGGGATATGGAACATGTACAGGCAGATGAGATCAGTTTAACTTGGCATCACGTTCGGCACAAACATTGTTGACAAAGGGCTCGTTTCTGTGCTGTACTGTTCTATGTTCCCTTCATGGCCTTCCTAATCTGTAACACTAATTTCCTCATTGCTACAACCCTGAAAGATCTGTGCTCCTCTATGTCTGGGATCTTGATCCGTCATTGAGGAAATGCCCTCAAATGCCATGGAGTCATGTTCTCCCTAATTTGTAGATATGCAAATTGTTTGGTTGAAACAGATAGGTAGATATTCTGAGAAGTAAGGTGAAGACAATAAAGGGAGAAGGAGAAATTGGCAAAGAAGAGATTGGAATTTAAAACAATATGCTGGAAGACAAATAGGCCAGATCAAATGTGTGAAGAGAGAAGCCAAATTAATATTTTCAGTATGATTACGTTAAAAAGAAAAATCAGAACTGCAAATCATTAGACATGAAATGAAACATGATGATAAGGGATGAGTCGAGAGCAAAGGGAATGTCCAATATTCAGATTTAAAATTGAGCCTGCATTTACTTTTTGTGTATGGAAATGTCCCAAGACGTGTCCATTTGTTGGAAAAGTGCTTTCTACAATACCACATTATGTTACTAACCCGTGTCATCAGCAACATTAGATACAACTTAATGTTATTCCTAAATATTCTGAATAATTGAAAACAGTAGTTACTTCTCATTTGAACATATATCGACTCCTTATTTTGTACTGCTTAACCCAATCTCATTAGGAGAATAACTTGCCTTCAGCTTCTTATGTTTATTTAATTTTAATAAAGTCACTTATTTGCAAACTTAAGATACCTACTGGAAGTCTATTAGTCTCACATTTATCTCTCTTTGGAAAGGTTTGACCCCAAAACATTTGTCTCACCGTCTACAAAAATAAGTGTCAACTTGCAAAAAAAGGTACACCCTTATCAAAGGAAAGTGTTTATTGTTCAGTTGTTACAAGGAAATGTAGAAAATAAATACAGTTTACCGTGAAAATGATTTGCTACTTGTATTCCGTATTATTGCCTTGTAAATTCACCTGTGACCCCAGAGCATAACTTCAACATCCAAAGGATAGAAGCATACATTACTGCACATGACATCACCAAATCCAGTACAGGAGATGTGCTATTGTTTAACAAGATAAAATGCAAGGTCCAAAGGATCCATTCATGGAAGTCACTGTTTTTTTTTGCCAAATGTGAAAAGGCATCTCAGTCAGACTCAAATTTCCAAAGAGCCCCTATATTTTTATATATTTTACTTTCAGTTCTTCATTTCCCTTATGATGTATAAACTTTGACAATCTTGGCTTTATCTATGGCTAACATAATTGCTACACAAACTTACGTATCTTTAATCAGTGCCATCTATATTATGGGACATTGGCCACCTTAAAAATATTTAATTTTTAAAATAATTATTTGAATAAAGAATATAGATAATTGAGCGTGTATATTCATAGTAAATGCAGCTTATTAATTATCCAGTAGGGGTTAAAGTGCAATATAAGCATCTTAGTATAGTGTGTGAAATCTTTCACTGAACCAAGTTTTTATTCCAATTTCAAATAACATCTGAATGTTGTGGGTTTCTTGAAATTATCTGCAGAAAAATGCTTCAAAATGAATGATATATGTTAATTTTTTATTGACCCCTTTTACAATAAGATTTGCACCTCAAAATAATCATCAGCTGTTCCCAGATCTAGGTAAAGAAATACCGCCCAATATTCTGTAACCAGAAAAGGAAATTATTTTGAATAAGACTGTAAATTGATTCTTTTAATATTTAATTAATTTCATATTTCTCCAACAAATGCCAAATTGAAAGGTCTATTTCATTCTCCGGTTGGTCATATTTTAATGGTTGAACAGACCAAAACAGAATTGACAAGATTTATTGTGCTATTGTTGTAAAGCATCCAGAAATAAACAAGACTGGCATTAGACTCATCAGTAAACATAGTGTAGTTATACCATGGATCAGCTCAAAATAAATTCTACATAAAAACTAAATTGAAACCACATAAAAGCACGAACATGAACAACAAACACCACAATGCATATTAAGTATTAGATATTTAAGAGCCTGAAATATTGTCTTTAAACATTGTTGAATGATTGTTCTTATCTGACAAAACAATGCTTCTTTTTGTAGGAAGCCCATCGGCACACAGGGCAGCAGTGTCTTCCTCCTGCCAGCCAGACAACAATACATTGCTGATGGAACACGTGACCACAGGGTAGTCCCATTATTAAGCAGCCATTTCTGAAATTCTCCAAGCATACCACACATTCCGAGCAATGCAGCATGTTACTGGGCCAAGCAGACCAATCTGGCTCATCATCTTCAGTGACGTTCGTGTTTCTGTGCAATTTTGGTGTGCTTTGACAAACGTTGCGGGAGTTTACTTCACTGGTATTCAAGTCTTCATTAGCTTGCACTTTTCCTTGTGCAGGTGCCAGGCATCCGCTAGCTTCTTCATTTTCACTTTTTCCTGATTTATTGCAGACTTCATGGCTTTCATTTTCAGAATCACTTTCAGTCTCCTGCCAGCTTTCAATCACTTCATCGTCAGAATGCCCCGTAATACTTTTAAATAGCCAGGTTGGTAGGTTCTTTATGTAATCCGTTGGTATCAATGGATGCAACCAAAGATCTGGGAATGCAAGTCTTTCCAATAACAAATTAGGATCTTCATCCCAATCTAAATTATGAGGATAGTGCTGAAATGACGCAATTGGATGGAACAGGTAGCTTGTATACCAGTCCCACAGGCTTGACAGCCATTCAAGATTATTCACATTCACTTCATCGTCGTTATTATTACGTCTTCGTTTCTTCTCAAAGTAATCTATTAGCAAACCATGACCCAGGTATGTGCTGAGAAAAAGAGCAGGGTGAGAAGAGTAGAAAGTCCAATCAGCTCGAACCCAAGATGCTAAAGTGGTTGTGTTGGCGTATCTCAAAAATTTTAAACTATATTCATAAAAGCTTTCCAAATATGGCAACTGCAAAAAACCAATTATGGGTAGCCAGGACATTATTAATAAGGAGTTATAAGTTCCTAATGTGCTTATAAGAACCACAAATCGTTTTATTGTTGCACCTTGTGTTATAAATAAGTCCATCCATGCCATTAAATTAACCAAAACTAGACTCAAGACAAAGAGATCATTTACTTCAGGTTGTAACGATCGAAGAAATACATCCATTGCATGATGTGATATAAACTCCCCTGTGGTGTTTCCATATTTATAGATACCTTCAGGAGTTTTCACAATATATGTAGGGAACTGGTCAATGCCAATCTCCTTCATGTGGCTGTCACTGTTCCAGTTCTGTACATCAACAAATATGAATTCCACACGACCTGTAAATTTGACACTGAGGACAGAAAAGAATGCGGGTGGCTGGTCCAGGCTTGCAAACAAATACATCTTTACCAGGTATCGATCACTTTTATTCCATTCTTCCATTAGCTGATTGGGACTTCTGATTGTTTTAATTCGAGATGCCACATGGGTGTTTATCCATTTGAAAATATGCTCAACTTCAATTCTACGTCCACTGTACTCTTTAAGCATTACTTTCCCTTTTGAAGTGTTAGTTTGTGGAATGGACATTATGAGTGTGGATTTCAACCAATCTCTTTTGCTACAGTACCTAGAGGAAAAAGGCAAATAAAACATAAATGTTGTAATTATTTGCATATCATACAAAAAACAGGCTTAGTTATCTGTTAAATCATTTGTAAATATTGCTCACTTCCTGGAAACAATTTGTGCATTTATCCAGTTGCTTTAGCAGTGGGAATATCACCTAGATGGAACCAGATAGTAGAAAAGCAAAGGAAATGATGAAAGGCTCTTTTCAAAAGGTAGAATTTGAGCAAGCATTGGAGAAGTAAAGGCGAGATAGTTTGATGCAGAGCTGATACAGAATAGCTAATTCATGATGTCAGAACCAAAAAGAAATGGCTGACTTAGAGTTTGTTAGAGCCATACAACACTGAAACAGGCCCTTTAACTGATGATGAAACTTTATTGTCACTTATACCCAAAACAGTGAAATTATTTGGTTGTGCATACAAAGTACACAAAAGAGTCGCCACAAAAAGTACTCATTCCCTCTTCTCCACCCCCCTCCTCCGGGTCCCCTTTAGTTCTTGGCAGCGCCCCCAATGCCTTGTCCCCCATTGTTCTCAGCACCCCCCCCCCCCCCTCCACGCTGGGTCCCCATTTATTCTCAGAGGCGCCGAACAGTGTCCCCCCCCCACCCACGTCACTATTCTAGTTCCAGTTTCTGAAATAGCCTCACTGATCTCTATACTAGTCAAATTCTGACCACTTGTACACTCCTGAAGCGAATCTCCCCATTTTTGCAACTGTGCTCTCTCTCAGCCGATTTGATTAACAGTCAAAACACTACTTTCACACATCTTCAAACTTCATTTACAGTTAATTCTAACCCGATATCTGATATCTTTCTTGACCAATAAAATATAATTCGTTTTTAATTTAAGGGGTGTGGGCTTCACAGGGTCAGGTGGTCTATAATTGCCCTAACAGCCCATGGGAAGGTGGTGGTGAGCTGTTTGATCCATCGCAATCCTTGATGTGGATGCAGCCACAATGCTGTTCCAGGTTTATGACCCAGTGAAAGTGAAGGAAGAGTGATATATTTCCAAGTCAGGATAGTGTGTGGCATAGCAGGCAACTCCTAGTTGGTAGAGGTTGTGGAATCCATGTCCAGTTTAGCCAGGGCTCCTCAATGCAATGCTCAATAGAATCCTGCCTTACTTTACCCGAGTTCAGCTCTTTTGACTAAATTTAACCCAAAGTTGTAACAAAGTCAGGAGCTGGGTGACTGATGGAACACAGACAGAGCTTCTGCAAGTAGATTGTTGACAAGTGTCACTTCACAGCACTAGCAATTACTCCTTCCATCATGTTGCTGATGATTAGAGTAAACTAGTGGTGCGGAAATTGGCCAGGTTGGATTTTTCCTGCTTCTTGTGGACAGTGCATACATGGACAATTTTCCACTTTCTTAGGTAAATGCCAGTGTTGCAGCTGCATTTAAACACCCAAGGGCATGGCAGATTCTGGAGAAGTCTTCAGTACTTTTGTCAAAATGTTGTCAGAAACCAGAGGCTTTGTTTTGTTCAATGCCTTTCGCTATTGCAGAGTGAAGACTGGCATCTACCATGCGGGAGACACGGGAAGGGGCCGAGAGGGATCATTCACTCATCACTTCTGGTTGACGATTCTTGCAAATGCTTCAGCTTTCTATTTTGCACTGACGGGCTGCGAACCCCATTGACAAATTATTTGACAATAATCCTGTTAAATGCTTAATCCTGTTAAGACTACACTTCTTCCACCCTGCTTCCTGTAAGGACTCTATCCCCTACTCTCAATTCCTCCGTCTACGCCACATCTGCACCCAGGATGAGGTGTTCCAAGCCAGGGCATCGGAGATGTCCTCATTCTTTAGGGAATGGGGGTTCCCCTCTTCGACAATAGATGAGGCTCTCACCAGGGTCTCCTCTATATCCTGTAGCTCCGCTCTCACTCCCCATCTCCACACTCGTAACAAGGACAGAGTCCCACCTGTCCTCGCCTTCCACCTGTCATCCTACTAACAAATAATCCGCCGACATTTTCGCCACCTCCAACAGGATCCCACCACTGGCCACATCTTCCCATCTCCTCCCCTTTCGGCTTTCCGCAGAGACCGCTCCCTCCGTAACTCCCTAGTCAATTCGTCCCTTCCCACCCAAACCACCCCCTCCCTGATACTTTCCTTTGCAACTGCAGGAAATGCTACATTTGTCGCTTTACCTCCCCACTCGACTCCATCCAAGGACCCAAGCAGTCTTTCCAGGTGAGGCAGAGGTTTACCTGCACCTCCTCCAATCTCATCTATTGCATCCGCTGTTCCAGGTGTCAACTGCTCTACATCGGTGAGACCAAGTGCAGGCTTGGCGATCGCTTCACCCAACACCTCCGCCTGGTTCGCATTAACCAACCTGATCTCCCGGTGGTTCAGAACCTCAACTCCCCCTCCCATTCTGAATCCGACCTTTCTGTCCTGGGCCTCCTCCATGGCCAAAGTAAGTCTCACCGCAAATTGGAGGAGCAGCACTTCATATTTCGCTTGGGTAGTTTACACCCCAGCGGTATGAACTTGACTTCTCCAATTTCAGGTAGTCCTTGCTTTCTCCCCCTCCCCCATCCAGCTCTCCCACAGCCTACTTCTGTCTCCGCCTCTTCCTTTCTCCCCCCCCCCCAAAGCTCTCCCACAGCGTACTTCTGTCTCCGCCTCTTCCTTTCTTTCCCCCCCCCACCACATCAGTTTGAAGAAGGGTCTCAAGCTGAAACATCGCCTATTCTTTCGATCCATAGATGCTGCCACACCCGCTGAGTTTCTCCTGCATTTCTGTCTACCTTTGATTTTTCCAGCATCTGCAGTTCTTTCTTAAACACAACTGTTAAGTGTTTTGGAACTTTATATTTGATGACAGCATATAATACTGTTCTTTGAACAAATTGCAATTTATAATGAAAACCAAAAGCCCAAAATGTAGGTGATTAATTTGTTACATTTCCCACCCCGGAAACTCCCTGTTTGAACTGTTGCCGTCAGGCAGACGGTACAGATCTACAAGGACAAGGACAAACAGACTTAAAAACAGTTTTTACCCCACTGCTATAAAGGCACTAAATGTAGCCACCAAGGAACGCGGGGACTAAGGGACTGTGGTTGGTACACTGTGAAATCGACAGACGGATGTAGGGTTGCGTGTTTATGCGTGCTATTTTCATATTTCATATTTATTTTAGTTTATCTTGTTTAATATTTTACCTTGTGTGTATCGTTAGCTTTTATGGTTTGAATGGTGCACTGACTGGTTGACATTTTTTAATTTCATTGTACATGGTTCATGTTACAATGACAATAAAGAAACTAATACTAACTATTACTATTACTAAAGAGATTAAGAAAAACATGGCTAATAATATCACAGTCAGGTGGGTTGAAAGATGAGTAGATGCAGTAGTAGTCTTGATTATAGGCCGAATGCAATAATTGTCTGTTCTGTTCTGAATCAAAGAGGACTAGGTTTATTGTAATGCTGTTCGGTATGGGGAAGTTGGTCATGAGGGTGTGGAGTTTAGGCAGGGACTGAATGCAACAACTTTCCTACAGTGGAATTTGGGCAAAAAAGTTTATTAATCTGTAGAAGTACCAGATAACACAAAAAAAATGTCCATGTGTAAAAATCGTTGCTTAGAAGATGGCTGTTAACCCATGATGAAGATTATAATCTAACTACAGCAGCACAATGTGGTATTCGATGTTTTCCTGAAATATTGCAATCCCTGTGGTGAAGCTATTCAAACGTCACTGTTCGGATCAGAACGTTTATTGTGCAATGGGGATCCCTTGGATGCAATGAAATTCATTGTTCACGTGAAGTTTACAGAGTAAACAGAATACATAGAGTAATCATAAACACAATAATACACAAGTACAGAGCTGAAGAATGGCATGAAATTGTAGTGCATTCTGTAGTAGTCCAAAACATATTACAGTACAATACTGGAATAACCAAATGAGGTGACCAAATGAGCTCCAAGAACATGTGAAAAAGTTGATTGATTCAAGGGTCTGATAGAAGAAGCTATTACAATAATAGATGTATTTGGAAACAAATAGTCAAGACTTTACATTTAGATAATCTCTCATTTAGACTACCAATTATGAATAACCCATTATTTAAGCCCTCCACATTGGATGGGGGGTTTAGACATTGGGATAATTTAGGAATTACAAGGGTAGAGCACCTTTATAGAAATGGAAAATTTCTTTCATTTCAGGAGTTACAAGATATCTACGGATTGTCTCCACAACATTTGTTTTGGTATGTTCAAATTAGAGATTATATTAAATCTAATACACAGGATTTTAAAAATAAAGAACCAGGATTATTAGATGAATTGTTTAACTTGCACCCAACCACAGAAAAATTAATAGCTTATATATATATAACATCATTATGGATAAGGAGAATCCAATAACTGAAACATATCGTCAAGCATGGGAAAATGAAATTGGATCCTATAACCAAAGAAAACTGGGAAGAAAGTTTACAACGAATACATCGGTGCTCGTTAAATGCTAGACATACATTAATACAATTTAAAGTATTATACAGATTGCATTATTCGAAAACTAAATTAAATAGTATATTTCCTAATCTCTCCCCTATTTGTGATAAATGTAAGAATTTAGAAGCAAATTTAACACACAGTTTTGTTACATGTCCTAAATTGAATTATTATTGGACAGAAATTTTTAAAGTTATTTCTGAAGTTCTTAAAGTTCAACTAGACCCTGACCCAAAGTTAATAATATTGGGAATTCCTGAGTCTAATTTGATATTTACATTGGATCAAATAAATTTCCTTGATTATTGTTTGATATTAGGGAAAAAAATAATATTGAAATTTTGGAAGGGAACATTATCCCCAACAATTAAAATGTGGGCATCAGAGATGTTGGAGACGTTAAACTTGGAAAGAATTAGATTTGTCCTTCTGGACAAGTATAATTCTTTTGAACAGATATGTTCTCCATATATACAGTATTTAGAGAAGTAGCTGTTCTTGGCATCACGGCTCGACGGGCACCCTGCGGGATATGATGAAAATAATTCATTTGTATACTAGGATATATGCATGTCTCTATTGATATTATTATTTGTAGTTGTTTTATTTACAATATATTGTGTGGTTTTTCAATTATATATACATATAATATTTTTTCTTATTTTTTTTTTCTCTCACTTTTTTGGTCTTGTTTTCTCTTTCTTCATTTTCCTTTTTCTCTTATACCAACTAATTATTACGGAATTATAATTTTATTGATTAATAATGGTATTTTTCTTTACTCACTTTTATTTTCAAAAAATATAAGATAATAATCATTAGTGTGTTATGTACAAACATGGAATTAAGTTGATGTTTATAATTCAGTTTTAAACATTGAAAATTGGTTATCGCTAATAAAAAATTTATTAAAAAAAGAAGCTATTTTAAAATCTGAACATCTGGACTTTCAAGTTCCTGCATCCTCTCCATGAAGGTAGAAAAGAGAGAAGAGAACAGCCAAGGTGGAGGGCAAGCTTGATGATACTTCAGGCCTTCCTAATGCCACACACCATGAAGATGGACCAAATAGAAGGAATTAACGAGTCTGCGATGGACTGGGTTCATTCAGCACTCTCTGCAGGTTCAGGTAGTCAAGAGCAGAGTGCTCGCCATACCAGGCTGAGTTACACCCCATCAGAATACCTTCAACAGCACATCTGCAGAATTTCGAGAGAATCCTTGCGCACATGCCATATCTTCTCAGGGGCCTAAGAAGGTAAATATACTGATGAGCTTTCTTGATCGTCGAATCGGGGACCAGGTTAGGTAGTTGGTGATACGGATGCCTGGGAACCTGAAGCCATCAACCATCTCTTGATAAGGACGGGGTTGTGTTTCACATAAAAAACGGTGGTAGGCGGTGGGTGTATGGAACAAGCTGCCAGAGGAGGTAGTTGAGGCTGGGACTATCCCTCGGGTAGATGCACAGAGTCTTTGCCCAGAGTAGGGGAATCGAGGACCAGAGGACATAGGTTCAAGGTGAAGGGGAAAAGATTTAATGGGAATCCGAGGGGTAACTTTTTCACACAAAGGGTGGTGGGTGTATGGAACAAGCTGCCAGAGGAGGTAGTTGAGGCTGGGACTATCCCAACGTTAAGAAACAGTTAGACAGGTACATGGATAAGACAAGTTTGGAGGGATATGGACCAAATGCAGGCAGGTGGGACTAGTGTAGCCGGGACATGTTGGCCGGTGTGGGCAAGTTGGGCCGAAGTTGTTTCCATTGTATCACTCTATGACTATCTATTACTTCCTTTGGTCAACAACCATCCTTTTTGTCTTGCTGGTGTCAAGGGCAAGGTTGTTCTGTTATGACACAAAGTTCTTGATCTCTTGCATTGTTGATCTGGCCTCATTATATGATCATCCTCATCGTCAAACATAAAAGGCTGTGTTGGCATTGTACTTGGCCTTAGTTTAAATTTACAGGGGTTAGAGCAGGCAGATGGGCACACAACTCCGAGAAGCGCCAATGTTGAGGATTAGAGTGGAGGCAATTAAATGACCAATTCCAACCGACTGATGTCTGCCAGTCAGGAAATCCAGAAGCCAGTTCTAAATGGAGGTTCCGATGTCATGGTCCAGAAGATGACAGATTAATTTTATCTGAATGATGGCATTGAAGGTTGAAGTGCAAGTAATGAATAGCATCCATACATAGATATTTCTTATTCATGAGGTGATCCAGACCTGAATGTAGTGCGAGATAGATGGTGTCCTCCATAGACCTATTTTATTGTAAGCCAATTGCAAACGGTCTAGAATTTCCAGAAGACTGTTGCAAATGTGGGCCATTATCAATCTTTCAAAGCACTTCATTATGGTCAGTGTTAGAGATGCTGGGTGGTAATTATTGAAATTGGTTTCTGAATTTATCTTGGGCACCGGAATGATGGAGGTTTCTTTGTTAAAATTTCTTAAATATTAAAATATGCTGCCAAAGGAGGTAGTTAAGGCAGAACAACATTTAAAATACACTTGGATACATGGTATACAGATTGGAAAGGTTGGTTGATGGATATGGGCTAAATTAGACTAGCTTTATAGGGTATCTTGGTATCTTTATAGGGTATCATGAACGAGTTGGGCCACAGGGCTTGTTTGTGTGCTGTATAACTAGGCCCCAAAAATAAAAGAATGAAGATAGTCACAGTGTTTGTAACTGAGTGGGAAAACTCTATTATGTGCTTATGGATAATGTCAAGTGAGCATTTGGATGAGCTGACTCCGGGGTTAATTCTTCAGAGGCAAGGAAGCTACTGCAGGAGATATATTCAACCTATTAGAGGCAGAAATCCGTGGTTTATTTTTGACAGCCAAGTACTGCGTTTTAAACTGGCTGGAAGCCATATTCTTGTTTTCAATGTACAATTGCTTATACCTTGGTGGCATTGCATATTCAGATTGTTATTAAACTTCCTATTGTTCACACACTAAGTGATTCATAGCAGTGAGCAGATATTATGCAATCTAATATAACATTTATTTTAATTGGACACAGCTCTGATTCAATAAGCAATGCTGAGGTGAAAAGGGATTTATTTTCTGCCATAGTTCTTCCTGTGGGGGGGGGGGGGGGGGGGCGGGGAGAAATAAATCACAGGCATCGGCAGCATTGTATTTCCAACATTTCAACATTTAAAAAATCAATATGACAGATGGTCTCCCTATTGCTTCTACGTGTGTGTGTGTGTGTGTGTGTGTGTGTGTGTGTGTGTGTGTGTGTGTGTGTGTGTTGCCTATGTAAGAGATCGACCTCTTAGGTAGGCATAATTCTCCGTGTCTTTCATCTGCAGCGCTTGTAACACGGGAAGGTCTGTGCAGCCCACGTGCCGTCAGCGCTGCTGGAAGCCGTCAATTTCAAGCGGGGCTGAAGGCAGCAGAAATTCTGCCTTTGCAGCACTGCGCATGCGCAGCGCAAGTTTCTTGGCGGGGTTTTCAAATATGGTTTGTCAATATTTTACGTGTATGTAAGGTAACAAAGACAGAAGAATGGGGCTCGTGTACCAATGATGTGGTAAGTACATTTTGTGTTTATGTTTTCAAATACTGTATTTCCCGGGGTGTGGGGGGGGGGGGGGGGGAGAGCTCCTTTCCAAGCATTTGGGGAGTCTGGCCCGGGGTAAAGTTGCGGGGAGGGCACGAATGTTATGAATGAGGGGATTGGGATAATGCCACTTGCGACGCTCCTTGCACGGAGGCGTGCAATGCCACCGCATTGAGGCCGGGGGGGGGGGGTTGAGAAGTAGCTCGGGTGGCTGAGCGGCCGCCGGGCTGGACAGCGGAACCAGCCGCCATCTTAGCTCCTTCTGCCGATCCCCGCTCACCTCTGGCAGCTCTCCGTCTAAAAACCTCTCTCCTGCCGCTCGCTGGCCTCACTCATGTCTTTAGATTCCGACAGCGTGATTGAGGTTACTCGGCTGTGGGAATTTAAGGATTTGCAGGAAACCGATGAAATGAGCGAAGTCGGCAAACGGCAGGTGACAGGTGTTCTGACGGAGAGCACTGCCAAAGGTGAGCGGGCCGGCAGAAGGCGCTGAAGTGGCGGCCAGTTCTGCTGTCGGGTCCCGGTGGCCGCTCGTAGCTCCCCGAGCTGCTTCTATCCCCAGCTACAGTGCGTGGCTTCGCGCCCGGAGAGCTGCGGTAGCGGTGAGTGAGTTACTGGCAGTAGCCCCGACACCCTCCTTCTCAACACTCGTGCCCTCCCCACAACTTTACCCCTGGCACAGACGCTCCACACGCTGTGAAAGGAACTGTTCCCCCAGTTGGTCTAGGACTAGGAAGCCTAGGGCAAATCGAAATGTGGCTGCCTTTATTTATTTATTTAACGGAGCGAACAATCTGCGCATGCGCAGATTAATTTTTTTTTAACGCGGACCGAGTGCCTACCCTGAGTAATTACTCACGGCGTGTGTGTGTGTGTGTGTGTGTGTGTGTGTGTGTGCGCGCGTATTTTCCATCCCCGCAGTATCAACCAGTGTCTTAGTCATTGTGCATACATAATAGTCAGAGTGATACAGTGTGGAAACAGGTCCTTCGGCCCAACTCACCCACACTGGCCAACAATGTCCCAGCAACACTAGTTCCACTTGCCTGCGGTTGGTCCATATCCTTCTAAACCTGTCCTATCCTTGTACCGATCCCCTTCACCTTGAACCTATGTCCTCTGGTCCTCGATTCCCCTACTTTGGGCAAAGACTCTGTGCATCTACCCGATCTATTCCTCTCATGATTTTGTACACCTCTGTAAGATCTCCCCTCATCCTCCTGCACTCCATGGAATAGAGACCCAGCCTACTCAACCTCTCCCTGTAGCTCACACCCTCTAGTCCTGGCAACATCCCCGTAAATATTTTCTGAACCCTTTCAAGCTTGACAATATCTTTCCTATAACATGGTGCCCAGAACTGAACAAAATATTCTAAATGTAGTCTCACCAACGTCTTGTACAACTGCAACATGACCTCCCAACTGCATTGAGAAGATTTGCCTTTGGCACATCCTTCAGAAAACGGAAAAATGGCCAGTCTGAACGACAGGCGATAGATTTCTGCAATATAGCCAAATATGCTGTGTAGGGTTTCAGAATAAAGACACTAAAATGCTTACCTGGGATCATTGGAACAAATGAAAGCTCCTGTTCGTATACCAAACTGGGACACTTTCTTCACCATCTTGTGCCACTGTTCCTTGCCCAATAAAGGATCTTTATCTTTAGCCACAACCTGTGAAATAACATGTGGTCATTTAAAAACTGATATTATTTTATAGTAATATTGTATCCTACTTCTGAGGAAAGTAAGTATCTGAAATATTAATTGCCACAAATGCTGCCTGACCTGCTAAATATTTCCAGTATTGTATTTTATGTTTTTAATCCATAACAATAGCTTGACCTTAAACACCAGTTCGGGAAGTTAGATTCAGAATTTATGACTTAAATTTACAAACAATGTCCACTGTGTCTGCAAGATGAAAATAAGCTACCTAACCTAATCCCAATTTCCATCATTGTCTGTAGTTCTGCATTCTCTTAGTATACCACTACAGTCCCATTCACAGCACAATCCAATTGCCTTATCCACCTCTCCAAATGACATATGTTGAAAGAATGGGTCGACTGGGTTTGTATTCACTGGAATTTAGAAGGATGAGAGGAGATCTCATAGAAACATATAACATTCTTAAAGGATTGGACCGGCTAGATGCAGGAAAAATGTTCCCAATGTTATATGTCCAGAACCAAGGGTCACAGTTTAAGAATCAGGGGTAGACCATTTAGGACTGAGATGAGGAAAATCATCTTTACCCAGAGAGTTGTGAATCTGTGGAATTCTCTGCCACAGAAGGCAGTGGAAGCCGATTCACTGGATGTTTTTAAAAGAGAGTTAGATTTAGCTCTTAGGACTAAAGGAATCAAGGGATGTTGTGAAAAGCAGGAACGGGGAACTGATTTAGATGATCAGCCATGATCATATTGAAAGGCGATGCTGGCTTGAAGGGCCGAATGGCCTACTCCTGCACCTATTTTACTATGTTCTATGTTTTCTATAAATCTCTCATTCTGGAATAAATTCCATTTGCTGCTTTTCTACTTAAATGACTAGACCATAAATATTTCCCTGCAACTCAAAGCATTCCCTCTGGTTTTCAACCGCATGGCTATTTTTTTGCATCAGCTACAACATTCGTAAATATGGGTCCCATCTTCAATAATGTAAACTACACAAATCAAGATACTAAGTTCCATGGACTATTTTTTGATCTGTTCTGAAACTCTCCCATGGATATCATGGGATTTTACTTCATTGACCAATCTGCTGAAGTTCACTTTATGACAATATACAATAGGTGCAGGAGTAGGCCATTCGGCCTTTCGAGCCAGCTCCGCCATTCAATGTGATCATCCCCAATCAGTACCCCGTTCCTGCCTTCTTCCCATATCCCCTGACTCCGCTATCTTTAAGAGACCTATCTAGCTCTCTCTTGAAAATCCAAAGAACCGGCCTCCACCGCCCTCTGAGGCAGAGAATTCCACAGGCTCACAACTCTCTGTGAGAAAAATGTTTCATCGTCCCCATTCTAAATGGCTTACCCCTTATTCTTAAACTATGGCCCCTGGTTCTGGACTCCCCCAACATCGGGAACATGTTCCCCGCCTCTAGCGTGTCCAAGCCCTTAACAATTTTATATGTTTCAACAAGATCCCCTCTCATCCTTCTAAACTCAGAGCATGCAAGCCCAGCCGCTCCATTCTCTCAGCATATGACAGTCCCGCCATCCCGGGAATTAACCTTGTAAACCTTCGCTGCACTCGCTCAATAGCAAGAATGTCCTTCCTCAAATTAGGGGACCAAAACTGCACACAATACTCCAGGTGTGGTCTCACTAGGGCCCTGTACAAGTGCAGAAGGACCTCGTTGCTCCTATATTCGACTCCTCTTGTTATAAACGCCAACATGCCATTCGCTTTCTTCACTGCCTGCTGTACCTGCATGCTTACTTTCATAGACTGATGAACAAGGACCCCCAGATCCCGCTGTGCTTCCCCTTTTCCCAACTTGACACCATTTAGATAGTAATCTGCCTATGAAGAGCTTGTTAGCAGTTCCTTTCACATAGGTATCAGCAAAGCATTGGGCACTATGAGACATATAGCATGGACACAGGCCCTTTGGCCAACATGTTCACACCAATCCACATGCCCCAACTGTACTAGTCCAATCTGCCTCCTTGGCCTATTATCCCTCTAAATGAGACTATAATGCATTATAATTCTACTTTTCATCTGAATTGTTTACACCAAGTAGATTCATGTAAAACTACTGCTGATTACATTTATCTCTACTGCAGATGATTTTAAAATACATTTATCATTAAAATGCACTCTGGACTTGGGTACAATATTTGAATAATGAAGCACCTAATTGATTCAAGATTCACTTTAAATGTAGAAGGACAACATGAAAGATCTTTAGGCGCTAACCTAGCAAACACTAAACAGAGTGCTTCCAAACGACTGACTTTGTCTCCAAAGGAAAATTGGTTTTAAAAAAAGGCACTACTCATTAAAACATGAAAACAAAGACACTTTCCAGCTTCAGCTCTATGTAATATTTTACTTTTATTGCAGAAAAAAAGTAAATTTCAAATACTTAATTCAAAGACCTGACTGTGCATCACTAGAGATGACCTATGGTTACTTTTAAGCACCTTTACATCTTATAATGTTAGATGCTTTTTGAATTTGAAACCAAAAACAGTATCAACTTGATTAC
This sequence comes from Raja brachyura, assembly GCA_963514005.1. Next base: position 21,580,087 of record OY740781.1, on the reverse strand, counting down.
TAACCCTATTATTTATCTTAACAAGGCAGCATCTCTGGAGAGAAGGAATGGGTGATGTTTTGGAACAAGACCCTTCCTCAGACTTGAGTCATCCATTCCTTCTCTTTTTTGTGTCTATCGTCGGTTTAAACTAGCATCTGCAGTTCCTTCCTACACATTTATCTCAACTTTTGTTCAAAATGTTCCCCTCTCCAAAATCAAATAAGATATGGCTCCTGTGAATTACAGTTTCCATCATTTGGTCCATGCTGAAAAATATAATTTCATGTCTGCCCTTTCCTAACTCCCATATAACCTAGGAATCAGAAGGAACTGCAGATGCTGGTTTACAAATAAAACCATTCATTTTCCTCCCCTTTCGTAGCTCCAGCAATCAATGGTTCTTGTGAGTGATTGTGGTGGCTGATTAGGAAAAGGGGAGATGCAACGAGACCTGGGTGTCATGGTACACCAGTCATTGAAAGTAGGCATGCAGGTGCAGCATGCAGTGAAAAAAGCAAATAGTATGTTAGCATTCATAGCAAAATGATTTGAGTATAGGAGCAGGGAGGTTCTACTGCAGTTGTACAGGGTCTTGGTGAGACCACACCTGGAGCATTGCGTACAGTTTTGGTCTCCAAATCTGAGGAAAGACATTCTTGCCATAGGGGGAGTACAGAGAAGGTTCACCAGACTGATTCCTGGGATGTCGGGACTTTCATATGAGGAAAGACTGGATTGATTTGGCTTGTACTCGCTAGAATTTAGAAGATTGAGGGGGGATCTTATAGAATTCTTAAGGGGTTGGACAGGCTAGATGCAGGAAGATTGTTCCCGATGTTGGGGAAGTCCAGAACAAGGGGTCACATTTTAAGGATAAGGGGGAAATCTTTTAGGACCGAGATGAGAAAAACATTTTTCACAGCGAGTGGTGAGTCTCTGGAATTCTCTGCCACAGAAGGTAGTTGCGCCAATTCATTGGCTATATTTAAGAGGGAGTTAGGTGTGGCCCTTGTGGCTAGAGGGATCAGGGGGTATGGAGAGAAGGCAGGTACGGGATACTGAGTCGGATGATCAGTCATGACCATATTGAATGGCGGTGCAGGCTCAAAGGGCCAAATGGCCTATTCCTGCACCTATTTTCTACGTTTCTATGTGAAGTGAACTTTTAAAAGAACTGTCTGATACTAGAACTGTCTGATACTGTCTGAAGAAGGGTCTCGACCCGAAACGTCACCCATTCCTTCTCTCCAGAGATGCTGCCTGACCCGCTGAGTTACTCCAGCATTTTGTGTCTAGGTCTTCAACTTCCATGCCCCTTTTTAACATGGGAGTGACTTTAATGCACTGTTCAGACTCAAATAATATGAAAAACACCTAGATTGTGGTTATCACTCTGAATTTTGGGAACTCTGAGCAGTAGAGTTGTCGGTAAATTTTGTGAGCCTTAATACAGCATTTAACAAAAACACAGAAATAATTACTTGGACCAGCCATATCCCATCCTTAGTGTCTTCCACCTGTTCGTAGAAATGCATCTCGCCACTGAAGTCAGTGCTAGTGGTAGATTCTGATGCTTCCTCTTCGCGAAGTGCAGAATAAAGCTCGCCTTCCATCAAATCACCTGAGGAAAAAATACACCACAAATAGTACAGAAACACCAAAACATTAGTTTAAATATTGTGGATAAAGGGATGCAAGATTAGTGCAGTGCCAAGGTAAAAGATAACCATTAACTTTGAATCATGGAAGAGGCCACAGAGCTAACACATTTTTATTGCTCATGTAAAATACTTTGAAGTATAAAAATTAGCATGATGTACTGATTCATTTAATTGGTTGAAAGTCCTTTGTCGTTAAGTTATTAAAAAAATACCAAAATGCAAGTCCTTAAATGAAATAGTAGACTCAAATTCCATCACAAAATCCTCCATCACAGTTAACCATCCTGCTTTACATATGTATATCATCTCAATATCTTAATTATTCAAAATCATTTATAACTTTTCCTTTCTTCATTAAACCTGAAATCTCAAAGCTCTTGCGACTTGTAAAGATTTCTGCAGTTGAAAACCCGTCTTCAACTTTTGTTTAAAAACATAAAAAATTAACTTCCATTATTTAAATATATTCCTGATTTACCTACATTAGATGTCACCCGATGATCAATCAATTTACCAAACCAATGAAAAACTTAATATTGCCATTTGTGCAGATTTAATAGAATACAATAATTGAATGAAGTTCCATTATGCAATATTGGGAAGAGTATCGAATATAATATTTGTAACATGATGCAGCTGTAAAACTTGTTGGTGAGACCACAGTTGGAGAAGAATGTGCATTTCTGTTCATTAAGTTGGAAAGGGTGCAGAATGTTACCTGGACTTGCAGACTTGAGTTTTTGAGAGAGATTGAATTGTAGTCCCCCCTCGGTCATGACTGACCATGGGTGATGCACCCTGGTCGGATGCAAGCCTGGGCGATGTCATATGGAGGACAGGCTGTTGCCTATGCAGCACGTCCCCCTCTCACGTCGCTGATCGATCTAGATTTCCGTGAGGTTTACTCCTGGAGCCTTTTCCATGACTGGATAGGGCCACAAGGCAGTGGAGGTTTTAAATCAGAGTTTTCCCTCTCCAAGATGGACTGCCTTCCCAGGCTGACAAGCCCCATCTGCCCGAGACTCGAGGGGGCGGGTGCTTCTACCTTCCCGTGCAGGTCTGTAGCACCTGCCCGCTGCCCAAAGTGATTGAATAGGCTGCAACTTTTTCATTTGCAGCATAGGAGGCTAAGCAGTGACCTTGTTGAGGTCTACTCGATAAAGTATGGATAAAGTGAAAGGTCTGAAGAAGGGTCTCAACCAGAAAAATTACCCATTCCTTTTCTCCAGAGGTGCTACCTGTCCCCTGGAGTTATTCCAGCTTTTTATGTCAAAGTGAAAGGTCACAGTCTTTCAAAAACTGGAGGGCATAGTCTGAAGGTGAGAGGGGAGACTTTAAGAGAGACCCCAGGGGCAGCTCTTTCACTCAGTGGTCCGTTTCTGGGACGAGCTGACAGAGACAGCTATAGAAGCAAGTAGGAAGGATTTAGACGTCTATGGGGCAAATGCAGGTAAATGGCCCCAACCCAAAATGCCAACCTGGTCAGCATGGACAAGATGGGCCTAAGGGCTTGTACCCATGCCGTATAGTGCTATGATTCTAATGCTAAATAGTCATAATATGCCCATAGCATATATGGAATTATTCAAATGTTATAATACATTTGCTATGGGCATATTACAACATAGTTTTGTGCATAAATGCTGGACTTAATGCTGGAAAAAGCGGGCATTAAAAAAAAATCAGATACTAATTGATTATCATGCAAATTCACTTGTTTACTAATGACCTTTATGAAAGTAAAACTACCACATCATTCATTCAAGAACATCTTTGTCTTCAGATCCAAATTTATCTTTTTGCCTCTGAAATTGCATCGGATTTTCTTAATCCTGCCTTTAATTTTGTCTTGCAGGTGATTACATGACCAGTAGAGACACAAGCAAGTGCAGATGCTGAAATCTGGAGCAAAAATAAAAGTGCTGGACGAACTCAGCAGGACAAGAAGCATCCGTGGAGGCAAAGAGATGGTCGACAGTTTAGGTAAAGACATTCATGATGCCAAAAATTTGCCTGGGACACGTTCAAAAGACTAATGATTTCCTGTTCTTGCGCCAAATCCATAAATAATATGGAAACATCAAACTGTAATTAGCATCTCATCACTAGTAGTTTGTAGTCTCTACGTTACCATTGATAGGATGAAAATGTCTTATAGAAATCTAAATTTAGATATGAAAACTAAAAAGGAAAATGTTGATAGAAAATACAGACAAGGATTCTGTAGAGTTTCACTATATTAAACAGTAATTTGAATAACACCACCTGTGAATGCACATATGCAGTTAAATACGGTAACAAGATATCACCCACAGCAGTTTGTTGCAAAGAGGTTTGACACATGCAAGAGGGCAAAAAATAGCACTGCAGATATTACAAATAGACACTAAACATGCCAGAAATAATTAACGGTCATTTAGAATTTGTATACTTGTGCAAGTGAATAGTGAACTGTGGTTTAAGTCTTAATTGCTGCCAAAGTCTCTGAAATTATTTTGACGAGTCAACACTTAAATTACAAAATTAGGCAAGATTGCTTTGGCTTGTACGGTCATTGGGCTACAAGATCCCACAAGCTGTAAACTTTAACAAGTGGAGGTGGGGGGAGCGCAGTTGCTACTCAAGCTGTGCTGTAAAAGGAATGATTTACCCATTCCCTTAAACTACACTGTACAAAACATCCCAAAAATATTGCTGCTGCAAAAGCCACTGCTGCAAAAGTGAAATGAAAGTGCTAAAACTTCTCATGCTTAAACATCTGAGGCAACAGAACAAAGGTGCTTTCCCTTTTCTTATTATTCCAGCATTTTCCCAAGTTTAATATTTATCTTTTCCACCTCCTATATTCCACTTTGGAGACGGAAACCAAAACTGATAAAATACCAGTTTCCTCCAAAATCTGGGAAACTTAGCTGCCGTGGGAAAACCTGAGAACTAGTTTTCACCATCCAGTATGTAAAGCTTGTGCAGGCAAAGTATTAAAATTATTCATGTGGAGGTGGAATGAAGGTGTGGATAAGGGCCAAGAAAATACAATGGACAGAAATAAACCATATTTGATTGTTGTTATAAAAGGAATTCTGGAATTTGATTGTTATTATAAAAGGAATTCTGGAAATGTAAAATTATAATTAGAGAATGATTAATGTAAACTTCTGATTTGAAGAATAAAGAAAATAGACCAACTTTCACTTAATTGCACATTAAAAAATATCTTATTTTAACATGGTGACTATTCACGATAATTTAAGGAGCAACATTATCAAGTTCACGTATTAAGCCTGATTTTCTAGAGTGTAGTAACAAATTTAATATACACATCTGATGTACACATTTAAAGAGAAACTATTTATGGTAAAATTATAGATGCATTCAAACAAAGCAATGCCTCATGGGCGATATGTCAAAATTCCTCCCCTTTTAAACACAAGAGCCAAATTTTATGACCTTTAAGAACATTTTGCAAAGAGCCTATTGAGCCATCAGTCTGAAGAAGGGTTCCGACAACAATATTCTGTTGAGCTGATGCAAGTAAGAATTTCATTGTTCTATCTGAGACATAACAATAAAACACTCTTAGAGAGTCATAGAGTGACAGTGTGGAAACAGGCCCTTCAGCCCAACTCGCCCACACCGGCCAACAATGTCCCAGCTACACTAGTCCCACTTGCCTGCGCTTGGTCCATAACCCTCCAAACCTGTCCTATCCATGTACCTGTCCAACTGTTTCTTAAATGATGGAATAGTCCCAGCCTCAACTACCTCCTCTGGCAGCTTGTTCCATACACCAGCCACCCTCTGCGTGAAAAGGTTGCCTCTTGGATTCCTATTAAATCTTTTCCCCTTCACATTGAACATATGTCCTCTGGTCCTCGATTCCCCTACCCTGGGTAAAAGACTCTGTTCATCTACCCGATCTATTCCTCTCATGATTTTGTATACCTTTATAAGATCTCCCCTCATCCTCCTACACTCCATGGAATAGAGACCCATCCTACTCAACCTCTCCCTATAGCTCACACCCTCTAGTCCTGGCAACATCCTCATAAACCTTTTCTGAACCCTTTCAAGCTTGACAATATATTTCCTATAACATGGTGCCCAGAACTGAACACAATACTCTAAATGCGGTCTCCCCCACGTCTTATACAACTGCAACATGACCTCCCAACTTCTATACTAAATACTCTGACTGATGAAGGCCAAAATGCCTAAAGCCTTTTTGACCACTTTATCTACCTGCGGCTCGACCTTCAAGGAACCATGCACTTGTACTGCTAGTTCCCCCTATTCTACAACACTACCCAGAGGCCCACTATTTACTGTGTAGGTCCTGCCCTTGTTCGACGACCCAAAATGCAACACCTCACACTTCTCTGTATTAAATTCCATCAACCATTCCTCCGCCCACCTGGCCAATCGATCCAGAACCTTCTGCAATCTTTCACAACCAACTTCACTATCTGCAAAACCAATAACTTTTGTATCATCAGCAAACTTGCTAATCTTGCCCTGTATGTTCTCATCCAAATTATTGAAGTAGATGACAAACTGTAACGGGCCCAGCACCGAACCCTGCGGCACACCACTTGTCACAGGCCTCCATTCTGAGAAGCAACCTTCCACCATCACCCTCTGCTTCCTTGCATGGGGCCAATTTGCTATCCATTCAGCTATCTCTCCTTGTATCCCATAAGATCTAACCTTCCAGAGCAGCCTACCATGCAACACCTTGTCGAATGCCTTACTAAAGTCCATGTACACAACATCTACAGCTCTGCCTTTATCAACCTTTTTGCTCACGTCTTCAAAAACAATCAATCAGATTTGTGAGACACGACCTCCCACGTACAAAACCATGCTGACTATCCCTAATCAGCCCTTGCCCATCCAAATGCCTGTATATCCTATCCCTCAGAATACTCCAGTAAATGACCAACTACAGATGTTAAGTTCACCAGTCTATAGTTCCCACCATTTTCCCTGCAGCCCTTGACCCAAAACATCACCCCAGAGGTGCTGCCTGACCTGCTGTTACTCCAGTACTTTGTGTCACCTATTGCACAAGATGTTTGTGTAAATTGTGTTGTGTCTTGGTTCTTTTTCTTGTTTGTATGACTGCAGAAACCAAATTTCGTTTGAACTTCAATGAGGTTCAAATGACAACAAATAAATTGTATCATTGTTCAAGACGTCAGACCCACTGAGTTACTCCAGCTTTTTGTGTCTATCTATGGCATAAGATGTTATATTAATCTAAGAAGGCAGAGCAAATCAGCAATGAGAGAACAGGATGACATTACACAGAAAATACCCAATGATTAATATCAAATCCTGATGGATGAATGCCTTAGAGAACGTAGAAAAAAGTATACAATGTGGAAAAACTGAAGAAAATGAACACACTGCCTCATCACCTGATTATTAATAAAAACAGTTGAATAAGATCAACTGGCATCTGTAAAGAAAACGGGGGGGGGGGGTGTATTGCATAAACATTCATTGCAAACAGGTGCATTTTTAATACCTGATTTTTGCACCAGCTCCCTGACATCTTTCTTCTCGGGCAGGCCGGCGTAGCAGATACCTCGACACTCCAGGATGGTCCGCAGCTTCTTGAAGCTCAGCGCCACCGGGTCCACCAACTTGGTGGCGAACACGCCGGTCTCGTACCAGACGATGGCTTCGAAGAACCGGGCCAGCACGAAGAGGACCAGGAAGTAGAGGAGCAAGAAGAACAGCTTGAGCCACATCTTGGGCCGTGGGGGATAGTCAGTGAGAGAGAGAGAGAGAGGAAGGCTTGCGCTGCTAAACGGGGCACTCGGGCATCTCAATCCGCCTTCCCTGTGATATTTCCCTTGTCAAATCCCAATTAACGTCTCTCTCTTTCTTTCTCTCCGCTCTATCTTTGCCGGGCGCCACCTTCCTCGCTCCTAGGGGTGTTGTCAGCCTGGTGTTTACCGCCTCAGGGCCCAGGCCCAGCCGACGCCACCGCCATTTTCCGTGGCCGTGATCAACACCGTGGAGGAGGAGCCGCCACCGCCGCCGCTCCGGCTGCGCATGCGCACCAAACAAATGACCTCATCGGACGACGGGCGAGCAGCTCATTTGCATGAAATGCTAATTATAATTCTGACGCTCCCTTATGACGCACGGCGAGGTTTGACAGACCCGGGGGGAGACGCTGGCAGCGGTGGCACCAAAGGGAGCGCTGCTCCAATGCCGCATTGTTATTCAAGAGTCTAAAGTGTGTCCCAGATGGGACAATGAAATTCTCACTTGCAGCAGCACAAAATAGAATATGTAAACAGAGTACACTGTAAACAATATAGTAAACGAGAAAATAAAGTTTAGTGTGTGTGTAATATATACACATACCCACATTATACCTAAGATAGACACAAAAAGCTGGAGTCTATAAAAACATAAAAAATAGATACAGGAGGAGGCCTTTTGGCCCTTCGAGCCAACACCGCCATTCATTGTGATCATGGCTGATCATCTACAAAATGTTAAATGGTCTGATGCAACTAAATTTAAGGTAGTTCTTTCTTACCAAAAACCCTTTCTGGCTTAAGTCCTCCCTCTACCACCCCCAGTTTAAATTCCATTTGGAATATTTTGGAGGACCAAGAACCAAGAATCAGTAACCCGTACCTACCTTCCCCCCGTATCCCTTGATTTCGCTAGCCCCTGGAGCTCTATCTAACTCTCTTAAATTTCATCCATTGAATTGGCCTCTTCTGCCTTCTGTGGCAGAGAATTCCACAAATTTACAACTCTCTGGGTGAAAACGTTGGTGGATAATGAAGAGGATTTCCAAAGTCTACAGAGTGATTTAGGCCAGTTGGAAAAATGGGCTGAAAGATGGCAGATGGAGTTTAATGCTGATAAATGTGAGGTGCTACACCTTGGCAGGACAAATCAAAATAGGACGTACATGGTAAACGGTAGGGAATTGAAGAATACAGTTGAACAGAGGGATCTGGGAATAACCGTGCATAGTTCCTTGAAGGTGGAATCTCATATAGATAGGGTGGTAAAGAAAGCTTTTGGTATGCTAGCCTTTATAAATCAGAGCATTGAGTATAGAAGCTGGGATGTAATGTTAAAATTGTACAAGGCGTTGGTGAGACCAAATCTGGAGTATGGTGTGCAGTTTTGGTCGCCCAATTATAGGAAGGATGTCAACAAAATAGAGAGGGTACAGAGGAGATTTACTAGAATGTTGCCTGGGTTTCAACAGCTAAGTTACAGAGATAGGTTAAATAAGTTAGGTCTTTATTCTCTGGAGCGCAGAAGGTTAAGGGGGGACTTGATAGAGGTCTTTAAAATGATGAGAGGGATAGACAGAGTTAATGTGGACAAGCTTTTCCCTTTGAGAATAGGGAAGATTCAAACACGAGGACATCACTTTAGAATTAAGGGACAGAGGTTTAGGGGTAACATGAGGGGGAACTTCTTTACTCAGAGAGTTGTAGCGGTGTGGAATGAGCTTCCAGTGGAAGTGGTGGAAGCAGGTTCGTTGGTATCATTTAAAAATAAATTGGATAGGCATATGGATGAGAAGGGTATGGAGGGTTATGGTATGAATGCAGGCAGGTGGGACTAAGGGAAAAAAGTTGTTCGGCACGGACTTGAAGGGCCGAGATGGCCTGTTTCCGTGCTGTAATTGTTATATGGTTATATGTTATATGGTTTTTAAACAATGGAACAACATGCACAGTACGCCAATCCTCGGGGACTATTCCCGTTTCTAATGACATTTGAAATATTTCTGTCATAGCCCCGGCTATTTCTACACTAACTTCCCTCAATGTCCTAGGGAATATCCTGTCAGGACCTGGAGACTTATCCACTTTTATATTTTTCAAAAGTGTCAGTACTTCTTTTACTTTGAAACTCATAGTATCCATAGCTACTCTACTAGTTTCCCTTACCTCACATAATTCAATATCCTTCTCCTTGGTGAATACCGAAGAAAAGAAATTGTTCAATATCTCCCCCATCTCTTTTGGCTCTGCAGATAGCTGTCCACTCGGTCTCTCCAATGGACCAATTTTATCCCTTGTTATCCTTTTGCTATTAATATAGCTGTAGAAACCCTTTGGATTTACTTTCACCTTACTGGCCAAAGCAACCTCATATCTTCTTTTAGCTTTTCTAATTTCTTTCTTAAGATTCTTTTTACATTCCTTATACTCCTCAAGCACCTCATTTACTTCATGCTGCCTATAATTATTGTAGATCTCCCTCTTTTTCCGAACAAGATGTCCAATTTCCCTTGAAAACCAGGGCTCTTTCCAATTTTTACTGGTTCCTTTCAACCGAACAGGAACATAAAGATTCTGTACTCTTAAAATTTCCCCTTTAAATGTCCTCCATTTCTCCTCTACATCTTTCCCATAAAACAAAATGTCCCAGTTCACTCCTTTTAAATCATCTCGCATCTCGTTAAAGTTAGCCTTTCTCCAATCAAAAATCTCAACCCTAGGCCCAGTTCTGTCCTTCTCCATAATTATATTGAAACTAATGGTATTGTGATCACTGGACCCGAAGTGCTCCCCAACGCATACCTCCGCCACCTGTCCCGTCTCATTTCCTAACAGGAGGTCCAGCACTGCCCCTCCTCTAGTAGGCACCTCTATGTATTGCTGCAAAAAACCATAACCATCATCTCAGTTTCAAATGGCATCCCCTTTATTCATGGACTGTGGCCCCTGGTTCTGGACTCCCCCAACATTGGGACCGTTTTTCCTGCATCTACCTTGTCCAGTCTTTTTATAATTTTATATGTTTCTATAAGATCCCCTCTCATCCTTCTAAATTCCAGTTAATACAAGTCCAGTCTTTCCCAGGGCCGCCAACATTGCGTGAGAGTTGGGAGTGAGAAATTGCGAGAGACCAAGCCCATGGGTGCGTAGTACCTAAAGGTGGGGGGGGGGGGGGGGTGGGAGGGGGGGAGAGGGGACACCCCCTCCCATTGGTAAGGAGCTTTTGCATTTTTCAGCTTGAAATTGTGCAATCTGGTGCATACTGTAGCAAGTCTTTTAACTTACACTTGAATGCAATATTTATGTTTTAAATTGAATTAGCTATGAATAAGGATACAAAGGATACAAGGATACAAAGGACATTTATTATCATATGCACCAATTGGTGTAGTGAAATTTGACTTACATTTGCAGCACACAAATAAAGATAAGACACAACATTAAAGAATTTAACAATAAACATAAAAACATCCCCCCACAATGGTTCCCACTGTGGGGGAAGGCATCAAAAGTCCAGTCCCGTCCCGTCCCCTGTTCACCCATAGTCGGGCCTATTGAGGCCTCCACAGTCGCCGCTACGGCAGCCCGATGCTTCAGGCCCTCTCGCCGGATGATGAAGCTCTGGTGTCAGGTAAACACTCTCAGCGGCTCGGAGTGTCTGGAGCGGCCCCTTCCTCCCTGGAAACAGCGGCTCCCGAAGTCCACGGGCCGCGCTGGTCGGAGCTCCGACACTGGTGACCTCAGCGTGAGATCCCAGGCTCCGCGGTGTTTAAAGCTCAGCTCCACCCACAGCTGGAAGCTCCACAGACCGCAGCTCCACGATGTTGGAGTCGTCGGTCACAGCACTCCAGAGCTTACCGCATGGCGACCCAGTTAAGGCATCGCCCGCTCTATGATGATGCCTCAGTGCTGTGCTGCCGCTGAAGTCCTGGCCAGTCCCGGCAGAAAACACCGCTCCAGACTGTTGGTAGGCCGCGAGGAACAGGCGAAAACACGGCTCGGAGAAAAGCCGCACCTCCGACCAGGTAGGGACTAAGAAAAATAGTTTCCCCCTTTCCCCTTTCCCCTTTCCCCCACCACATAAAAAAACTAGAAGACTTCCAAAACAAACACTTTTAACTCACTAGAAATTTAAAAAAGGGTGAAAGGACAACAGCTGCTGGCAGGGCAGCCATACTCGACGGTGCCCCCTACAGGTTAGGCTAAATTACACTCCTAATTACATTCCACAGTGGAGCCAGGCTCTGATCAACAGGTGCAGCACATGAATGATCTTAGTATATTCATGTCTGGAAATCACATTATAATCAAACACTTGGCCCATGTTGACCAACCTGGGTCTCACTGCACACCTGGTACTACTCCTGACCCTAACTCCAGAGCATACCTTCTCTCATTTCGAACCCTGAGTCCAGCCTTATACCTGGCCCCCTATTCTACCCTGATCATAGCTGCTTACTTGCTTAGGTTCCCAGTGCTGAGCACTTCCATTATCCCAGCTTTGACTGCACACCTAGTACTATTCCAGACCTTGACTCTAGATGCACACGGCCTTGCTCCTAGCCCCTCTGCACCGACAATATATCTGGACCACACATAAAGCCCCATTTCTGACCCCCTGGACTTAACCTATTACGTTCAAGTCCACAGGTGCTTATCTAATGCAGTAATCTATTATGGGGCACTTCACAGACCAAATTTTGTATAACAAAATTTGCTACATCCATTGGCTTCTTTGTTATATAACATGCTAGTTACTTTGTAAAATAAGTCATCAATTGGTTGAACACAATTTCTCATCCATAAAATTATACTCACTCAGCTGTATAAGTATTCTGTTACCATTTCCTTCATTTTCCTAACTGTCCTGAAGTCATTTTCACCCCCAATAGTTTCAGTAGTTTGTTGTCTTCCTCTCAGCTGGAACCTTTCTGAAATGCAAAGTCCAATAACTATATATTTAAGCAATATTATTCAAATAAAAGTGATCTTGAGAGTACATAATATTTTCTGTGGTATTCATGACACAACAATGATAAAAATATATTTGTTTTGTTTGCACCTACCAACATGCATACATTACAGTTAATATGTACCGAGGGAAAATTCTTGTTCCAATGCTCCCCATTCCCAATTACTTTTACATTGAAGTGATTGAAATCCAAGTGAAGTTGAAATGGCACCAGAAAAATATAACCCCTGGAATGAATGATAGTCATTATGTGGTTGGTTGGAGTCAGTATCAGCACAATTAGTATATTAAACTTTGAATATTCAGATGTCCTGGTTCAAACTAAAACTAAAGACAAATAATAACCTCCTCACACATTCCCCTGCAAGTATCTCTGTCACTCCTTTAAAATATGCCCCTTCTTTGAACAAGCTCTTAAACATCACACCTGAATCCGTTTCCATCTGATTACACTCCTTGAGGATGTCATCTACGTGTTCAATTAATAAAACTACGAGATTGGGGACATTTCTACTCAACCTGTCAAAGGAATTTGGGGGGTGGGGGGGGGGGGGGGGGTTAGAAATAGTCAGTGAGGTAAACAAACATAATAGTTGAGTGGCAAATGACAATAGTGCTACCTTCGCAAAAGTTAACTGAAGGAAATAATGGGTTATCAGGGCTGTATATTGTGACAGACAGCCTGACACCTTGCATGTCATTTTAATATTACACTTATCCCATCCCCCTAGATATTCTGGATGAATAAATTAAGGTATTGTCAACTAATTACAAATCAGGCAAATTAGAAATCAATAACATTAGCCAACTCCAAAACATGAAACGCTGAGCATTGGGATCCAGAAACCACGGACAACTGGCCTCAGTTCCCCGCTCACATCTGGCAGTGCTCTCTGTCTGAACCAGGGGCCATGGAGTGTTTTTGAAAGTGGGGGGGCTGAGCGATCACTGATCACTTTCCTTGGGGGTACCTGGTGAGAGAGTGGAGCAACCGACTGGGGGGAAGGTAGGGATTTTTTGAAATTTGATGTATTAAAATCATGTTTTAGTGCATTGTTGAAGTATGACTTCAATGTTTTTTGTTTGAAGTATTTTTAAGAGGTAACTTTTTAAGGGGTAACTTTTTCCACACCAAGGGTGGTGGGTGTATGGAACAAGCTGCCAGAGGAGTTAGTTGAGGCAGGGATTATCCCAACATTTAAGAAACAGTTAGGCTGATACATGGATAGGACAGGTTTGGAGGGACATGGACCAAAAGCAGGTAGTGTTGCTGGGACATGTTGGCAGATGTGGGCAAGTTGCACCGAAGGGCCTGTTTTCACACTGTATCATTGTTTGACTACATTATACCTCCACCTTGCATGAATGCTTCAAAATCAAGTGGTTGAGTTTTATTGCCATATATTCAAGCATAGAAACATAGAAAATAGGTGCAGGAATAGGCCATTCGGCCCCTCGAGCCAGCACTGCCATTCAATATGATCATGGCTGTGCATCTAAAATCAGTACCTTTTTCCCCATGTAACTAAATATAACTCTCTTGAAAACATCCCGTGAATTGGCTTCCACTGCCTTCTGTGGCAGAGAATTCCACAGATTCACAACTCTCTGGGTGAAGAAAGTTTGTCCTCATCTCAGTCCTAACTGGCCTACCCTTCATTCTTAAACTGTGACCCCTGGTTCTGATCTCCCCCAACATCGGGAACATCTTTCCTGCAGTTACAGTAAGTGAAAATCTAGCAGGCAAGCAGGATGCTTTCTCTGACTGGGCGGCGCGACCGATGTTGCAGCGGCCTCTGCAGTCCGTCCGTCTTATTTTTATTTTTGTCCCGTTGATTGTATAGTTTCTTGTGGTTTTTATATTATGTTTAGCTGTGTATATGTGGGAGGCGGGGGGGGGGGTTGGGGGAAACTTTTAATCTCTTCCCTGTACGGGTGACTCAACCTTTTCCCTGTCGTGTCTCGGTTGTCGTTGGTGCCTAGCACCGTGGAGCGGCCTCCAACCGGAATTGACCTGAGGGCTCCACACGCTGAGCCTGCGGACTTACCATCGTGGGGCTGGCCAGCTTTGGAGCGTGGAGAGCTGTGGTGGTGTGTGGCTGCAACCCGGCTCCAGAGCTCGGAGGCTCCAGCCGCAGGTCCGGTGGACGGTGACATCTGGAGCTCGTGGGTCCCTGGTGGGAGACCGCTTTTCGGAGCTCCCGTAATGGCAACTTCTCCCGCCCGAGTTGCGGGGTTGAAAATGACCCGGAGCGGGGCGTTACATCGCCCGGCGTGGCTTTAACAGCCGCGGGATTTGCCATCGACCGCCGGGGGCTGCAACATTAAGACCCGGAGCAGGGCCTTACATTGCCCGGCGCGGCCTTAACGGCCGCGGAACTTGCGATCGCCCGCCGGGGGCTTTAACATCAGGAGAAGAATGGAACACAGGGGAGAGACAAGACTTTGCCAAGACAGTGAGGAGGAGATTCACTGTGATGGATGTTTGTGTAAATTGTGTTGGTTGTGTGTCTTGGTTCTTTTCTTGTTGTATGACTGCAGAAACCAAATTTTGTTTGAACTTCATTTGAGGTTCAAATGACAATAAATAATTGTATAATAACCACCCCCATTTGAAGGCCACTATCTTCCATCGTTTCTACCCAGTGCTTGGTACCTACTTCCACCAGCCATTGGTTGTCCTCCAGAATGCACCGAGCCACAGCCTGAAGGGCCTGTCCCACTTAGGCGATCTGGTGGGCGACTACAAGTGACAGTGGCAACAATGTTTGCTGTCGGAGGTTGTCCTGGTTGTCATGAGGTGTCGTAGGTGAATGCTACTAAAACAAGTCCCTGAGTCGCCTAAAGAGTCGTATCAGTGGGACAGGCACATAAGTGCGTGGGAATAGCGTAGATCAGGGGAGTCACGACCAGCTGTGTCACTCGTTGTCTAGCCCACTCTCCAAGTCGCTGATAGACACAAAAAGCCGGAGTAACATCCAATTTCCTCTCTGTGTCTGTGGACCGACTCCAAACACCAGAGGCCCATTGATCTGCGGTGCTGGTCGATACATGATTGACTTTGTGGAGATCAGAGCCAGGTGTCACCGTGTCCCGGCACTCGGCCCTACACAGCCCTGCTAGCCGGACAGGGTTCAGTTTAGAGATACAACGCGGAAACAGGCCCTTCGGCCCACCGAGTCCACACCGACCAGCGATCCCCGCACATTAACACTATCCTATACACACTAGGGACAATTTACATTTATACCAAGCCAATTAACCAGACCTTCAGTCTGAAGAAGGGTCTCGACCCTAAACGTCACCCATTCTTTCCCTCCAGAGATGCTGCCTGACCCGTTGAGTTACTCCAGCACTTTGTGTCTATTGGTTTAAACCAGCATCTGTTCCTTCCTACACGTGTAGCTGTCCAAATGCCGTTTAAATGTCATTGTGGTAATTTCAAGTGTAGAATGAAGACAAGAGTGTTTAGTTGCCTCGTGCAGCGACATCAAAACAATGACATTCTTAGTTGCTGCACCTTAACAGGCCAGTTAAAGCAACAGCACACAGATACATGTAAATAGATTGATTTAGTTTATTATTGCCACCTGTAGCGAGGTACAGGGAAAAGCTTTTGTTGCGTGCTATCCGGTACATGCAAGCAAGCCACTCACAATATACAGATAAAGGAGAACGGGCGCAACATATATAATAAATAATAGAATGGATTAATAATCAGTAATATTGGGTAATCATCCCAGCGTATCAGCGGACGCCCAAGTATTAACATTACAATTAATGTCCCACAGAGCCAGAGACGCAGGTTCGATCCTGGTCTCGGGTGCTGTCTGTGTGGAGTTTGCACATTCTACCTGTGACCGCGTGGGTTTCCTCCCGGTGCTCCGGTTTCCTCCCACATCCCAAAGACGTGCGGGTTTGTAGGTTTGTAGGTAAATTGTCCCCTAGTGTGTCGGGAGTGGTTGAGAAAGTGGGATAACATAGAACCAGTGTGAATGGGTGATCGATGGTCGGCACGGACGCGAGGGACCGAAGGGCCTGTTTCCCCCCTGTATCTTTGAACTAATTATAATATTAACAAATCAAGACTTACCTATCGGATTTGAACATGAACAATATTATCCCAAGGTTGCAGAGTATTTGAATGGCATTTACTGCATAATCCCTGAGGTTATTCTTTGTAAAGTGAAGGGCAAAGTTCATCTCAACAAGTTTCATTTTCTGAAGTTTATTTGTAGTTTATATTTACCATCTTGCCTTTGCTTATTTGTTCCCACGATACATGAATCCAAGACTTACATTTAAAGATGAACAAAATACCAATTTAAGGACAGATATCAACTAAATTTCCCCGTTTGAGTTTGAATATCAATTTCTTTAACATCCCCTCTCTCTCAGCCCCTCCACCACCCGAGTGGTACTAGCTTCAAAGTCATCTTGTTGGGTCTCATTGTGTGAGAAGGAACTGCAGATGCTGGTTTAAACCAATGAGAGACACAAAATGCTGGAGTAACTCTGCAGGACATGCAGCATCTCTGGAGAGAAGGAATGGGTGACGTTTTGGGTTGAGACCCTTCTAATCACGATCAAAAACGTCACCCATTTCCTTCTCTCCAGAGACGCTGCCTGATCCATGCCGGTCACCAGGGCGAATTTGGCACAGAGACTCTAACGGCAGCGGCGCAACGCTTCCGATGGCCCGAAACTCTTGCACTGAGGCTGCTCCATGGCCGGAGCTGCAGTGAGCGACTCAGCTTGGCAAACACTCGCCAGCCCGGCAAACACTTGCCAGCCCCACAAACACCCAACAGCCCTGGCTCCCCATCCGCATCTGTCCCCGCCGCTGCTTCTGCTTCCATCCCTCCCTCAGCCCCGTCTCTCCAACACCCGCGGCCCACGCAGTTGATATGAGTTTTGAAATTCCCGTTGATCACAGAATTTCTCATGACAGAGCGTGAGAAATTTGTGATCAGCGTGATAGCGTGAGAATTTGTCGAAATGCGTGAGTCTCACGCTCAATGCGTGAGAGTTGGCAGCCCTGTTACAATCTTTCCTCATATGATAGTCCCGCTATCCCAGGGATTAACCTCGTGAACTTATGCTGCACTCCCTTCGGCCCACTGAGTCCGCACCAACCAGCGATCCCCCGCACACCATCCCACACACACTTGGGACAATTTGTACTTATATCAAGCCTATTAACCTAGAGTTAGGGTTACGGTTACAGTTAGGGTTAGGGTAAGGGTTAGGGTAAGGGCTAGGGCTAGGATTAGGGTTAGGGTAAGCGAAAGGGCTGGGGTTAGGGTTTGGGTTTGCTCCCGCAGTCCAGAGGCGCCCAGGTTTGTATAAATTGTCCTTAGCGTGTGCGGGGGATCGCTGGTCGCAGGCTGGGTTCACAAATGGGGGGGGGGGGGGGGGCGGGGGAAGTGCGGGGGGGGTGGTTGGAGAATGGGGGAAGGTAGGGAGAGGGGGAGAAGGGGATGTGAGGGGAGGGGGTAGTGGATAAGGGGGAGAATAG
The DNA here is from genome assembly GCA_963514005.1 of Raja brachyura. The sequence continues at coordinate 21,562,180 of OY740781.1, read as the reverse complement.
TGGAGCGGGGAGAAGGGAAGAAAAGAAGAAAGGGGGGAGAGGGGAGGGGAGAAGGGTAGGGGGGAGTGGAGAAGTGAAGGAGGGATGGAGGCTGGAGGGGGGAAGAGAGGAGAGGGGAGTTCAGTCTACACTCACTGAATCCATCCCTGGTGATCAGATCTGGAAGGGGACCAATACATCTATAAATAAAACATCTTAAGGCATCTTTTCATTTGCACAATTGATTTTATTGTATTAAATTTAATATACTAATTTATAAAATCCATGCATTGAAGGAAGAATATTTCACAGCCTACCTAACCGGGCGTCACCCGCATGACAGCATACAAGGGGCAGAGCTTTAATCTATAAATAGATATCTACACAGGTGTCTTTATTATTCATATGTTCCAGTGTGGGAGCAGGAAGATGACGTCTGCCATGGATCTGTTGTATTGTGCCAAAGACAGGTTTATGGTCCCGACCACGGGGAAAAATGGAGGAGGACTGACTGAACTTTGTGCCTTCCACCACAGTGATGAATGGATGTTGGATGTGGATGTTTTGTGTTACATTTTTTATTGTGTATTGTGTGTTCTTTTTTTATCTTACCGCTGTTGGCAAGTTTATTTCACTGCACTTCACTGTGTGTTGCTGGCAAGTTCATTTCACTGCACTTCATTGACTATTGACTATTGAGACATGGTATTGGACGTGGAATGCTGAAATATGAGAGGAAAGTAAAATGTATCCGATTACATTACATTGAATCATTACATTGAATGTGGCAGAAATTTACACAGGATAATTTGCTGAATGCAAATGCTGCTAGGTGAAGAGAAGGTGAACCCCATATTAGCTCTGGGTGGGAGAGGAGGGAGCAAGAGCAAAAGAGATGTGGTTGAGAACCCTGGCAAATCTGGAAGAGGGGAAGTCATGTAAAAGAACAAGACAAGAAACAAGAAAACATGAAAAAAACAAGGCAAAGGGTATAGAAGTGTGAAAATGCACACCACCAGATTTGGGGACAGTTTCTTCCAACTGTTATCAGGCAACTGAATCATCTGACCACAACCAGAGAACGGTGAGGAACAACTATTTACCTCTTTGATGTCCCTCGGACTAGCCTTATAAACGGACTTTGCTGGGTTTACCTTGCACTAAACATTATTCCCTTATCATGTATTTTTACACTGTAAATGGATTGATTGTAATCATGTATTGTCTTTCTGCTGACTGGTTAGCGCACAACAAAAGCTTTTCACTGTACCTCGGTACACGTGATAATAAACTAAATTGAACTGAAATCTCAGAAGTGTTGTTGTGAGAAGTGTTATCAACAGAACAGTTACAAAAATACCCAGAATAAATGGAGTGGACATTTGGAGAATGGAGTGGTGTCCTTTATAGGATGCAGAGTGGAATAAATAGTTTATATAACTGTAATAATAATCATAACAAAAATATTTAATGCAGTTTTTTAAAGTATCTCAGTAAAGTATATTTTGCAAGTTCTAGATGCTCTATCTATCTATCTATCTATCTATCTATCTATCTATCTATCTATCTATCTATCTATCTATCTATCTATCTATCTATCTATCTATCTATCTATTCATCCATCCATCCATCCATGCATATGTGATCTGGGACCTACGCCAAAACGGTACACGGCAACACACAACTGTTTCAACCACCTTACTCACCTTTGTCCCGCGGTCGTTCCTATAAAGTTTCATTCACATTGATGTTATATTTCACAAGTTATTCATAATTTTAAGTTTAAAAATTCAAATTTAAGATGAATTTAACAACTAAATCCTTGCTGGCCAAGGTTGCTACAAAGTTGCATACAAAGTTGCAATCGAGCAACACTCAGTCCTTCCAGCAAGTTTTTATCTCAACAGGAAAGGGAGGGGGCAATTTTAAGCAATTGCATTATTTTTTAAAGTCATCGAAGCAAGAGGAGGGGGAGGCAGTGCTGAGGATATGCCCTTGCACAGTTGGGTGCAATGGGTGAGAGCTGGAATATGGGGGAATGGGTGAGTGGTGGAATATTGCCTTGGGGAACAGGTTGCGTTGGGGGACCTCCCGTGTGACAGGGACCCAATGGGTCCCACTTAGTCTAGTATATTTCTAAAACTCTCGTCTTGTTTCCATCTATCTGTGCGTATGTGATCTGGAACCTACACCAAAACGGTACACGGTAGCGCAAACATTGTTGCACCACCTTACTCAACTTTGTCCCGCGGTCGTTCCTATAACGTTTCGTTCACATTGATGTTATATTTCACAAGTTATTCAGAATTTTAAGTTTAAAAATTCAAATTTAAGATGAATTTAACAGCTAAATCCTTGCTGGCCAAGGTTGCTACAAAGTTGCATACAAAGTTGCAATCGAGCAACACTCAGTCCTTCCAGCAAGTTTTTAGCTCAACAGGAAAGGGAGGGGGCAATTTTAAGCAATTGCATTATTTTTTAAAGTCCTCGAAGCAAGAGGAGGGGGAGGCAGTGCTGAGGATATGCCCCTGCACAGTTGGGTGCAATGGGTGAGAGCTGGAATATGAGGGAATGGGTGAGTGGTGGAATATTGCCTTGGGGAACAGGTTGCGTTGGGGGACCTCCCGTGTGACAGGGACCCAATAGGTCCCACTTAGTCTAGTATATTTCTAAAACTCTCGTCTTGTTTCCATCTATCTGTGCGTATGTGATCTGGAACCTACACCAAAACGGTACACGGTAGCGCAAACATTGTTGCACCTCCTTACTCAACTTTGTCCCGCGGTCGTTCCTATAACGTTTCGTTCACATTGATGTTATATTTCACAAGTTATTCATAATTTTCAAGCTTAAAAATTCAAGTTTAAGAAGAATTTAAAAGCTAAATACTTGCTGGCCGAGCTTGCAACGAAGTTGCAAACAAAGTTGCAATCGGGGGACACTCAGTCCTTCCAGCAAGTTTTTAGCTCAACAGGAGAGGAAGGGGGCAATTGCATTATTTTTTAAATTCTTCGAAGCAAGAGGGGGAGGCAGTGCTGGGGATACACCCCTACACAGTTGGGGGCTATGGGTGAGTGCTGGAATATGGGGGAACGGGTGAGTGGTGGAATATTGCATTGGGGAATGGGTTGCGTTGGGGGACCAGGCCTCCCATGTGACGGGGACCCACGGGTCCCACTTAGTCTAGTATATTATTAAATCTCCTATCTTGCATGTTTGTGTGTGTTTATGCGTCTGTGATATCCTGAATTACGCCAAAACGGTAAACGATAGCAACCATTTTTGGACTACCTTACTCACCATTGTCCTGTGGTGTATCAAGTTTCCTTCAGAATAATGGTATATTTTACAAGTTATTTACATTTTAAACTTTACAAAAAGGACTTTTACAAAAATAACTTGCCCTGTCATCAGCAGCGTACGATGTCATGAAGTCACGCAGCGTACGACGTCATGATGTCACAATGGGATCCCAAATTTCCTTTTTTTTTTAAATTGCCATGTTTTTTTCTCCCCCATGTACTTGTCTGGCCTCCCAACGGGGACCCAACGGCTCCCAACAGGTAAGTTTGCTTCTACTTTGCAAATGTCTCCATGGGTCCTCTATTCACTTTATTAACTTTTACTGAATTTCAGACAACAACGAAACGCGGCAGCCGCGCATGCGAGGTTTGGTGTAATATGGCGTTGGGGGAACAGACTCAACGGGTCCTCGCTTAAAACTCTCATCTTGTTTGTTTATGAACGTGTATGCGTGTCTGCGTAGTCATGCCCTGAATTACGCCAAAATGATACACGATAATGCTACAATTTTTGGACCTACTCACCATTGTCCTGTGGTGTGTTGTATCAAGTTTTGTTCAGATTGATGGTATATTTTACAAGTTATTCACATTTAAGACGTTACAAATTTAACTTTTCACTTAACTTCTCACTGTAAAAAATCCAATTGCTGGCCCTGCCTGTTACAATGTTGCAAATCCCAGGACACTGAGTCCTGGCAGCAAGTGTATTTTGATATTTTTACCTGGCAGCATGTGCAAATGGAGTTTAAAAAAAGTTTAAAAAGGGGGGTTAATAAGGGGAAATGAGCCGCCCCGTGCACAGTTGGGTGCTATGGGTGAGTGGTGGAATATTGCGTATGGGGAACGGGTTGCGTTGGGTGAAACGGTGAGTGGTGGAATATTGCGTTGGGAAAGGGTTGCGTTGGGGGATCAGGCTTCCCGTGGGGGCTATGCGTGAGTGGTCGAATATTGTGTTGGAATATAACGGGTTGCATTGGGGGACCGGGCCTCCCTTGTGACAGGGACCCAATGAGTCCCACTTGGTCTAGTAGTATTTAAAAATTAAGTTTTAAAATGGAAAGATCTTTTTAAATACGGAGGTGGAAATGCAGTAAAATTATGTAGCAAGCTTGGAAAAGCCAGTTGGTCGATTTTCTGGACCATTCGATGTTTTTCCAATTAATAATCCAACATACTTTTAATTCAATTTTTTGATGAAGTATTAGGCAATACATTTTACACAGTAAAACAAACCTGGTAAGCTTGAAGGTAGCAGAAATAGAAATAGACACATTTTAATAGAGCAGGGAAATGTGGAGACAATATGCAAGAACCAGAGCCCTGGGGGTGTTGAGGGGAGTGCAAGCATCAGCACCCCGTGAGTCACAGGTCACACCATCAGGATTGTTGAATAATTAGACTGTTACTTCAGAATTTTACTTTCATCAATATACACCTAGTAAGATCATACAGCAACAAGTTGTGACTAAATAATAAGATTCAGCAAAGTTAATTAAGAGATAAAGATTGGTCAGGACATGAGAGAAACTTCCATGCTCCTCTTCCAATGGGATCTTTTACATTCATCTGAAAGCGGTGACCTCTGATCGTTCATTTTTTATTCCCCACAAACATAATTAAATACAATTATTCTTTGGTTACTATTTTACAATCTGCAAATTATCAAAAAGTCTCCTACTTTAAAAGGATTAGGAGAGAATATATGGAGTGATTTTTTTTCCTCAAACATAAACTTTATTTGGAATAAAAATATGCACAAAACAAAAACTGTGAAAAAAACCTTTAAATGCTCTCAATGTCAATACAGTCAACAATGTGATACTCAGTAGAAACATAGAAAAATAAGTGCAGGAGGAGGCCATTCAGCCATTCAAATTGATCATGGCTGATCATCTAAAATCAGTACCACAAACCTGCTTTTTCCCACATACCCCTTGATTCCTTTAGCCTTAAGAGCTAAATCTAACTCTCTCTTGAAAACATCCAGTGAATTGCCCTCCATTGCCTTCTGTGGCAGGGAATTCTTCAGATTCAAAACTCCCTGGGTGAAGATGTTTTTCCTCATCTCAGTCCTAAATGGCCTACCCCTTATTCTTAAACTGTGACCCCTGGTTCCTGACTCCCCCAACATCGGGAACATTTTTCCTGCATCTAGCCTGTCCAATCCTTTAAAAAAAATTATATGTTTCTATAAGATCACCTCATCTAAATTCCAGTGAATACAAGCCCAGTCGACCCATTCTTTCATCATATGTCAGTCCCACCATCCCGGAAATTAACCTGGTGAACCTACGTTGCACTCCCTCAATAGCAATAATGTCCTTCCTCAATTAGGAGACCAAAATTGCACAAAATACTCCAGGTGCGGCCTCACCTAGTGTCCGCACTTATCTATGAACACCCTTGCCACTCGTGGTGTAAGTGAAAGTGAAAAAAATAAATATTGAAAATCTGAAGTCAAAATATAAATTGCTGGAATCACACAGGTCAGGCAGAGGGAATATACACCCATGATGAGTGTTTCCAATACTTTTTAAAATTTATATTATTAATGTGAGGTGTTATCTTTCTCCTGTTTATGCACTTCATTTTTTTTAAATGTCCTGACATTTTGCAAGGTGATGTATAAATGAAAATTCTTTATTTAAAATAAAGGTTCAACCAATATGCACTTGCAAGCTCTTGCCACCAAATGTCACTGTGGAACAACTAATATTTCAATTCCGATTTAATTAGCGAGAAGCCATTTGCCTCTACAGCCTTTGGGTTTCTCAGTGCTCCTCAAGATGTCCTGTATAAAGTTCCCATGACAATATCAAGTCAGAGTAAGGGACTTATCACAGAGTCTTGTCCAACATTTATGCCTTGAACAATTTATTTGTATGTTTATCTCAGCATTATTTGTGCAGACTTAATCTAAAATCAGTACCACAAACCTGCTTTTTCCCACATACCCCTTGATTCCTTTAGCCTTAAGAGCTAAATCTAACTCTCTCTCAGTGTACAAAATGCTTGCTATGAGAAGTAATTACAAAATTAGGTAAAAAATTAAGGAGTGCAATAATGATTAAAGAATGCAAGATGTGACTATAGTGACATATCAAGCTTATTACTTAAATAGTGAAATAATAGGGAAAAGACAAACGTTTATGGAGATCCCTTAAAGAAGTGAACAGAAAATTGTTGATGGATGAATGGAAATTTGCTGAGATGAAGAAAAATACTTTATTTGATAACTCACCCTATTTCCCCTGTAATATACTTTTAAACTGAAATAAAGTATTTTTCTTCATCTCAGCAAATTTCCATTCATCCATCAACAATGTGAGTAAATGTAATTGATAAAATTGCCTGAGTAGCAGTACTGCTATTGTACTGAAAAATATTGATTAGATGCAACACATCTATGTTTAGAAGAAAATGTTTAGAAGATAGTATAGTATTAGAAATTACATTTCCAGGTTCAATTGAGAAAGGTTGTTGAACAGCTGTCAGTATAGTTGAAAGGGAAAATAGAACCAACACAATTTCACACTTAATAGTAGTATAATAATAATACTTAAAATGTCAGTAACTTCAATTAAAACAAAATTGAAGAGAAGTTGAAGAGAAAATAGTTAAAAGTATCAAATTAGAAAATTGCAAAAAAGATAAATCTTGCTTGACAAATTCACCTGCTTCGTATGGTCTGAAACTGTGGATTCACGTGACATGCAGGAGGACACTGCAAATATTCCAATAATGACAGATAAACTTTTACAATTTGCACTAGAACTTGTAATAAGTTCTATCACGAGGGACAAAGCATTTGCCAGGACCCGATGGCTTGCATCCAACAGTTTCAAAGGAAGAAGCTGCAAAGATTGTGGAGATTGGTTTAAGATTTTCATAATTCACAGAGTTCCATGAGGATAATAAATGATAAGAAAAACACAAATTATGACTCGCTTGTTCAAGAAGCCAGGAAAATGGAGGCAAGCCATCTCAGTGTTAGTTGCAGTAGTCTGTAATCAAGAGAGAAATAGTTAATCATTAGGAAAAATCTAATGTTATCAAAGCAAGTCAACATATCTTTATGAAAACTGAATCACATTTCACAAATTGTCTACAATTCTTCGAGGATGTAACAATTAGTTATTAAATGGATTACATGGATAGGAAAGGTTCAGAGGGATTTGGATCATAGAAACATAGAAATTAGGTGCAGGAGTAGGCCATTCGGCTCTTTGAGCCTGCACCGCCATTCAATATGATCATGGCTGATCATCCAACTCAGTATCCCGTACCTGCCTTCTCTCCATACCCTCTGATCCCCTTAGCCACAAGGGCCACATCTAACTCCCTCTTAAATATAGCCAATGAACTGGCCTCAACTACCCTCTGTGGCAGAGAGTTCCAGAGACCCACCACTCTAAGTGTGAAAAAAGTCCTTCTCATCTCGGTCCTAAAGGATTTTCCCCTTATCCTTAAGCTGTGACCCCTTGTCCTGGACCTCCCCAACATCGGGAACAATCTTCCTGCATCTAGCCTGTCCAACCCCTTAAGAATTTTGTAACTTTCTATAAGACCGCCTCTCAATCTCCTAAATTCTAGAGAGTATAAACCGAGTCTATGCAGTCTTTGTTCATAAGACAGTCCTGACATCCCAGGAATCAGTCTGGTGAACCTTCTCTGCACTCCCTCTATGGCAATAATGTCCTTCCTCAGATTTGGAGACCAGAACTGTACGCAATACTCCAGGTGTGGTCTCACCAAGACCCTATACAACTGAAGTAGAACCTCCCTGCTCCTATATTCAAATCCTTTTGCTATGAAAGCTAACATACCATTTCTTCACTGCCTGCTGCACCTGCATGCCTACTTTCAATGACTGGTGTACCATGACACCCAGGTTACGTTGCATCTCCCCTTTTCCTAATCGGCCTCCATTTAGATAATAAATGGGACTAGCTGGGATCAAATGGGACTAGCTGAGATGTGGTATCTTGGTCAGCATGGACGAGTTATTCCGAAAGGCTTGTTTCCATCCTTTAGAACACTGTGATTCAAGTGTTGATAAAGGAAAACCATTGTATTTAGAATTCTAAAAGGCATTTAACAAGCTGCAACAAAAAAGTTGGTGAACAAGAGCTCACCCTAATGTGGAAAACGTGTACTCGCATGGATTAAAAACTGGTCATCATTCAGAAGACATTGTCAACATAAATAGGTCATTTTCAAGTCATTTTGTAAGTAATACAAAAACATGTTCCAATAATGAACTGGTCCATAATAACGTATTTATGTTACTGACTCGAGTGTAAGGTACGCAATGTTGCTATTGACAGTAAAATATGTCCAAAGGCAATGAGGATATTTTAACTCTGCACCAGGATCAGAGAAGTTAAGTTAAAACTTTACCAATATCTGAATGTGTCATCATGCACTTCAGAGGAATCAAAGTCAGACTGTTATTTAAATGTAAGATTAGAAATTAATGCAATACAGAATCATCTCGATGATCTTAATAATAATAATAATAAATACTTTATTGATCCCCTCAGGAAAATTCAGATGTCCAGAAGCCCCCAACCAACAAACCCACACATTCAAAACGAACGCAGACAGAAAATACAATGTGGACACTACCTGAGAGCAATAAATACTTCAAAAAAAACAATAATGAACAATTAAATTTTTTTTTTTAATGCAAAAATGCATCCCCCTACAGCCTAGCGGTCCGAATTATAACAATCTAATGGCTGCAGGGGTGAAGGATCTCCTGAACCGCTCCGTTCTACAGGGCAGGGAGAGGAGCCGGTTGTTGTTCCGAGTGCTCTTTTGACTCTCCAGAATTACATGGAGGGGATGCCCGGGGTTTTTCAGGATGACCTACACCTTGTGCCTCATACGCCTCTCAAGCACATCCATCCCAGTGTCCACTCTCCCCTCCAGGACTGAGCTAGCTCGTTTAACCAGTTTGTCCAGCTTCATGTTGTTTTTTGCACTATTGCTGTTGCCCCAGCAGACAACAGCGTAGAAAATAACACTTGCAACCACAGTGTTGTAAAACATGTGCAGCATATCATTACGCACATTGAAGGATTTGAGCCTTCTGAGGAAAAAGAGCCTGCTCTGGCCTTTTTTGTAGAGGGTGTCAGAGTTGACAGACTAGTCCAGTTTGTAATCCAGGTGCACTCCAAGGTATTTATATGTCTGCACCACCTGAATGTCAGCCCCTGCAGCATTGACCGGCTGAAGGGAGAGCTTGGACCTGCCAAAGTTAACCACCATCTCTTTAGTCTTAGTTGTGTTCAGGATGAGACAGTTCTCTTTACTCCAGGCACAAAAGGCACTGGTCAAGTTCCTGTATTCCTCCTCCTGCCCGTTCCTTACACATGCCACAATTGCTGTGTCATCTGAATATTTCTGTACGTGGCATGTGTCAGACTTATAGTTAAATTCTGCTGTATGCAGGGTGGAGGAACGGGGCCAGAACCGTTCCCTGTGGGGCTCCAACATTGCACACCACTGTGCCAGAGACACTGTCCCCCAGCTTAACAAACTGTGGTCGACCCGTCAGGTAGTCGTATATCCAGGAGATAAACGTGGAGTCCACCCCCATCTTCTTAAGCTTGTCATTCAGAATCAGGAGTTGGATGGTGTTGAACGCACTTGAGAAGTCGAAGAACATAATCCTCACATAGCCACCGGGTTTGTCCAAAAAGGAGTAGATCCGGTGTAGCATGTAGAGGACTGCGTCATCCACCCCAATGTTCTCCTGGTATACAAACTGTAGTAGGTTGGGTGCGTGCTGGACTTGTGGTCTCAGGAGACGAATGAATAGCCGCTCCATTGTCTTCATGATATGGGATGTGAGGGCCACCGGTCTGTAGTCGTTGATCTCGGTCGGCCGCTCTACTTTGGGAACCGGCACGAGACATGATGTTTTCCGCAGACCTGGCACCCTCCCTGACTGGAGGCTCGGGTTGAAAATGGTCTGGAGAGGCTCCGCCAGCTGAGCCGCACAGGCTTTTAGTAGCCTGGGACATACACCATCAGGGCCAGCTGCTTTACCAGGGCGCAGCCTCCTCAGCTCACCTCTCACCTCGTCCGCTGTGAAGAACAGTTGAGGAGATGCCGGCATAGGAGGTGCTGCAGCTGTGGTGTTGGGGGGGCTGCCTCGTGGAGGTGATAGTGGGGGAGAGGCTGCACCTGCAGAGGTGGGAAGGGATACCAGATCAAACCTGTTATAGAACAGGTTAAACTCATTGGCCTTATCCACGTCTCCTGATGGCTGGCTTCCCTTCTCCTTGAAGCCAGTGATGGTCTTCATTCCCCTCCACACCTCTTTGATGTTGTTGTGCTGCAGTTTCTTCTCGAGCTTCCTTTTATAGTCCCCTTTTGCCTGCTTCATACTCCTTATCAAGTGGTGCTGTACCCTCTTGATTTTTTCCTGATCACCAACCTTGAAAGCCTCCTTTTTCTCATTTAGGAGGCTCTTGGTGTTGCTTGTAATCCAAGGTTTGTTATTGGGAAAGCAGCAAACAGTTCTTACTGGCACAACAACATCACTACAGAAGTTGATGTAGTCCGTTATGCATTCAGCCATCCTGTCGATGTCCATACGGCTGTTGAATTCCTGTGTCTCCATCAGTATGTCCCAGTCTGTGCATTGAAAGCAGGCCCTGAGTGACTCACTGGCCTCTGGTGTCCACTTGGGCCTGATACAGAGGAATTCTGTCCTCGAATCATGAAATGTGAGCAGGCGTGAGTAAGTAGTTAGGAAGGTAAGTAGCATTATAAGATTAGAAACAGATAAGAGCATTATAAGATTAGAAATAGTCAAGAAATAGCTCTAGATAACTCGCTCTTGAAAGCATCCAGAGAATTGGCCTCCACTGCCTTCCGAGGCAGAGAATTCCACAGTTGTGAATCTGTGGAATTCTCTGTCTCATAAGGCAGTGGAGGCCAATTCTCTGGATGCTTTCAAGGAAGAGTTCGATAGAGTTCTTTCTTGCCTATTTCTAATCTTATAATGCTCTTACCTATTTCTAATCTTATAATGCTACTTACCTTCCTAACTACTTACTCACGCCTGCTGACTTTTCATGATAGCGGAGTCAGGGGATATGGCGAGAAGGCAGGAAAGGGGTACGGATTGTGGATGATCAGCCATGATCAGCTCGAAGGGTCGAATGGCCTACTCCTGCACGCATTGTTTATTGTAGGTATTGTTACACTCGTACATGGTGTGCTGGAGTGCATAACATTTTAGTCCTTTATTTAACAGGACATTCCAGCATTGGACGGAATCTGGAAGAGATTCACAAGACTAATTATTGGGATGGGAAGATTGTCCTGTTACAAACAGGTAAGCGTTGGATTTGTACTATTTATAGGTTAAAATAATGCAGGGTGATCTTGTTGAAATATACTAGATAAGGAGTATGAAAAGGTGGATGTTGATATATTTGAATATTGAACAAAAATACATAATTAGAGGAGTCATTTATAATTGGGGTGCATTGGATCTTTTAAATCTTCTCTACCCTGTGTGTTTCTGTAGGTTAGATCACTGGAGGTATTTAAAAAGGTACATTTTTGAAAGATCAGGGAATTGAGAGCTATGAGGAACTGGCACAGAAGAATTATGTCCCAAACACTTGCTTGTTAATTAACCCTACAGTAGTTATGTCCACTTTTCAGTTGTTCAACTGATTCTCCTCTTGCGAAGCATGATTCGATAATTGGAAAGGAGCATATTAAAAATAAATAACTAACACAGTGTAAGCAAACCCTTACAGTGCAGTAAGCCTGGTTTTGATAAACTAAAATATTTAAAATTACAATGTACAAAACCAGAATAAAGACAACTGTTCATAAGGAAGAGAATACAAAATACATGGACATGGTAGGAGAATCGAATTATCATTGACTAGCATCTGCAATCTCTTGTGTTTCTATCATTGACTGAGCCAACACTAACACAAATACATCTGCTCAGATAGTTGATCATGTTGCTAAAAATGATTACAAATCTGGCTTAATTTTTTTTAACAATGAGGTAACATCTCTGCTGGTGCCAAAACATCTAAATTGTTGACTTGCCTGTATGTTTGCCACATAATGAAATGTGGCATTTCACAATGAAAATGAAGCTGCCATCATACTCAGCCAAGCTTGTCAAGAAAAATGTAAAACTATTTAAATCTTCAAAACAGATGCATTTTAAGTCAGTGTTTTGGGTCTTGCTTCCAACGCTCTCATCTATATTTTAAATCACAAGCAGTATGGGAGCATGAAGGACCAGCACTGGACTACTGATTCTGAGACATCAGTTTGAAACAAACTGCAATTTTAAGGAGCAGCAACATGAAACTGCCCATGTTGGTTTAATAACATTCTGCAACGAAAGAAACAAGTCATATTTATCTATTCTGGTCAAAAAAAGCACAGGACAGGAGAAAGTGCTGGAGTAACTTAGCGGATCCGGCAGCATCTCTAAAGAACATGGATAGATGACATTTCGGGTCAGGACCCTTCTTCAGATCCATTGTAGGGGGGACAAAAGAAAGTGGGGAGAGACGAGAGACAGGACAAAGCATGGCAGGTACAGGTGGACACAGCCAAAGGGGGGTTTGAGAGGCAGATGGTTGAAACAAATGCCAGAGATAAAAGCAGATGGTATCAGCCAGACAGATTGAAGGGTTGCAAATTGTGAAGTCAGAGGAATGAATATAAGGGGTGGGGGCAGGGGCGAGAAACAGGTGCGAATCCATGTGGGGTACAGGAAAGAGAAGGCAGAATATGTGAGATGTCATCAATAGTCTCCTACCAGCCTCTATCCTACACCCCCACCATTGAATTACTATATATTGTGGGAATGTTTCCTCTTTACACCTTTTGGCTCTACGGTGACTTCTCCCTTGGGAGGTGGGATCTTGAAGAGTTCTGCTCTTGTTTCTGCTCAACAGGAACCTACTATCGACGTTTCACTGTTAAATGACAGGGGCAGTTCCGACACTGCGAGAGGCGCCTCCCCCCACCACCACCACCGCCCACAAACCCGGCAGAACATTTTACAGATAAAATCGAAGACGAATTAAACATCAGCGGCGTTCACTCACTGAACGAGCTATTCGGTGCAGACCGGGTTAAATGACAAAGTTTATTTGACATTTAAACGCAACCTAAACGCAATCGCACAAAGTGTCATCTCCGCCTCTAATATACAACGGTACAATTGGCCGAGTTGCGGTCAGACGCTAATAATTTATAGACTATTCCTCCCCCTCCCATCACAGGTCAAGGATTCACGCAGTTTCCGGGCTGTTGGGATTAAAATATATATATATATATATATATATATAAGGGGGAGATTCGACGGGCGGTTATTAATTAAAGTGCGTGATCAAGTATATTGCAGTCTTTTGCCGAATGACACGGACTGGTGTGGAGGAGAGTTGCAACCGTGCGTTGCGCTGTGTTGTGTTGATGCTGCAAAGGGAGGACAGCCCTGGCGCGGGCTTCTCTTCCGCCCCGCGGTGCGCGCGCCCTTGGTGGCAAAGGTCCCGCTGTAGGACGTTTGGTTGGTGGGCCCCACCTGGCGCGTGAAGTGACGCGACGCGACGTGACGTGAGTGACGCACCGCGCTCGGCTCGGCTCAGCTCGCGGCTGCTGCCGTCGTTTCGAGAAAAACAAAAACAGTCGCGAGCGAGCGAGCGAGCGAGCGCGGGCAGGGGGGTCGCGCGCGCGCACGCGGCCGGGCTCGGATAGGATCAGATCAGATCAGATAAGACGCGCGCGGCCGGGCTCGGATCGGACCGGACAGCGGCGGGCGGGCGCGCGCGCGCGCGCGCGGCGAATCTCAACTCACCTTAGTTAAGGAACCAGTTCAGATCGGACCAGACAGGAGCGCGCGCGCGAGCGACTCGGCTCGGACAGCGGGAGCGCGCTCGGCGAGGCTCGGTACAGTTCAGCTCGGACAAGACAAGACAAGACAAGACCAGGGCGCTTGGCTCCAGTTCAGTTCAGACCGGACAAGACAAGAGCGGAACGCTCGGTGCGGCCCACTTCCAGCTCAGGCCGGGCAGGAACGCACTCGCCGCGGCTTAAATCAGGGCGCGCACGGCAAGGCTCACCTCACCTCCGCTCAGCTCAGCTGAGACCGGACCCCGGGCGCTCGGTTCGGCCCAGACCCCGGGCGCTCGGCTCGGTTCGGCCCAGACCCCGGGCGCTCGGCTCGGTTCGGCCCAGACCCCGGGCGCTCGGCTCGGCCCAGACCCCGGGCGCTCGGCTCGGTTCGGCCCAGACCCCGGGCGCTCGGCTCGGCTCGGCCCAGACCCCGGGCGCTCGGCTCGGCTCGGCCCAGACCCCGGGCGCTCGGCTCGGCTTAAACAGGAGCGCTCGGCTCGGCGCAGACCGCTTCGCGGCGCAGGCAGGCAGGCCGGAGGAGGAGGCTAAACGAGGGCCTAGGCCGAGCCGGCCTGCCGGTCACTTCAGTCAGTCAGCAGGCCAACGTCGTTCGTCTCTCGATATTCCACCTCTGCCCCCCCCCCCCCCCCCCTCGCTCGCCTTATAATGGAGCAATGTCTGAATGTGGAGAGGGAGCTCGATAAAGTTCTGCAGAAATTCACCTCGTACGGACAACATTGCGACCGGACTTTGGAGGAGCTGATCGAGTACACGAGCGGTCTGAGGCAGGAGTTGAGCCAGACCGGTGGTGAGTGAGCACCGCCACTGCGATGGCCTTGCCGATCACGGGCCTGTATATGTTATGTGTGTCAATGCCTTGGTATTACACTTCGGGACATCGTATTGCCTACTGTCAGGTTACATCACGGCTTGGTTTGGGAACGCTCAGCACTCCAAGACCGCAATAAATTGCAGAGAGTTGTGGATGTAGCCCAGTGCATCACATAGGCCTCCATCTACATTTCATGCTGCCTCGGAAAAGCAGTCAACATAATCAAATGCTAGATAGACACAAAATGCTGGAGTAACTCAGCGGGATAGGCAGAGAGCAGGAATGGGTGACGTTTCAGGTCGAGACCCTTCTTCAGACTCCCTCAGCTGCCTGTCCCGCTGAGTTACTCCAGCATTTTGTGTCTATCTTCGATTTAAACCAGCATCTGTAGTTCCTTCCTACACATAATCAAATACGTCTCACCATTGTCATACAGAAGCTTGAAAGTGGGCACCACCAAACTCAAGAACAGCATCTTCCCCTCTGGTATTAGACGTTTGAGCAGTCCTTACATAAGTCCCGATTCTCCAATCTACCTTATTCTGGGTGTTTGGTAGTAATGCCAATAACTATACTCTGCACTCTATATTTCTTTTTACTCCAATTAATGTAGTTGAGTTTGGCTTGGTTATATTCATGTATTATCTAATTTGATTGGATCGCATGCAAAACAGAAGTTTTTCTCTGTACCTTGGTACACGTGACAATAATAAACCTACTGGGACTGACCTAACCTCTTCCACCAGGCTGAAGCTTGTTATCTTGCCTCGATTCTGAATCCTTTCTGTATACTTGACATCAGTACTTTGCACTGGGTTTTCAACCAGCATGTGAGACTTGCACTACGCTGATTTTCTGACTTCAATCCGATCAATTTCCCTCCTGGGATAAATAAAGTTCTAACTAATCGTAATATTGTCTAACGTATAACATTAAGTAAATATGCATCTTCTGCCTATCGAACAGCACACGCAGCTAGCCTATTGCATAACTACCTACTCTGTTGAAGTGATACTGTAGCTTTGCGGATGCTGCCATGCTCATCATCTGACCTAAAGTTTTACCAGTGTGAAGCTGTGTAGTGAGGGAGGAGGCCCTGTGTGCATGTTAATTGTTAGCACCTTCTCAAATATATTTTAATTACCAGTTGCATTTTATGGGCTTGACAAATCTGTACCAATTTGTAGACTAGTCTACATATTGTATAAACTTCAATTGCAACCTATATCTTAACAGAATTAAGATCTTAAGTATGATATTAGAAATGTTCATGAAATTGAAGCCATGATATTTTCATAATTTGAGATATGTTGAATATGCTTTTTTTTACAAAAACTTTTCTCAGTTATGTTTTTGAAATATTACTTATATTAACTTTTAATTTTGTACTTTGGGAAGAAATTTGAGTGATATTAATGGGCTACGATTTTGTAATTGTATGATGATACAATTTGGAAACAGATGAGCAGTTCACAATAAGCTATTTTACAAGAAAAGAAAGCAAGAGGCAAAGAGAGCAAAACATAAAGTAACACCAAATACAAAAGGATCAGTAATATATTATATTACTGTAAGTACGCAAACAGGACAATGGGTATACTAAAAAGTATGGCTGATCAGGGATCAAATGTGGAAGTTGGATTCAAGGAACTCCAGGTGCTGATTTACAAAGAGACGCAGTGTTGAAGTGACTCAGCTGGTCAGACAGCATCACTGGAGAACATGGACAGGTGATGTTTTGGGTTTGAACCCTTCTGCAGTTTACTTGTGGAGACAGTGTGAATATGGTTCATTATATCAAGAAAGATGATGCTGCTGGAGTACAGTGAAAGATAATTGATAATGTACATATTAGATACAAAAATGCATTTGTCATATGTACTGAATATGGCAAGTCTTACTTGTAGCTATACATGCACATTAAATGCCACAACATAAAATAAATATATAATACATCATCAATTACTCTAAATAAACTGCAATTGCAAAAGATAGACTGCACCCCAGGGTTCTGAAAGAGGTAGCTTTAGAGATTGTGGTGGCATTAGTGGTGATCTTTCAAGAATCACTGGAGTCGGGAGTGATCCCAGAGGACTGGAAAATTGCAAATGTTACCCATTGTTCAAGAGGGGAGCGAGGCAAAACAGGAAAAGCTATAGGCTGGTTAGCCTGACTTCAGTGGCTAAGAT
The DNA here is from genome assembly GCA_963514005.1 of Raja brachyura. The sequence continues at coordinate 21,544,979 of OY740781.1, read as the reverse complement.
TTAAGCGTCCATTATTAAGGTTGAGGTTTCTTAGTACTTAGAAGCACATGATAAAATAGTCCAAAGCCAGCATGGTTTTGTTTCGAGGGAGATCTTGCCTGACAAATCCTTTGGAATCATAGCAGCATTGACAAAGACAGCACAGACAGTCAGTGGATGTTTACCTAGTTTTTCAAAAGGCCTTTGGTAAGGTGCTACGCTTGAGGCTGCGAAACAAAATGAGAGCCCATGGTATTAAAGGGAATATACTAGCATGGACAGAGGTTGGCTGAATAGCAGATGGCAAGGAGTGGGAATAAAGGGGGCCTTTTCTGATTGGTTTCCGGTGGCTAGCGGAGTTCCACAGGCATCGGTGTTGGGGCTGCTACTCTTCACGTTGTATATCAATGATTTAGTTGAGACAACTGAAAACTTTGTGGCCATGTTTGCGGATGATATAAAGATAGGTGAAGGGGGCAGGTAGTTTAGAGGGAGCGGGGACTCTGCAGAAGGACTAAGACCGATTGGGAGAGTAGGCAAAGAAGTGGCAGATGGAATACAGCGTAGCAAAGTGTGCAGTCATGTAAGTAAGTTTATTGGCCAAGTATTCACATACAAGGAATTTGCCTTGGTGCTCCACCCACAAGTAACAACATGACATACAGTGACAGTTACGAATGACTCAGAAAACACTAAACATTAATATAATAAGACATTAATGATAAAACGCCATTGATCAAGCATGTAAACCAACAAAATGCTAGCTCAAAGGGAGGCTACAGATTTTTGGCTGTTGAGTAGAGGAACTACTCATGGATAAAAGCTGTTTTTATGTCTGGCTGTGGCAGCTTTGACAATCCGGAGTCGCCTTCCAGAGGGAAGTGATTCAAAGAGTTTGTGTCCAGGGTGAGAGGGGTCAGAGATTATCTTGCCCGCTCGCTTCCTGGCCCTTGCAGTGTACAGTTCATCAATGGAGGGAAGGTTGCAGCAAATACTCTTCTCTGCTGATCAGACAATTTGTTTCAGCCTCCAGGTGTCGTGCTTGGTGGCTGAACAAAACCAGACCATGATGGAGAAGGTGAAACCAGACTCTACGATGGCCGTGTAGAATGGGACCATCATTGCCTGTGGCAGATTGTGCTTCCTCAGCTGCCGCAGGAAGTACATCCTCTGTTGTGCCTTTTTGACTGTGGAGTCGATGGTAGCCCCCCACTTAAGGTGCTTGGAGATGATGGTTCCCAGGAACTTAAAAGAATCCACAGATGTGACTGTGGTGTTGTTGATGGTGAGAGGAGGGGGAGCTCTCCTAAAGTCTACAATCAATTCCACTCTCATAAGAGCATTGAGCTCTACGTTGTTGCTATGGCACCAGGACGCCAGCTGTGACACTTCCTGTCTGTAGGCAGATTCCTCCCCATCCTGGATCAGTCCAATCAGGGTTGTGTCGTCCGCAAGTAGGAATAAAGGTCTAGACTATTTTCTAAATGGGGAGAGGATTCAGAAATCGGAGGTGCAAAGGGACTTGGTAGTGCTAGGGAGGGATGTGCTGGCATTGGGGAGGGTCCGAGGATGTTTACGTGAATTATCCCAGGGATGACTGAGTTAAAGTTATATGAGCATTTGATGGCTCTGGACCTATACTCCCTGGAGTTTAGAGCAAAGAAACGTTTGCAAAATCTGTCGTGCTTCAGTGCTGAGATAGGGTTATGGCTAGCATTGTGCAGGCTGCTTCAAGATGGTTGATGGGATGAAGCTGCTCTTGATCTTGGAGGCTACGGTTTTCAGCCTCCTTTGCAACCATCGCAAGGGAGGAGAGAGAAGAAAAAGTGGACAGAGTAGTTGGGTCTTTGATATTAGTTGCCTCTGAGGCAGCACTTTCTGTGGTGGAGAGGTCAGTACCTGTGGCGGAAGGAAATGCAGATGGTGGTTTAAACCAAAGATATAAACGCATCTGGAGTAACTCAGCAGGTCAGACAGCATCTCTGGAGAAATGGAATGGGTGATGTGTCGAGTCGAGATCCTTCTTCAGATACCGTCAGTACCTGTGATTGACTAGACAATGACTTTGCTACTTTCTGCAACCACCTTCATTCTTGGGGTTCTTATTACCTAATTATTCCATGATGCAACCAGTCAGTGTATTCTCAATCATACACTTGTTCAATAGAATATTGAGCAACATTTCAAATCTCCATCTCCACTTTTTCTTCTCATTCCTCTGAGAAGGTGAGACGTTAGAAACATAGAAAATACGTGCAGAAGGAGGCCATTTGGCCCTTTCAGCCTGCACCGCTGCGCACGTTGAGCATTCTTTGTGATTGCATAAATGTGCTGAGCCCAAGACAGATTGTACGTGATGCATACACCTATGAACTTGAAGCTATTGACTAATTCCACTGCCATCATTCATGACGAGAGCATCCTGCTTTCCATTCCTGGTCAACGATCAGATCCTCCCCTTTGCCAACAAGAGCAAGATTATTGTTCTGGCACCACTCAGCCAGAAGACCAATCTTTCTCCTCTCCACATTCCCCCTCCCCCCCCTCCTCTGTATTCTGACTCATTACCTTGTCTACAATATTTCTTAACGATTTAGATGAGAGAATCAAATGTAACATCTCTAAGTTTGCGGATTACACAAAGCTGGGTGGCAGTGTGAGCTGTGGGGATGATGCTATGATGCTGCAAGGTAACTTGGATAGGTTGGCTGAGTGGGCAGAAGCATGGCAGGTGCAGTTTAATGTGGATAAATGTGAGGTTATACACTTTGGTGGCAAGAACAGGAAGGCAGATTATTATCTGAATGGTGTCAGATTAGGAAAATGGGAGGTGCAACGAGAGCTGGGTGTGCTTGTACATCAGTCACTGAAAGTAAGCATGCAGGTAACAGCAGGCAGTGAAGAAGGCCAATGGCATGTTGCCCTTCATTGCGAGAGGATTTTAGTTTAGGTGCAAGGAGGTCTACTGCAGTTATACAGGGCCCTGGTGAGACTGTACCTGGAGTATTGTGTCCAGTTTTGGTCTCCTAATTTGAGGAATTACATTATTGCTATTGAGTGAATGCGGCATTGGTTCACCGGGTTAATTCCCGAGATGACGGGACTGACATATGATGAAAGAATGGGTCGACCGGGCTTGTATTTGCTGGAATTTAGAAGGATGAGAGGGGATCTTATAGAAGCATAAAATATTCTTTAAGATGCAGGAAAAATGTTCCCGATGTTGGGGGAGTCCAGAACCAGGGGTCACAGTTTAAGAATAAGGGGTAGGCCATTTAGGACTGAAATGAGGAAAAATGTTTTCACCCAGAGAGTTGTGAATCTGTGGAATTCTCTTGTCACAGAAGGCAGAGGAGGCAAATTCACTGGATGTTTTCAAGAGAGTTAGATTTAGCTCTTCGTGCTAAAGGAATCAAGGGATATGGGGGGGGGGGGGGAAGCCAGAACGAGGTACTGGTTTTGGATGATCAGCCATGATCATATTGAATGGCAGTGCTAACTCGAAGGGCCGAATGGCCTACTCCTGCAACTATTTTCTATGTTTACCTGTTATTTGTCTATCGACAATGCTATCGCCAGTGAATTTGACTGTGTGAGGCAGGTATTGTCAATGCGAATGATTACATAGAAAATAGGTGCAAGAGTAGGCCATTCGGCCCTTCGAGCCTGCACCGCCATTCAATATGATCATGGCTGATCATCCAACTCCGTATCCCGTACCTGCCTTCTCTCCATACCCCCTGATCCCTCTAGCCACAAGGGCCACATCTAACTCCCTTTTAAATATAGCCAATGAACTGGCCTCAACTACCTTCTGTGGCAGAGAATTCCAGAGAGTCACCACTCTCTGTGTGAAAAATGTTTTTCTCATCTCGGTCCTAAAAGATTTCCCCCTTATCCTTAAACTGTGACCCCTTGTCCTGAACTTCCCCAACATCGGGAACAATCTTCCTGCATCTAGCCTGTCCAACCCCTTAAGAATTTTGTAAGTTTCTATAAGATCCCCCCCTTGATCTTCTAAATTCTAGCGACTGAGGTCTACCAATGAAGAAGTCAAGGATCTAGTTATATATGGCGGAGCAGAGACCCAGGACCCTGAGCTTGATGACATAGGAAGGGATGGTAGTGTTGATCGCCAAGTTGATGCTCATCGGATTTCAATAACAAGTGTTGTAGACAAATTACCCCCAATCTGACGTTTTCTCACTTTATTCCTGCATTATATTCCTTTAAATGCACGTCGCTGTCTGTCCACTGTCTTGGATTGAATTCTACCCAATTACTGCAGTCATAATTTCTTTTGTTTCGATTGAAACGCATCACTTTTTAACATAATGTAAAGTTCTATGGTCAAGTTAAATTGTTATTCTTGCTGAGGAACCTCTTTACACCAATTATATCTTTCCAATTGCATAGTTCTAGAAATAAAATACCCTGTACTCACCTCAACATACTCATCCAGAAATCCATTCCAGGATTTCATCGATTAATTGTTGTTTAGATTGGAGATAGAAAGCTGAAACGGGCCCATCGGCCCACGGAGTCTGCACCGACCAACGATCCCTGCACACTAACGCTATCCTACGCACTACAGGACAATTTACTTATTTTAAACCAAAGCCAGTTAACCGACCAGCCTGTATATTTGGAGTGTGGGAGGAAACCGGAGCACCCTGAGAAAACCCAAGCAGACCATGGGGAGAACGTACAAACTCCATACGGACAGCGTCCGTGGTCAGGATCGAACCCGAGTCTCTGGAGCTGTAAGGCAGCAACTCTATTGCAGCGCCACCAATTGTACTATTTTGATTTGGCCAATATATGTGTCTATTATGTGTCAATTGCTATTGAGGGAGTGCAGCTGAGAGAATGGAGCGGCTGGGTATACCTTGGAATTTAGAAGGATGAGAGGGGATCTTATTGAAACATATAAGATTAAGGGTTTGGACACGCTAGAGGCAGGAAACATGTTCCCGATGTTGGGGGAGGCCAGAACGAGGGGCCACAGTTTAAGAATAAGGGGTAAGCGATTTAGAACGGAGATGAGGAAACACTTTTTCACACGGAGAGTTGTGAGTCTGTGGAGGCCGGTTCTCTGGACACTTTCAAGAGAGAGCTAGATAGGGCTCTTAAAGATAATGGAGTCAGGGGATATGGGGAGAAGGCAGGAACAGGGTACTGACTGTGGATGATCAGTCATGATCACATTGAATGGCGGTGTTGGCTCGAAGGGCCGAAAGGCCTATTCCTGCACCTGGTGTCAATTGTCTATTAAAGCCTCTTACCATTACTCCATTATCCTTGTAACATGCATCTTTAATTTCTTCATTTTTACCATGAAATACGTCAGCACTGCTATGCTGATTGCTCCAACCAATGTTTTCTGTCCCTACCTGCTGCTTAGTCCCACCAAAACTGATTCTAATTCTGAACCATGATCTGCCAACTGCTGTCATTGTTTACTAACAACAGTATTCCATGGTCTTTTTCCCTTTCAGCTGGCGTTTCTAAAATATCAAATATCTTTGTCACTCTGCAGCTATGTTTCTGTCATGGCAATTTTTTGAAAATGTGTATTATGTGTACCAAGATACAATGCAAAACTCTGCTTTACATGTTAATTATACATATCTTGTCATATACGAGTACATCAGGTGATGCAAAGGAGAAAAGAAACAGTGCAGAATATAGTGAAAGTACAAAGTGCAAGGAAATTAGGAAATTAATCCAGAGCATATGCAAAGTCTGTTCAATAGCCTGCGAACAGCAGGAAAGAAGCTGGTTCTGAATCTAATGGGTTTTGAATCTGCTTTTGTATATTTTGCCCGATGGAGAGAAGAGAAAATGACCAAGGTCCTTGATTACGTCCATCTCTTTCGAGGAAGCATGAAGTATTGATGGAGTTTGGGTGTGGGTGAGGGGGAAGGAGGCTTGTTTTTGTATGGTGGACTTTGTTGCATTCACAACTCTCTGCATTAAACCTATTAATGACTATTTGTGCTGTAATTCAACATCCACATCGTCGCACATGCAGGCATTTAGACTGTGCCTTTTAACTTAGCATTTTAATATTTTTCTGCGTCTATTTTTCTCTATGGCTGCTTGCCCTCGTTTCTGCTGTCTATTTATTTTGCTTATTTCAAATTTCTTTTGCCAGCTTTATTTCTCTTCCTCCTGACACTCCTCCCTTGGCACTAAGAGGGAATTTCTTAAAGAATTGAAGTATATGCTAAAATTGTCTGAACAGATTGGGAAAATATATTTAAAGGACAGACATAACCCACCTTTACAAATAGGTGCATAGAGCACAAGAGCAAAGAAGTCAGAATTAATCTTTGATATAAAAGGGTCTGCTCTAATTGCTCCAAAGCTGGACAACTGTGTCCAGTTTGAGTGCAACCCTTCAGGAACGTTTTGAAGGCTTTTGCGAGGAATGCAGACGCGATTTTCTGAGATTGTGTTGGGGCACTTTAACAGTATGTGAAGACTGCATCAGTGATTTGGATGAGAACATACAGGGCAAGATTAGCAAGTTTGCTGATGATACAAAAGTGGGTGGTTTTGCAGATAGTGAAGATGGTTGTGAAAGATTGCAGCAGGATCTGGAACGATTGGCCAGGTGGGCAGAGGAATGGTTGATGGAATTTAATACAGAGAAGTGAGAGGTGTTGCATTTTGGGATGTCTAACAAGGACAGGACCTACACAGTGAATGGTTGGCCTCTGGGAAGTGTTGTAGAGCAGAGGGGTACAGGTGCATGGTTCCTTGAAGGTCGAGTCGCAGGTTGATAAGGTGGTCAAAAAGGCTTTTGGCACACTGGCTTTCATCAGTCAGAGTATTGCGTATAGTAAGTTGGGAGGTCATGTTGGAGTTGTACAAGATGTTGGTGAGGCTGCATTTAGAATATTGTGTTCAGTTTTGGACACCATGTAATAGGAAAGATATTGTCAAGCTTGTTCAGAGAAGATTTACGAGGTTGTTTCCGCGACTAGAGGGTATGAGTTATAGGGAGAGGTTGAGTAGTCTGGGTGTCTATTCCTTGAAGTGATGAGGAGCGATCTTATAGAGGTGTATAAAATCATGAGAGGAATAGATCGGGTAGATGCACAGAGTCTCTTGCCCAGAGTAGGGGAATCGAGGACCAGAGGTCTCGACATAGGTTCAAGGTGAAGTGGAAAAGATTTAATAGGAATCTGAGAGGTAACTTTTTCACACACAGTGTGGTGGATGTATGGAACAAGCTGCCAGATGAGGTAGTTGAGGCTGGGACTGTCCCAACATTTAATAAACAATGAGATGGGTACACGGATAGGGCAGGTTTGGAGGGATATGGACCAAACGCAGGCAGGTTGGACTAGTGTAGCTGGGACATGTTTGCCAGTGTGGGCACGTTGGGCCGAAGGGCCTTTTTCCACACTGTATCACTCTATGACTCCATGCTTCTATGACTAACGAAGGTGAGTTGTTATCCTGGTGGATGGAAATAAATCGGTAAAGTTATTTAAAAATCACGAAGGCTTTAGAGGCAGTAAACAGAAATTATCATCAATGGAGAGGGCAGGAACTAGACCATGTAAAATGAATAGTTGCAAAAGGGGAAAAAAAAATACACAGCAAATAGATATGGTATGGATTAAACTGACAGGGATATGAGTGGATGTATAGAAAAGAACTGCAGATGCTAGTATATGCTGAAGATAGACACGAAGTCTGAAATGGTGTCCCGACTCGAAACATCACCCATCCTTTTTCTCCAGGGATGCTGCCTGACCCGCTGAGTTAATGCAGCATTTTGTGTCTACCTAATACAAACCTTAATTGGTTGGCTATTCTTCCCCTCTGATATCAGGCTTCTGAGCAGTCCTTCCATAAGCTATTGTCTACATTCAATTTAAACCAGCATCTGCCGTTCTTTCCTACACAATCTGCAGTTTCTACACATCCACTCGGGGAATAGGTTTCATTGCCATGCATTGTGCCGGTGCACACTTTTTATGGGCCAAATTGCTGCCTTTTCTTAAAATCTGTCCAGTGGCAACTGTGCTGCTCTTTTTTAGTTCTTTTGATTGCGATTGGATAGGCATTTTTATCTCTCGTATTGTCTTTGTTGTGATGCAATAACCCTTTGAAGTGTTCTGTTTAAGGGGGGCAGTTGAACTTGTTTGGTTGATTTAAAGTCATACAAAGCTGTTGGTGGGAAAAGAATGAGGTGTATTTATGTAAAACCTTAGCTTTAAATTGTTTTGATGCATTGTATAGCCATAGAAATGTCTCTCTCTCTCTCTCTCTCTCTCTCTCTCTCTCTCTCTCTCTCTCAATACAAGTTTCATAAAGATAAGATAGAACTATCTGGAAAGTGCAGTTATTTCTCTCAGCTTATAACTATGTCCTCCTGCTTTAAACTCCCTACCCTGTGATTATAATTTGGTTCTACTTAACTTTATTATGCAACAGGACAAATATTATAGAAGTAAAGGTTCTGAAATGGGATAATCTGAATATTGATTTAACAAAAGTGGACAAGAAAATACGACTTGTTGGCAATGAGTCACAGTGCATTAGGATGCACTTTAGAAGACTCCAGTGATGCAGGGTAATCATGTTCCCATAGTAATAATGGGTAAAACTGCTATATCATCTTACAGCTGTTCAAGATGTTGAAGTTGTACTTGGAGTATTGTGTGCAGTTCTGGTTGCCTAGCTATAGGAAGGATATGATTGAGCTGGAAAGGGTGCACAAAAGATTTGCAAGAAACTTACTGGGACTAGAGGGCATGTTTATTAGGATGGAATGGATAACCTGGGATATTTTCTCAGGGGTGAAGTAGGCTAAGAACCTTAGGTACATAAAATCACGAGGGGCATAGATAAGGTGAATGGTCGCACTCTTTTCCCCAGGGTAAGGGAATCTGAAAGTGGGGGGCTAAGGTTTGAAAGGGGAAACGTTAAAGGGGACCTAAAGAACAGGTTTGTCACACAGGAAAGATTTTGCATATATGGAACTAGCTACTAGAATAAGTGGTAGAGGCAACGATAACATTAAAAGAAAATTAGACAAGTATGTGGAAAAGAAGGTTTTAAGAGGGGATGGACCAAATCCAGGCATTTTGACCGAACACAATTAGTAATCATGTAGGATTTATTTACTAATATGATGGAACTCGGCGTGGTTAAACTGTTACAATTTCCATTTTGCATATAGTGAAATGTGAAGAATAATGTGAGTGTATAAAGTTTAAATAAACTTGGAAACACTTAAACAGAGGCTTAATGCATTGGCTTCTGGAACTTTGAGAAATTTGGGAAATAGCCTTGCAGCTGGTGAACCACTTTGGAAGTGTCATCATCCCTGTCGTAATGTGGAAAACACAACAACCAATTTTTGCATGCATCACAATAGGATTGTGACAGTATATTCCATTTTTAGTGACATTTTTTTGTGGTAGAATTTATTTTACAGCCATGATGTACGGTGGGATATTGGGCTCCTTGTCCATAGCTCGCAGAAACGCAAGATGATAGATTGGTAAAGAAGTCATATGATATGCTTGCCTTCATTGATTTGGGCATTATATAAGAATCAGGAAGACATGATGCAGCTCTATAGGACTTTAGTTAGGCCATATTTTGAGTCTTGCATGCTTTTCTGGTCACCTATTACAGGAAAGATGCGGAGGCTTTGGAGAAGGTGCAGACGAGGTTTACCAGAATGCTGCATGGATTAGAGGGTATAAGCTACATGGAGAGGTTGGATAAACCTAAGGGCCTGTCCCACTTGGGTGTCATTTGCGCGCGTGGTGGCGTAGGCATGGTCGTGCGCGGCGCCCCAGGAATTTGGGTGTCTCAAAATCTTTGCACGCCACCTGCGTGACGCGCAAATGACGCCTAAGTGGGACAGGCCCTTTAGATTGTTTTCTCTGAATGTCGGAGTTTAAGGGGTGACCTGATAGAAGTATAGAAAATTATCAGACGCATCGCAGGATGGAGATGTCAAACACTAGAAGGCATGCTTTTAGGTAAGAGGGGCAACATTTAAAGATGTGCATGGCAGGTTTTGTGGTGGATGTCTGAAACTCGCTGTGAGATAGGTATGATATTAGCCTTTAAGAGGCTTTTTGATAGGCACATACATGTGTAGGGGATGAAGGGATATAGATCATGTGCAGGCAGATGAGATTAGGTTATCTTGGCATCATATTGTGGACCAGTCAATGGCGTCCTTTGTATCCACCAAAGAAAGTAAATAAGTCTAATTTTATATCTGGAAGGTGTGACGAATGGGTATGAACTTCAGATGTATGATAACAAATGAAAGCGGCACAATTGTCCTTTCAAAACGACTAATCAATATGTTATCTTTTTGCACAAATCAATCCAAGCAAAAGTTCTGTTCTTTTCTATACCTGCAGTATTTTTTTCCTAACTCGAATATGACAGAAAACTTGTACAAACACGTGCACAGACGAAATACTCACTTCCAAGCTATGTTTGAATAATTTGTAATAGTAATAATGCTATTGTTGAAGTAATTGAAGCTTTTACAGCATATGTTTCTCATTGGAAATCTATTCTGGGATTCTCTTTTCATTATCTACAGAAGTCCATTAAAAGCCATCATTTCAGTAATTAAAATATTTTGATGAGTAAAGGGAAAGTAGAATCTAGAATAAGCTCATGAGAAACATAAAAATAGGTTGTTAAAGCTTCTATAGACAGATTATATAAAGCTACTATGGGCCATATAAAGGCTGAGTGAGGAAAAAGTACACAAAAAATTAAATAAAGAAATGTTGAAATTAATACAGGTGAATCCGCTGGACATAGTGGAGAATATCAGGCTGGAGTGAATGAGAAACGTAAAGAATTTAGTATAGGTTATAAATACTAGCGGTAATGAAATTACTGGGTCTGAAAAATGAAAATCTCCAAGAGCTAATGAAATGGGTTTTGAAGGAGGCGACAATGGAGATAAGAGATGATTCCTGGCAAAATTCCATAGTCTGGTACTGTTCCCATATGTGATGCCAATATTTAAGATTACAAAAATATAGATCAGTTAGAAGATGTTGGTATCCATTTTAAAGGACCTGGTTATACGATTTCTGTAGATTTATGCACAGGAAATCATGTCAAACAAATCTGGTGTAAATTTCTACGGTAATTTATAAAATTGTTAAGTGCAAACCAGTTGAGTTGAGGTATTTTATCTTTCAGAAGATCTTTGATAAAATTCCATACAACTAAATTTGATCACATAAAATTGGTATTTGTTTATTATTGTCATGGTTTTGGTGAGTGTTGTAGAGCAGAGGGATCTGGGAGTGCAAGTGCAAGGTTCCTTGAAGGTTGAGTCGCAGGTAGCTAAAGTTGTCAAAAAATACTTTTTGTACATTGGCCTTCGTCAGTTGGAGTATTGAGTGTAGAAGTTGGGAGGTCATGTTGGCAGTTGTATAAGACATTGGTGAGACCGCATTTAGAGTATTGTGTTTTGTTCTGGGCACCATGTTATAGGAAAGATGTTGTCAAGCTGGAAAGTGTACAGAGAAGATTTACTAAGATGTTGCCAGGGCTAGAGGGTCTGAGCTATACGGAGAGCTTGAGTAGGCTGAGGCTATTCCCTGGAGTGCAGGAGGATGAGGGGTGATCTAATAGAGATGTATAAAATCATGAGAGGAATAGATCAGGTAGATGCACAGTCTCCCCAGAGTAGGTTAATTGAGGACATAGGTTTAAGATGAAGGGAGAAAGATTTAATGGGAATCTGAGGGGTAACTTTTTCACAAACAGGGTGGCGGGTGTGTGGAACAAGCTGCCAGATAAGCCTTGAGGCTGAGACTCCCAACGTTTAAGAAGCAGTTAGACAGATACATGGATCGGACAGGTTTGGAGGGAAAGGGACCAAACATAGGCAGATGGGACTATTGTAGCTGGGACATGTTGGCCGGTGTGGGCAAGTTACGCTGAAGGGCCTGTTTCCACACTGTATCACTCTGGCTCTAAGGTGGAAATATTTGTTTTGCATGCTATCCAGGTAGATCATGCCATACATGAGTGCAATTATGCCATACATAAGTAAAAAGAGAAAGGAGACAGAGTGCAGACAAAGTAAGACTGGCCAGAGTGTGAGCAGTCCTAGATAATGTTGGCTGCTTTTCTAAAGCAGCATTAAGCGAGGATGGAAGTGATACGGGTGGGGGTTGTTTTGCATGATGGACTGGGCAATTGAGGCAATATACAGGCATGGTCAGTGGTGAGGTTAATGGACACAAACCATATGGTAGGAATGTATAAATTAATTCTCAGTTTGGCTAGTCAGTGAGTGTGGTGCTACAGGGAAAAATGGTGAAGTCACAGTTAATCCCAGTCTATTATCAGTGATTCTGATGAGAGGATAGTGTGTAATATGTCCAAGTTTTGGGGTACAAAGCTGGTGGCATTGTGACAAGTCAGAGCATTGAAAGGAAAATGGGTGAACATGATAGATGGAATATTGTAATGAAAATTAGGTTATCCACTTGGCCGATAGAAAAATAGCATTGTTTCAAACTGGAGAGAGATTAAAAGATATCGAAGTAGAGGAGCTAAAGTGGACTTGTACATGAATCACTGAAAGTTAACATTGGTACAGCAAGAATTAAGAAAGAAAATGGTATCTTGGTCTTGAGTACAAGTGTAAAGAGGGCTTGGTGAAATGATGTAAAATATAATTAAAAGTATGCTCTCACTCCGAAGGAAGGACGTGCTTACATTGGAGGGATAGTCAAGATTACTTGCAGATTGATTACGGTGGTGATAGGTTTATCATGTAGATATGAGAAGAGATTAAGCAGACTAAACCAATAATCTGCCTTGGAGAAACCAAAATGCAAATTGAATGACTGCTTTGATGACTCTGGTCATCTGACACTTAAATCCTGCACCCATTCCCACTCTGCCATCTGTCTTTTGGTCTTTTATAGTGTTCCAACAATACCTGCTTTAATTTGATAATCAATAACAAAACATCTCTGGGTGCATTGAGGCTCTTGGAATGTTATATTAAATTTAACAATTTCCTGTTTGTTTTCTCTCTTTCTCTGGATGTGGTTGTAAGTTCCTGTTTCGGTTTCTTTCCTTTTGTGTTTCCCACTGCTGTTTTCTTTGTAAGCGATTCTTCTATTCTCTCTGCAGCATGTTTTCTCACTTTTCTAGCTCTGATGAAAGATCCTTACATGGAACATATGGCTTCTTTTGCCTTTGGATGCTGTTTGATCCCCTGAGCACTTCAGCATCCAAAGACCTTTACTTCTCTTTTAGTTTTAGCAGAATGAAAGGTAATAGCATTGAAACATACAACATTCTTGTAGTGTACGATGAGTAAACATGTGTCAATGACAACAATGAAGGGGCATGGTCTCAAAATAAGGTGTTGATAATTCAATGCTGATGAGAGAAAAAATCTTTAGTCAGATGATAATAAATCTTTGGATATCTCCGCCGGAAGAGCTGCTGAGGCTTGGCGCCTGTATATTCATGAAAGAATTGAGGGAAATGGGGGTTAGTGGAGGGAAATTATATTGAAATGAAATTTCAGCCATGATCTTAATGAATGGCAAAATAGGCACAATGTCATGTTATATAAAGAGTTAATAACATTGTATACTTATCACTATTTTTGTTAAGGTTCAACCAAATGCAACTTTATTTCTTCCATCTTCCCAAATATTAGAAAGGAATGGAGGCACTGAATGAAACAAGCAGTCAAAACAATTATTATAAATCGAAGGTATACACAAAATGCTGGAGTAACTCAGCGGGACAGGCAGCATCTCTGGCGAAAAGGAATGGGTGACGTTGAGACCCTGGTTGAGACCCTTCTTCAGACTTTCGCCCCTAAACGTCACCCATTCCTTCTATCCAGAAATGCTGCCTGTCCCGCTGAGTTACTCCAGCATTTTGTGTCTACCTTTGATTTAAACCAGCATCTGCAGTTCTTTCCTACACGATTACTTTAAATGCTCCCTATTATCTTGAATATAATTTGAAACCTGACTGTATCAGGATTATTATGTAACACATAAACATTAATACAATGAAAAAATATCAGCACAGTTATCAGTAAATTGTATCAATTTTTTGTTAAAAGATCTATGATACTTTAATCCCTGCATATCTCTTCTTGGGATCTCGTCTGGGATCATTTTTTTTAACCTTTATGTTTAGAAGTTGGACCTATTGAGATAAAACAAAACCAGAAAAGTTAGAGATTAACATATGCTTTTATTACAAAGGACCATGTTTAAATTCACCTGCAACTGAAAGGTTTGAAGTTTCTCAGATATTCTATATTAGAAATAAATATTTGGGTTTTCAGCTGGTCTCAATTTGACCATTATTGACATCAAGGATTGTTGCATGAGGAAATAGAAATTTCAGCAACATGTATTTATAGAATTTGAGCTTAAAGTTTGGATATTTTGGAAATGTTTAGAATGGGTTTTTGCTGTGCATCTGCTTCTTTATGAGCAGAGCTGTATTACCACTATAGGAATAATGGATACGAGTTACCAATTTATAAAAATTAAAATGTATGTATTTTTTTCTTTTCTATATGACATTAGGTCAAGATGTTGAGTTGTCAGGGACCTTGTCGCTTGTTTTGTCTCAGTGTTGCAAAAGAATAAAAGACACAGTTCAAAAACTGGCCTCGGACCACAAGGACATTCATTGCAGTGTTTCACGAGTAGGGAAAGCCATTGACCGGGTAAGTTCATAGTTTGTATGGACTCTGTCCACTGTTTGTCATAGACATTTCAGTTGCGTTCCGTTTACCTACCTAGAACTAGGTTTCTTTGAATAGCTTGTAAAAACAGCTGTTTTTTGTGTTTTGATTTTACCGTTAGCAGAAAAGTAATCATTGTTCTTGTTCATTATTTTTGATATTATTGTTCATTTTCTGGAAATATTCTTTCTTAGAAGTGGGGTTTTCCTTTCTCAATCTTTGTCTTATTGAGTAGGAGTCATATTTATAAAGAATGATGCCATATGCAGGTAATTTTACTAAAAAGCTAGAACAAAAACTACTATTAAAACACATGTTTGGTGAAAGGAGAATGGTGAACTTACTTTCATCACCCTTGAGCTGACAGTGAGCAGAGCCTTTGATCCTGGGAACATGAGTGGTGGCTGTTGATGTTTGCCCAGGATTCTCAGCACTCTGGCACTCCATGGCCACATTTGAGTGTTGCCATTCACTTTTTTTACACCCAGAACCTGGGATTCCTTTTTTTTTTTAAATCCACTATGACAATATTCTGGCCTTGTATTAAACTTGTTTGTGTTTTTGAAGAATTGTCATGGAAGGGAAGATGATTGAAGATAAGGCAATGGATGTTGTCCACATGAACTTTAGTAAGGCATTTGACAAAGTCCATGGTAGGCTGATCCAGAAGGATGAGATGCATGGCATCCATCTTGACTTGGTAAATTGGTTTCAAGGTGGCTTAGCCAGGCAAGATGGAAGGTAGTGGTGGAGGGGTGTTTTTTTCACTACTGTGACTACTGATCATTAACAGGCACAAATATGTGTGTGTGCATATATATTGTGTGTGTGTATACATACGTTATATATATATATATATATATATATATATATATATATATATATATATATATATATATATACACAAAAAATACATATTATTTAAATATATATATATATATATATATCACACACACACACACACACACACACACACACACACACACACAGCCCTGTGTGTGTATATAATAAACAGAAGTTGTTTCTATGGTTAATCGCTACATTTTAAGCATGTCAAGTATTTACGCTTTTTTATTTTATTTCGTGTTCCTGCTCTATAATTTCTTTCCTTTCTGTTTGTCTTATCTTATTAAACTCAAATTCAAACTCCTAAACCTCATTGGTTAAAGAGATGAGCTGTCAATCTGTACTGTCCCATGTGCCCCTTTGCCCACACAAATCCATTATCTGAAGAATAGCAGAGCAGACTAATGGGTAGTAGAGCTTACTCCATTTTCTATTTATGTTCCTTATTAAAATGTAGTTTGGTGCTGCTAATTCAAAGAATAATAAGAATTAAGAATTACTCCTTTAAATTAAGGTTTCATTAGATGTTTTTTTCCTATTTACTAAAATATTGTGAACATCGAAGAAATAGTATGTAATTAGTGTAAAATTACTTTATCCACGACTATAACAAATAATTGCATCTGTTTAACCCAAGTAAATAAATGCAAATATATACAAATATATTTGGATCAATCAACTAAAAATGCAAAGTGATTTGTGGGGATATGAGCATTTAATTAGAGGATGGTACACGACTATTAAAAGTTAAAACGTGTTAATGTAACATATGTGTAAATTAGTGATTTTTAAATAATTCAAAATCTTGGCTAAGATTTCCAAAGGACTGTTACACGGCATTACATATGTGATTATTTATATTTGTTATTGTACAATATGCCAATAACAACTCCCTTTGTATTTCTATTTCATAAAGTAGTTTGTTGGCCTTTTTCTGATTGTTTTCTTGCAAATTGTAGCACTGATGGCATTCTTTAATATGATATAATTCCTGGGGCACTGAATTATTTCCTGGCATTTGGCCTCAAAAGTAATTTTGTGGTTTGTTCCAATAGGTGCAAAATTGGAGCAAGCCTCCAATGTGATTTTAGATTAATTTTGATTTGATTTTATGGGACATGGGTTGCTAAGCAAAGCTAACCAGATTTTTCCGATTTGTCGTTACCTTCCAGAAAGATGGGTTGAACCACTGCTTTGAACTGCTATAGTTCTAATGAAGGCACTCTCTGTAGGTATTGTTATATAGGGACCTCTAGAATTTAGTCTGTGAAAGTAAAATAATAGTAATCCAAATTAAGGTATATGATTTGGAGTAGAACATACATGTAATGATATTCCCATGTAACTGCTGTCCATTGTGTTCACATGTTTGAGTACACTTGGTTAGTGATTAGTGAATTTTGTAAATGTTGCACACTGCAACTACAATGCGCTTGCAGTCGGGAGAGGATGTTCCAGGTGGTGAGTGAGGTGTCGGTCACTTGATCAGTTTTGTCCTGGATCATGTGAGCTTGTTGATTGGATTAGTGCAGCTGCAACAAACAGACACAGAGAATATTCTCTATTTTTCTTGATCTGCATTTGTAGATAATGGAGTCGGGAAATAAATCACTTGGATCATAGAACGTTACAGACCAGGGAAGGGCCCTTCAGCTCACAATGTCTGCCTTGAATACGATGCCAAGCCAAACTGATGTCATCTGCCTCTACATGATCCATAAACCTATATTCCCTGCACTTCCATGTGCCCATCTAAAGCCTCTTAAATGCCACTATCGTATCTGCCTCCACCACCAATCCTGGAAATGCATTCCAGACCCCCACTACTCTTTCTTTTTTTAACACAAACTTGCACTCCTATCTCCATTGAACATTAGCCCTCTCACGTTACATCTATGCCCTCTAGTGCAGGACATTTCCACCATGGCAAAAAAGTTCTGACTGTCTACCCTATCTATGCTTCTCATGATTTTATATATTTCTATTGTCTTTCCTCAACATCCAACATTCCAAAGAAAACAATCCAAGTCCATTCAAGCTCTCCCTGTAGCAGAAACCTAATCCAAGCAGTATTCTGGTAGACCACCTCTGCGTGCTCTCCAAAGCCTCCACATCCTTCCTGTAACAGGATGACCAGAACTGATGAGGACATTTAACCTTTAACGTCTATTTGTAGGCCACAATGTTTATGATCCATTTGGTAAATTGTGCATTCATTAATGTCAATGCTGGTGGAATTGCAGATGGGAATTCCATCAGCACTGGCAATGACTAAAGTGTACAAGGTTCAATACACCTTGCCTGGAGGTGGTGATAATGAAGCACTCATGTGGCATGAATGTGACTTGCCACTTCTCAATCCATGCTTGAATGTTGCCTGGATTTGGATGCATGTTAGCATGGTGTTTTATATTTTAAGATGTGTGAAGGAATTGAACATTGCAATTCTGATGGAATACACTACTTTTGACCTTTGTCAGGTCATTCATGAACAGTCAAAGTTGGTTGGCTGGATGCAGCCATAGGAAACTTATGCAGTGATGTCCTAGAGCTGAGAGGATTGATCTATGACAGACATAAATATATTTTCTATGTGCAGTATGACTCTATCCGGGGGAGAATTTTACCCTTTGTGCCTAGAAACTTGAGGTTTTACCTGATCTCCTTGACATCACATTTAGGGAAATGCTTTCCTTCAAGAGGAGTCGCTCTCACTTCTCTTGACTTCACTTTTAGTTTGGACGCAGTTTATAACAAGCCATGGAACCAAATGGTTCTAGTGAAAATGAAGGTGAGCATTTACGAACAGGTTGCTGTTTGTAATTGCTGCTTGACAACACCATTTATTGCATCCTCCATCACTTTGATAATTGATAACGCACTGGATGGCCTTTTGTCAGATTAGATTTGACCTATATTTTGTTTTCAAATCATATCAGCAATTTTAGCCCTGGTATTGCATGGTTAATCGAATTGGCTGTAAAAGTCTTCACTAATGATAAGGGATGTCAAGAGGAAGATGAACTGGCTCATCCACTTTCAAATGACCTTAACAGATCTTGTTGTCATGTGGTGGACCTTTCCATGATTAGGATGGAAATGTACTGGAGTCACCTAACACCCAAGGTGTTTAGTTATCCATCTAGATCTAATGTTAAGGAATGTCGCCGGGCAAGTAGTTGAAGTGTCAGTGAGAAAACATTTTTAGTTAGTGACCTTAATTCTAAGTTTCAAGGGGGTTATGGTAAGGATTAAGGATACACCAAAAGTTAATTACTGAATTGGTGGAAGGCTGAACTATGTATCTGAAGATAGGACCTGGTAAAAGTAGACTGGGAATAGCTACTTGCAGGTACGTCTACATCTGACTAACGGGAAGATGTTAAGATATATTGAGGAATGGATACAGGAAAAAAATACTTGAGATTCCACAGATGAGCTGCCAGTTGATTGAATGTTATTAAATATAGTCCCTTTATTCAAGGGCAGCATGGATAAGAGATAATCACAGCCCTATGAGATATGTCAGTGGTAAGTATGTTACTGGGGAAATAAAATTCTGAGGGACAGGATTAATTAAAGAAAGTTAGCGTGGGTTTGCAAGTGCGAGATTCTAATTGAACAATGTGATTGAATATTTTGAAGAGGTAACAAAATCTGCAGATGAGGTCAGCGTGATTGAAGACCACAGGTGTTCCAGCAAGCCTTTATCAAAGCCTCCCATGAAGAGAATAGTCTGAACCAAAAAGTCAATATTATCAGTTGGCAATGTGAGGTGAGGCATTTGGCGGGATAATAAAGGTAGGAAATAAGGAGAGTGCCTTGCAAATAGTTGAGGAACGGCAAGACCTTGAAGTACAAGTCCAAGGATCTCTGAAGTTGATTACGTAGATAGATAAGGCAAAGAAGGTTACAAAAGTAATGTGGAGAAAAGGGATTTGTGTCGATAGGTACAATGGACGACATGGATGTGTGGGCTGACGGGCCTGTTTCAGTGCTGTTCAACTGTGATTCTATACAGTGATGAATAAGGCATGCAGGATAATTGCCTACATTGGTTGCGCTTTGAATGTAAGAGCAAAGAGGTTATGGTACAAATCCTAAAATGTTGGTTAGGCCACAGCAGGAATAATGTGTGCAGTTCTTTCCACTACACCGTAGAAAGGATGCGATTCCTTTGCGCATGGTGCAGAGGGGGTTCACCAGGATGTCACCTGGTATAGCGTTTCAGATTTAAGGATAGGTTAGGTTGTGTTTCTTGGAATAGTTGACGGAAGATCTGCTGTAGATATACAACATTATGAGGAGCATAGATAGGATCAATAATAGTAAAGTACTCCCTTGGCAGGTGCTAACATTCAAATGTATAGGTTTAAGATAAGAGGTGCAGAAGGAACTAAGGAGGAACTTTCACCTAGACAGTGGTTAGAATCTGAAAAGCAATGCCTTGAACTTGGAGGCAGTACTATCACAAAATACCTTGCATCTCAGTCAGTAAGGTATCAAAGGCTGCAGACTCAATGCCGTTATATAGCATTTGTTTCGGTTCAGTTTATTGTCACGTGCACCAGGGTACAGTGTAAAGCTTTTTGTTGTGTGCTAACCAGTCAGCAGAAAGACATTACATGATTACAATCAATCCATTTAGGGTGTATAGTTGGATAAGGGAATAACGTTTAGTGCAAGTTTAAGCCAGCAAAGTCCGGACAAGGATAATCCGATGGACATCAGAGGTAGATGTTCCCATCTCCACCCCTTTCTGCTTTCCGCAGAGACCGTTCCCCCCGCAATTCCCTGGTCAACCCGTCCCAAACCACCCCCTCCCCAGGTACTTTCCCCAGCAACCGCAGGAGATGTCCTTTTACCTGTCCTTTTACCTCCCCCCTCAACTCCATCCAAGGACCCTGACAGTCTTTGCAGGTGAGGGTACACTTGCACCTCCTCCAACCTTGTCTACTGTATCCGCTGTTCCAGGTGTCACCACCTGGACATCGGCGAGACCAAGCGCAGGGAATTGCGGGGGGAACGGTCTCTGCGGAAAGCAGAAAGGTGTGGAGATGGGAACGTCTACCTCTGATGTCCATCGGATTATCCAATGGTTTTGCTGAACACCTCCGCTCGGTCTGCCTTAACCTACCTGATCTCCCCGTTTAACTCTCCCTCCCATTCCCAATCTAACCTTTCTGTCCTGGGCCTCCTCCTTTGTCAGTGAGGCCCAGTGCAAATTGGAGCTCATCATATTTCACTAGCTTACACCCGAGCGGTATGAACATTGAATTCTCTAACTTCAAATAGCCCTTGCTTTCCCTCTCTCTCCACCTCCTCCCCAGTTCTCCAACCAGCATTACTGTCTCCAACTACATTCTGTCTGTCCCATCCACTCCCCTGACATCAATCTGAAGAAGAGTCTCGTCCCGAAACATCCCCCATTCCTTCTCTCCAGGGATACTGCCTGTCCCGCTGAGTTACTCCAGGATTTTGTGTCTACCTTGGAGGTAGATAGTAGTTCTGCGCTACTCTCTGGTTGTGGTAGGATGGTTCAGTTGCCTCATAACAGCTGGGAAGAAACTGTCCCTGAATCTTGTGATGTGCATTTTCACACTTCTATACCTTTTGCTTGATGGGAGAGGGGAGAAGAGTGAGTGGCCAGGGTGTGACTTGTCCTTGATTATGCTGCTGACCTTGCCAAGGCCGTGAAATATAAATGAAATCAATAGAAGGGAGGTTGGTTTGTTGGAGATTGTGCAGTTAGGAACATCATGCAGCATGGACCTGGTGGGCAATGCGCATGTTTCTGTGCTGTGTGACTCTACTGGCCGTGCAAGGTGCAACAAAAGCATGCGGGTTGGTTGTCTTCATGAGCTAGAGCATAGAATGTAAGAGCAGGGACTGGAATGTTTCTTTTCATATTGAAGGTGGTGGCTGCAGGGATCAGTGTTTTAAAAAAAAAAATTGTTGAACATAATATATTAAACATTTAGAAAAGATTGTAAATGGCATGATTAGTAAGTCTGCATTTCTGGTTGCCATGTGATGTGATTGCTAATGAGGATGTGGAATTTTTTTTCAGAGATGTTGCCTGGACTGGATGGCTTCAGTTATAGGGAGTGAATGCATAGGCTGGGATTGTTTTCACTTGAGTGCAGGAAACTGAGTGAAGGGTGACTTTCCAGAGGTTTATAAAATTACTAGACTAAGTGGGACCCGTTGGGTCCCATGTTTACACAGGAGGGCTGGTCCCCTAATGCAATATTCCACCTCTCCACCAGTTCCCATATTGGTGGCCAGTGGGGGTGGGGGGAGGGGGGCTTTCTGGAGTGCTAGTATGGGTATTGTGGGTTGAAGGAACTGGTTTCCAGAGGGCTAGTATGGACATTGAGGGCCAAATGGATTCTTGGGGTGACAGCTCAGTCACTCAAGCCTGATGTGCTGGCAGCTCACTCACGGCTGGTGGGCGAGCAGTTGACTCGTGGCTGTTCATTGAAATTCCATTTGAAGCAGGGTGCAAGGCCACCAAATTCAAATGCAGTTTCCTACCATTTCAAGCAGGGAGCAAGGCCACCAAATTCAATTGCAGTTTCTTACCACTTCAAGCAGAGTACAAGGCCACCAAATTCAATTGCAGTTTCATACCACTTCAAGCAGGGTGCAATGCCACCAAATGCTAGTGCTATTTAATGCCATTTCATGCAGGGTGCAAGGCCGCCACATTCAAATGCAGTTTCATACCATTTCAAGCAGGGTGAAACCACCATAAAACCACGTAAACACCACACTCACAGTTCAGTAGACATTCAGTGTGTTCGGTTGATTCACAGCACAGACAGAGTCGTGACCTCTCCCTCCCCCATCTTGCAGAGACTGAGCCACACCCACACTTCCGGATTTTATAATCCCCCCCCCTCCCATCAGAAGGATTGTAGCCTTCAATGTGTGATTGACAGGAGAGAGATTCTCAACTTTTTTTAAAATACAAACAACACTTTTATTTTTCATTGATGGGAAGAATCTTCTGCACCCGATGAACAGAGGGGGACTGACTAAGATGGCCAAAAATCACAGCTGTAAGTGGTAGCGTTTTATCTAAAATCAATATACAACGCAAACGGGAGGTTTTCCAGTTACCACCACCAACAGCCATTTGCTGTGCAACATTTCAAAGCAGTTACCACCACCAACAGCCATTTGCAGTGCAGCATTTCAAAGCAGTTACCACTGCCAACAGCCATTTGCAGTGCAGCATTTCATTTTCAAACCACATTATGGGCACACACAGTTGAGTAGACATGTTTTTAGTGTTATTCACAGCTCAGAGAGACGTGACCCTCTCGCTTCCTCCATCTTGCAGAGACTGAGTGAGGCACAACACTTCCGGGTTTTATATTCCCTCTCCCCCTCCCACCAGCAGGGGCAGCAGAGAGAATGTCAACATTTTTAAAACATTAATAACTCTTTTATTTTTCATCGATGGAAAAATCCTCTTGTCCTGCGCAGCAGAGGGGGACTCTGAGTAAGGTTGCCAAAAATCACAGCCGTAAGTGGCAGCATCTTATTCTCTGTACAGCTGGTGATTTGCCTTGAGGATAGCTCCCTTAATTTTGACTAAAATCCAGATGTTTGTGAGAAAGTCTTTGCAATTTGACTGGTCTGCCAGCAACTTTGATTTATCTGGATCAACAAGTGGCATGTCTTTTCAGTGTTTCATCAAAATGATTTTGATGCAATCGTACGTATTTCTATAGGTAGTTGAAAGTCAACTGTGGGTTGTGGGTTTGCCATTGCATAAGGATGGACAATTTCTGTTCATGGAGGACATTAGTGAGCTGGGTAGATTTTAAACTTGGTTTTAAACTTGGAATTATGATGAAGTCCTTGACCTGAAATGTTCACAGTTTCTCTTTCCACAGTGGCTGCCGGATCTGATGAGTGTTTCAACATTTTCTGTCTTTATTTCAGATTTGAAGGACTTTTTTATTTTCCTTGGCAAAAATGTAATCTTTGAGGAAGCTCTTATCCTTCCTCTAAAGTGATTTTCAACTTTTTTCATCCTCAGTGGTTCCGTTCCCCTCTGGCCTTTGAGAAGATGTTAATCAAAACTGGCACCTGATGGAGATATTCCCCCTTGTCCTATCCATTATGCTCACTGCAAATTAAAACCAACTTGTATTCTCTCTTGTGTTAAAGAAGGAACTGCAGATGTTGGAGAATCGAGGGTTACACAAATAGCTAGAGAAACTCAGCGGGTGCAGCAGCATCTAAGGAGCGAAGGAGATAGGCGACGTTTCGACCCGAAACGTCGCCTATCTCCTTCGCTCCTTAGATGCTGCTGCACCCGCTGAGTTTCTCCAGCTTTTTGTGTAACCCTTGTATTCTCTCTTTGCCAGTTCTGCTGAATGGTCTTCCACATCTGTTTATCTTTCTGCAGTTCTTTGACATGCTCAGTGTTAAGTGTGAACATAATGGAAATTCGCGTTAATCGCATTTGATGGTCGGCATTGATTCAGTGTCTAGTATTTTCTACGAGATGCTGCCATAGCTTCATTATATTTTTTAAATTCTAAATTATCTAAGTAACTGAGAACTTAATTCCTTTGCAGTCATTGTGTTACGTCAGATGAGCTGATTTGCCTTATGCAGTAATATTGTTATCTTTTAGGCAGGCTAATTAATAATAGGATATTGGGTAGACCATGTTCTTAAATCTGAATTTTAGGGATTGGCACTTACTGCTGTCCTTGCCAGTAATGCCCACAACTCATCTACATGTTCATCCAGCCTATGTCATTTTTGTTATTTGTGCAACCAATATCAGCTAATTTAACACAGTTTGTGTAGATTATCCATTTAGATTTGCTCTTTCCTCTTAACCTGTTTTATGAACTGCATTGTGGTTGAAAAAAATTGAATTTCCACAGAATTCTGCTGATATAATTTTCAAACGTTTTATTTGTATATTCTTACACAAAAAAGCTAAATGTGATGAATGTTTATATCTTGATTTTTACCACTATCACCCACTACCCACTCAAAGAACCCTAGTTAAATCATTTTATTGATCTCTTTTACTTTTGTCTAATTCCAGGTCTTTCGGCATGTTTCTCCATTCTTTATACTTACAGTAGATGCCAAATACTGCTCCTTTTATCCACGAATGGGACAGAATTTTCCTCATAATCAGGTAAAATGCCAGGCCATAAACAGGACAGCTGCAGGCTGGGCAGCCATACCCAGACAGGACAGCGCCCCCTAGACAAGCCTGCATTACTATATAATTATACTTTCGTAGATTGTAATACATTGACTTAGCACGTGTTGCAGACATATACTTGCATATATTCTTGCTGATATATTGTTCAGTCCAGAAATTGTTAGACATTACGGGACTAAACTGTTTTATATTTTCTGGGACCTGGGAATATTCAAATGGTCTAAATATGTCTTTTTGGTTAAAAAAAAAATTCTCATCCAATGCAGCTCAGGCCAACCAATCTTGTTGGAAAGCCCCGTATTGCCACAATGTTTGGAATGTGAAGCAGTTAAAGTATCAACTGCTTCACACTTTGGTTCACTGATACCAAAGTGGTCAATGTCCTGTTGACTAACAAATTCATACAGGCTGGTGTTGGCTGATTAATCCACCACATTAAACTTCATCTTTTCTGGTGTCGCTCTCTGCTATAGTGTAGGCAATTCAGTAAAGTCTAGTATTAAAATTAACATCCAAATATAGAAAAATTGGAATAGCAGAGGTTATTTAAAATTCCATTATTTATGTATGACTGAAAACTCCTTGTCCTGCAAGATTATTACTTTTTCCTCAAGATTCCAGCATCTGCAATGTTTTGCATGTCTCTGGAAAAAGTGTAGCCATAATAGTTTTTGTTTTGCTAAGTGTATTTTCTGTTGACTTCCAGCATTTCAATTTGTTTTGTCAATGTTTGAATTATGATTTTGACCTGGTAAGATAGTGTAGCTTTCCCTTATGGGAATCTTGAACATCATTGGGGAGTTTGGAAAATACTTTTTTTGTCTATATTAAGCAAAGTATAACCTGCTGAAATATTCATTGGATATGTGGATTTGTAAAGTAGGATCAAATTTTAATTACCTACCTTTAATGTCTTTCTTTGGCTTGGTATCATATTTTAATTTCTGCCCTACTTTTTGGAAGTCATTATTGTTAATTCAATTGAAAAGAATACTGAAACCATTGAAATAATTAAAAGGGGAAATCAGAGCCCTTCATTTTTGAAACTTTAATCTGTATTTTAGTTTTGAAACGTTTTATTTTAAGAGCTGAAGGACATAAAAAGAGGGCCGTGTTCAATATGGTTGTCACTGACTGGATCTTTGAGTTTAACCACCAGCTTTTTACATGGCTAGGAAAGGATCAGATGGATATGGGTCAAATACAGGAAAGTGGGCCTAATGTAAATCGGTGACTTGGTTGACATGGATGAGTTGGGCTGATGGACCAGTTTCCATGCTGTATGACACTGACTCTTCCCAATCCCCATTGCCACTACTCTTTCCTTTCGCTTCTCCCACTCTCCTCCCAACGGTTAACAGTAAATCTTGCATGTGGTTAATGAGAAGATCCTTTACTCCCTGAGGTAGAGAATTCCAAAGGCTCTCTATTTGGAGACAATCCTCAAGATCAAACATCTTCAATACATTTCACCTTGAGATGAGATAACCTCTCAGTCTTGGCATAGTTACTTTAAAGCTATCTCCACTTTAATCTGGTGCTGCTGATATCTCCAGTATTTATTATCTCCATTTGAGAGATTTTATTTTGGACCTCTTGCAATCCCACTAAAGGGTTGGCTGCTAAAGGTTGCAAAGCCATAAGATTATGTTCATTTTAAGACTTGCTTAGTGCCTTTGATGTGTTCTCTAATCCTAATAACAGATCTACTGTTTGAAATATGTATGGACATGTTACCTGTCCTTGTGTACTAAAATACTATCACACGATGAAAATCCTTTAAGGATGGCAAAGCATAATGAGAAAGCAAACTGCACGAAGGAACAGTTGCACATTGATTTTTAAAAGCACTTATTAGACCACAACTGGAGAAATGTTTTGTAAATCTGGTCATCGTTCCGTAGGAGGATGTGTACTTAAAAAGTGTACATAAACTTCAAGAATGTTATATTTGCCTTGAATCTTAATGGCTAAACTAGATATTCTGTTCTTAAGTAGGGAAAATAGATTGAAGATATGATGTTTAGTTTATTGGTGAATAAAATCATGATTAGTTTAGATACGGTAAAAGTAAGGAAACTGTCCCATTTAATGGAAGGGTAAAAGACAATGACGCAGAAGTAAACATCAAGGGCTTAAGAGGAGGGAAAACTGTTTTATACGGTGAGATATGTGTTGAAATAATAGTGAATGCTGGCTCTGCTTTGGCTTTCGAAACAAAATTGTATACAGTGGCTTGCAAAAGTTTTCATACCCCTTGAACTTTTCCACATTTTGTCATGTTACAACCACAAACGTAAATGTATTGTATTGGGATTTTGTGTGATAGACCAACACAAAGTGGTGCATAATTGGGAAGGAAAATGATACATGGTTTCCACATTTTATTACAAATAAAAAAAACTGAAAAGTGTGGCGTGCAAAAGTATTCTGCCCCCCTGAGTCAATACTTTGTAGAACCACCTTTCGCTGCAATTACAGCTACATGTCTTTTTGGGTTTGTCTCTACCAGCTTTGCACATCTAGAGACTGACATTTTTGCCCATTCTTCTTTGCAAAATAGCTCAAGCTCAGTCAGATTGGATGGAGGGCATCTGTGAACAGCAATTTTCAAGTCTTGCCAGAGATTCTCAATTGGATTTAGGTCTGGACTGACTGGGCCATTTGAACACATGAATATGCTTTGATCTAAATCATTCCATTGTAGCTCTGGCTGTATGTTTAGGGTCGTTGTCCTGCTGGAAGGTGAACCTCCACCTCCACGCAAGGTGAATCCTGTGCTTGATTTGCGCTCAAGATGGCACCTGCCTGCGGCGACTTTTGGGTAGCACCAGAACAGAAAAGATTTTACTACAACGTCTATCAACTTACCTGCATGAGGGAAACGGCAGTAATCGGTGTCGTTTCTGACAGGCTGCTTGTGCAGCTGAAAGCGCTGGCAATTTTGCGATCTCCCGCAGCTGCAGGAGCACCGGACTTTAAATATCATTAATATCCCTCCATCTGTTATTTGCACTTTATTAATTTATTAAGTCATGGGTGTATTTATGTATAGAATTGTAGTCAATGCTTTCTATGTTCTGTTGTGCTATGCAAAGAAAGATTTTCATTGTCCTGTCAGGGACACATGACAATAAACTCTTTTGACTTTGACCACCCCAGTCTCAAGTCTTTTGCTGACTCTAACAGGTTTTCTTCCAAGATTGCCCTGTATTTGGCTCCATCCATCTTCCCATCAACTCTGACCAGCTTCCCTGTCCCTGCTGAAGAAAAGCATCCCCACAGCATGATGCTGCCACCACCATGTTTCACAGTGGGGATGGTGTATTCAGGGTGATGTGCAGTATTAGTTTTCTGCCACACATAGCGTTTTGCATTTAGGCCAAAACGTCACTTTTGGTCTCATCAGACCAGAGCACCTTCCTCCACATGTTTGCTGTGTCCCCCACGTGGCTTGTGGCAAACTGCAAACGGGACTTCTTATGGCTTTGTTTCAACAATGGCTTTCTTCTTGCCACTCTTCCATAAAGGCCCGATTTGTGGAGTGCACGACTAATATTTGTCTTGTGGACAGATTCTCCCACCTGAGCTGTGGATCTCTGCAGCTCCTCCAGAGTTACCATGGGGCTCTTGGCTGCTTCTCTGATCAATGCTCTCCTTGCCCGGCCTGTCAGTTTAGGTGGCGGCCATGTCTTGGTAGGTTTGCAGTTGTGCCATACTCTTTCCATTTTCGGATGATGGATTGAACAGTGCTCCGTAAGATGTTCAAAGCTTGGGATATTTTTTTTTTTATAACCTAACCCTGCTTTAAACTTCTCCACAACTTTATCCCTGACCTATCTGGTGTGTTCCTTGGGCTTCATGATGCTGTTTGTTCACGAATGTTTTCTAATAAACCTCTGAGGCCTTCACAGAACAGCTGTATTTATACTGAAATTAGATTACACACAAGTGGACTCTATTTACTAATTAGGCGACTTCTGAAGGCAATTGGTTGGACTGGATTTTATTTAGGGGTATCAGAGTAAAGGGGGCTGAATACTTTTGCACGTCACACTTTTCAGTTTTTTATTTGTAAAAATATTTGAAAACCATGTATCATTTTCCTTCCACTTCACAATTATACGTCACTTTGTGTTGGTCTATCACATAAAATCCCAATAAAATACATTTACATTTGTGGTTGTAACGTGACAAAATGTGGAAAAGTTCAAGGGGTATGAACACTTTTGCAAGCCACTGTAAATGATTGCCGGTCCTGTGTGGATTAGTCTACAAAGAACTCACACATTGGATGGTTGAATTAATACTACAATTTTGTGATTTGATTTGGAGTTATTCATAAATTGTCTTGTTATACAGTAAAATAGAAAGGAATATTAGAGTGTCATCTTAAACATGGAGACAATATTTTAATCAAATATTCATTCCATGGAGCATGGAAATGCGCCCTTCATGGGCGGGAATCTTGGGGGGGACATGTCCTTCCCCCATTCCCCCCCCCCCCCCCCCCGCATGTTTTGTAATTCGGACTTTACCAGACGCTTTCTAAGGGCTGAATTGGCCCGTTCGCGGGGCCTTAAAATCAAACTGCTGCATCGAGACGATCTAGGCTCCCGATGTTGAAGCCCCCGCCGGCCGTTGAAAGGCCCCGTGAACGGGCTGATTCATGCCCCAGGATTTGGGGCGGATGAAGCCGCTGTTGCTGGAGTTCGTAATCGTTCACCGACCGGATCAGCTCCCGATGTTACCGTCCACAGGGCCCACTCCGATGCCACGCGTGTGTGTGCGCATGCGTGCTCGCGGCCGCCAAGAAATTGTGTGTGTGTGTGTGTCCCCCCCCCTCCCCCCATGTTTTGCTAGCGATTTCCGTGCCTGCTTCAGCTTGAACATCTTGAGAACATCTTACTCAAATGTTAGATTTTTGATTAATGTTCATTCAAGGCTAATTTTCTCACATTTTTTAACAGGCTTTTGATGCTGATATCAGTGGAGTGGCATTAGATGGATGCTGGCAAACTGATAGCCAACGTCTTCTCAGTGAGGTGATGGTGGAACACTTCTTCAGGCAAGGAATGCTTGATGTGGCTGAGGAACTCTGTCAGGTAGGGTAATCGGTACTGTTGTGGTTTGCATTAAGTGCTATTTTTATTCATCTGTTCCTAAGTTGGTTCTATTAATTCAACTATTTTCAGGACGAATTGCTATTGTCCTTTTTCTCGTCAATCTTCTGGAAGTCAAGTAGAGTTCATTCTTCATGCACAACAGAGTGATTTGCCTCGCAGCTCCAGTTACCTGACTTTGATCCTGATTCCGCCAACTCACCAGTGCTATGATGTTTGCATGTTTTCTCTGAGTTCATTCTATAACTCTCTGAGCTTGTCTTCGGTACTGCAGTTCCTTTCGCATCCTTTGTCACTTTGTCGGATAATTGTCTACAGTAAAATACCCCTGCGGGTGGCAGTGGAATCGGGGTAGGGTTAATAGACGTGAGAGAGAATAGGTCATGGAAATGTGAGAGAATTGTCATGGGTCTGCTAGCCAACATAAATTTGCTACAACAGACTTGCATGTTATGCTGGATCTTCACCGTGACCAGTAGGACCCTGGAGAGTGTTCTAGAGCAAAGTATCCAGAAGTACATAGTTCCCTGAAAATTGAATCCTCGGGCATTGTTACAGTTGTTCAAGATGTTGGTGAAGCTGCACTTGCAATATTGTATTCCGTTTTTGTCACCCTGCTACAGCAAAGATATTAAGCTGGAAAGTGTACAAAGAAGATTTATGAGGATTTTGTCAGTACTGAAGAGCTTGAGCTTTGGGAAGTGATTAGACAGGTTTGGACTGTATTCTTTGAAGCGCAGCAGGCTGAGGGGTGATCTTGTGTAATTTTATTTTTCCTAGGGTAGAGAATCAAGAACAATTGGGCAAAATTTTAAGGTGACGGGGCAGATGTAATATGAACTATGGGGCAACTTTTCTACACAGAGGGTGGTGAGTATATGGAATAAGTTGCCAGAAGAAGTATTTGAGACGGGTACAATACAACATTTAAAAGATATTTGGACAAATAAATACTTGTAAAGGATATGGACCAAAAGCTGACAATTGGGACTAGCTTAGATGGTGCATCTTAGTCAGCATGGGCATATTGGGCCAAAGTGCCTGTTTCTGTGCTGTATGATTATAATTATGAAATTAGTACTTGATTCTTGATTAGTATGGGCGTCGGGAGTTATGTGGAGAGGGCAGGAGAATGGGATTGAGAAGGAAAGATAGATAAGCCATGATTGAATGGCAAAGTGGACTTTGTGGGCAGAATGGCCTAATTCTGCTCCAATAACACAAAATGGCAAAGAGGGGATTTTTTCCTCCAATTTTGTTATGTATGATGGGGGGTAGAATATGAGAGCTAACTAGAAATTGTTAAAATTATTTTTCCATACCTTCATATTTACAATTGTGTGCAAGACAAGATACAAACATTTATCTGTTGTTCAAATACAGAGATTTATAGGATACTAACTTAACAAGGGGTATTTATGGACGTTGTATGTCTCATTCATTCATTCATTGATTTTATCTGTGGATATTGTTGCCAAACTCGTCTCCAAACTCCTGGACCAAGGAATCGGCACCCCCTCTGTTGCTGGATCCGCATCTCTTTCACCCACAGACCACAATCAGTGAGAATAAATGACATCCCCCTCCTCCACACTAATTCTCAACAATGCAGGGATGCATTTTCAGTTCCCTGCTATACTCCCTAATCACTTATAACCATGCAGTCAAATTCAGTAACTCTATGTACAGGTTTGTAGATGACACAACTGTGGTGGACTGAATCATTAAAAATGATGAGACGCAGTACGGGAAGGAGATAGACAACCTCTCCCTCAATGTCAGTAATATGAAGGTGCTAGTTATGGACATCAGTAAGTGTGGTGCTGAAATAGAATCGGTTGAGATCTTCAAGTTCCTTGGTGTTAACATTACCAATGAACTGTTGCCTACCATCCACCTTGAAGCGACAGCCACGAAGGCACACCACGCCTCTCCTTTGGAAATTTGGCATATCTCCAATAACTCTTTCAAACGTTTACAAATGCACAACTAAAAGCGTATTGTCAGGCTGCATAACAGCACGATTTGGGAACTGCACCAGACTGCAAGAAATTGGAAGTTGGAAATGTAGTCCAATCCATCACATAGCTCAGACTCCCCACCATTAACTTAATCTACACCATGCTGCCTCGAAAAAGTAGCCAGCATAATCAACGACGTGTCCCATCATAGTCGTCCCTGCTCCCGTCGGACATGCAGTACAGAAGCTTGAAAGTGCGCACCACCAGACTTGGAACAGCTCTTCCCCTCTGTAATCAGGCCTATGATGGTTCTTCCATAAGCTCGGGTGCTGTCCGATTTACCTCTACCCCATTGTGAACATTGGATTTGTCTGTAGAACTGTTGCGCCACAATGCTGAGTACTATTCTGCACTCTGCAGTTTTCCCTTTGCTCTATCTATTTGACTGGACTGTATTTATAGTATTTTCTGATTTTGATTGGATAGTATAGAAAACAAAGCCTTTCACTTTACCTCGGTACTTGTGGCAATAAACCTAAATCTACAAGATATTGATCACTTTACACATTCTTTCCTTTCAATATTATTAATAGAATTATTTTGTGCAGATTTATTTGTCAAATTCCAGTTCCTAAATAGCACGGTACTTTTTCCCCTTAGGAAGCAGGCTTATGCATAGAAGGAAACCAGAAGGAGCCTTTTGTAGAATTAAATCGAATCCTGGAAGCCCTCAGAGTAAGGGATCTAAGGCCTGCACTAGAGTAAGTACCATTTTATTTTATAATCATCAAATGTATTGTGGAGACTGGGGAAGTCTGCAGGGTTTTTTCTAAGGAACTCAACAATTGTAAGTCACAAAAGCAAATCTTCAGAATTAGCTGCCCTCTGTTTTGAAGAGGTCTGCATTCGTAGAATGTGATTTTTGTAACCCGTGTGATGATTCCAAATTGTCATGTTTCTTTGATAAATGTCATACATTGGAACTCTGGAAGTCTTATTTGTAAATGCTGAATGTATTCTTTAAAACGGGAGTACAATCATAATGAATTTGGAGGGTATTTAAAATCCTTTTCAAATAGTTCATTGTGGAAAGAAAGCTGTTTCAGTTTTTCGAGATGGTGTGGGTTTTGTTTTTACAATTGGAATGGGAATTTTCCTGATTCTATTGAACGATTAGCTACTTGTTTTTTGCAATAGTAATGTATTATAGGCATGCACTAAAGTGCCATTAGTATTTCTAATTGACATAATGATTAATTTATTTTGTTTAAAAGATGGGCAGTTTCAAACCGTGAGATGTTAATGGCACAGAACAGTTCTCTCGAGTTCAAGCTGCACAGATTATTTTTTATAAGTCTGTTAATGGGAGGTACAGAAAATCAGAGGGAAGCACTTCAATATGCAAAGAATTTCCAACCATTTGCTTTAAATCATCAGAAAGGTAAGTAATAATTTGGATTGAAAATAGTATGCAATGGGAAGCCATATTTTACTGTGTGATATTGAGAATACTGTTTTTCTTAAAAAAAAATGTTTGCCCCCGAACACGAGTAACCCAGAATAACATGATTTGGCAGCACCATCGAGCACTTACTTAAAATATTTTGTGTTGTATTCAATGTCAAAAAACTTTATGGCATTATAATCAGTAAATATTTTGCATTTGATCTATTTAAGAATACATTGGCACGGATGCCTGACACTCAATCTGAGGTAGTCTCTCAAGCTTGACATAGAAGACATGATTGCCAGTATTGTAACAAAGATGCAAATGAAACCAAAATATTACATTAAGATACTAATAAACATATTTGCAAATAGTGATATCAGGATTGAGAATGGGAGAGTGAAGATAGCCAATAGAAAGAGGATCCTGGAGGGTTGATCGGAAGCTAGTTGGTGTTAGGAGGGGTGAAGAATAATGGGAACGTAGAGCCAGATAGAGTTGGATGCCAGAGGTTGGTTGGTGATAAGTGGAAGCATAAAAGGGGGGTTATAAAGGCAGAATAAGCCAGGTGGATGGAAGGAAAGGTGAAGTTGGAGCAGATCGGCAACTGTCTTCGCCTTCTCCTTTTCCCCACCTCCTCCACCAGTGGCCTCCACTTGCTGACCAGTGATGGTCCTCCGGGATCAGTTCTGGGACACTTACTGTTGGCAGTATATATATGAATTACTTGGATGTGAGTAAAGGGGGCCGGATCAGCAAGTTTGCAGATGATATGAAGAATGGTGGCGTTGTGGCTAGTGTAAGGGGCAGTTTTAGGCTACAGAATGATATCACTGTAGTGGTGAAATGGGTTGAGAAATGGCAAATGCCGTACAATCCATTAAATGAGAGATGATGCATTTTGGAAGTACTATAGATGCTAGGATTTAAACCAAGATCCCTCTGAGGAGGGACCTCATAATCATGGATAACATAATTTAGAAGTCATATGGGATGCTGGCCATCATTTGTCGGGACATTGGATACAAGAGCAGGGAAGTTATGCTCCATCTTTATAAAACATTGGCCATACCTCAACAGGAGGTGGCGCAGCGGTAGAGTTGCTGCCTTACACTGCTTGTAGCACCAGAGACCCGGGTTCGATCCTATGGACGGGTGCTGTCTGTATGTAGTTTGAATGTTCTTCCAGTGACAGTGTGGGTTTTTCTCAGAGATCTTCGGTTTCCTCCCACATTTCAAAGACGTACAGGTTTGTAGGTTAATTGGCTTCGTACATGTGTAAATTGTCCCCAGTGTGTGACCAGGATAGTGTTAATGTGCGGGGGTCAGTGGTGACTCAGAGGGCCGAAAGGCCTGTTTCTGGACTGTATCTCTAAACTAAGAAGTACATTTCTGGACACCACACTGTAGGAAAGATGTCATATCACTGGAGAGGTTGTAGAGGAGATTCACCAAGATTTTGCATGGGCTGGGGTATTTCAATTATAAGGAGAGAATGGAGTGGCTAGGCCTTTTTACTTGGAGCTGAGATTAAGGATAAGAGATTTAGAGCTGGTCTAATGGGGTCCTCTTTCAACTAGAGAGTGAAACGAATCTGGGATTACACTGCCTGAGAGTGTGGTGCAAGAAAAGTCGCTGTCTAATCTACGGTTACACAAAAAGCTGGAGAAACTCAGCGGGTGCAGCAGCATCTAAGGAGTGAAGGAGATAGGCGACGTTTCGGGTCGAGACCCTTCTTCAGACTGGTCTCGACCCGAAATGTCGCCTATCTCCTTCACTCCTTAGATGCTGCTGCACCCGCTGAGTTTCTCCAGCTTTTTGTGTAACCCTCGATTCTCCAGCATCTGCAGTTCCTTCTTTAACACTGTCTAATCTACATTGGGGAAACCAAATACAGATTGAGTGACTACTTTGCAGAACACTTCATGTTCGATCCGCAAGGGTGATCCTGAATTTGCAGTGGTCATTTATTCCCAACCCTACCTGGCTCTACTTATCCATTTATTCAGCCTCCTATGATGCCCAGCATAGGTTTGGGGAACAGAGCTCCATCTCTGCTGGAGCACATTTCACTGGACTTAGTGTTTAGCATAACAATTTCAGATAACCATCCATGCTTTTCGTTCTCTCTTCACCGTTGTTACGCTATCTTTGTATTTGTATATTTTTTCCTATCCCTTAAATCTCTAATTGTTTTTAAATCAGTTGCTACTTTGACCTTTTCTTTAATCTCCTCCCTCTTTTGTAATTCCACTTAAAACACTTGCTTTCTTCCAACAACTACAACTAAAATATAATCTGAAAACTAATCGATATTTCAAATACCTTCAAATTTGAGATTATTTGAAAAAACACATACAAGGATATCAAACTCTAACCCCAGATTTATTAGACGAAGGAATGAACAGACAGGCAGAATCAAGCAATTTAATATCATATTTATATAATATAATTTTAAATATAGAAACACCAACGACAGAGGCAATTAGAAGGGACTGGGAACAAGAATTATTGATAACAATTCCGAAAGACAGATGGGGGAAAAAACCTATTATATGTACATAAATGTTCGATTAATGTAAGGCATAATTTAATTCAATTAAAAATTTTACATTGATTATATTACTGGAAAACTAGACTGAACAAAATATTTCCAAACGTTTCCCCCATTTGTGACAAATGACTAACTCAAAATGCCACTATAGCACATTCCTTTGTATCCTGTACAAAACCTCATAAATTTTGGAACAAAATCTTTGGAACTTTTACAAAACTATTTAACATAAAATTGAACCCCAATACAGAACTGATTATCTTCGGATCAATGGAAGATGGACGTAAGTTAACTACGTTCCAAGAATCTCTCTTTAATTATGGTTTAATAACAGCAAAAAAAGTATACTTAATATTTTGGAAAAAAGCATCCACGCCAACGTTTAAAATGTGGATTTCAAATATGTCGGAAACTTTACATCCTTGAAGAAATGAGATTCCTCCTATTAGGCAAAGTAGACCAATTCTTAAAGATTTGGTCTCCTTTTATCGACTTCTTACAAGCATATGGTGCAACATAACCTTAGAAATTAAATGGTTCAGAACCGGGTGACAGGTGGGTAAAGATATTAAATAGGTATATCTCTCCTAATTTTTTTTCTTTCTTTTTTTTAAATCTCTCTAACTTCTAGTTTCTGCCTCTCTCGCTATTTGTTTCTACTCTTGTCTATCTCTTTTTCGTGCTTTTCTTATTATATCACGAATTAGCACTATCACCACTTCCTACGACACTTTCTATTTTCTTCTTTCTATCATTGTTCTTATATTATTAAATTAAACAATGAGAAGTTGTACAAGAGCTGCAATATGTCTGTATGCATCAGGTACTTAGTTACCACAAAACTGTATTTACTTCTAACGAAAATTAAAAATAAATAAATAAAACACTTGCTTTCACATGTTTCCAGTTTTGAAAATGTCTTTATCCTAAAAACTTTTATCAACCCTCCCCCCTCACTTGTTGCCTTACTTATTGAATGATGCCCGCATTTTCTAATTTTGTTTCGCGTGAGGCAGTCTTTCTAAGCAGTATGAAATATAGATTATTTTGCCTTAAAACATAAAGGCAATTATAGTGTTAGGCACGAATTGAGAATTGAACTGGAAATGTTCCTGAGCAGGTTAATGCATCTTTTTCATTAAAACACCTGAATCAAAAGGAAAAACTGACAACATAGCTTTTATGGTAACACCAAAAATCAAGGAAATAGTATTTGCCAATGCATACTCAAGCCCATAGTGTACCTCTCATTAAAAATAATTGATGTAGGGAGAAGAAATTGTGTTAATTTTGTCACAATTCTGTAATGGAATCACATTGCATTATCAAATTCTATTAAAATCCAGGCTGGTACATTTTAAGTTAGAGAAAAGTAATCTTGATTTTGTTCCATGCCCCTTTGACTTAAATGTCCTCTGATTTTTGTTTTGTGTTTACAGACATTCAGGTGCTAATGGGAAGTCTCGTGTACTTGAGACAGGGAATAGCAAACTCGCCCTATGTGCACCTCTTAGATTCTAACCAGTGGGCTGATATTTGTGACATCTTCACCAGAGATGCCTGTTCTCTCCTTGGTCTCTCAGTAGAATCACCACTGAGTGTCAGGTACGAATAAATATTATGAGCTGTTGAGTTCAAACACCATCAATACTTTTGGTGTGTCTGACTACCCTAAATCAAGCAATTAAGATATGTCGCATTTGGCCGGTTTTAATTTTACTTTCATCTGAACAAGTGTGATCGTTGAATCATTTCCTTTCTTTCAAGCATCCAATATGTGTAATCCAATTTTTCTGTGCCTTTTGTGAAATTATCAATTAGTAATACAGTGCCCTCCATTATCTTTGGGACAAAGACCCATTATTTACTTCATTGCCTCTGTACTCTACAATTTGAGATTTGGAATAGAAAAATCACATGTGGTTAAAGTTCACATTGTCAGATTTTAATAAAGACCATTTTTATACATTTTGGTTTAACCATGTAGAAATTACAGCAATGTAATTATACATAGTCCTCCCATTTCAGGGCACCCTAATGTTTGGGACACAGCAATGTAATGAAAATGAAAGTAGTAATGTTTAGTATTTTGTTGCATATCCTTTGCATGCAATGACTGCTTGAAGTCTGCGATTCATGGACTCACCAGTTGCTGGGTGTCTTCTCTGGTGATGCTCTGCCAGGCCTGTATTGCAGCCATCTTTAGCGTTTGCTTGTTTTGGGGGCTAGTCCTCTTCAGTTTTCTCTTCAGCATATAAAAGGCATGCTCAATCGGGTTCAGATCGGGTGGTTGATTTGGCCACTCAAGAATTGACCATTTTTAGCTTTGAAAAAATCCTTTGTTGCTTAAGCGGTATGTTTGGGATCATTGTCTTGCTGTAGAATGAACAGCTGGCCAATGAGTTTTGATGCATTTGTTTGAACTTGAGTAGATAGGATGTGTCTATACATTTCAGAATTCATTCTGCTACTACCATCAGCCTTTGTATAATCAATGAAGATAAGTGAGCCACTACCTTCAACAGCCATACATGTCCAGGTCATAACACCCCCACCACCATGTTTCACAGATGAGGTGGTATGCTTTGGATCTTGGGCAGTTCCTTCTCTCCTCCATACTTTGCTCTTGCCATCACTCTGATATGTTAATCTTCGTCTCATCTGCCCACAAGACCTTTCTCCAGAACTCTTTTAAGTAATTCTTGGCACACTGTAACTTGTCCATCCTATTTATGCAGCTAACCACACCTGAGCAATTACAAACACCTGTGAAGCCATGTGTCCCAAACATTATGGTGCCCTGAAATGGGTGGACTATGTATAAACGCAGCTGTAATTTCTACATGGTGAAACCAAAATGTACAACAATACCCTTTAATAAAATCTGACATTGTGCACTTTAGGCACATGTGATTTGTTTCTATTACAAATCTCAAATTGTGGAGTACAGAGGCAAATAAATAAATGATGGGTCTTTGTCCCAAACATTATGGAGGACACCGTGTGTTCTCCCCGTGACGTGCATGGGTTTTCTCCGAGATCATCGGTTTCCTCCCACACTCCAAAGATGTACAGGTTTGTACGTTAATTGGCTTGGTATAAATGTAAATTGACCGTAATGTGTGTAGGATAACGTAAGTGTACGGGGATCGCTGAGGACTCGGTGGGCCGAAGGGCCTGTTTCCGCACTGTATCTCTGAACTAAGCTAAACTATAAATTATCATATTTGGGTACAGTACACTGTCTCTTCATCCAATATGTATTTTAAATAATTCATTCCTATGGTAAGCTACTAGTTATGGATTGTCATTCTGAAAAAAAAAACTTGTTTATCCAGGGATCTAAATTAACTGTTGCCCGGGTGCCAATGGCCACCTAAAGTCCCACCGGGCAACCTAAAAGCCGTGACATTTTGCCCGGCTTGGCAAGCACCTGGGACACCTATCATTCAACTCTGAGCGGGCCCTCCTCTCTCTCTCTCTCTCTGTGTCACTCTCCGTCTCTGCCCGCTCCTCATCCGCCAGCACGGCCGACCGCCTTGCACTTGCGCACTGCAACGGCCTGCACATCCTCCCCCTGCATATGCGCACAACCGCGGCCAGCACATCATCGGCCACCCTGCACATGCGCACTGCCACGGTAACTGGACGGCGCTGGGCACTTTCTCCCTCCCTTTGCATTGTGGGATATCTGGCCACCATTGCCTCGCCGCGATTGCTGCAAACCAATGCAGAATCACTCCCTGGAGACGGAGTAACTCCCTGGAGTAACTCTTGCTTCTTGGTTTCCTGGTCCTCCAAAAATATTCCAAATGGAATTTAAACTGGAGAGGACCAGCATACCTTTGGAATGTGGAAGGAAACATGAGCACCCGGAGAAAACCCATGCAATCAAAGGGAAAAGGAACAAACTCCATTCAGACAGCACCCATATCAGGATCAATTCCGGGTCGCTGGCACTTTTAGGCAGCAACTTTATGGCCAATGTACTGCCCCAGTCTTGAACTGAATTAAAACATACAGTAGCTGTAAAGGGGGACATAGCATCACTTAGAGATTTATGACTGAAAATGGATTGTTTTTTTTAGTAACCAAAGTTATCAACATATAATTTTTTGTGTGTTGGAAAATAAAATATAGTGGCACAGCTGGTGGACTTGTTGCCTCTCACGCCAGATATCTGTGTTCGATCCTGTCCTCGGGCACTGTCAGTGTTGAATTTGCATATTATCCCTGCAAGCGTGTGGGTTTCCTCCCACATCCCAAATAAGCATTGACTTTGCAGGCTAACTTGCCTCTGTAAAATTGCCCCTAGTGGGTGAGGAAAGTGGGATAACAGAATTTGTGTGAATCGGCAGATAAAATGCTGGTGAAACTCAGCGGGTGAGGCAGCATCTATGGGGCGAAGGAAATCGGCGACTATTCGGGTCAAGACCCTTTTTCAGACTGATGTGAGGGTGGGGGGGGGGAAGAAGAAAGGACGAGGCGGAGACAGTGGGCTGAGGGAGAGCTGAGAAGGGGAGGAGAAAGCAGGGACTACCTGAAATTGGAGAAGTCAATGTTCATACTGCTGGGGTGTAAACTGCCCAAGCGAAATATGAGGTGCTGCTCCTCCAATTTATGGTGGGCCTCACTCTGGCCATGGACAGAAAGGACGGATTCGGAATGGGAGGGGGAGCTGAAGTGCTGAGCCACCGGGAGATCAGGTTGGCTATTGCGAACCGAGCGGGGGTGTTGGGCGAAGCGATCGCCAAGCCTGTGCTTGGTCCCACCAAGGTTGATCATAACCTGGATAATCCAACCACATTTTTGTTTGGAAGTGGAAAGAAATAATATAAATTGCTTTCATTGCAACGTGTAAAAAGAGTTGAGATACTGTATATACTGTATTATAATTTTGTGGTATATATCATGTCTTGATTGGTGAATATGTTTAGTTTCTGACTTTATTTGAAGCAGAAATAATATGTGAATGCTTCATTGAGCATAATTCCGACTGGTAACTACGCACTTTGTCCGAGCACATTATCGCACACGATTAGTGTATACTTGTAGTGGACATTGTGTTACCAGGAGGAGGTTAATGAAATCTGGTTACAGAAAAAAGAGAGAGAAAATTGATATCCTGAAAATTATTCAAGGCTTAAAGGAACACTAGATCAGTGCAGGAGGCCAAAGATTGAAATCGGAGAGAGGGGAGGATGGACAATTAAAGTGACAGGCAACAAAGTTCTGGAACAATAGAGGTATTTTTAGGCCTGTTTCCTTCATCATCATTACTTTTTTGCATATCTGTCATTCATTGTTCTTTATCTCTCCACATCGCCGTCCATATATCTCTAATTTCCCTTTTCCCTAACCAGTCTGAAGAAGGATCTCGACCTGAAACGTCACCCATTCCTTCTCTCCAGAGACGCTGCCTGTCCCACTGAGTTACTACAAGTTTTTTTGTCTTCGGTTTAAACCAGCATCTGCAGTTCCTGCTTACACTCTTATGACAAGGGAATAAAGGATATGTTTTTCTTGTTTTCCTTTGAATGTATCTAAAATTCCAGTGATTTACTGGTGTCCTACATAGAATATATCCAGTGCAGTCTACGTGTGACTCCAGACCCACCCTTGTCGTTGACTTGGTGGCCTCTGCAATAACTTAGCAAGACACAATAAGGAAATGCAAGACTGGCAGCAATATTCACATTCAATTAATGAATACATAAATCAACATTTTCCTCGCCAATCCTTCACTGAAAGTCATTACCATAATTTAACCACATGGTAAAAAAGTAACTTCTGAATTCATATTGGGCTTATGAATGTGCTATTTGAAGCTAGTGAACTGTTTATTTGAAATGTATGTGTTAAATTGCATCCTTATCTTTTAAGAATCGTTTTTATTCAGTTTTTCAGCAGGGTGCATTGCATTACCAGCCCTCATAAACATTAAGGCAGTCATTGAGCAGAGACAGTGCACTGGAGTATGGAACCAGAAAGATGAATTGCCAGTAAGTACATATTATTGGCTTATTATTGTCACGTATACTGAGATTCGTCTACATGTGTGTGTGTGTGTATATATATATATATATATATATATATATATATATATATATATATATATATATATATATATATATATATATATATATATATAAATAAATAATCAAACTGTACTATGCAAGTACAATCAAGTCATATACAAGTACACCAGGTAGATGAAAAAAGAAAAATACCAGAGGGCATAATATTATATAAGAGTTATACAGCTACCTGGGCAGTGGGCAGCTGCTATAGACCTGCACGGGAAGGTAGACGCTCCCGCCCCCACGAGTCTTGGGCAGGTGGGGCTAGTCAGCCTGGGAAGGCAGTCCATCTAGGAGAGGGAAAACGTTGGGATAATCCCAGCCTCAACTACCTCTGGCAGCTTGGTCCATACATACACCCACCACCCTTTGTGTGAAAAAGGTACCCCTCAGATTCCTATTAAATCTTTGCTCCTTCACTTTGAACCGATGTCCTCTGGTCCTCGATTCCCCTACTCTGGGTAAGTGATACTGTGCATCTACGTAATCTATTCCTTGCGTGATTTTTATAACTCAATAAGCTCAACCCTCATTCTCCTACGCTCCAGGGAATAGAAACCCAGCCTACTCAACCTCTCCCTATAACTCAGACCTTCTATTCCTGGCAACATCCTTGTAAATCTTCTCTGAATCCTTTCAAACGTTACAATATCTTTCCTATAACATGGTGATGTTAAGAGGAAATGACTGGGATGTAACTAACCCTTGATTACGTTGGCTGCTCTTGCAAGGCGGGATGACGGAGTCGATTTGGGGTGAGGGGGGGCCTGTGTGTGTGATGGACTGGGCTACATCTTCAACTCTGCAATTTCTTGCAGTCTTGGACAGAGCTGTTGCCAAACCAAGTGATATGTCCTAGTAGGATGATTTCCATGGCGTAAAGTTGTACGAGTTGATAAGACATGCCAAACTTCCTCAGTCTTTTGAGGACGGAGAGGCGTGGTGTGCTTACTTGCCCATATCTTCAATATGCTTGGTCCGGGACAAATTATGGGTGATGTTTCCATCTTTGCTTTCAGTTTACATTCAATCCATTTTTAAGACGGGTCTTTTTTGTTAAATATTTTTTATTAGAAGCAAGTACATATCAAGATAAGGATATACATGTCATATACGTTCTTAATATTATTAATATTAACAATTATTTCTAATTTGTACTTCTATGAGTTTTTCACTTTTTATACAGATAGGAAATATAAGAGAGAAATAAAATAAAGATAGAGATTCAGAAAAATGAATGAAGTATTAGGTAGTTTGTACATCATTGGAGATATATCATGGGTTATTATATGTAAATCTTCGTCTATTTCTTCATTCAGGCATCAGTCAGGTTCTCGCACCGAACCACTTTGACCCTTTAAATATTCAATAAATGGAGACCATATCCCTCTGAATTGATCCAACTTGCCCAGAAGGACAAGTTAAGACGGGTCTTTAACAGATCGATTAATCGTACGTCTTTGAAATAGAAGCAAATGCTTGAGTTGGCCGTCAAAAGCAAGGACGGTGTGCTGATAACTCCGCATGTTTTTATTCTGTATTGATATTTTTAAATAAAATTCTCTTTGATCATGCCTTCTAACACTTCTCAAAGCTCACTCCTCGTGCCCTTTCCACCCATCTCATCTCTCAATTTGTTTTCTCTTGCTTGATTTAATGTTTATTATATTTATTTGTTCTTGCAAGACAAATGTCATTGTACATTTTGTCCATTTCCACTTTCCCTTCAATGCTTTTGGTCCTGTTTAAAGAGCAGTTAGGAATCAGCCACATTACTCTGTGAGTTATTCAGATATTATTCTGTTATGCAACATTAGTTAATGTTTTTCTTGTTATTACTTTGTAGATTGAAGTGGACCTTGGTAAAAAATGTTGGTATCACTCAATATTTGCCTGCCCAATTCTTCGACAACAGACTACGGAATCCAATCCACCAATGAAACTTGTCTGTGGCCACATAATCTCCCGAGATGCGCTAAACAAAATGATCAATGGAAGCAAGTGAGTGCTGGCAGAAATCCCATAACGTTAACTATCTTGTTTAATCTTTAAAGTAATTGCACAATCAAAGAAAATTATTAAAGGGATCCTGTCATGGATATATTTCATACATTTCTTCAGGAAAGAATGAAATATTTCAGTCCCTCCAGTTTAGTTTAATGTTCAGTAATGCCATTATTGATCTGCACTGCAACTGCGATTATCTGACTAAAGAAGGGTCTCCACTCGAAATGTCACCCGTTCCTTCTCCAGAGATGCTGCCTGTTCCGCTGAGTTACTCCAGCATTTTGTGTCTATCTTCGATTTAAACCAGCATCTGCACACATATAATTTGTATTGTTTGATACCTGGAGGAGCTGGAGAATGCAGATGATGGAAGCTGGAGCAAAAATCAAAGTGATGGAGTAACCGGCAGGTCAGACAGCGTTATTGAAGAACATGGATAGGCGTCATTTAAGGTTGGGACCCTTCTTCAGTCTGTTTGTGATATAGGGGAGAAAGTTAGAAAAAAAGGTGGGAGCGGGACAAAGCTTGGAAAGTGGCAAGTAGATGGTGGTAAGTGGGGTATGATTGATGGACAAAGGCTAGAGATGACAAGGAGATAAAAGGGTATTGGATAAGGAGAG
This sequence comes from Raja brachyura, assembly GCA_963514005.1. The sequence continues at coordinate 21,500,393 of OY740781.1, read as the reverse complement.
GAGTAAAATGTAAAGCTGGTGGGACATAGGTGGTGGGAAAAGGGGGCAGGATAGTAGGAGAATGAGTACACATTGGAATGAGGGGGGCACAGGAAATGAGGGAAGAGAATGGAAGAACAGATCAGTGTTGCAATTGGAATGGTCCCTTTTGAAATTGGTGGGTGGCAACGAAAGATGTGCCTGGTAATGGAATCTTGGTCAAAGTGGCATAAATTGCAAAAGAGGATCTATAGGGGCTGATGGAGTGGAAGATTAGAACCATGATAACTGTCTAGCCAGAGAGGATTGACAGCAGAGACACAGGAAATAGATGCGATGTGGTCAACTTTGAGCGAATGGAAGCTATGGTTCAAGAAGGAAGACATCTCGGAGACCCGTGCATGGAAAGTCTAATCAGTGGAGCAAATGTGGCTGAGACAGAGGAACTGGGAGATTGGAATCTTTGCAGGATGACAGGAAATATAGTTGACATAGCTGCGGAAGGTTGTCAACCTTTTACCCAGAGAGTTGTGAATTTATGGAATTCCCTGCCACAGAGGGCAGTGGAGGCCAAATCACTGAATGGATTTAAGAGAGAGTTGGATAAAGCTCTAGGGGCTAGTGGAGCCAAGGGATATGGGGAGAAGGCAGGCACGGGTTATTGATAGCGGACGATCAGCCATGATCACAATGAATGGCGGTGCTGGCTCGAAGGGCCGAATGGCCTCCTCCTGCACCTATTTTCTATGTTTCTAACCATTGGATATTTGCCAGAGCAGCAAGATCCAACAATAGTGAAAGATGGACCAATTGAAAGTGAGCACAAGTTGAATTTGCAAGCAAAAGTCATGAAAATCTTTAGTTTTATGCAGGAAGCAGCGGCAATAACAAACAACAGAAAGTATTTAAGGGGTGGGGGGGAGCACTTGAATGAAACTCCACTGCACCAATAACACAAACAGTTGACATGCACTGACTAGAGAAGATAAATTCTAGAAGTAGGGTGAGTGACTGCATTGGATGTCATTTGTTATCATTTATGAGGCACCATTTGCCTGAGTGTGTCATTAAGATACACTGATAAAATTATCTTGTAGTATTTGAAGGATCAACAAAATTGTGAGTTCTGGGGAACTGGCACAGAAGTGGAGACGTGGTCAACCTGGACTAGCCGTGATATTAAATGGCAGAGCATGCTTATGAGCCCTTGTGGCCTATTTGCATTCCTGTTTTCTTGTGTTCTTGTAAAGTCAGGGAGATATCACATGGAAAGGGTCCCTTGGGTCTAAATTCTGGAACGCTATCAAAGAGCACTAAGGGAACACCTTCAGAAGGACTGCAGTGGTTTCAAGAAAACAGCTGACTGCCATCTTCTTAATGGTACAAGGGCTGGATCTCCAAAAATGAATAATGAACTTGTATTTCTTTAAATTTTGCCTGTTTCAGTTTATGGGGTTTGACATTTTTGAGCTCTGATGTTTGAATCATCATGCTTTGTTTTGCATGCAATTTGATGGAATCAAAGTGGAAAATATAGGCTAAAATGCATCTACATTTTCAGCAATATTAATAAGCAATTTCAAATTTGGTAGTAAGATCAGAATTATGTATAGTGCTGTGGGCATTGCTCATTGATTCCATAGAACAGTACAGCACAGGAACAGGCCCTTCAACCCATAATATCTGTGCCAAACAGGATGCCAAGACCAAATCTTACCTGCCTGTATATAATCCATATCCCTCCATTCCCTGTACATCCCTATGCCGATCCAAAAGTCTTAAATACCACTATCATGTTTTCCTCCCCCACCACTCCCAACTGCATGTTCCAAGCACTTACCACCCTCTGTGTAAATTTAAAAAAAGAACACCCCCACATGTCTTTTAAATTTTGCCCTTCTCACCTTAAAGCTATTCCCTCTGGTATTTGCTTTTTTTGCATCCGGGGAAAAAGGCTATGACTACCCTATGCCTCATAAGGTACCCTACTCTCCTTCCCCACTAGAGTAGACAAGACACTGAACAAAGTCTACACCAGCATGGCTGAAGCTTACAAAGCCATCCCCCTCCCCCACCTTGGTCAGTCTGATCACATCTCATTGTTCCTGCTCCCTAAGTACTCCCCACTCATCAGACGGTTAAACCAACTGTGAGGACAGTTAAAGTCTGGTCAGAGGAAGCGGACTTCACACTTCAGCAGTGTTTTGGAAACACTGACTGGAAGGCGTTTGCAGCCCAGGCCACCCTTGACTCCCACACGGACATTGACTCCAACACATCCTCTGTTCTGGACTTTATAAACTCCACCATCAATAGTGTCACCTCCCTCAAACAGGTGACCATATTCCCGAATCAGAAGCCATGGATGAACAGCGAAGCCAGGCTACTGCTGAAAGCACGGGACACCGCTTTCAGGTCAGGCGATGCTCGAGCCTACAGTTCAGCCAGGGCTAACCTGAAGAGGGGCATCAAGAAGGCCAAGCACTGCCATAAGCTCAGGATTGAGGAGCACTTCAACAACAACTCCGACCCCCGACGCATGTGGCAAGGCATCCAGGCCATCACGGACTACAGACCCGCCAACACCACCCCCACATCCAGCGACGCCTCCTTCCTTGAGGAGCTCAATCACTTCTATGGCCGCTTCGACAGGGACAATCTAGAGACAGCCATCAAGGCTGTGCTACCTGCCGATCACCAACCCCTCACACTCATCCCCTACGACGTATACGTGGCACTGAGTAGGACTAATGCACGTAAAGCTGCTGGCCCTGACGGCATCCCCGGGCGCGTGCCCAGGGTCTGTGCGGCGCAGCTGGCAGACGTCTGGACTGATATCTTCAACCTGTCACTTGCCCAGGCAGTTGTCCCCACGTGCCTTAAAACCACCTCCATCGTGCCAGTGCCAAAACACTCCACTGCGGCAAGCCTCAACGACTTCCGCCCAGTTGCACTTACCCCCATCATCACCAAGTGCTTCGAGAGGCTGGTCCTGGCACACCTCAAAAGCTGCCTACCCCCCACACTGGATCCCTATCAGTTTGCCTACCGCAAGAACAGGAGTACGGAGGATGCCATCTCAACGGCACTTCACTCCGCCCTCTCCCACCTCGACAACAGAGACACTTACGTAAGAATGCTGTTCATCGATTACAGCTCAGCATTCAATACCATTATACCATCAAAATTGATCACCAAACTCGGTAACCTGTGCATCGCTCCTTCCCTCTGCAACTGGATACTGGACTTTCTAACCAACAGACCCCAGTCTGTTAGGTTAGACAAGCACACCTCTTCAACCCTCGCCCTGAACACTGGCGTTCCACAGGGCTGTGTGCTGAGCCCCCTCCTCTACTCCCTCTTCACCTATGACTGCACACCTATACATGGTACTAACACCATCATCAAGTATGCAGATGATACAATGGTGATTGGCCTCATCAGCAACAACGATGAGTCGGCCTACAGGGAGGAGGTCCAGCACTTAGCAGCATGGTGCGCTGACAACAACCTGGCCCTTAACTCCAAGAAGACCAAGGAGCTCATTGTAGACTTCAGGAAGTCCATGGGCGGCACGCACACCCCCATCCACATTAACGGTACGGAGGTGGAACGTGTTTCTAGCTTCAGGTTCCTGGGAGTCAACCTCTCCGACGACCTCTCTTGGACCCACAATACCTCAACTCTGATCAAGAAGGCTCACCAGCGTCTCTTCTTCCTGAGGAGACTGAAGAAGGTCCATCTGTCTCCTCAGATCCTGGTGAACTTCTACCGCTGCACCATCGAGAGCATCCCTACCAACTGCATCACAGTTTGGTATGGCAACTGCTCTGTCTCCGACCGGAAGGCATTGCAGAGGGTGGTGAAAATTGCCCAACGCATCACCGGTTCCTCGCTCCCCTCCATTGAGTCTGTCCAAAGCAAGCGTTGTCTGCGGAGGGCGCTCAGCATCGCCAAGGACCTCTCTCACCCCAACCATGGACTGTTTACCCTCCTACCATCCGGGAGGCGCTACAGGTCTCTCCGTTGCCGAACCAGCAGGTCCAGGAACAGCTTCTTTCCGGCGGCTGTCACGCTACTCAACAACGTACCTCGGTGACTGCCAATCACCCCCCCCCCGGACACTTATTATTATTTATTCAAATCATTTGTTGTGTCGCTCTTCCAGGGAGATGCTAAATGCATTTCGTTGTCTCTGTACTGTACACTGACAATGACAATTAAAATTGAATCTGAATCTGATAACTTTATATACTTTCAGGTCTTCCCATACCAGTGTCCAGTTAAAACAATCAAAGTCTGATTCAAGTTCCCTCGATCTCAAGTGAATTTTCACTCTACATATAATGGATGTCAATGTATATGATAGGCCATGATGCATAATTCTCTAAATCTGGCCTTGTTTAGCATGAAATTGAACTTGTACTCTCCAGATTAAGTTGTAAGATGATCAAATGTATGCTTCTTGCCTTATTGTGAATTATTTTGACTTTTTCCCCCAACTAATGAAGATTCAATGTGTTCACTTCCTAGGTTAAAATGTCCATATTGTCCGATGGAACAAGCACCAGCAGATGCAAAACAAATTTTCTTTTGAAGATATTATGACTTGAGAGGTGGTTTGCTAATTTCGGGCAGTGCAAACTGCGACAGTTCATTGTTCTGTTGGACTAATGCTTACTAAATTGTAGAACGGTGTTTACATGCCGGTGTGTATTTGGGATAGAGAAAAGAGGAAAACTACTGGATATAAATTAGTTGCAATAGGGCTTTTGAACTTGGTCTTGGTATTCGATCAAGTGGATACACCAGCACTCACCATTTCATGCAGTTATTTTATATTGGGACAATACTAGCAGTACATTTTTTAACTTAAGAAATAAGTAATCACCAATGAGCAATGCATTTGATATGAATCTTCATAATATCATTGTCATTACATGGGTTAAAATTATTATTTTTTAAAGTTATCAATGTGATCTTTTATTCTTTAAAAATATAGAAAAATTGAATGTACAAGTAGACAATAACTACTGGCAATGTTTGCATACCTTTCTATGTTGGTTTGACTAGGTAGCTTTGATATATTTTCACTTTTTTGTCAAAATTTGGCACAAAGTCAAGCGTTGACTGAGCATATATTAAGCTCCCAGGGTTTATTTAATTTTTTTGTAAATTTAAACAGCATTTGCATAGAATGTGGACTAGCAAAGTATTGGCATGGGAGAGGAAATGATGCATGAAGGATAGGCGTGTATGATTTTTGCTTCATGTAGATAATTTAGATACGTGTATGGTACCATGTCCAATACATAATTATAAAATTGAAAAATCTTATTAAAGGCAAATTGTATACCAAATGTTTATTTATTTTGTCTCTGGGTTAAGTACCATGATGTTCCATTGGCGGGTGGACTAATTTAAGTTATCTAATGTATGAAGAGTAAAATTTAGTCTTTACTGTTTAATATTCCTGCCTTATTGAATGCTGAAGAATAACTAAAACAGCTATTGTCTAGTCTTTCTGGATAAACCACGTTAGCTAGAAAGTGACAATGTGACCAAGATTCACCTATCTCCTGGAGTTTTGTTTCACATTTGTTCTTGGAATTGCTGCCAATGTCCAAGGTATGTAAACCAGTGCAAGATTCTCAAATTTAAATGTTCACTTTTATTGGTATGCTGCAACTTTACTAGAGATATGCTGAGAGGTTGGAAAATCATATTCGACACTAAAATGGGCTTGTTTTAGCAATCGTTTATTATCCATCTCTTATTGACCTTAAGAAGATGGTGGTGAGCTATCTTCCGCGACCAGCAACAATGAAAAATGTCAGGATCATATGCAACTTGAACGGTGATCTGCTGGTGATGTGCAAACATGCAATCTAAATGCAGTGTTAAATACACAGTGGAAATAACAAGCCTTTCAGATTGTATGGGTCTACTGTATTTCCCGGCATGAAGACGCAACAGCGTCGAAGACATACCCCAATTTTGAGTTGCTAAATTTTGGAAAAAAGGCTGGCGGGACATAGTTGCTCACGCTAAAAAAAAACTTTAAAAAATGTAACAATTCAATTTGCACAAGGCTTTTAGATCTCCATTCTGAATGGGTGTGGCGTGGACAGTGACAGCAGATGGAGAGATGGTGGGAAAAACGGGAGCTTGAATCAGTTGTGATCTTATTGAATGACAATACTAGTTCAAGGGACCAATTGAGGTTACTCGCGCTGACACAGGCGTAAGCTCCCTTGCCTGCTGTCCTGTTATTGATCGCCCACTGACCCGCTCCGCTCTATGATCTTTGCTCTTGAGCTGGTCCCCTTTCTGTCCGGTCTCCGAGCCAGGTCAAAAATAGAAAATATCACTATAATTTCAAAACTAATTCCAAACAATGAATGCCATGCAATGCCACGCAGTGCAGCAAGTAAGGCCATGTCTGCTCCCAGTGGCAGTCAGAATTTAAGGATTTGCGGAAAGCGGCTGACATAAGCGAGACCGGCGAGGGGCAGGAGAGAGGTGTTCAGACGGAGAGCACTGTGAAGAGGTGAGCGGGCCCGCAGAAGGCACTGAGGTGGCCGGTTCCGCTGTCCGGTCCCGGCGGCTGCTCGCAGCCTCCCGAGCAACTTCCCTCCCCGGCCACAATCCCGGAGTGCCGCGACAGCGGTGAGTGAGTTGTTGGCATGATCCCTGACCCCCTCCTTCTCAACGCTCCTGCCCTCCCTGCAACTCTAGTCCTGGGCTGGTCTGGAGGTTAGATATTACTGCCGCTTCCCATCAGCTGCCAGCAATGAGGGATAGACTTGGCTGTCCCTCAGTACAGCAACGTCTTTCTTGATGTTGCTGTACTGAGAGATAACCAAGTCTATCTTTCTTGGCTAACAACCTAGCCTTCGGCCTCCAAGACGCAGGTAAATTTTCGTGCCTTATTTTTGGGTAAAAATTCGGGCTTCATTGCCGGGAAATACAGTAATTTTATTACAGAAGTAGAAATACAGTTTTAACACATGTCAAACTGGGTACTCTGATGAAGCTCTCCAGGATTAAATTGGTTTGAATTGATTTTGTATTCTGAAGTCCATCATCAGCTTATTGATATATTGTAATTGCTAATAAGTTCGCCATCAGACAAAACAAAGTAACGGTAGAAGTTTAATTCAAGGGCCCCAAAGATGTGCACAGAACCAGTTTGTTATTTAATCCTAACAGTGAGCATTTTGTTGAAGTAATATCAAGTGAGTTAAAAGTCTTAACGACATGAAAATCAGATTAATTTTCTATTCAATTGATTTTCATGAGAAGAGATAACTTCTAAAGATGGAGAGTTTTGTGGGCTTTTAAAGAGTTAAATGTGCCACAAAATATATTTTTGGCCTGGTAACCCTAAAGTTTCTGATGGCCCCACATGAAAATCTGCAAATTGATCCCGTTGATAGTATACTACTCACTTCTTGTGCAGAATTGTCATTTAGTGGTTATGATGTGTGATTATCACCAGGGGGCATATTTGGCAAATATTGTCAGGTTTATTGACCTATGCAGTATGGTGAGGTACAGATACTAAGAAAATCTTGCTTACAGCAACATCACAGGCTCATAGTCGGCCAACACATGAAAACAGAAATTATGCACATAATCTACTGTACAGTGAAGAAGGTTCCTAGGAGACAGATTTGTGGTCGGAGCCTTACTGGTAGTCATAAATATTAACGATTTTCATGTAACTGCGGGTGATGTTGTTGATAGATTTGCAGATTGCGTGAAAAATGGTTGTGTTGATGGGAAGTTAGTTTTGGATAATGGGAATATTTAAAAGATATTAAAATGCGCAGATCAATGTGAGATAGAATAGTTCCTCTGATAAGTAATGTGGTAGATGTTTGTTGACATGGACTTTAGTGAGGCCTTTAACAATGTACCGCTTGGTGGGCTGGTCTGGAGGTTAGATACATAGAATCCAAGGTGTGCTTGACAATTAGATACAAAATTGGTTCGAAGGAAGGAAACGAAGGATGGTGGTGGAGGGTTGTTTTTCAGATTGGAAGTCCGTAACAAATTGTGTGCCCCTGGGATTGGTGTTGAGTCCGTTGTTTTTGTTATTTATATTAACTATTTAAATACGAATGTAGGTTGCATAGTACGTTTACAGATGATACTAATATCAGTGATATAGTGGACAATGGTTAAGGGGATTATAATGTTGTTATTAGCAACTGGGCCAATGATCCAAGGAAGGGCAGGTTTAACACTATCCTACACACACTGGGGACAATTTACATTTATACAAAGCCAATTCTCCTATAAACCTGTATGTCTTTGGAGTGTGAGAGGAAACTGAAGCTTCTCAGAGAAAACCCTCGCAAGTTACGGAGAGAACATACAGACAAACACCCATAGTCATGATCGAACCCAGGTCTCTGGTACTGAAAGGCAGCAACTCTACCGCTGCTCCATCGTGGCGGACATTTAAGTGAATAAAACCCCTAGGCCGGGTTGGATGTATCCTAAGCTTTTATGCGAAGCAATGCTGACTATATCTTGATAGTGTATTAGAGTGGAGGCATCTAGGAGTATCTGTGCACGGTTCCTTGAAGGTGATGTCACTGGAAGATAGTGTGGTAATGAAGGCTTTTGATACATTGGCCCAAATCATTCACGGTATTGAGTATAGAATTTGAGACATTATGTTACAATTGGAAAAAATGTTAGAGGCAGTATTTGGAGTATTGTGTTCAGTTTTGTTGTCACCCTGTTGAAGAAAGGATGTCATTAAGCTGGAAAGAGTGCAGAGAAGATTTACAGGTAGACATAAAATGCTGGAGGAATTCAGCAAGACACCCTCTTGAGTTTCTCCAGCATTTTTTGTCTACCTTCGATATCTGCTGAATTTCTCCAGCATTTTTTGGCTACCTTCGATTTTTCCAGCACCTGCAGTTCTTTCTTAAAGAGAAGATTTACAAACATGTTGTCGGGACTCTAGTCCCCGAGCTGCAGGGAGAGATCTGGCAAAATAGAACTTTGTTTTTAAGACAAAAGGATGCCATGGGAAGATCGTAGAGTTGTACGAAAAGAGAGAAATTGATGGGGTGAATGCAGTCTTTTACCCAGAGTAGGGGAATCAAGAACCAGAGGACACGGGTTTAAGGTGAGATGGGAAAGATTTCATAGAAACCGGAGGGGCAACTTTTTCACTCAAAGGATGATGGGTAAATGAAACGAGCTGCCAGAGGAGGTAATTGAGGCAAGTACAATAACAACATTTTAAAAAAAAAATGTTGTTAGAAGTAAATACAGTTATGTGGTACCTAAGTACCTGATGCATACAGACATATTACAATTCTTGTACAACTTTTTTTTAATTTAATAATAAAAGAACAATGATAGAAAGAATAAAATAGAAAGTGTCGTAAGAAATGGTGATGGTGCTAGTTAGTGATATAATAAGAAAAGCTCGAAAAAGAGATAGACAAGAGAGTAGAAATGAATAGCGAGAAAGACAGAAAGAAGAAGCTAGAGAAAAAAAGAAAGAAGGAAAATAAATTAGGAGAGATATACCTATTTAATATCTTTACCCACCCGTCACCCGGTTCTGAACCATTTAATTTCTAAGGTTATGTTAGAAAGAAACATAGAAACATAGGTGCAGGAGTAGGCCATTCGGCCCTTCGAGCCTGCACCGCCATTCAATATGATCATGGCTAATCATCCAACTCAGTATCCCGTACCTGCCTTCTCTCCATACCCCGTGATCCCTTTAGCCACAAGAGCCACATCCAATTCCCTCTTGAATATAGCCAATGAACTGGCCTCAACGACCTTCTGTGGCAGAGAATTCCAGAGACTCACCACTCTCTGTGTAAAAAATGTTTTCCTCATCTCGGTCCTAAAGGAATTCCCCCTTATCCTTAGACTGTGACCCCTTGTTCTGGACTCCCCCAACATCGGGAACAATCTTCCTGCATCTAGCTTGTCCAAGCCTTAAGAATTTTGTAAGTTTCTATAAGATCCCCCCTCAATCTTCTAGATTCCAGTGAGTACAAGCCGAGTCTATCCAGTCTTTCGTCATATGAAAGTCCCGACATACCAGGAATCAGTCTGGTGAACCTTCTCTGAACCCCCTCTATGGTAAGAATGTCTTTCCTCAGATTTGGAGACCAAAACTGTACGCAATACTACAGGTGTGGTCTCACCAAAACCCTGTACAACTGCAGTAGAACCTCCTTGCTCCTATACTCAAATCCTTTTGCTATGAATGCTAACATACCATTTGCTTTCTTCACTGTCTGCTGCACCTGCATGCCTACTTTCAATGACTGGTGTACCATGACACCCAGGTCTCGTTGCATCTCCCCTTTTCCTAATCTGCCACCATTCAGATAATAGTCTATCCTCATGTTTTTGCCAACAAAGTGGATAACCTCACATTTATCCACATTATACTGCATCTGCCATGCATCTTCCCATTCACTCAGCCTATCCAAATCACCTTGCAGCCTCCTAGAATCCTCCTCGCACCTAACTATACCCCCCAGCTTGGTGTCATCTGCAAATTTGGAGATGTTGCATTCAATTCCCTCGTCCAAATCATTAATGTATATTGTAAATAGCTGGGGTCCCAGCACTGAGCCTTGCGGTACCCCACTACTCACTGCCTGCCATTCTGAAAGGGACCCGTTTACTCCTACCCTTTGCTTCCTGGCTGCCAGCCAGTTCTCTATCCACCTCAATACTGAACCCCCAATACCGTGTGCTTTAAGTTTGTATACTAATCTCTTATGTGGGACCTTGTCGAAAGCCTTCTGAAAGTCCAGATATAACACATCCACTGGTTCTCCCTTATCCACTCTACTAGTTACATCCTCGAAAAACTCTATAAGATTCGTCAGACATGATTTCCAATGCTTTCACCACTTTCCAAATGCGCTGCTATCCCATCTTTAATAACTGACTCTAGCAGTTTCCCCACTACCGATGTTGGAGTAACTGGTCTGTAATTCCCCGCTTTCTCTCTCCCTCCTTTTTTAAAAAGTGGGGTTACATTAGCTATCCTCCAAACCTCAGGAACTACTCCAGAATCTAAAGAGTTTTGAAAAATGATCACTAATGCATCCACTATTTCCATGGCTACCTCCATGTGCACTCAGGGATGCAGACCATCTGGCCCTGGGGATTTATCGGCCTTTAATCCGTTCAATTTACCCAACACCACTTCCCGGCCAACCTGGATTTCACTCAGTTCCGCCATCTTATTTGACCTCCGGTCCACTGCTATTTCCAGCAGATTATTTATGTCTTCCTTAGTGAAGACAGAACCAAAGTAGTTATTCAATTGGTCTGCCTTGTTCTTGTTCCCCATGATCAATTCACCTGCTTCTGACTGCAAGGGACCAACATTTGTTCTAACTAGTCTCTCTCTTCACATATCTATAAAAACTTTTGCAGTCAGTTTTTATGTTCCCTGCTAGTTTCCTTTCGTAATCTATTTTCCCTTTCCTAATTAAGCCCTTTGTCTTCCTCTGCTGGATTATGAATTTCTCACAATCCTCTGATAGCCTGCTTTTTTTGGTCAATTTGTATGCCTCATCTTTAGTTTTTATACTATCCCTGATTTCCCTTGTTATCCACGGATGCACCACCTTCCCTGATTTATTCTTTTGCCAAACTGGTATTAACAATTTTTGTACTTCATCCATGCAGTCTTTAAATACCTTCTATTGCACATCCACTGTCAACCCTTTAAGACTCACCCGCCAGTCTATCTTGGCCAATTCACGGCTCATACCTTCAAAGTTACCTTTGTTTAAGTTCAGAACCATTGTTTCTGACTTAATTATGTCACTCTCCATCCTAATGAAGAACTCAATCATATTATGGTCACTCTTGCCCAAGGGGCCACGCACAACAAGACTGCTAACTAACCCTTCCTCATTACTCAATACCCAGCCTAGAATAGCCTGCTCTCTCGTTGGTTCCTCTACATGCTGGTTTAGAAAACTATCCCGCATACGTTCCAAGAAATCGTCTTCCTCAGCACCCCTGCTGATTTGATTCACCCAATCTATATGCAGATTGAAGTCACCCATTATAACTGTGTTACCCTTGTTGCACGCACTGTTTGATGCCATCCCCAACTCCAATACTACTGTGAGGTGGCCTGTACACAACTCCCACTAGCGTTTTCTGCCCCTTAGAGTTTCGCAGCTCTACCCATATCGATTCCACATCCTCCATGCTAATGTCCTTCCTTTCTATTGCATTAATCTCCTCTCTCACCAGCAACGCTACCCCACCTCCTTTTCCTTTCCGTCTATCCCTCCTGAATATTGTATATCCCTGGATGTTCAGCTCCCAGCCTTGGTCACCCTGGAGCCATGTCTCCGTGATCCCAACTATAGCATAGTCATTAATAGCTATCTGCACCTTAAACTCATCCACCTTATTACGAATGCTCCTCGCATTGAGACAAAAAGCCTTCAGGCTTGTTTTTACAACACTTTTACCCTTTATACAATTATGTCGACAAGTGGCCCCTTTTGATTTTTTTTCCTGGATTTGTCTGCCAGCCACTATTAATTTTCACCTTGCTACCACTTGCTTCTATTGTCATTTTATACCTCTCTTTCTCTCTGCTCACACCTTTAAGACACCCACCACTTCTTATTCTCTGTTTATTATTTTTTTCTTCTTTCCCCCCCCCGTACATGTTGGGTCTGAGTGCTTCCATTCTCTGCCTCCTGCCTCAGACACCGTCTCCTAACTATCTCTATTTGAGTCCCTCCCCCCCCAACCTATCTAGTTTAAAGTCCCGTCAGTAGCCTTTGCAAATTTCCCCGCCAAGATACTGGTCCCCCTTGGGTTCAAATGCAACCCGTCCTTTTTATACAGGTCATTCCTTCCCCGAAAGAGGTTCCAATGATCCAGAAACTTGAATCCCTGCCCTCCACACCAGTCCTTCACCACACGTCTATCCTCCACCTTGCTCCATTCCTACTCTCAATGTCGTGTGGCACAGGAAGTAGTCCTGAGATTGTTATCTTTGTGGTCCTTTTCCATAGCTCTCTTCCTAACTCCCTAAAATCTCCTTTTAGGACCTCTTCTCTTTTTTTACCTATGTAATTGATACCAATATGTACCACGACCTCAGGCCCCTCTCCCTCCCTTTTCAGGATATCTTGGACACGTTCAGACACATCCCGGACCCTGGCACCAGGGAGGCAAACTACCATCCGGGTCTCCATATGCTTGTAAGACGTCGATAAAAGGGAGACCAAATCTTTAAGAATTGGTCTGCTTTGCCTAATAGGAGGAATCTCATTTCTTCAAGATGTAACGTTTCCGACATATTTGAAATCCACATTTTAAACGTTGGTGTGGATGCGTTTTTCCAAAGTTTAAGTACAGGTTTTTTTTGCTGTTAAACCATAATTAAAGAGAGATTCTTGGAACGTAGTTAACTTACGTCCATCTTCCATTGATCCGAAGATAATCAGTTCTGTATGGCGGTTCAATTTTATGTTAAATAGTTTTGTAAAAGTTCCGAAGATTTTGTTCCAAAATTTATGAAGTTTTGTATAGGAGACAAAGGAATGTGCTACAGTGGCATTTTGAGCTAGACATTTGTCACAAATGGGGGAAACATTTGGAAATATTTTGTTCAGTCTAGTTTTTAGAATAATATAATCTACGTAAAATTTTAAATTGAATTAAGTTATGCCTTACATTAATCGAACATTTATGTACATATAATAGGTATTTTTCCCATCTACCTTTCGGAATTTACAATAACAGCATTTAAAAGACATTTGGACAAGTACGTAAATAACTTACCCGTGTAGCATTTCCGAACCTCCCTAAAAGGATACTGGTCCTCCTGAGCTACAGCTCCGATGCAACCCTTCCCTCAGGACTGTAAAACAGTACTCGATGGACAACATAGTAAATAAAAACGTTCAATTAAACTTAATACCCCAATAGTGCAAAACAAAAGCCCAAGGTGACACGAAATTTGGTAGATTTGTTAATAGTATGGAAAGTAATCTTGGGCCACAGTGATATTGAGTTATTGGTGACATGGACTGAGAAATGGCAGATTACATTTTATCCATTTAAGTATGAAGTAATGCATTTTGGGAGTACTAATGAGGCTAGGGTATGCACCATAAATAGTCGGGAACTTGGGAGTATAGAGGATCTGTGTGTGCAAGTCTGAAGATCCTTGGAGATGGCAGTGCAGTTAGATAACAGATTAAGGTGGCATATAGGACACTGACCTTCATTAGTCGGGGCATTGAATAGGGTTGGGAGTTATTGCTCAAACTTTAAAAAACGTCAGACAACAGCTGAAGTATTGCATGTAGTTCTAGTCATTACACCAGTGGTTGCATGTAATGGTCATGGAAAGGGTATTGGAGGAGATTCCGCAGCATGTTGGCTGGAATTAGGTGTTTCAGTTAGGAGGAGGGACTAGGTCTGTTTCTTTGGAGCAGGCCAGATTGAGGGGATATGATTGACGTATATAACATTGTGTGGTGTATAGATAAAGTAGACCTATATGCTCCCTATCCATATGCCCCATATTTTTATCGATATCAAAGGCAAATAAAACCAGAGGACATTAATTCAGAGAAGGGGATGAGAGATTTAGAGGGTCTGTGGGTTCCTTTCTCACCCAGAATGATTACCTGGAATGCACTCTGGAGAGTGGTGGAGGCAGCGTTGCAATCAGCATTCTTGGGGAGTGCAGATGAGCATTTGAATCAGTGACGAGTTGAATGGCTCATTTTCTGGAAGATTGCTAAGACTACCTTGATATAGATGAGTGATCGTTGGTCAGTTCGGGTGTGGTGGATAGAATGGCCTTTTTCCCATATTGTATGACCTGCATCGGATGAAAGTCCAATTCGTTCAGCTAGTCTGCTCAATTGTGTTGTGGTGTCCAACTAAAATGATCGAAATAGATGAGGATCTTGCTGAGCTTCAGCCTTGGTGAAACTTATTTTTTTGCTAATATTGAAACGGTCATTTCTTGAAATATTCAGTTTGTTGGCACAGTGGCCCAATCGTAAAGTTGCTGCTTTGCAGTGCCAGAGACCCTAATTCGATCCTGACCATGGGTGCTGTTTGTACGGCGTTTGTACATTCTCCCTGTACCGTGTGGGTTTTCTCCGGTTTCCTCCCATGCTCCAAAGCCCTACAGGTTTGTATGTTAATTGGCTTCAGTAAAATTATAAATTGTCCCTCGTGTGTGTAGAATAGTGTTACTGCGCAGGGATTGCTGATTGGCACAGAATCGCTGGGTCGAAGGGCCTGCTTCTGTGCTGTGTCTGTAAACTAAACAAAAAAGATCAGGGGTCTATGGCAATGGAATAAAAATAGAAGTTTCCAGATGTTGGAAATTGAACAACAAACAGAATATGCTGGAAACACTCAGCAGCTCAGGCAGCACCAGTGAAAAGAGAAACAATTAACATTTGAGGTCAAAGACCATTGATCAGAACTATGAAAGAGAAAATAATAGTTGTTAGCAGTGAAGGTGGGGGAGGAATGGATGGGACAAAAGGAATAATCTACCTCCCTGCTACCTTCGGGTAGAAGGTACAGGAGCCTGAAGACTGCAACAACCCGGTTCAAGAATAGCTACTTCCCCACAGCCATCAGGCTATTAAACCTGGCTCGGAACTCTGAACATTAATATCCCTCCATCTGTTATTTGCACTTTATTAATTTATTAAGTCATGGGTGTATTTATGTATAGAATTGTAGTCAATGCCTTCTATGTTCCGTTGTGCTATGCAAAGAAAGATTTTCATTGTCCTGTCAGGGACACATGACAATAAACTCTTTTGACTTTGACTTGACTTGACTTTGAGAGAGGGTAGTGCTGTCATGACTCTGTGTTGTAGTGGTCACACCCAAGGGTTAATGGCGATAGAGGTGAAAATGGAAGAAAGCCTGAGTGAAGATAGTGTGAAAAGAGAAAATAAAATAGAAGAGGAGCAAAGTGCAGGACTATCTAGCATGACCACCAGTCAGACAAAGCAGCTGAAGAACAATAAACTGAGCCAATATAATAGATAGATGACTTGCAGAGGAATGGCCAGTCCTGATGCAAACTGAGAAAGAGAACTACTGGAAGTTGGAGAATTTAATATTAAGTCTGGAAGGTTCCATCGTGCCCAGGTGAACAATGAGGTGCTGTTCCTCAAGCTTATATCAGGCATAGTTATAACAATGGGGTCAGTATTCCTTGGGTAGCAAACTTTAAGGAAGGCTCGCATAATAGTAAGATTAAACAAGAACTTACCAGTTTGAAGTTTGATCTTTATTTTATGAGGAGTCGAGTTGAGGGACTACGTGAAGAACCCCGTACAGCCGTTGGTGCGTCAATCTTCAAAGCAGTGGAGTGAACTCACAGATAACAACAACTGAAGTATAATTGTAAGATAACGAAGACTAGAACTACCAGATGAAATCTATGAGGGCTGGGAGCGGAGGGCACGTAGTCCCTCAACTCGACTCCTCATAAAATAAAGATCAAACTTCAAACTGGTAAGTTCTTGTTTAATCTTACTATTTTACTTCGGAGTCACGTGAGTGACTACGTGAAGACTTCAAAGCTCTGTGATTTCACGCCGCAGACCCAAATCCGGCGTTCACACTGCATTGATTGACTGAAAGTCGTTAACAATCAATAATACATCAATAATGACACTTCTTAAATGAATAACAGTTTATTTACAAACAAAACCACAACAAACCCCACTAACTCAGGGGGAAACTATAACAGAACTCAAAACAGAATCAGCAAACACCCCCAGCCTTGAAATCGGCTTGTGGTAAAACTTTTCAAAAGTCAGCTCACTGGACCATCCTGCGGCCGCGAGAATATGGTCTATAGGCACGTCCATCGCCCTTGCCGCGGAAGTTGATGCCGCCCTGGTGGAATGAGATTTGAATTTATCAGTATCAATTCCAGCACTTCCCAGAACCTGCTTCAACCACCTTGAAATTGTTTGCACCGACACCTTACTGTGTGGTTTTTTGTGGCTAATAAATAATGCAGACTCTGTTCCTCGTAGGGCTTTAGTAACCTCAATGTAATGAGATAAATGTGAGACTACACACAAGCGATCATCTGTGGGGTATGCTGAAAACACAACCTTACATCCTGTCATGCCGATTCTACTATGTTTAAGCAAATCATAGACATAAAATATAATGGCATCTGCCGACACATGCATTCTGTCTATCCGTAGCTTTTGCAAAGTTTGTACACGTTGGGCTGAAACCAACGCCATAAGCATGACCAGCTTCAAACTTAATTTGGCTAAAGATAAGCTTGCAACAGGAGCCCACTGGCGAAGAAGCATAAAAACTTCACTCACATTCCAAATACCGGCATACCTGGGTTTAGGAGGATTAGAATTAAAAACTCCCTTCATAAATCGTGAAACTAACGGATGTGTCCCTACTGAACGCAATTCTGAATTCATGGCCAAATAAGAAGACAGAGCACTTCTGGCTGTATTGATCGCACTGTAACTTAATTTTTGATCAAAATAAAGACTGGACAAAAACTCCAATACATCTGTAATGCCTGCCGTTTGATATGAAATGTTCTGGTGTTGACAGAATTGCTCCCACTTCCTTATCGAGGTGACATACTGCTTCTGTGTACTATCCCTGCAGGCCGACGTGAGAACATCCACAGTACGATCAGACAGTCCTCTCCCCAGGTATGGCCTCCTCAAAATCTGCAAATCAACAGATCAATACGATCATGTAAAGGATGTTGATCCCCAGTTACTGGATTTACCAGTAGATTTTCATTCTTGGGAATGATCATGTGAGGCTCCCTAGCCATTTGTAATACCAGAGGAAACCATGCTTGTGTAGGCCAATCTGGCACTACCAATATCCCTGAAGCAGAATCCTGCGTGACCTTTTGCAAGCATCTACTGATGAGACAGAATGGAGGAAATACATACACAAACATTCCTCCCCAATGCAGCGAGAAAGCGTCTACCGCTGCTGCACCAGGATCTGGTTCCCATGAAACATATCTGGGCAACTGATGATTTAACCTAGATGCGAACAAATCAATGTCTGGCATTCCATACCGAACAACCACTTGATTAAATACATCCTGATTTAACATCCATTCTATGTTGTCATTAAACTGACGTGATCTAGTGTCAGCTACCGTGTTAAATCTACCTGGCAAATAAATTGCCGAAATCCAGATATTTCTGTCAATGCACCAGCTCCAAACCTGGTTAGCCAGTCTATCACAAGCCTGTGACTTGACTCCACCCATGTGGTTTACATATGCCACTGCTGTGGTGTTGTCAATCTGAACCTGCACATGCAAGTCCCTACAAGTAGAACAATAAGCCTTAAGGCCATACCAGGTTCCCAACAACTCTAAATAATTGATCCCTCTCAATTGAAGCAAGGATGTCTCTTCCGCA
The DNA here is from genome assembly GCA_963514005.1 of Raja brachyura. The sequence goes on along the minus strand of OY740781.1, from coordinate 21,481,941 downwards.
TTCCATCTACCTCCACAGCTGGAAGACAAATCTGTTGCACCCCAACCTAGTGCACTAACATCAGTCTGTAATACCATTGAAGGCGGTTCCACCGAAACCTTCCGAAAACTTTTTGGAGCATTTACTATCCACCATTGTATGTCGGAAATTGCCCCAGCTGACAACTGCATAGACCTGTCAAAATGTCCCATTTGTATTCTCAGTGCCTGTTCCTTCAATCGTTGTAATTGTTGATAATGCAGAGGACCATACTGCACAGCTGGAAAAGCAGCTACCAGCTTACCAATCAGCTGAGCTACTTGTCTAATTGATGGTCGTTGTTCTCCAAGGAGATTAACACAATCCTCAATCAACTGTTGCAATTTGTCCCTGGGCAAAAATACCAACATGTGATTTGAATTAATGGTAAATCCCAAATAATCAATGATTTGAACTGGTGATAATTTGGATTTATCTGGGTGAACAATGAACCCTAATTGTTGAAAAGTGGACTTAACAACTGAAACTGACAACAGAGCTTCAGCATGAGTCTTACCAACAATCAGAATATCATCTAAATAGGCCATTACCACATGCCCCTGAGCTCTGAGTAATGCTAACACAGGTTTTACCAATTTAGTAAATAATCTAGGGGCTGAAGTTAATCCATTAGGCAGTGCCTTAAATTGCCACAGCTGACTCATCCAAATGAATTTCAAATATCTTCTATCATCACCATGAATAGACACTGAGTAATATGCATCTTTCAAATCAATGCTAGCCATATAACACCCTTTGGAAATTAGATGTTTGGCCGTGGAAAATGTTTCCATTTTGAAATGCCTATAACAGACAAACTTGTTCAAACTTGTTAAATCCAGGATAATTCTACATCCCCCAGTCTTTTTAGCCCTAGGAAAAATACTTGACACAAATTGACAACTTTGATAGACTGATGTCTCAATTACCCCTTTCTTGTGTAATGAACTAATTTCTGTTTGTATAAGGACTTTTTCTTCATCTGAAAATATAAGTTTCCGACTTGGAGCATGTTGAGTGGGTGGTCTCTCATTAGAGTAAAATTCAATTTTTACCCCTTCAATACTGTTCAATATAAACACATCTGACGTTAACTCCTGCCATTGTTTGAGAAACCATTTTAACCTTCCCCCAACTTCAACAATACTTAATTCATTCTCTCTCGAAGGCTCATCCCTTACCTGCATATGTGCTTGTAGACCTTGTTGTCCACGGCCCCTTGAGAAAGGCGCCTTGCCCTTCATACCGGTGGCAGCCTGCCAATTCCGGTATTGGAGACCTGTATGGCTGGTTCCTTCACCTGCCACCGAACTGGTACCTCTTTGATAAGGATAAAACCTTTTTCCTGGTTTACCAGCTGTCTTAATGAGGCCCATAGTTTTTACGTCCTCATGACATTCTTTCACCCTTTTTACCAGATCCCCTCCGAACAGCAGGTTTCTTGGCGGTACACTGGGTGGTTTGCACAAAGCCGCCAAATTAGGATTAATTACCGGCCTTATAGCGGCTCTTCTGATATTATTAATTTCAAAAAATGCACTGCAGAACAGTCCTAGTGCATCTTGATGGGCCTCAGACATATTCCCGGTATCAATAATTTTCACCAAAGCCGTAAGCCCTGCCGAGAACAATCTGAGCACTTTTTGAAATTTCATCTCCTGAGCCCTAGCTGACACCCCCAACTGTGTCCAAATCTGATGATTCACCACCGGTACTTTCAGAAGGTCGCAATTAATAGGAGCCTCGTACTTCTTGGCGGTCTCATCCATGGCTAACTCCTGCAGCTGGTGGGAGAGCATATACTGAATTGCTGCAGCCAATTCTTCACCAACCGGCTCTCCTGCCTCTCTGGGCATAGCAAATTTCCCAGCAATATTCGGAATTACTTCCAACTGAACTCCCTTACTGCTCTCCCCCACCACAGACTCGGTGTCAGCGAACTGCACCATTGGAACATCCTCCTCACAGGCAGGATATTCCTGCAGCCCTGTAAAAGGTACTGCTGGCTCAGGCTCTCCAACAGCCTGGCTTGGGCACCACTCCTCCTCACGGAGCTGGTCCCTGTCGAGCATTCTTTGCAATAGAATCTCGACCTGGGAGAGCCGTGAGCAAACGGACTCTCCTATAGAGGGTAGAACCTCCAGGCCCGACTCTGGGTCAACGGGCCTATCTGACTTACCAGTGGCCTTCCGCCCTACTGGCAAGCCTACACTGCTCGAAGGCAGTGGGTCCGCAACCACTGGCTGTATAGCCAGCACCGGACCAGGTGCACAAGACGGGCCTCCACCAACAACACTCTCCTGGTCGTCAACCTTCTTCCCTCCGGAGCGCCTCGCCGCCACCTTTTTCACTTTCTGCAACATTCTCCAAAACGTTCTCCAACCGTCGCAGAAAATGAACTCTGAAAATATTTTTAAAACTTACCTCGAGTTTTAAACTTACCGCTTGGAGGAGCGCTGCTGCTCCAACCGGCCGACTGCACCAATGCGTCTGACGTCATGACGCACCAACGGCTGTACGGGGTTCTTCACGTAGTCACTCACGTGACTCCGAAGTAAAATATATAGCGACATATAGAACGGCTAGAGGAATGACAGATGGAGTTTAATCAGAGAAAGCGTGAGGAGGTCAAATGTGAGAGGAAAATATACAATTAATGGCATGACCCTTAACAGCTTTGATGTACAGAGGGATCTTGGGGTCCAAGTCCTTTACTCCCCAAAACATAGTTTAGACCAAAGTTGGACCCGTGAAGACTGAAAAATCTATTATGGGGAACAAAAAATGGCAGCCGAGCTGAACCGGTACATTGGATCTGTCTTTGCTAAGGAAGACACAAACAATCTCCATGATGTACTAGTGGTCAGAGGATCTAGGTTGACGGAGGAACTGATGGAAATTCCCATCAGTCTACCCAACACAATTTCCTGCCTAATATGGATTTCCTTCAGTTCCCCAGATCCTCTGGCCATATAACCATATAACCATATAACAATTACAGCACGGAAACAGGCCATCTCGGCCCTTCAAGTCCGTGCCGAACAACTTTTTTCCCTTAGTCCCACCTGCCTGCACTCATACCATAACCCTCCATACCCTTCTCATCCATATGCCTATCCAATTTATTTTTAAATAATACCAACGAACCTGCCGCCACCACTTCCACTGGAAGCTCATTCCACACCGCTACCACTCTGAGTAAAGAAGTTCCCCCTCATGTTACCCCTAAACTTCTGTCCCTTCATTCTAAAGTCATGTCTTCTTGTTTGAATCTTCCCTATTCTCAAAGGGAAAAGCTTGTCCACATCAACTCTGTCTATCCCTCTCATCATTTTAAAGACCTCTATCAAGTCCCCCCTTAACCTAGTACATCAGGAATATTGTTGGTGTCCTCCTTAGTGAAGATGGATACAAAGTACCTGTTCAACTCATCTGCCATTTCCTTGTTCCCCATAATAAATTCACCTTTTTCAGTCTTCAAGGGTCCAACTTTGGTCTTAACTAATTTTTTCCTCTTCACATACCGAAAGAAGCTTTTACTATCCTCCTTTGTATTCTTAGCTAGCTTACCTTCGTACCTCATCTTTTCACCCCGTATTGCCTTTTTAGTTATCTTCTGTTGCTCTTTAAACATTACCCAATCCTCTTGCTTCCCACTCATCTTTGCTACGTTGTGCTTCTTCTCTTTTATTTTTATACTGTCCCTGACTTCCCTTGTCAGCCACGGTCACCCCTTACTCCCCTTGGAATCTTCCTTCCTCTTTGAAATGAACTGATCCTGCACCTTCTGCATTATTCCCAGAAATACCTGCCATTGTTGTTCCACTGTCATTCCTGTGAAGGTATCTTTCCCGTCAACTTTGGCCAGCTCCTCCCTCATGGCTCCGTAGTCCCCTTTGCTCAACTGTAACACTGACACCTCCGATTTACCCCTCTCCCTCTCCAATTGCAAATTAAAACTGACCATATTATGGTCACTACATCCTAATGGCTCCTTAATCTCAAGTTCCTTTATCAAATCCAGTTCATTACACAACACTAAATCCAGAATTGCCTTCTCCCTGGTAGGCTCCAATACAAGCTGCTCTAAGAATCCATCACGGAGGCACTCCACAAACTCCCTTTCTTGGGGTCCAGTACCAACCTCATTTTCCCAGTCTACCTGCGTGTTGAAATCTCCCATGACAACCGTAGCATTACCTTTACGACATGACAATTTTAACTCCTGATTCAACTTGCGCCCTATATCCAGACTACTGTTTGGGGGCCTGTAGATAAGTCCCATTAGGGTATTTTTACCCAGCGAATTCCTTAGTTCTATCCATACTGACTCCACATCTCCTGTTTCAATGTCATCCCTTGCAAGGGACTGAATTTCATTCCCCACCAACAGAGCTACCCCACCCCCTCTGCCCATCTGTGTGTCTTTTCGATTTCACGTCTACCCTTGAATATTCAGTTCCCAGCCCTGGCCCTCTTGCAGCCATGTCTCTGTAATTCCCACAACATCATACTTGCCAATTTCTAACTGAGCCTCAAGCTCACACCGCTCACAATTGGCCCTGACCTTACTCTCTTATCCCTTCTCAAATTTCCCTTCCCATTAATTCGGGAGTCTTTTGTAACAAATGGCTTTGCACAAGAAGATCACTAACTAATCCTGCCTCATTACACAATACTCAGTCTAGGATGGCCTGCCCTCTAGTCGGTTCCTCTACATATTGGCTTAAAAAAACATTCTGAATTTCAGGAAATCTTCCTCAGCACTGTTACCAATTGGGTTGGCTCAATCTCTATGTAGATTAAAGTCACCCATGATATCTGCTACGCATCCCTAATTTCCTGCTTGATGCTATCCCCAACCTCCCTAATGCTGTTCGGTGGTCTGTATAGAACTCCAGCAAGCGTTTTCTGCCCTTGGCTATTTCGCAGTTCTACCCATACCGATTCTACAGCATCCAAGCAAATGTCTCTCCTTACTATAGCATTGATCTCCTCTTCAACCAACAATGCTACCCTCCCTCTCTTCCTTTCTGTCTATCCTTCCTGAATATCGAATACCAATACATGTTTAGCCGCCAACCTTGGTCACCCTGGAGCCATGTTGGCTGGTGTGGGTAAGTTGGGCCGAAGGGCCGGTTTCCACGCTGTACTTCTATGACTCTATGTTCTGTAATACAGGAGGCATTATCATTTGATTGGTAGAATGCAGACAGCGACTCTCCACCTCATCCTGTTTGGTTAGCTCCCTGCAGCGGAACATTAATCTTACTTGTGTGAAAGCTGCTGGATTCCCTTTTATGTTTTAAAAAAAATCCACGAAAAGGTAATGAAGGAATTATTTTTGAAGCATAAATAACTCATAAAGCTGTTTTTTCTTTACTTCCAATCCTTCAGCTCTAGATTGTGATACATGTCTCTGTTTATCAAGGATCAGATCTGACCACAGAAGGTGGTTTCTGAGCTTTTTGGATGCAACTGCTTTCAAGATCGCCATTTAGTGGGTGTCAAAAACCCAAACACTGCTGTCCTGTGGCATAGGTCACAAATGTTCCTTTGTCCCTTATCGTTCAGAGTTGATTTGCAACAAAATATCTGCCAGTGATAGGCTCAAGCATGGTTTCAGTGCCCTGTGTACACAGGAAACGGTCAGCAATAGTCTACTTGAGGTTAGGGATATGACGCGCAAACAGGCCCTGCGGCCCACCACTTCCGCGTCGGCCTACACATTCTAGGGACAATTTACAATTTTACCAAGCTAATTAGCCTATTAATGTACGTCTTTGGTGTGTGGGAGAAAACCAGAGCACCTGGGGAAAACCCACGCAGGTTACGGGGAGAACGTGCAAACTCCCTACCAACTGCACCCATAGTCAGGACTGAACATGGCTCTCTGGTGTTGTGCCACCGTGTCACCCAATCGGTCACTGCGTGAGTGGCAAGAATGTGGCAGATGTAAGATAATGTTGAAAAGTGCGCCATTATCTATTTTGGTGCAGTAGAGCAGACTATTTTGTTAAATGATGAGAGACTGGGTTGTGTTACTACTCAAAGGTTCAAGATGTCCTTGCACACAAGTCATTGAAAGCTGACAAACGATTGGTCAGGCAAGTGGGAGTGGAACTATTGACTGGGAGGGAGGTGCTTTGAAAGGAAACTAGGAAGGCAAAGTAGGTCTCAAGATATTAGTGGTACACAAGATGTAGTTAAATTCAAAGCTATGCTATAATAAGTATCCAAAGGGCAAGAGACTGACCAGGGAAAATGTACCACTGGGCGCATTTTGCCCTGGCTGTATCTAGCATCTTCCCAGGGCCTTGGTGAGACCACACCTGGAGTATTGTGTGCAGTTTTGGTATCCTAATTTGAAGAAGGACTTTCATGCTATTGAGTGAGTGCAGCGTAAGTTCACGAGGTTAATTCCCGGGATGGCGGGACTGTCATATGATGAAAGAATGGAGCAACTGGGCTTGTATTGACTAGAATTTAGAAGGATGAGGTGGGATCTTATAGAAGCATAATTATTAAGGGATTGGACACGCTCGATGCAGGAAACATGTTCCTGATGTTGGGTTAGTCTGGAACCAGGGGCCACAGTTTAGGAATAAGCGGTAGGCCATTTAGTACTGAGATGAGGAAAAACTTTTTCACACAGTGTTGAATCTGTGGAATTCTCTGCCTCGGAAGGCAGTGGAGGCCAATTCTCTGGAGGCCTTCAAGAGAGAGTTAGATAGATCTCTTAATGATAGAGGAGTGAAGGGATATGGGGAGAAGGCAGGAACAGGGTACTGATTGTGAATGATCAGCCATGATCCCAGTGAATGCCGGTACTGGCTTGAAGGGCCGAATGGCCTACTCGTGCACCTATTGTCTATTGAAAGTGGCATTGCAAGTAAATAGAGTGGTAAAGAAGGCATACAGCATGCTTGCTTTCATAGAATGGGGCATTGAGTATAAGACTCAGGAAGTCATGATGCAACTTTATAGGATGTTGGTTAGGCCGCATTTGGGGTAGTGTAGATAGATTTATTTATAGACTTCATTGTCACATATACCATGAAGGTTCAGTGAAATTCTTTGTTTTTGCATTCACTACACAAGAATTGCCACAAGACGCCGGTGTCTCTGGCTCGAGTTCGGAGTCCGCGGTGTGTGAACCTACCCACCCTACTGGTAGTCCTCTGTCAGCAGGGCGTGGCGAGCTATTTGCCGTCCACAGCGGGCGGGCCTCCGTTGCCTTCGGTCCGCGGCAAGTGTCCTCGGTGGACGGTTCTGAGTCGTTAATCCACAGCGGCGGTGAGCAGGGCCTGTTGGCCGGGACCCACCTGTTGGTCCGTCTGCAGTTCTCATAAGGTCATAAGTAGTAGTGGTAGAATTAGGCCATTCGGCCCATCAAATCTACTCCGCCATTCAATCATCTCTCCATCCTAACCCCATTCTCCTGGTTTCTCCCTGTAACCTCTGACACCTGTTCTGGTCACAACATTAGAGAATGATGTGGAAGCTTTGGAAAATGTGCAGGGAAGATTTGCTGGAATGATACCTGGGTTAAGGGGTATTATCTACAGGGAGAGGTTAGGCAGATTCTGATAGGTTTTTCTGACATGTCGGAGGTTGCAGGGTCTCTTAATGGAAGTACAGACGCTCCCCAAATTACGATGCTGCAACTTAAGATATTTTGACATTACGATGGTGTAAATGTTGGGCAACGGCAGTGAGTCGCAGCTCACTTCCAGCCACGTGATCACATTGTATTAAATGCCTTTTTGACACTATATTTACGATTGGTTTATCGGAACGGAACCCCATCATAGGTCGAGGAGCAGCTGTACATACAATTAAAAGCTGCCAACATAGGGTAGACAATCTGAATTTTTTTTCCCAGGATGGAAAAATCAAATACTACAGGGCATGGCTTTAAGGTGAGAGAGGCAAAGTTTAAAGAGGATGTGTGGGGCAAGTGTATTTTTTTGTTTTTACACAGAGTGTGGTGAATGCCCGGAAGATGCTGCTGAGGTTGGTGGTTTTAGCAGATACGTTAATAGCATTTTAGACTTTTGGATAGGCACATGGATGCACAAGGAATGGAGGGATAAAAGTTACATGCATGTAGTTAAGTGATGCCTTTGGCCTCATGTTTGGAACAGACAATGTGGGCCAAAGGGCCTCATTTTGTACTGTACTCTTCGATGTTGATGCACATCCCTCCATTCTGATCAGTGGGGGCGTGGCCACGGGGGAGATGGCAGCCCTACTGGTAGTCTCTTTGTCTTTTCACTCCTTTTGTTATTTTTTAGCTTGTTAGAAGTTTGTTTTAATGTTCGTAGGTTTGTTTTATGTGTGGGGGGGGGATCACATTCTCCGGACTCTGCAGCCTACCATAGATGGAGTTGGAGGCCTCCTTGGACTGTTGTGAGCCCCAACGCGGGGCGCGGACTTAACATCGCCTGGGATCACGACCACCGCGGACTTTAACATCAAGGGCTCGCAGTCTCGGGTGAGGCCGAGTCGGGAGCTCCAACGTCGCGGAAGGCTCGACCAGCCCCGACGCGCGGTTTCTATAGAAACCGCGCGCGGGAGCTGACATTCCCCGCCAATGCGGGAGCGGATCACGCGAATATTTACTTTCAGTAATTGATGTACAAGCACACCCAGGTTTCGTTGCATCTCCCCTTTACCTAATCTGACACCATTCAGATACTAATCTGCCTCAATTTTCTTGCCACCAAGGTGGATAACCTGACATTATTCTACAATATACTGCATCTGCAATGCATATGGCCACTAACCCAACCTATCCAAGTCACCCTGCAGCCTCGTAGCATCCTCCTCACAGCTCACACTGCCACCCAGCTTTATGTCATCTGCAAACTTGGAGATGTTACATTGATTTCCCTCGTCTAAATCATTAATATATATTGTAAATAACTGGGGTCCCAGCACCGAGCCTTGTGGCACCCAATTACTCACTGCCTGCCATTCTGAAAAGGACCCGTTAATTCCTACTTGTTTCTGTCTGCCAACCAGTTTTCTAACCATGTTAATAACCTAACCCAAAGTAACATTAGCAAATTTGCAGATGACATAAAGCTGGGCGGCAGTGTGAACTGTGAGGAGGATGATGTGAGAGTGCAGGGTGGCTTGGACAGGTTGGGTGTGTGAGCAGATGCATGGCAAATGCTGTTTAACGTGGATAAATCTGAGATTATCCACTTTGGTAGCAAAAGCAGGAAGGCAGATTATTAACTAAATGGAGACAAGTTGGTAAAAGGGGAAGTACAACGAGATCGGGGGATCCTTTTTCATCAGTCAATTAAAGTAAGCCCCACATTGGGACCATTTTTCCCGCATCTAGCTTGTCCAGTCCTTTTATAATTTTATATGTTTCTATAAGATCCCCCCTCATCCTTCTAAACTCCGGTGAATACAAGCCTAGTCATTTCAATCTTTCCTCGTATGACAGTCCCGCCATCCCAGGGATCAATTTCGTGAACCTACGCTGCATTGCCTCAATCACAAGGATGTCCTTCCATTGCCCCCTTGCTTTTGCCACCAAAGTTGATAACCTCACATTTATCTATATTATACTGCATCTGCCCACTCACGCAACCTGTCCAGGTCACCGTGCAACCTGCTAACATCCTCTTCACAGTTCACACTGCCACCCAGCTTTGTGTCATCTGCAAACTTTCTAGTGTTGCTTCTAATTCCCTTTTCCAAATCAATAATATATACGGTAAACAGTTGCGGCCCCAACACCGAGCCTTGCTGCAGTCCACTCGCCACTGCCTGCATTCTGAAAAGGACCTGTTCACTCCTACTCTTTGCTTCCGGTCTGCCAACCAATTTTCTATCCATGTCAACACCCTACCCCCAATACCATGTGCTCTAATTTTAGTCACCAGTCTCCCGTGCGGGACCTTATCAAAGGCTTTCTGAAAGTCTAGATACAGTACACCCACTGGCACCCCATCATCCATTTTACTTATCACATCCTCAGAAAATTCCAGAAGATTAGTCAAGCATGATTTCCCTTTCATAAATCCATGTTGACTTGGATTAGTCCTATTACTGCTATCCAAATGCCCCAGTTTTACTTCTTTAATAATTGACTCCAGCATCTTTCCCACCACTGAAGTCGGACTAACTGGTCTGTAATTCCCCGTTTTCTCTATTACTCCTTTCTTGAAAATCGGAATAACATTAGCTATCCTCCAATCAACAGGAACTGATCCTGAACCTATTGAACATTGGAAAATGATCACCAATGCGTCCACTATTTCTAGAGCCACCTCCCTGGGGACCCTGGGATGCAGACCATCAGGCCCAGGGGATTTATCATCCTTCAGTCCCATTAGCCTAGCCAATACTATTTCTCGCCTAATGAAAAATTCTTTCAGTTCCTCTACCCTCTTAGATCCTCTGTCCTCCAGTATTTGTGTCTTCCTTAGTGAAGACAGATCCGAAGTACCTATTTAACTCTTCTGCCATTTTCTTGTTGCCCATAATAATTTCACCTGTGTCTGCCTTCAAGGGACCCACATTTGACTTTGCTACTCTTTTTCCCTTAACATATTTAAGGAAGCTTTTACCGTCCTTCTTTATATTCCTGGCCAGCTTCCCTTCGTACTTCATCTTTTCAGCCCGTATTGCCCGTTTTGTTTCCTTCTGTTGTCCTATGAAAGTTTTCCAATCCTCTATCTTCCAGCTACTCTTTGCTGTGTTATACATCTTTTCTTTTAGTTTTATTATATCCCTAGCTTCTCTTGTCAGCCACGGTTGCCTCCTATTCCCCATAGAATCTTTCTTCCTTCTTGGAATGAAATGATCCTGCATCTTCCGGATTATGTTCAGAAATTCCTGCCATTGCTGTTCCACCGTCATTCCTGCTAGGATGCCTTTCCAGTCTACTTTGGCCAGCTCCCCTCTCATGCCTTCATAGAAACATAACATAGAAACATAGAAATTAGGTGCAGGAGTAGGCCATTCGGCCCTTCGAGCCTGCACCGCCATTCAATATGATCATGGCTGAATTATGGTCCCCTTTGTTCAACTGCATCACTGACACTTCCGATTTAACGTTCTCCTTCTCAAATTGCAGATTAAAACTAATCATATTATGATCTCTACCTCGAGTTCTCTTTATCATATCTGGTCTTTCATGCTCTTTTTCCCCCTCTTAATTAACCCCTTTGTCCTCTGTTGAATTCTAAATGTTTCCCAGTCCTCTGGTTTGCTGCTTCCTCTGGCCAATTTATATGCCTCTTCCTTGAATTCAACACTACCCTTGATTTCCCTCGTTAGTCGCCACCCTTTTTATTTTTTCGCCAGACAGGGATGAACAATTTTTGGAGTTCATCCATGCGATCTATACATCTTTGACATTGCATATTCACCATCAACCCTTGAAGTATAATTTACCAGTTCAGGACCCTAGTCTCTGAGTTAACAGTGTCACTCTCCATCCTAATGCAGAATTCCACCATATTACTCTTTGACACTTTTGACTTTGACTTTTGACTATTATGGTCACTGTTCCCCAAGAGTCCATGCACAACAATATCACTAACTAATCCTGCCTCATTACACAATGCTCCGTGTAGGATGGCCTGCCTCTAGTCGGTTCCTCTACATATTGGCTTAAAAACACATCCCGTACACATTCCAGGAAATCTTCCTCAGTGCTGTTACCAATTTGGTTGGCTCAATCTATATGTAGATTAAAGTCACCCATGATAACTTCTGTACCTTTGCTACACATCACTAGTTTCCTGCTTGATGTTATCCCCAACCTCCCTGCTGCTGTTCGGTGGTCTGTACACAACCCCAACAAGTGTTTTCTGCCCTTGGCTAATTCGCAGTTCTACCCATACTGATTGTACAGCATCCAAGCTAATGTCTCTCCTTACTATAGCATTGATCTAATCTTCAAACAGTAATGTCACCCTTCCTCCTCTTCCTTCCTGTCTATAATTCCTAAATATCGAATACCAATACATGTTTAGCCGCCAACCTTGGCCGGTGTTGGGCGGTGTGGGTAAGTTGGGCCGAAGGGCCTATTTCCACGCTGTACCTCTATAACTCTATGTTCTGCAATACAGGAGGCATTATCATTTGATTGTTAGAATACAGACAGCGACTCTCCACCTCATCCTGTTTGGTTACCTCCCTGCAGCGGAAAATTAATAACATATATAACATATAACAATTACAGCACGGAAACAGGCCATCTCGGCCCTTCAAGTCCATGCTAAACAACTTTTTTCCCTTAGTCCCACCTGCCTGCACTCATACCATAACTCTCCATACCCTTCTCATCCATATGCCTATCCAATTTATTTTTAAATGATACCAACAAACCTGCCGCCACCACTTCCACTGGAAGCTCATTCCACACCGCTACCACTCTCTGAGTAAAGAAGTTCCCCCTCATGTTACCCCTAAACCTCTGTCCCTTAATTCTAAAGTCATGTCCTCTTGTTTGAATCTTCCCTATTCTCATAGGGAAAAGCTTGTCCACATCAACTCTGTCTATCCCTCTCATCATTTTAAAGACCTCTATCAAGTCCCCCCTTCACCTTCTGCGCTCCAGAGAATAAAGACCTAACTTATTCAACCTATCTCTGTAACTTAGCTGTTGAAACCCAGGCAACATTCTAGTAAATCTCCTCTGTACCCTCTCTATTTTGTTGACATCCTTCCTATAATTGGGCGACCAAAATTGTACACCATACTCCGGATTTGGTCTCACCAATGCCTTGTACAATTTTAACATTACATCCCAGCTTCTATACTCAATGCTCTGATTTATAAAGGCTAGCATACCAAAAGCTTTTTTTACCACCCTATCTATATGAGATTCCACCTTCAAGGAACTATGCACGGTTATTCCCAGATCCCTCTGTTCAACTGTATTCTTCAATTCCCTACCGATTACCATGTACGTCCTATTTTGATTTGTCCTGCCAAGGTGTAGCACCTCACATTTATCAGCATTAAACTCCATCTGCCATCTTTCAGCCCATTTTTCCAACTGCCCTAAATCACTCTGTAGACTTTGGAAATCCTCTTCATTATCCACAACACCCCTTATCTTGGTATCATCTGCATACTTACTAATCCAATTTACCACCCCTTCATCCAGATCATTGATGTACATGACAAACAACAAAGGACCCAACACAGATCCCTGAGGCACCCCACTAGTCACCTGCCTCCAACCTGACAAACAGCCATCCACCATTACCCTCTGGCTTCCCCCATTCAGCCACTGTTGAATCCATCTTGCTATTCCTGCATTTATACCCAACAGTTGAACCTTCTTAACCAACCTTCCACGAGGAACCTTGTCAAAGGCCTTACTGAAGTCCATATAGACAACATCCACTGCTTTAACCTCGTCAATTTCCCTAGTAACCTCTTCAAAAAATTCAAGAAGATTAGTCAAACATGACCTTCCAGGCATAAATCCATGTTGACTGTTCCTAATTAGACCCTCTTTATCCAGATACATATATATTATCTCTAAGTATCTTTTCCATTAATTTGTCCACCACTGAAGTCAAACTAACCGGTCTATAATTGCTAGGTTTACTTTTAGAACCCTTTTTAAACAATGGAACAACATGCGCAGTACGCCAATCCTCGGGGACTATTCCAGTTTCTAATGACATTTGAAATATTTCTGTCATAGCCCCGGCTATTTCTACACTAACTTCCCTCAATGTCCTAGGGAATATCTTGTCAGGACCTGGAGACTTATCCACTTTTATATTTTTCAAAAGTGTCAGTACTTTTACTTTGAAACTCATAGTATCCATAGCTACTCTACTAGTTTCCCTTATCTCACGTAATTCAATATCCTTCTTCTTGGTGAATACCGAAGAAAAGAAATTGTTCAATATCTCCCCCATCTCTTTTGGCTCTGCAGACAGCTGTCCACTCGGTCTCTCCAATGGACCAATTTTATCCCTTGTTATCCTTTTGCTATTAATATAGCTGTAGAAACCCTTTGGATTTACTTTCACCTTACTTGCCAAAGCAACCTCATATCTTCTTTTAGCTTTTCTAATTTCTTTCTTAAGGTTCTTTTTACATTCCTTATACTCCTCAAGCACCTCATTTACTTCATGCTGCCTATAATTATTGTAGATCTCCCTCTTTTTCCGAACAAGATGTCCAATTTCCCTTGAAAACCAGGGCTCTTTCCAATTTTTACTGGTTCCTTTCAACCGAACAGGAACATAAAGATTCTGTACTCTTAAAATTTCCCCTTTAAATGTCCTCCATTTCTCCTCTACATCTTTCCCATAAAACACAATGTCCCAGTTCACTCCTTTTAAATCATCTCGCATCTCGTTAAAGTTAGCCTTTCTCCAATCAAAAATCTCAACCCTAGGCCCAGTTCTGTCCTTCTCCATAATTATATTGAAACTAATGGTATTGTAATCACTGGACCCGAAGTGCTCCCCAACGCATACCTCCGCCACCTGTCCCGTCTCATTTCCTAACAGGAGGTCCAGCACTGCCCCTCCTCTAGTAGGCACCTCTATGTATTGCTGCAAAAAACTATCCTGCACACATTTTACAAACTCCAAACCATCCAGCCCATTTACAGAATGTGCTTCCCAGTCTATGTGTGGAAAGTTGAAATCTCCCACAATCACTACCTTGTGCTTACTACTAATATCTGCTATCTCTTTACATATTTGCTCTTCCAATTCTCGTTCCCCATTTGGCGGTCTATAATATACCCCTATAAGTGTTGCTACACCTTTCCCACTTCTCAGTTCCACCCAAATAGCCTCCCTAGATGAGCCCTCCAATCTATCCTGCCAAAGCACTGCTGTAATATCTTCCCTGACTAGCAATGCAACACCTCCACCTCTTGCCCCTCCAATTCTATCACACCTGAAGCAACGAAATCCTGGAATATTTAGTTTCCAATCACAGCCCTCCTGCAACCATGTTTCACTGATCGCCACAACATCATACTTCCAGGTGTCTATCCAGACTCTAAGCTCATCCACCTTTCTTGCAATTAAAATATGCACATTTAAGAAACACCCCATCTCTTATTCTGTTTATTTCCTTTTTTTTCTTTCTCCTCTTGTGTCCGAGTGCTTCCCTTTTCTACTTCCTGCCTCCCATTCTGTCTACTAGCTTTTGCTATTTGCATCCCTCGTCCCAACCATTCTAGTTTAAAGTCTCCCCAGTGGCCTTTGCAAATTTCCCCGCCAGGATATTGGTCCCCCTCGGGTTCAAGTGCAACCCATCCTTTCTGTACAGGTCCCACCTACCCCAAAAGAAGTCCCAATAATCCAGAAACTTGAATCCCTGCCCTCTGCACCAGTCTTTCAGCCAAGCATTTATCCTCCACCTTGCTCCATTTCTACTCTCACTGTCACGTGGCACAGGCAGTAATCCTGAGATTGTTACCTTTTTGGTCCTTTTCCTAAACTCTCCTCCCAAGTCCTTAAATCCTCCCTTCAGGACCTCTTCCCTTTTTTTACCTATGTCATTGGTACCTATATGTACCACGACCTCACGCTCCTCTCCCTCTGATTTGAGGATATCTTGGACACGTTTATGCACGTCCAAGACCTTGGCACCAGGGATGCAGACCACCATCCTGGTCTCCCGACTGCGTCCACAGAATCGCCTATCCGACCCCCTAACAATAGAGTCCCCAATTACTATTGCCCTCCTCTTTTTTTCCCTACCTTTCGGAGCAACAGGGCCGGTCTCTGTGCTGAAGGCCCGTCCGCTGTCGCTACCCCCGGGTAGGCTGTCACCCCCATCCGTACTCAAACAGGAGTACTTATTTGCCAGGTGTACTGACATTGGAGTACTCACTCGTTCATGCCTCTGCCCCTTGCCCTTCCTTAGCGTGACCCACATGTTTCTCTCCTGTGGTTTTGGAGTGACCACCTCCCTATAACTCTCCTCTATCACCTTTTCACTCTCCCTGACCAGGCAGAGGTCATCGAGCTGCTGCTCCAGGGTCCTAATACGGGTCCCTTAGGAGCCCCATCTCTCTGCACCTGATGCAGATGTGGACGTCGAGAGGGCCATCCGACACCATGACCTCCCACATCTGACATGCAGTACAGTACACTGCTCTGGCTGACATTCTCTCGCCTTACCCTGGATCCGATACCAGTATAATATAATGGAAACTGCTGTGAGAAATCAGCAGGTATCTGACTCAAACAGCAGCTCCCTCTTGACCTTTAACCTACACCTTTATTATACAAACCAAAAGCACTGTACCTTTACTCACCCCCTGTACCTTTACTAACCCACTGTACCTTTACTAACCCCCTGTACCTTTACTAACCCACTGTACCTTTACTAACCCCCTGTACCTTTACTAACCCACTGTACCTTTACTAACCCCCTGTACCTTTACTAACCCACTGTACCTTTACTAACCCACTGTACCTTTACTAACCCCCTGTACCTTTACTAACCCCCTGTACCTTTACTAACCCACTGTACCTTTACTAACCCCCTGTACCTTTACTCACCCCCTGTACCTTTACTGACCAGAGGTTCCACCCAATCAGCTGCTTCCTCTAGTATGCTTCCACCAATCAGCGGCTTCCACCAGAAACCTCCCTATTCAGTATGGAATATTCCGGATTTCGGTAAAAACAAGACCCGCGCTGGATTTATGTACTCACCGCTCCTGACCCTCCTCCACTTGCTCCAACGGTCTCGGGCCTCTGCCTGAACAAGCCCCGCACTGGATTTATCTACTCACCGCTCCTGACCCTCCTCCACTCGCTCCAACGGTCACGGGCCTCTCTTACTTGTGATCTTACTTGTGTGAAAGCTGCTGGATTCCCTTTTATGTTTAAAAAAAAAATCCAAGAAAAGGTAATGAAGGAATTATTTTTGAAGCATAAATAACTCATAAAGCTGGTTTTTCTTTACTTTCAATCCTTCAGCTCTAGATTGTGATACACGTCTCTGTTTATCAAGGATCAGATCTGACCACAGAAGGTGGTTTCTGAGCTTTTTCGATGCAACTGCTTTCAAGATCGACATTTAGTGGGTGTCAAAAACCCAAACACTGCTGTCCTGTGGCATAGGTCATAAATGTTCCTTTGTCCCTTATCGTTCAGAGTTTCATTGCGACAAAATATCTGCCAGTGATAGGCTCAAGCATGGTTTCAGTGCCCTGTGTACACAGGAAACGGTCAGCAATAGTCTACTTGAGGTTAGAGATATGACGCGCAAACAGGCCCTGCGGCCCACCACTTCCGCGTCGACCAGTGACCCCCACGCACTAACAATTTATAATTTTACCAAGCTAATTAGCCTACAAATCTGTACGTCTTTGGTGTGCGGGAGGAAACCAGAGCAACGGGCGAAAACCCGCGCAGGTCACGGGGAGAACGTGCAAACACCATACAGACAGCACCCATAGTCAGGATTGAGCTGCTAGAGTCAGTTATTAAAGATGGGATAGCAGCACATTTGGAAAGTGGTGAAATCATTGGACAAAGTCAGCATGGATTTACAAAAGGTAAATCATGTCTGATGAATCTTATATAATTTTTCGAGGATGTAACTAGTAGAGTGGATAAGGGAGAACCAGTGGATGTGTTATATCTGGACTTTCAGAAGGCTTTTGACAAGGTCCCACATAAGAGATTAGTATTCTTGGTTCTTGGTTACTTGGTCCTCCAAAATATTCCAACTGGAATTTAAACTGAAGGTGGTGAACGGAGGGGTTTAGCCAGAGAGGGTTATTGGGAAGAAAGTACCACTTTAAATTTAGTTGCATCTGGCTGGGCAACCGTGGCTTGGTGGAGATTATTCCATGCTTTAATAGTGCGTGGAAAGAAAGAGTTGCTGTACACATCTGTCTTTGAGGCTGGGACCACAAATTGGATCGAATGCCCTCATCTGCTCCTAATTGGTTTGGGGTTGGTGTAGGTCTTGTGATCTATGTCTAGCTGACTATTTAACATTTTGTAAAAACAGGTTAAACGGTGAGCTTCATGTCTCATGTGAAGCTCACGTAAACAAACTTAAAGGACATGATATTGGGAGTTCAGTATTGGTGGAGAGAGAACTGGCTGGAAGACAGGAAGCAAAGAGTAGGAGTAAACGGGTTCTTTTCAGAATGGCAGGCAGTGACTAGTGGGGTACCGCAAGGCTCAGTGCTGGGACCCCAGCTATTTACAATATATATTAATGATTTGGACGAGGGAATTGAATGCAACGTCTCCAAGTTTGCGGATGACACTAAGCTGAGGGGCAGTGTTAGCTGTGAGGACGATGCTAGGAGGCTGCAAGGTGACTTGGATAGGCTGGGTGAGTGGGCAAATGCATGGCAGATGCAGTATAATGTGAATAAATGTGAGGTTATCCACTTTGGTGGCAAAAACAGGAAAGTAGACTATTATCTGAATGGTGGCCGATTAGGAAAGGGGGAGATGCAACGAGACCTGGGTGTCATGGTACACCAGTCATTGAAAGTAGGCATGCAGGTGCAGCATGTAGTGAAGAAAACGAATGGTATGTTAGCATTCATAGCAAAAGGATTTGAGTATAGGAGCAGGGAGGTTGTACAGGGTCTTGGTGAGACCACACCTGGAGTATTGCGTACAGTTTTGGTCTCCAAATCTGAGGAAAGACATTCTTGCCATAGAGGGAGTACAGAGAAGGTTCACCAGACTGATTCCTGGGATGTCAGAACTTTCATATGAAGAACGACTGGATAGACTCGGCTTGTACTCGCTAGAATTTAGAAGATTGAGGGGGGGATCTTATAGAAACTTACAAAATTCTTAAGGGGTTGGACAGGCTAGATGCAGGAAGATTGTTCCCGATGTTGGGGAAGTCCTGGCAAAGGGGTCACAGTTTAAGGATAAGGGGGAAATCTTTTCGGACCGAGATGAGAAAAACATTTTTCACACAGAGAGTGGTGAGTCTGTGGAATTCTCTGCCACAGAAGGTAGTTGAGGCCAGTTCATTGGCTATATTTAAGAGGGAGTTAGATGTGGCCCTTGTGGCTAAAGGGATCAGGGGGTATGGAGAGAAGGCAGGTACGGGATACTGAGTCGGATGATCAGCCATGATCATATTGAATGGCGGTGCAGGCTCAAAGGGCCGAATGGCCTACTCCTGCATCTATTTTCTATGTTTCTATGAACCCTGGTCTCTGGTGTTGTGCCACTGTGTCGCCCAATCGGTCACTGAGTTAGTGGCAAGAATGTGTCAGATGTAAGATAATGCTGGAAAGTGCGCCATTATCTATTTTGGCGCAGTAGAGCAGACTATTTTGTTAAATGATGAGAGACCTGGTTGTGTTAATATTCAAAGGTTCAAGATGTCCTTGCACACAAGTCATTGGAAGCCGATAAACGTTTGGGCAGGCAAGTGGAAGTGGAACTATTGACTTGAGGGTCGGTGGCGGCGCTGCGAGAAGGCTGCCCTGCCAGCAGCGTGTCCGTTATTTCTACCTTTTTTTAAGTGCGAAATGTTTTTTTTAGTGTCTCTCAGTGTATCTTGTGTGGGGGAAAGTGAGGGGTGGGGGGGGGATAAGGTGGGAACTGCTTTCGGTCGCCTCCTCCACGGAGAGGCGACTTTTTCCATGTTGCCTCCCTCGCGGACTAACACCATGGATTGGAGCGGCCATTCCCGGAGTCAGGCCCGGAGCTTCAGCAGGCGGAGCGGGCGAGCCCTTTGCCGGG
Organism: Raja brachyura; assembly: GCA_963514005.1. The sequence goes on along the minus strand of OY740781.1, from coordinate 21,462,214 downwards.
GTCGGCAGAAGGGAGCGCTCCGGTCGCTGGCCCGCGGACTGTTACATCTTGAAGCCGCGGTCTGCGGAGCTTTCAGCCGCGAGCGCCACATCTGGAGCCTGGGATCCCCGGAGTAGAGCTCCGATCACCGGCCTGCGGCCCTTAACGTCCTGAAGCCGCGGTCTGCGGAGCTTCTAGCCGCGGGCGCAGCGTGGACTTACCATCTGGAACCTGGGTTCCCTCGCTGGGGACTGCCAGAGAAAAGCTCCGACCGCCGGCCTGCAGCCTACAACATCCTAAAGCCGCGGTCTCCAGTTGGAAATCGCTGATTCGGGACCTCCGAGCCGCAGAGTGTGTTCGACTTTCCCAACGAGAGTGGCGGTACATCGGCGACTGCGGAATTTTATGGCCCCGAACACCGGTGAACAAAGGACTGACTGTACTTTGTGTATTCCACCACAGTGAAGAAAGCTGTGGTGGAAGTTTGTGTTAAATTTTATTCTGTTTTGCGTGTTCTTTTTTGATTTTACCGCTGCTGGCAAATTCATTTCACTGCACTTATATGTGTATGTGATTAATAAAACTGATTGATTGATTGATTGGGAGGGAGGTGCTTTGAAAGGAAACTAGGAAGGCAAAGTAGGTCTCAAGACATCAGTGGTACACAAGATGTAGGTAAATCCAAAGTGATGCTATAAGTATCCAAAGGGCAAGAGAATAACCAGGGAAAATGTACCACTGGCCGCATCTTGCCTTGGTTGCATTTTGCATCTTCCCAGGGCCCTGGTGAGACCACACCTGGAGTGTTGTGTGCACTTTTGGTCTCCTAATTTGAGGAAGGACATTCTTGTTATTGAGTGAGTGCAGCGTAGGTTCACGAGGTTAATTCCAGGGATGGCGGGACTGTCATATGATCAAAGAATGGAACGACTGGGCTTGTATTCACTACAGGGATCAGGGGGTGTAGATGGTTTTGCATGCAACCAATAACATAGTTACCTCAGTACCATTAACCCCGCCTAGTTAACATCAATCATAACGCCTTCCCCTTCCTGGATACGGTTCACTAGAAGAATGTAGCCAGTATTTGAGGATGTATGTAATACCTTGTGCTATCATTAAAATGTGTTGAACACTTTTAGAGTTTGTAAATTGCCTATTTACATGGTGTCAGAAGTGGGATGATACTTGCGCCTACCTGTCCATCGGGTTTTATTTCTTTTATTTGATTTGTGCCTTTTGTGCTTTATCTCTCTGACCATGGCATCCTCGTGCAGAAAGCCCGCGCAGCTTGTCTTTGATGCTGACAAATGGAATTTTGTGCATTTCACCAGCAGCCCGGAGTACCCACAGAGCAACGGCCTTGCTGAACGGGCCGTCCGCAGCGCCAAGCTTCTGATGGAACAAGCGAGACTGTCTAACTCTGATTTGTATTTGGATCTCCTGAACCTCAGGAATGTTTCCAGAGATCCGGCCATGGGGTCCCCTGCTCAGCGTCTGATGTCCAGAACAACCAGATCTACCATCCCGATTGCCCAGCGCCAGCTGAAACCTCGGGTGCTGGAGCCTGCCTCTGTGCAGAGGCGCATTCAAGAGAAACATAACAGCCAGCGGCGTTCCCACGATCGGTCGTGCAGACCACTCGATCCTCTGTTGCCTGGACAGGTTGTTCGATTGCAAACCGCCAGTGGTCACTCCCGTCTGGCTACTGTGGTTGGGGTGGCCGACTCACCTCGTTCGTATCTGGTCGACTATGAGGGAACCATCTACCGTAGAAGCCGACAACACCTTCTTGCGGTTAATGAGCCGAAGCCGCAGGCCCCGGGGCCCTATGCCCCGCCGCTCTCATACCAGCAGCCGGCTCCTGTCCCAGCCAGCGTTCCCTGCATGCCTCGGTCCCCATATCGAGCGCCCGGTTCCCCTCTGCGCGGGTCACCTGTTGGCGGTCGCGGTTCTCCCTCTCCTGTTCCTCCAACCCCACCGCCCTTCCCTGGTTCCCCTGCTGTCTCGGGTCCCCCTGTTTTTTCTGCTCCTCCGGGGGAAGGGGGAGGCATCCGTACGCGCTCGGGCCGGATCAGCAAGCCACCTGTTCGTTATGGCGATTCTGTTTAATTCTGTTTAATTCTGTTGTAGTGACAACGGTCTGTTTCTTTTAAATTTTCTAAGGGGAAGGATGTAGATGGTTTTGCATGCAACCAATAACATAGTTACCTCAGTACCATTAACCCCGCCTAGTTAACATCAATCATAACGCCTTCCCCTTCCTGGATACGGTTCACTAGAAGAATGTAGCCAGTATTTGAGGATGTATGTAATACCTTGTGCTATCATTAAAATGTGTTGAACACTTTTAGAGTTTGTAAATTGCCTATTTACAGGGGGGATCTTATAGAAACATATAAAATTATTAAGGGATTGGACATGCTCGATGCAGGAAACATGTTCCCAATATTGGGGGAATCCAGGATCAGGGGCCACAGTTTAAGAATAAGGGGTAGGCCATTTAGTACTGAGATGAGGAAAAACTTTTTCACACAAAGAGTTGTGAATCTGTGGAATTCTTTGCCTCAGAAGGCAGTGGAGGACAATTCACTGGATGTTTTCAAGAGAGAGTTAGAGCTCTTTTGGCTAGCAAAATGCAGGGGTACGGGGAGAAGGCAGGAACGGGGTACTGATTGTGTATGATCAGCCATGATCACATTGAATGGCAGTGCAGCTTCAAAGGGCTAAATGGCCTACTCCTGCACCTATATTCTATGTATCTATGTACCTTCCGATCTCCATCCCTTTCTGCTTTCTGCAGAGACTGTTCCCTCTGCAACTCGCTGGTTCACTCATCCCTTCTCACCCAAACCACCCCCTCGCTAGGAAACATCTTCAGCAACGGCAAGGGATGCAACACCTGTCCTTGCACCTCCTCCCTTAACTCCGTCCAGGGACCCCGACGATCCTTTCAGGTGAGGCAGAGGATCATTTGCACCTCCTCCAAATTGATCTGTATCCTTCGTTCTCCGTGTGGGCTGCTATATATCGGCGTGACCAAGTGAAGACTTGGCATTCATTACTCTGGGCAATCATTCCACCTAAGCTCATTCTGTCTTGGCTTATGCGATCTCCAAGTTACCAAACATTTCAATTCCCCTTCCCATACTGTCCTTTCCATCCTGGGCCTCCTCCACTGTCAGAGTGAGGCCACATGTAAATTGGAGGAACAGCACCTCATATTTCACTAAGCACTCTGGTGGAGTCAAAATGTGTAGGTGAGGTCCTAAATGAATATTTTCATTGATGTATTCAAAGAAAAAGAAAAATTTTAGTTGGTGAATTTAATGAAGGAGATGGTGAAAGTCTGCTGCAGGTCACCATAAATAATGAGGAAGTACTTGATACACAAGGAGCTGCAGATGGTGGTCCACAAAAAAAAGATACAAAGTGCTGGAGTAACTCAGCAGGTCAGGCAGCATCTCTGGAGAACATGGGCAGGTGATGCTTCAAGTCTGAAGAAGGGTTCCGACCCAAAACACCACGTATCCATGTTGTCCACAGATGCTGCTTGACCTGCCGAGTTAAGGGCCTGTCCCACCAGCATGCAACTCTATACGATTAGCGCGACCTAACGTGGTCGCTTGAGCCGTCCAGCGTCGCGGGGCCGGTCCCACTTCGATCGCCGGAGCCATGCGGAATTGTGCGGAGTTCGTCCCGAGTTCATCCCGACACCGCGTGGGGCTCCGAAAAACCGACTATGTCCAAAAATTCCGCGCGGCAACGGCTTGTCGGCTCGCAGTCGCCTCGACATTTACACACCGCCCCGACATCGTGCCTCCGTGAACCTATTTGTAAGTGCCTCCGTGACCCTCTATGTGTGTGGCTCCGTGGCCCTGTGTGTGTGTGTGCCTCGATGCCCCTCTCTGTCCTGGCGAACTTACCTTGGACTTCGCTCCAAGTTCGCCTCACTTTGCGCCGCGTAGCGCCACTCACCCGACCTCCGCGCGGCCCCCGCTTCTAGTTTGATCGCGTTCATCGCATAGAGTTGCATGCTGGTGGGACAGGCCCTTTACTCTAGCATTTTGTGTATTTTATTTTAGATGCTTTTGCAGGTTTAAAGATGGAAAAGTCACCAGGACAAAATGGGTTTTATACCAGGCTGCTACAGAAGGCAAAGGAAGGGATTTCTGAGGCCCTGCTAAGATTTTTTAAATCTTCGTTGAATGCAAGAGAGGTATTGGATGACTGGAGGGCAGCGAACATGTTCTCTTTTTTCAAGAAAGACTGCAGGGAAATGGTCTGGTTATGTAGAAATTGAAATAAGACAAAGGTTAAGATAGACATGTGAGCCTAACATCAGCGGTAGAGAAAAGCTTGCAAAGATGGGGATTAATCAGAGACACCTTTTAGTCAGAGGCTGATGCTGTATGAAAAATGTGATTGAATATTGTGAAAAGGGAACAGAGATGGCCAGTGAGTCCAGGGCAGGGGATATAATGTACATGGACTTTACATCCCATGTGAGATTGGTTCAAAAGGTTTGGGCCTGTGGGATCAAATTGCCAACCTGGATCCAAATTTGGCTTGGCAAACAGGCACAGAGGATGATGGTAGAGGGGGTGTTGGTAGAGGATTGGCGATTTGTGATGCTGGTGTTCTATACCGATCAGTGTTGGGATCCTTACTATTTGTGATGTGCATGGATGTGGGAGGCAAGGTCATGAATATTGGCAGAAGTATCGACAATGTGGAAGGTAATCTTGGACTGCAGACAGATGTATAATTGGCAATAGGAACACCAATGTCAGGATGCTATTCGTTGACTACAGCTCAGCCTTCAACACCGCAAGTTAATCTCTAAACTCTTCGATTGGGGTCTTGGAGCCATCATCTGCAACAGTGCTTCTGGACTTCCTGATCACGAGACCTCAGTTGATTAGAATCGGTCTTCACATTGTCTCCACTCTAACTTCAACCAGAGTTGTGAATTTGTGGAACTCACCCAGAGAGTTGTGAATTTGTGGAATTCCCTGACACAGAGACTGGATGGATTTAAGAGAGATTTAGATAGAGCTGTAGGGGCTAGTGGAATCAAGGGATATGGGGGGAAGGCAGGCACGGGTTGGGGATGATCAGCCACGGGGATGAATGGCGGTGCTGGCTCGAAGGGCCAAATGACCTCCTCCTGCACCTATTTTCTATGTTTCTATGTTTCCGACACAGAGCTCCTCTAGATTGTGTGCTCAGTCTCTTGCTCCACCCGCTCCATACCCATGACTGTGTGGCCAAGTATAATGCCAACTCCATCTTTCAGTTTGCTGACGATATCATAGTTGGCTGGATCAGCAACAATGATGACACGGAGTATAACAAAGAAATTGAGAGCCATGTGTCCTGCTGTCAGGACAACAACCTATCTCGGAACATCAGGAAGATTAAAGAGTTGGTTGTTATCATGTGCACTGTGAGTTTAATGGAATAAGGAGCTTCATTGCACCCTGTTGTGTTTGACAATAAACTCATCTGAATTGATTTATTTATGTTTTGGAGAAATGGAGAGAAAAATTGCATTGACAAATCCAGACAAATTTTAGGTGATGCATTTTAGGAGCACAAATGGGATTCGGACGAACATCTTGAATGGTAGGGTCTTGGGGAATATTGAGGACCAGAAACCATGGAAGACAAGTCCATAGTTCTTTAAAGGTGGCAATGCAGGTAGACAACATTGTTAGGATGTTGTTTGGCTAACAGGCATTTATTCAACATGCCAATGAGTAGAAAGATCTGCTTCAACTTTATAAAACCTTGGTCAGAGCTCAACTGGAGTTCTGCGTGCTGTTCTGCTCACCAACTACCTACAGGTTAGACTGAGGTAAATAAAACTAGCGGACATTGATTTGGTGTCAGAAGGACAGGAGTAGAATTTGGCCATTCGGCCCATCATGTCTATTGGCCATTCAATCATGGTTGATCCATCTCTCCTTCCTAACCTCATTCTCATGCCTTCTCCCATAACCTATGACACCTGTACTAATCAAGAATCTATCTATCCCTGCCTTAAAAATATCCACTGACTTGGCCTCCACAGCCTTCTGTGACAAAGAAAATTCCACAGATTCTCCACCCTTTGACTAAACATAGAAACATAGAAAATAGGTGCAGGAGTAGGCCATTCGGCCCTTCGAGCCTGCACCACCATTCAATGTGATCATGGCTGATCATCCAACTCAGTATCCCGTACCTGCCTTCTCTCCATACCCCCTGATCCCTTTAGCCACAAGTGCCACATCTAACGCCCTCTTAAATATAGCCAATGAACTGGCCTCAACTACCTTCTGTGGCAGAGAATTCCAGAGACTCACCACTCTCTGTGTAAAGAATGTTTTCCTCATTTCGGTCCTAAAGGAATTCCCCCTTATCCTTAGACTGTGACCCCTTGTTCTGGACTCCCCCAACATCGGGAACAATCTTCCAGCATCTAGCTTGTCCAACCCCTTAAGAATTTTGTAAGTTTCTATAAGATCCCCCCTCAATCTTCTAAATTCCAGCGAGTACAAGCCGAGTCTATCCAATCTTTCCTCATATGAAAGTCCTGACATCCCAGGAATCAGTCTGGTGAATCTTCTCTGTACCCCCTCTATGGCAAGGATGTCTTTCCTCAGATTTGGAGACCAAAACTGTACGCAGTACTCCAGGTGTGGCCTCACCAAAACCCTGCACAACTGCAGTAGAACCTCCCTGCTCCTATACTCAAATCCTTTCGCTATGAATGCTAACATACCATTTGCTTTTTCTCCTAAAGACATTTCTCCTAATTTCCTTCCTAAAAGAACGTCCTTTGATTCTGAATGTAATGGAGAATGCAATTCTGAATGTAATTCTGGTGTAATGGAGAGGTTCAATGAGGATTTGAGGGAGACCTTCACCCAGAGAGTGCTTGGAACCTTGAATTCACTGGCAGGGAGAGTGGTTGAAGCTGGGTCACTCACACCCATTAAGCAGTGTCTAGATAAACACATGAATTGCGTAGGAATGGAGTCCATGGAACTAGTGCTGGGTGATAGAATTACCACGGAAGGGTGTCCACTGGTTGGCATAGAAGAGTTGTGCCAAATGGTTTGTTTCCTTGATGAATGATTCTATGAGTAGGGGAGCATATAAAATGGCTTCCGAAGATCATGCACTTCCGAAGATCACGCACTTCCGAAGATCACGCACTGAGCAGTTGAAGGTTTCGCAGCATGTTTTGTGCAACCGCAGATCCACAAAAGGACAATATTTTACTTTGCATCTGTGCATCAAACATCCATTTCTGGTATGGTTCAGGTCAGTGTGGTTCAGAGTTGCCTCTTGATGGAGAGACATAGGCAGGGCCTTTTGCACAGAGTGGTGGTTTGGAATGGGTGACAGTGAGATGATCTTAAGGAAGGACTACCCTTGAAGCATCAGTGCTTCAATCTTAGGTAGACAAAAATGCTGGAGAAACTCAGCAGGTAAGGCAGCATCTAAGGAGCGAAGGAAATAGGCAACGTTTCAGGTCGAGACCCTTCTTTAGATTTTAGAGAGTGTGGAAATAAGCCCTTCAGCCTGCGCCGACCAATAATCATCCTGTACATTAACGCTATTCTGCACACTAGGGACAGTTGTTTTACAACTGCCAATTTAACTTAAAACCTGTACATCTATGGAGGGTGGGAGGAATCTGGATGAAACCCACCTGGTCACAGGGAGAACGTACAAACTCCATGCAGACAGCAGCCGTAGTCAGTATCGAACCCGTGTCTCTGGTGTTGCAAGGCAGTAACTCTTGCACTGCAAGGCTGGAGAACACTTTACTGGGTTGATGCAAGAAGATCAGTGCTGAAGCTATCAATAATTCCACAAAGGCTGTTTGACTCAGACAGCACCTGACTGACAACCTGTCATCTCCTGGCCCACAGGAACCACAAAGCATCTGCTGATCCACTGGTTGAAACTTTTCATAACTAACTAAACTTCAGTAGGCCAGCGGAAGAGTTGGCAACAGCTGATGTGACTCGAGGGTACACAAAAGGCTGGAGAAACTCAGCGGGTGCAGCAGCATCTAAGGAGCGAAGGAGATAGGCGACGTTTCGGGTCGAGACCCTTCTTCAGACATGTGACTCCATTGACTCACATTGACTCCATTGACTGATGTGACTCCATTGTTCGAAAAGGTAGGAAGTTAAAAGGCAGAGAACTATCAGCCAGTTGTGAACAGCTAATCATAGAATCATAGAAAATAGGTGCAGGAGTAGGCCATTCGGCCCTTCAAGCCTGCACCGCCATTCAATATGATCATGGCTGATCATCCAACTCAGCCTTCTCTCCATACCCCCTGAACTCCAGTTGAGCTCTGACCAAGGTTTTATAAAGTTGAAGCAGATCTTTCTACTTATTGGCATGTTGAATAAATGCCTGTTATCCAAACAACATCCTAACAATGTTGTCTACCTGCATTGCCACCTTTAAAGAACTATGGACTTGTCTTCCAGGGTTTCTGGTCCTCAATATTCCCCAAGACCCTACCACTCAAGATGTTCATCCGAATCCCATTTGTGCTCATAAAATGCATCACCTAAAATGTTTCTGGATTTGTCAATGCAATTTTTCTGCCTTCTCTCCATACCCCCTGTTCCCTTTAGCCACAAGGGCCGCATCTAACTCCCTCTTAAATATATCCAATGAACTGGCCTCAACTACCTTCTGTGGCAGAGAATTCCACAGACTGTTGGCAAGATGCGAGGAAATAAATAACCAGTTGGAAAAATTTAACACAATCGACCCTATTGAACATGGTTTTGTGAAAGGTAAATCACATTTAAAACATTTGCTCTCAAACAAAGGACATAACAAGAAGGTGGTCGTTTAAAACTGAGATTCATAGAAATTTCAACTCACAGTGGATAGTGAATTTTAAGTTCTCTGCCATGCAGGTGGTGGTGGAAGCTGGATCATTTGTATTTAAAGTAGAGGTGGATAAATAGATCAGCCGTGATCATATTAAATGGTGGATCGGTTTGAAGGCTGGTGAGCTGCTCCTGCTTCGACTTTCTTTTGTTCTGGTGTTTAAGCGCTGCCTTGAACTCTGCCAATAATTGACAGTGGTGAACAAATTATTGACTTCTCCAACAATCAGGGCGGGTTTGGAAGAATGATAAGATGAAAGAGCGATGAGCTAGGCTGGCCAGGTAAGGGAACATAGGCTGACAAGGGATATTGAGGTGTGTAGGAAGGAACTGCAGATGCTGGTTTATACCGAAGATAGACACAAAAACCTGGAGTAACTCAGCTGCCTCAGTCCTCGCAGCGCCCCCAACCGACCCGAAATGTTACCTATTGCTTTCCTCCAGAGACACTGCCTGATCTGCTGGGTTATTCCAGCTTGTCAGATTCAGATTCAGATTCAGATTCAGATTCAATTAGTTAGTCATTGTCAGTGTACAGTACAGAGACAACGAAATGCATTTAGCATCTCCCTGGAAGAGCGACACAGCAAATGATTTGAATAAATAATAATAAGTGTCCGGGGGGGGGTGATTGGCAGTCACCGAGGTACGTTGTTGAGTAGCGTGACAGCCGCCGGAAAGAAGCTGTTCCTGGACCAGCTGGTTCGGCAACGGAGAGACCTGTAGCGCCTCCCGGATGGTAGGAGGGTAAACAGTCCATGGTTGGGGTGAGAGAGGTCCTTGGCGATGCTGAGCGCCCTCCGCAGACAACGCTTGCTTTGGACAGACTCAATGGAGGGGAGCGAGGAACCGGTGATGCGTTGGGCAATTTTCACCACCCTCTGCAATGCCTTCCGGTCGGAGACAGAGCAGTTGCCATACCAAACTGTGATGCAGTTGGTAAGGATGCTCTCGATGGTGCAGCGGTAGAAGTTCACCAGGATCTGAGGAGACAGATGGACCTTCTTCAGTCTCCTCAGGAAGAAGAGACGCTGGTGAGCCTTCTTGATCAGAGTTAAGGTATTGTGGGTCCAAGAGAGGTCGTCGGAGAGGTTGACTCCCAGGAACCTGAAGCTAGAAACACGTTCCACCTCCGTACCGTTAATGTGGATGGGGGTGTGCGTGCCGCCCCTGGACTTCCTGAAGTCTACAATGAGCTCCTTGGTCTTCTTGGAGTTAAGGGCCAGGTTGTTGTCAGCGCACCATGCTGCTAAGTGCTGGACCTCCTCCCTGTAGGCCGACTCATCGTTGTTGCTGATGAGGCCAATCACCGTTGTATCATCTGCATACTTGATGATGGTGTTAGTACCATGTACAGGTGTGCAGTCATAGGTGAAGAGGGAGTAGAGGAGGGGGCTCAGCACACAGCCCTGTGGAACGCCAGTGTTCAGGGTGAGGGTTGAAGAGGTGTGCTTGTCTAACCTAACAGACTGGGGTCTGTTGGTTAGAAAGTCCAGTATCCAGTTGCAGAGGGAAGGAGCGATGCACAGGCCAATGCAGAGGGAAGGAGCGATGCAGAGGGAAGGAGCGATGCACAGCGATGTGTGTCTATCTAAGGGATATTTGAAGGTTTGGTCAGGAAAAGGGAGGCATATGTCAGATATAGGCAACAGCAATTGAGCAAGTCTTTTGGTTTAGTTTAGAGATAGTGCATAATAACAGGCCCAAGGGCCCACCGAATCACACTGACAATAGATCACTGCACAGCAATTCTATGTTATCCCACTTTCTCATCCACTCCCTGTGCATTAAGGGTCATTTACAGTGGCCAATTATAAACTCGCATGTACTTGGGATGTGGGAGGAAACCAGAGCACCCTGAGGAAACCCATGCAGTCACAGGGTGAACATGCAAACTCTACACAGAAACTTGAGGAATATAAAGAATATCGGAGCATACTTAAAGAGGAAGTTAGGAGAGCAAAAGGGGGGTGGATATGAAATATCCTTAGCAAGTTGGAATGAGGAAAATTCCAAGGATTTTTTTCCCACGGTGAAATGTCAAGGACTAAAAGGCAATGTTTAAAGGAGATGTGCAGGGCCAGTTTTTTTTTAAATCAAGAGAGTGAGGATGCCTGGAACACACTGCCAGGGGTGGTGGTAAAGACAGGTATGACATCCTAAGAAGACTGGAGAGTAGCAAGTGTTATTCCTATGTTTAAAATGAGCAATTAGGATAATCTAACAAATTATATTTCACCAAGTCCTATTTCAGTGATTGGGAAAATTATTGGGGAAGATTCCAAGGGACAGGATTTATTTGCATTTGGAAAGGCATTGAATTCTTGGTGATAGCCGTCATAATTTTGTGCAACGGAAGTCAGGTCTCACTAACTTAGTTTTCTGAGAAGAAAACAAAGATGATTGATGAGAGTAGTGCAGTGGATGTGGTCTACATGAACCAGTAAAACATTTGAGAACGTCCATCATAGTGGGCTGATCCTGAAGATTAAATCACATGCGAACCATGGAGACCTACTGTATGAATGAATGAATGAATGAATACGTTTATTGGCCAAGTATTCACATACTCCATAGCTTGGCCATAGAAGGCAGAGGGTCTTCAGAATATCATTTGAGGAACTGAAGTCCATACCAACCACGGTGCTTTCCTGAGCTAGTCCCATTGCTTGTACTTGGCCCATCTCCCTCTACGCGTTTCCCATCTATGAAGCTGCCCAAATGTCTTTAAAACATTAGAACTGGTATGCGTCTCCACAGCTTCATCTGGCAGCTTGTTCCATGCACCCACCGCAATCAAGATGATAAGGGCCGAAACCATTACTAAAGGGCCTGTCCCACTTATGTGCCCTTGACACGCAAATTACGCGACCTCGTGGTCGCGTTGAGTCGCGATGGTCCCGCGAAGGTCGGGAGCGATTACATGCATCCGCACAGCCGTCTGGAGCAAAGATTGGTCTGGAGCGCGTGACGTCATTTGAAGATGGACACAAAGCTGGAGTAACTCAGCGGGACCGGCAGCATCTCCGGAGAGAAGCAATGGGTGACGTTTCGTGTCGAGACTCTTCTTCAGTCTGAAAAGAAGGGTCTTGACCCGAAACGTCATCCATTCCTTCTCTCCAGAGATGCTGCAGGTCTCGCTGAGTTACTCCAGCATTTTGTGTCTATCTTCAATTTTCTTGGGCCCGCTCTGGGAGTAGAAGTGGGGGCGGATCCGGACCGCAACGGCCGTGAGCCCGAGGCCGAGCTCGGCGATCGTTTGCCTGCTTCTGCTGCTGTTGCAGGTGAGATGTTGCGTCGCGCCAGGGTCTTGGGCCTGTCCCACTTTGGCCGTCAGTTTCGCGACAGGCCGTTGGCGTGCAAAGATTTTGTTCACTACAAAAATTTCGGAGCCCCGCGCGATGTTGCGCACAACTACATACCCCTCTGCGCTTCTCAGTGGGACCGGCCCCTCGCGGCCATATGATGCCACGAGGTCACGTAATTTGCATGCCAAGGACACGTAAGTGGGACAGACCCTTTACTTTCTACACAGAATTCCATTTGTCACTTTTGAACCCACCCAACCAGTCTATTGATAACTTCCTACAAGCTGAAACTTATTTTTGTACCATCAATCACACTGCTAATTTTGTTATTATCAGCAAACTCCTAATCATGACCCTGAATATAATTAATAAAAGTCTAATTCATTAATATATACCACACCAAGCATAGGGCCTAGTTTTGAACCCCTGAGGATTGCCATTACACATAGTCCCTCAGGCACTATACCATTCATTCCCAGAATCTCTTTTTTGTGACCGAGACAATTTTATATCTACCTTATCACTGTCCATGAAATCCCATGGGCTTTCCCTTCTTGATTGATCATCCATGTGGAACTTTGTCATCCAGCTTGAGAAAATGTATGCTCATCAAGGGCTCATCGATCCTTCTTGTTACCTTCTCAAAACATGTCGTTGTTTTCCACCATGACTAACAAACGCATACTGGTTTACCTTGACTAACACTTGCCTCCCCAAAACCTGCCTCCGAAATCTTATTCCAGCTGCTTTCCCACCACCATGGATTGGATGACAGGTCTGATCATCTATCCTTTCTTCCATTTTCGATGAGGGCAGTGCCTCTACATGTACTTCAACATGGCCTTTGATAAGGCTGCCCTGGAAGGTTAGATCACAATACAATACAATACAATACAATACCATTTATTGTCATTTGAACCTCATTGAGGTTCAAACGAAATTTCGTTTCTGCAGTCATACATACAAGAAAAGAACCTAGACCAAGACACAACACATTTTACACAAACATCCATCACAGTGAATATCCTCCTCACTGTGATGGAAGGCAAAGTCTTATCTCTCCCCTGCACTCCCCATTCTTCTCCCGGTCAGAGTCAAAGCCCCCGGCGGGTGATAGTATAAGTCCCACGGCCATTCATGCCGCGCCGGGCGATGCAAGGCCCCGCTCCGGGTCTTGATGTTGGATCCCCCGGCGGGCCCTAGCAAGTCCCGTGGCCATCAAAGCCGCGCCGGGTGATGTAAGACCCCGCTCCAGGTCGTCTTCAACCCCGCAACTCGGGCGGGAGAAGTTGCCGCCGCGGGAGCTCCGAAAAGCAGTCTCCCACCAGGGACTCACGAGCTCCCGATGTCACCGTCCACCGGCCTGCAGCTGGAGCCTCCGAATCTCCGGGGTCGGGCAGCAGCAGCGCGCCACCACAGCTCCTCCCGTTCCGAACTAGGCCAGCCCCACGATGGTAAGTAGCCCGCAGCTCCGCGACTGGAGCCCCAGTCCGGTTGGAGGCCGCTCCACGGTGCTAGGCCCCAACAGCAACGGAGACCCGACAGAGAAAAGGTCGGGTCCTCCGTACAGGGAAAAGATTTAAAAAGTTTCCCCACCCCGCCCCCCACCCCCCACACATATCCAGCTAAAAAAAACACTAACTAACAACACTCAACCGAGACAAAAAATTTTTTTAAAAAGACAGACGGACTGCAAAGGCCGCTGCGACGAGAGTCGCGCCGCCCACATTGGATCCAGGGAGAGCGAGCTGATTGAATACAGAATTGGCTTAATGGTGGTAAGCAGAGGGTGGTGATGGAAGGTTTGTTTTTCAGACTGGAGACCTGTGACTAATGTTGTGCTTCAGGGATCAGTCCTGCGTCCAGATCCTTCTTCAGTCTGACGAAGGTTCTCAACCTGAAATGATCCTATTCCTTTTCTACAGAGAAGGTGTCCGACCCGCTGAGTTATTCCATATATTTGTGTCTATCTCCGATTTAAACCAGCATCTGCAGTTTCTTTCTATACAGTGCTAGATCCATTGTTATTTGTCATGTACATCAACAATTTGGATGAGACTGTACAGGCATTATTTCTAAGCGTGCAAATGGCACATAGTAGATGGCAGGTGGTATTATAGGCGATGGTGTATCTCCCCTGGATCACTCCACAGGAATCTACCATGTGGAAAATTATCAAAGATCTTAATAAAATCCATACAGACTATGCCAACCATCCTGTCCTAATTGACTTTCATAAGTGATAGTGAGCAGAATTAGGCCATTTGGCCCGTCAAATCTACTCCGCCATTCGTTTATGGCCAATATATCACACCCTTCTAACCCCATTCTTCTGCCTTCTCCCCATAACCCACTCCCCATACACCTTTTTGTTTGTTTCTTTTAAAACCATATAACCATATAACAATTACAGCACGGAAACAGGTCTTCTCGGCCCTTCCAGTCCGTGCCGACAATTTATTTTCCCCTAGTCTCATCTACCTGCACTCAGACCATACCCCTCAATTCCCTTCCCGTCCATATACCTATCCACTTTACTTTTAAATGTTACAATCGATCCTGCCTCCACCACTTCTGCTGGAAGATCATTCCACACAGCCATCTGAGTAATGAAGTTCCCCCTCATGTTACCCCTAAACATCTGTCCCTTAATTCTCATGTCATGCCCTCTTTATGCCCTCAATTGATGCACTGAAAACATGCGGACTATCCATAATCAACCTGCCTTTCCCCTGTCAGAATCTCCTCCAGTAACTTCGACCACAAATGTTAGACTCATTGGACCATAGTTCCCAGAATTTTCTATGTGGCCTTTTTCAAAGAAAGCCATCTTCCAGCACCTGACTAGTGGCTAACATTTCTGAATATCTCTATTCAGGGCTCACACAATTTTTTGTCTAGCTTACCAAGCTTTCCTTCGATATATCTGATCACACATTTTAGGACGTCCATCATCTCCTCTACCATAGTGCAGTCTATCTTCAAGACATCCCCATTAATTTTACCAAGTTCCCTTGTCTTCATTTCATCATCCAGGATAAAAACAATGGAGAAATACTATTTGAGGCCTTTGCCCATCTCCTGTAGATCCTCGCATGGATAACCATTGGCCCTTGAGGGGCCCTGTTATTTCTCCAGTTTCCCCATTTTACATGCCTATATTTATAACAACTGTGGATTCTCCTTAATTTCCTCTGCCAAAACTCTCATGCCCGATTTTAGCCTCCCAATTTCCTTCTGAAGACTCTCCCGTACACCTCAATCTCAGCTGCCTGTACCTGACCCATTCTTCATTTTTTTCCCATCAAGAGCCTTGTCATCCAAGGTTCCTTACTCTGTCTTTCCCTCCACTACCACATCCCTCCATATTTAATAGCCCCCTCCCCCACACACTTGCTCTACGTTGCCTTCTGGCAAACAGCCTACTCCAATGCTTTCATTTTTAGTTTTAGTTTTAGTTTAGTTTAACTAACTGAACCATCCTACCAACTGCTAGAGAGCAGTCGTGAGCTATTATCTGCCTCATTGGAGACCCTCGGACTATCTTTGATCAGACTTCACAGGACTTTATCTTGCACTAACGTCATTCACTTTATGGTGCCACTGAGGAGGTCATGTTGCAGTTGTATAAAACGTTGGTGAGGCCGCATTTAGTTTTGTGTTCAGTTCTGGGCACCATGTTATAGGAAAGATATTGTCAAACTTGAAAGGGTTCAGAAAAGGTTAACAAGGATGTTGCCAGGACTAGAGCGTGTGAGCTACAGGGAGAGATTGAGTAGGCTGGGTCTCTATTCCATGGAGCGCAGGAGGATGAGGGGTGATCTTATAGAGGTGTGTAAAATCACGAGAGGAATAGATCGGGTAGATGCACAGAGTCCCTTGCCCACCTCCAGTTTAAATTCCAGTTGGAATATTTTGGAGGACCAAGTAACCAAGAACCAAGAACCAGATAAGGGGAATCGAGGACCAGAGGACATAAGTTCAAGGTGAAGGGGAAAGGATTTAATAGGAATCTGAGGGGTCACTTTTTCACGCAACTGTATGGAACAAGCTGCCAGAAGAGGTAGTTGAGGCTGGGACTATCCCAACTTTTACGAAACAGGAAGACAAGTACATGGTTTGGAGGGATATGGACCAAGCGCAGGTGGGTGAGACTAGTGTAGCTGGGACATGTTGGCTGGTGTGGGCAAGTTGGGCCGAAGGGCCTGTTTCCACACTGTATCACTATGTGACCCTATGAGGACGGCTCGATTGTAATCATGTACTATCTTTATGCTGACTGGTTAGCACGCAACAGAAGCTTTTCACTGTACCTCGGTACACGTGACAATATACAAAAATACTTTTGTTAGGTCCTGTCTTCAGCAAGTGGGTCTCGCCCATGTTTAGAACTTCAACCTCTGTCCTTTGTCATAACAAGTTTAAAACTAAAATAACGCGTGTCGAGGGCATACTTGGTGAATAGTGGCCCATATGTTTACTGTAAACCGCAGTGGAGATGGTTGTTTTCGATGCTGCTCGCTCTATCTCCGGTGATATGTGTACAAAAGGAAAGAAGTGTTTGCAACGCTTGTCAGAGTTGCAAGCTGCAACGAGTCACCTGGTGCGGTTTGCCGAGCGCCGAGAAACCGTGGCGACACAGGGTGCGGTTCACTGCAACATTTATTGTCTCAACACAGTTACATCCAACCCATCTCAATCAGGAACCGAGAAACAACAGCTTGGGATGATGCGGCGAAGCAATGGCATTTTTCTGGATG
Source organism: Raja brachyura (assembly GCA_963514005.1). Next base: position 21,445,252 of record OY740781.1, on the reverse strand, counting down.
CGTGAAAGGATCATCAGTTACTTACTGCTCAACAAAAGGCGCAAAGTGCTGGAGTAACTCAACGGGTCGGGCAGCTTCTCTGGAGAACATGGAACAGAGAAGTTTCCTGAACCGTCACCTATCCATGTTCTAGCACTTTGTGTTTTTTTTTTTGTAACGTAGTTCCTTGTTTCTACATAGTGCGCAAGCACCGGCAGAGCATGGGGTTTCTAAAACATGGCATTGAAGTATCACACTCAAACAGAATGCAGATTGGCAACCGCGCATTATCGCTCGATCTGAATTGCCTCTAAATCTTGTATGTTCCATGCGCTCTAAAGTGTGTCCGGGTCCCTCCCGCCAAGCCAATGAGATCAAAGCGGTTCTGAAAATGTGGTTTAGTTTAGTTTAGAGATCCAGCGTGGAAACAGGCCCTTCGGCCCACCGACCACCCCATACACCGGTTCTATCCACCACCTTAAGGACAATTGAGAGAAACCAATTAACCTACAAACCAGATGGTAGACACGAAATGCTGGAGTAACTCAGCGGGACAGGCAGCATCTCTGGAGAGAAGGAATGGGTAACGTTTCAGGTCGGGACCCTTCTTCAGACTGATGTCAGGGGAGTGGGCGGCACAGAGATAGAATGTAGTAGGAGACAGTAAGACTGGTGGGAGAACTGGGAAGGGTGAGGGGATGGAGAGAGAGGGAAACCAAGGGCTATCTGAAGTTAGAGAAGTCAATGTTCATACCATTGGGGTGTAAACTACCCAAGCGAAATATGAGGTGCTATTCCTCCAATTTGCGTTGGGCCTCACTCTGACAATGGAGGAGGCTTAGGACAGTAAATTCAGATTGGGAATGGGAGGGGGAGTTAAAGTGCTGAGCAACCGGGAGATCAGGAAGGCGGACTGAGCGGAGGTGTTCAGCGAAACAATCGCCGAGCCTGCGCTTGGTCTCGCCAATGTACAGACGTTGACACCTGAAACAGCGGATACAGTAGATGAGGTTGGAGTAGGTGCAAGGGAACCTCTGCCTCACCTGAAATGACTGTTGAGGTCCTTGGATGGAGTCGAGGGGGGAGGTAAAGGGACAGGTGTTGCCTCTCCTGCAGTTGCAGGGGAACCTACAAACCAGCATGTTTTTAGAATGTGGGAGGAAATTGGAAAAAAAACCCACACGGTCACGGGGAGAATGAACAAAGCCCGTGCAGGCAGCACCCGAGGTCAGGATCGAACCTGGGTTTCTGGCGCTGGAAGGCAGCAACTCTACCGCTGTGCCAATGAAAAGGTCTGTGTCCATTTGCAAACAACCCATCATCCTCCTGGGACTGGCTTCTTCACTGCCTGGGAAACAGCATCACTCCACAGCCAACAAAGCAATTGTGACTAAAAACTTAATTATCCCAAGAAATAAAACATACACATAAAGTGCTGGAGTAACCTAAAGGGCCAGACAGTCTCTCTGGAGGACATGGATAAGTGATGACTGGGGTCAGAATCCTTTTTAAGGCTGATTCAGATGCTTCCTGACCAACTGAGGCAGTGCAGCACTTTGTATTTTGATTAATTGATTTAAATATACAGCATGGAAACAGACCCTTCGGCCCACCGAGTCCACCGATCATCTGTTCCATGTAATCCCACTTTTGCATTTGTTTTACTACATGTTGGAGACAATTCACTGCAGCCAATTAACTCGTGGACCCAAGATTCTAGCATCCGCAGTTCCTTGTGGCTCCATTAACCATCCCGAGGTTACCAGGCTCTATGTAGAAACAAGGAACTGCAGATGCTGGTTCACACGAAAAGACACAAAGTGCTGGAGTATCTCAGTGGGTCGGGCAGCATCTATGGAGGGTGTATGATCAGTCCCTCGGAAACTCATTCAGAGCCCCTGGCCCACCACCAAAGTGCAAAATCTGAAGGGCAATGTTTGCAGCCACGCGTTAGCACAACTGATGAAGGAGATGAGGAGGAATTTCTTTAGTCAGAGGGTGGTGAATCTGTGGAATTCATTTTCACAGAAGACTGTGGAGGCCAACTCAATGGATATGTTTAAGACAGAGATGGATAGATTCTTGATTAATTCAGTTGTCAGGGGTTATGGGGAGAAGGCAGGAGAATGGTATTAGATTTGCCATGATTGAATGATGGAGTAGGCTCGATGGGCCTAATGGCCAAATTCTGCTCCTATCACCCATGACCTTATGACTTATGAACTGCCTCGCCGAGTGCAATGCTTGTGACACTTGTTGCCCGGAGCCTGACTCACATCAAGATGCTCAAGATGTGACACGTGGACTGTGAAACAACCCAGCCCCACCTGTCCCGGAAACGTTCAGCGCTCGGGGATCCTAGTTATTCGGGGCCAAGGCTCAAAAGGTGGAACGGGACTTTGCATTTTGGCCGGGCCAGGGATTTCGAATAATTCACATTAAACAATTGAAAAGAACCCCTGCAGATTGTTATTCCACAACTTAATTAATTGTTAAACACATTTGAGAGAAAAAAACAAATTGCCAACAAATTTCGAGCATTGATCGACGTTGTAGCATAGCTGTAAAATAAACACAATGTCCAGGATCAGGAAGAATCTTTAAGCACAACTCAAATTAGCGTGTCCGGATCGGCAGCGCTCCATCGACCGACTGCACGCTCATTCCAAGGCAACCTCCTTTATTTCCCTGGGGTGTAGAGTTGAATTCCAGGATTTCCATTTATGGTTGTACACATGTTTGCGGAATTAACCTTCAGCAGGAAAGAAAAGAACATTTGTATTGTAAATAGCGAAGGTCAAGCAGAACCTTATATAACCATATAACAATTACAGCACGGAAACAGGCCATCTCGGCCCTTCAAGTCCGTGCCGAACAACTTTTTCCCCTTAGTCCCACTTGCCTGCACTCATACCATAACCCTCCATACCCTTCTCATACATATGCCTATCCAATTTATTTTTTAATTGTACCAACGAACCTGCCGCCACCACTTCCACTGGAAGCTCATTCCACACCGCTACCACTCTCTGAGTAAAGAAGTCCCCCCTCATGTTACCCCTAAACTTCTGTCCCTTAATTCTAAAGTCATGTCCCTTTAGACGAGAACCATTTTCTAAAACAACAGTTACATTCTGGTGGTCCACGAAACACAAATAATAAAGGTATCATCTTGGGAATCAATATTGCTTCAGTCCAAAGCCAATCCAGGCATGATACGAGGGAAACTGCAGTGACAGAGACAGTGACAGAGCGAGCCTCTGCCCATGGCCACTTTTCCCGCTGAGCTGTATTTACTTCCTGACACAAATGATCGATATCGCTATATTCAAAAATGTTATTTTCAGAAGATACCGTGAAAGAATGATCGTTGTGCGCAGATTTGCCCAATTTGCAAGAGCTATGGAAAAAAACGCGTTTTTAGAAAGGACTCACAAGAATAATTCAGATGGACAACATGGAAGGGTGGGGCAATACATTTACACTTACACAGTCCTTAATGTCTCTGCTCTACCTACATTCGCCTTACACTACGGCCATTCAAAGATAACACTAAAAGTACAACAGATAGTGGACTGAAACGTTGAAGCTTATCAGCAACACGTCATTAGTTGGTGTCACCAACTAAACGCATCCGTTAAGTTGACCAAGTCTCGGAAGAGAGGTCCCAGAAATAGTAAGCATTACATATTGCGGAGATTAAAAAACATAGTCTAGGAGTACGGAGTCTTCATTGCATTCACACAAAGCACTGGAGGAACCTAGCGGATCTGTGAAGGCAATGAACTGACGATGTTTTGGGTCGGGATTCTGGTTCAGAATGAACAAAGAAGGGTCCCGACTCGAAACGTCGTTTGCCCATTGCCTCCACAAATGCTGCGCGACCCGCTGAGGTCCCCGCAGTATTGTTGTGTTTTGCCCAAGATTCCAACATCTGATGATGTTTGCCAATGTCAAAGTTCGGTTAAAATTGACTCAAAGTGTCCGTTTTTTCCATCTTTACCAGCTCCTCAGTAATGACAATATATCCATGGAGTCATACAGCAAGGAAACAGGCCCTTTGGATCAACTTGCCCACACCAACCAACATGCCCCATCTATGCTAGTCCCACCTGCCCACATTTGCCCATAATCCTCGAAAATCATAGAAAATAGGTGCAGGAGTAGGCCATTCGGCCCTTCGAGCCTGCACTGCCAACTTGCCCACACCAACCAAATGCCCTACCTATGCTAGTCCCACCTGCCACATTAGCCCAGAATCCTCGAAACTATTCCTCTCCATGTACCTGTCCAGATGTCATTGAAATGTTGTTATAGTACTTGGCTCGACCTCCTGAGGCTCGATCCATATACCCTTTGCCTGAAAAGTTGCCTCTGTGTCGCCTGCTTCTTGATTTTGGGTAAAAGCCTCTGTGCATTTACCCTGTCAATTCCCCTCATGATCTTCTACACATCTATAAGATCATCCCCACATTCTCCAGTGCTCCAAGGAAGATAGTCCTAGCCTGCCCAACCTCTCCCTATAGCTCAGGCTCTCAGGTCTTGGCAGCATTGTGATCATCTTCTCTGACAACAGCTTGACAACACCCTTGCTATAGATGGGTGACTAAAACTGAATGCAATACTCCAAATGTAGCCTCGCCAACATCTTGTACAATTGTAACATAATATCCCAACTTCTAGACTCAATACAATAGACAATAGACAATAGGTGCAGGAGTAGGCCATTCGGCCCTTCAAGCCAACACTGCCATTCAATGTGATCATGGCTGATCATACCTGGATTGATGAATGCCAATGTACCAACCTATCTACCTGTGACACCACTTTCAAGGAACAATATACCTGCACTCCCAGATCTCTCTGCTCTACAACACTCCCCATGGCCCTGCCATTCTCTGAAACGACAGTTAAGGAGAATGTTGACAGTTAAAGATTGGCTATTTTTACTACCAATATTTTCCATGGAAATTCCTCCAGCACCCATCCAGTGGAAGCGCTGGCATATGTAGGAAAAATAACAGAAAATGCTGTAGCAACTAGCAGTTCTGGCAGCCTCTGTGGCTTTTTGACCTGAAAGATTTACTCTGGTCCTTTCTACCAATGCTGTTTGACCAGCTGAGTGTCTCCACCATTTTGTATTTACGTTTCACATTTTACAGCAGCTTGGTTGTTTTCTCTCATCGATTACTCATTTCTGCTGGCTTATAATTCACAGATAAGGAATCTTATTTTGAAACGATATTCTTGTGTAACCCAGACTGTATGAATTGGTAGGCTAGGCTACAGTGGGAATCACAGTCATAAATTCATTAGATCTAGGATCAAATGAGGCCATAAAGCTGATCAAATCTACTCTGCTATTCAATCATGGCTGATCTATCTGTTCCTCTCAACCCCGTTCTCCTGCCTTGTCCCTGTACCCCCTGACACCCGTACCAATGAAGAATCCGTCAATCTTCACCTTTAAAATATCCATTGCCTTGGCCTCCAGAGCCATCCGTGGCAATTAATTCCACGGATTCACCACCCTCTGACCAAAGAAATGTCTCCTCATCTTTCTAAAGGAACTTCTGTGGCCGCACCTGATAGCAACCCAAGGTCACGATGAACCATCGGTTCCAGAGGGCGGCGCCTTGGTGGTGGAGGCACGAGTCACGGGGTCGGTATCTGAGTTGTTATTTAAGGCCAGGCAACGCCCATGTCAGCAGAGGAGTAGGGAGCTGTATGCAGAAGAATAAACATGTCTAGAGCACACAACCTGTGTCCGACTAATTTCTGGCTGGACTCCTTCCAGTCCCCAGTCCCCGCCACACTTCCTTCTACTATGAGGCTAAGATCTCTGGTCCCATTCTCCCACTCATGGAAACATCCACTCCACATTCTGACCTTGCCGTCTTCCTACATTAACTCGCTCGTTCTGACAGAGATCAGTGGATGGGTGGTGCAAAGTAGTGCAGCTGACTAACTACTCCAGCAACCTGGTTTGATCCTGATCTCCAGCACTGTCTGTGTGGAGTTTGCTGGTTCTCCCTGTGATCACATGGGGTTCCACCAGATGTTCAGTTTCCAGTTTCCATCCACAACCCAAAGATGGCTGGGAGATAGTTTACTAATGCGCCATTACCTCAAGTGCAACAGTATTGGGGAGAGTTGCAAGACCAAGAGAGAACAGGTTACATGGAAATAAGTGGGTGAATGGGACTGAAGACATTGCTCAGGAACTGGCAAAGACTCAATGATCCTTCTATATCGCAAGAAAATATAAGAAATATGTCATCTAAAGCAATCATCTTACCACTTTGTTGAAACAAAGAACTGTAGATGCTGGCTTATATCAAAGACAGACACAAAGTACTGGAGTAGATCTAACCATGAACAGGCAGGGATAGAAAGAAATGGACAAAGTTGGTTTGGTTCACTTGAACGTAGGAGGCTAAGAAGTATATAAAATTATGAGAGGCATATATAGGGTTGGTGGTCAGAGTCTTTTTCCAAGAATAGAAGTGCCAAATACTGGAAGTGTAGGAAGGAACAGAAGATGCTGGTTTAAACACAAGTCTGAAGAAGGGACTTGACCCAAAACATTACCCATTCCTTCTCTCCACAGATGCTGCCTGTCCCGCTGAGTTACTCCAGCTTTTTGTGTCTATCTACTGTCAAATACTGGAATCAAGTTTAAGGTGAAATGCGGCAAGTTTAATTGAGGTTTTTGAGGCAAGATTTTTATACAGTGTAGTAAGAGCCTGGACCATGCTTCCATAGGGCAAGTGATAGAAAAAGATATGAAAGCAGAATTTGAGAAGCATTTAGAGCTATGCATGAACAGGCAGGGATAGTAGCATATGGACCTTGTGCGAGCAGGTGGGATTAGTTTAAATTGGCATCACAGATGGTGTAGAAGTCATGAGGTGAAGAGCAATTTTCTGTGCTGTGTATTCCTGTATATTGTTCTGTGTTCTAAGATGCAGAAGGGGAGGAAAAAGAAGAGGAGGAGGAGAGGAGATACGTGTACTAGGGAGCACATTGATGGTTCATCGTACGGATCCCTGGAATATCGTTAATGTCACGTGAGGAGTGGCTAAATTCACTATAGGTGAGAAGAATTAGATTCTGGCGGCATGGTGGCACAGCGGTAATGTTGCTGCCTTACAGCGCCAGAGAACCAGGTTCGATCCTGACTACAGGTACTGTCTGTATGGAGTTTGTTCATTCTCCCTGTGACCACGTGGGTTTTCTCCAGGTGCTCCAGTTTCCTCCCACACTCCAAAGGCTTATAGGTTTGTAGGTTGTTTGGCCTCGGTAAGTTGTAAAGAAATGTCCCTAGTATGTAGGATAGTGCAAGTGTACAGGGCGATTGTTGGTTCGGATGGAATCGGTGGGCTGAAGGGCCTGTTTCCACGCTGCATCAATTAATTCCAAATCTCATTAAAACCTGCATGTTTCTGACAGAGCTAGATCAAGTGGAATGGTGGAAGATGTGGTGTTTACAACAAGGTGTCAGAGTATCAAGATACTGGGTCAGATATTTAAGGCTGGAATGAAGAGAAATGTCTTCACTCAGAGAGCATGATGAACTTCTGGAGTTCTCCAATGCTGAAGATTACTTGGGTCATGTTGTTGGATATACTTAAGAGATACATATCCCTGTGTGTTCGCAATCAATGTATTGTTGGGTCATAGGATGCTTCTGAAGCTGGTGGAAGACATATTGTTGGGGTAAATGTTGCAAAATTATGGAGATATGTTGCTTTTGAGAGCCATGAATGAAAAGTTGTACAGTCTTTGTAGGGGCTGTCCCACTTGGGCGACCTAATTGGCGAGTTTAGAAGCGTTTTGGAGAGTTTGAAAAAAATGACATGTTGAAGACCTCCTTTGACTATGTAGAAGACTTCCTTCGACCTTCTTCAACTATGCTAAAGACTAGCTTCGACTAGTTACGAATAGCTACAACAAACTTCGGGAAAATTTGACACCGAATAGGGGAGAGTGAAGACGACCTCCTTTGATCTCCTTCGACCTCCCTTCGACTATGATGAAGACTATCTATGACTACCTTCAACTACCTTCGATTACCTTAGACTACCCTCGATTACCTACGAATAGCATGACGACCTACTACGGCCTACTACGACTCAACCTACAAGTAAAAAAAGTATCGATTTTTTCCAAGGCAACCTTTTATTACTCGTGGGCATTTTTCAACATGTTGAAAAATACGGCGCGACCTAGCTGAGGCCTCGAGTACGCGGAGACCCCTCTCGAGCATGAAGAAGAGTTAAGGGGCTGTCCTACTTGGGCGACCTAATCCACGAGTTCTGGCAAATTTGTCCTCGACTCATACTTGCATCATGGTCGACACGAGGTCGTAGGAGGTCTTTGTAACTCTCCTTCATGCTCGAGACCATGTATTCGAGGCCTCAGCTAGGTTGCGGTGTATTTTTCAACATGTTAAAAACAGCCCACGAGTAAAAAAAGGTCGCAATGGAAAAAATTGATACTTTCTTTACTCGTAGGCTTAGTCGTAATAGGTCATAGTAGGTCACAGTGGGTCGGCATGTTAGTCGTAGGTAATCTAGGGTAGTCAAAGGTATTCAAAGGTAGTCGTAGATAGTCTTCATCATAGTCGAAGGGAGGTTGAAGGGAGGTCGAAGGAGATCGAAGGAGGTCGTCTTCACTCTCCACTATTCGGTGTCCAATTTTCCCGAAGCTAGTCGAAGCTAGTTGAAGCTAGTCTTCAACATAGTTGAAGGAGGTCAAAGGAGGTCCTCTACATTGTCGAAGAAGGTCTTCAACATGACATTTTTTCAAACTCTCCTAAACTCTTTAAACTCGCCAATTAGGTCGCCCAAGTGGGACAGCCCCTTTACATTTATTCCTTTCATTGTAGTGGGGTCATTGTCCCTATAATAAAAAGTGCGGAAAAAAAAGTTATACTTTGAACCAAACCTTTGCTGTCCAAGGCACTAAAGGACACAACATGCTGGAGTAACGAGCCAGGTATCATCTCTGGAAAAACATGGATAGTTGGCGTTTCAGGACTGAAATATCCACGTTCTCCAGAAATGCTTCCTGAGCTGCTGAGTTGCTCCAGCACTTTTTGTCCTTTTGAGTATTAACCATCATCTGCAGCTCTTTGTTTTTACTTTTGCAGACAATGACTGACTTTGTCTGTGAACACAATTCACTAAACATCCTAGGGCTGGCTGAAGTTCAACATAAAGATATTGTGCATTGCTGCACAACCACAGACTAAAGAATCGTACCTAAAGATCAAGACACTCATTTCGAACCTGATCTCGGTTTTATACAATGCGATGTTTTGCAGATCAAAATGCTAGTTTTCCAACAGTCAACTACAAAATACCCCTCACCCCTTTGATGAATAACTTGCAGTTCTTTTTAAAATAATTACTTCTTGGGATTCACTGTCACAAGAAATGAATTGTCATAATCTCAAGGATATAAAATTGAATGTTTTTATGGCCTTTGCTGATAACATCTTTGCAAATGAGCCACTTCACTCAACTATCGCATTTCTAGTAGTCTACAGTATTGTTTGATGGAAAGATCACATATTAGATTCTGAAATTATGGAGAAAGAATAATACATTTCTATATAAAGATAAACTGTAACTGGGAGGGGAGTTTTCAAGTGGACCTGTTCCAGTGTGCCCGCTGTCCTTGTCCTAGTCCTAGCCCTTGTCCTTGTCCTAGTCAGTAATGCATTTGAGTGAAACTTTGACAAACGTTTGCATCTTCTGTGCTTTGGTTGAATGTAACACTACAGCCAAGGCATGCCGACAGTTAGGGGACAGTGGGTGTTTAGTAGGGATGAAAGTCTGATAGGCCCTTGGAGGTGCTGGAATTCATGAAGGGTGTTGGGGCTACACTTATCCAGATAAGTGGAGAGTTTCACATCACCATTCTGATTTGTTCCCTGTATATTCTGGAAAGGCTTTGGGGTTTAATTTTTTATTTATACTATTATGAGAGGCATTCCTGTAAACCTGTCCGATCCAGAGATGTGTTCAGTCCACGTGTCTGAGAACAATATGCTTGTTAGTCAGTCTTCTCATTTTCATTTACAAATAATCAACCAAACTTCTTTATTATTGTCACGTTTACCAAGATACAGTGAAAATCATAGTCAGAGAGAACTTCTACAGTGTCTTCCATCCCAATGTCTAGTTGACGTCTTAAGTATTTTTGACTTTGGCATTCATTTGTATATTATCCTAGACCCATGGTCATAGAGAACGTACAATTTCATCCAGCCCTACATCTAGTTTGCATCTCAAGGCCCTTTGAACTTGTATTTCACCTGTATATTATCCTTGCCCAATGTTATTCATTTGGCAGCAATTCTATGCTTTTTCCGAATCTTTGAAACCTGCCTTAATCCAAAATGTTCACTAAGAATTTACCATTTTCTCTAATAATTTGATTATGAGTTAGCAATGATGATTGAGATGATTTATGGTTGAGGACTCTATACAAATCAAAGTTATTGTTGGGTCATTTTGCTACGCATGACTCTTTACTAAATACCACCAAATTATTGCTCTTCTTTTAGGTATTCCATGCGACACAACTTGAGCTATATTAATTTTGATGGTTGTTCTTTCAGGGGGAGTCCAGAACAAGGGGTCACAGTCTAAGGATAAGGGGGAATTCCTTTAGGACCGAAATGAGGAAAACATTCTTTACACAGAGAGTCGTGAGTCTCTGGAATTCTCTGCCACAGAAGGTAGTTGAGGCCAGTCCATTGGCTATATTTAAGAGGGCGTTAGATGTGGCACTTGTGGCTAAAGGGATCAGGGGGTGTGGAGAGAAGGCAGGTACGGGATACTGAGTTGGATGATCAGCCATGATCACATTGAATGGCGGTGCAGGCTCGAAGGGCCGAATGGCCTACTCCTGCACCTATTTTCTATGTTTCTATGTTTCTATGTTTCATTGAAATCCTGTACTTACTTGTTAATGGTAATTATTGAATGGTCTTCTAATATCTTCAGTCATTGGTCTGGAAAATAAATACAATCAGAATGATGTTAATGTAAGAAAAGATATTTCCTTGAACATACTACAGTTTGTTGACGTATAATGACTACAGAAAAAAACAAATGCCAACAAACGACAATGCACAGAACTACACTTTATCTTGTAAAGCAAATTGCAGGATAAATTTGGAGGTGACTTTCAAAACCATAAACCACATTTTAGTCAGAAATTTTCTGAAAACTTGATCATACATTTATTTAGTATCTCTTAAAATGCTTTAATATGCTTTACATTAACAAGAACTAAATAGTTAGGGACTATTTAGAGCATAGTTCGCATTCAAAAGTTGGAATTAGTTTAAAATATTATTTGATTAAACATACTGAAAGATATATTTAAATCGATTATATCATCCCAAATATAGTAACCCCGAAGCTATATGTTTTATTAATGATTAAACAATGGTGCAATTGTAAATAGAAGTTAAATGTATTTAGGGCATTATAATAGACAATGCCTGATGATGTAATATCAATCCATGAAATACTAATCTGATAACATTCATCTTGGCAAAATATTATCCATGCTAACAGTTCCCCAATATGCACCTTCTTTGTTTATGATCTTGGCAACATATCGTATCCCATAGAGTATACAATTATTCACCCCAAAACCTTTAATCCCTTTCCCCGATGTAACTGAACCTGTGATCTTTAAGGGAGATCCCAACTTCCATTGTTTAAGTTTTAGAAATCCAGAATCATAAAATACTATAATTCAATAATATTTTTTAAAGTTACCTTTGAGAAAAAGTATTGTTAAACAGTTCACAATTTGATAACATTTTTGGGAGTTATTGATTTTTTTCAATTGTATGATGATTCATCAGGCAACCTTTGACATTTAACATTGATATTTTTTATTTTAATGTAAAATTGAATAAATTGAAAATTGAAAAATTTGCCACTGAAAAATATTCATCATATGTTAACCGTCATATGTCTGGGTCACAGAATCAACTGATTGATCAGGTTTGATCTTGGGCAAAAATTAAGTTTGAAATGTATGTTTTTAATGCAATGTTCTGTTTGAAAAATGTTAAAATTGAAGCTGTGCCAAAGCTGTAAAATTGTCACGTTTTTTGTACAATTGCTTTCAATAAAATATATATATAACACAAAGTAGAAGTATGAATGGTGGGATATATGCAATGCATGTTTTATTTGGGTACTTCTACTAACATTAATAGAAGAGGTTTAACAAGTCTTTGCATATGAACATAAACTCCAGTACACTCTGGATAGACTTAAGATCTAAAACATTGTTTGTGACAGAATATAGCTTTATATTCTATCTATATTCTATCTATAAGCTACATTCTATCCCCAGATCTTAAGAAAAAGTTGAATAAGGGATGTCCATGACGCTAAATGTAATTTAATATACTTATTTTAGTTCAATAAAGTACCCGTAGGCATGGGCTGTGGGAAGTAGATGCAGAGATTTTATGTGGAAAGCAATTAGCCTGGATTGAAATGTTAAAATGTGGGAATATATACATTTTTAAATTACTATCTCTAGATTTAGCATGTAGACTGCAGAATGTTAAATCCAATGAATAAAGTGGACTCAGAATAAGATGGATTGAATGTGGTTTGTGGAGTGGGTCTGTCTGTCCCTTCCAAAGGTATGTCCTTAAAATTAAACTAAAGGATAAAATTGATATTTAGAAAATTTGTTTGGTACCATGAGTTGAATGTAACATCTCTCATGCCCCACTGTTGCTCTTTCTCTGAAAATATTTTATATATTTCATGTAATTATATGCCTATCACTAAGTGGTGCTCTAACATTCCTGGCAAGACATTTCTCATGGTGACGTTTCAGGTCGGCACCCTTCTCCACCTCTCCCACCCATTCCTTCCAGGCAGAGATGCTGCCTGTCCCGCTGAGTTACTCCAGCATTTTTCTGTCTACCTTCGGTGTAAACCAGCATCTGCAGTTCCTTCCCAAACAAGAACTAAAACTTACCTCTTTTTGAACTGATGCTGACAGCGTCTCCGGCGGGGCCCTGGAAAACAGAAGCAGCTCAAGTGATGTGCATTTCACCCGCACGCTGAATTAATTGATGGAATGTAATTTCCAAAAAAAGAAAGAAATCGAGCGGAAACCTCGTACTTCGGCAGTAAACAATCGAGACGACGATCAGAGCGAGAAACTGCAGAAAGGCCGCGCCGGCCAGTGGAGCCCAGATGAACATGTGGCAGAGCTCTTTATCTTCCTTCATCGCTAACATTAGAAAAATAATCAGAGTTTAATGAAAAACGCATTTAAACGTATTAAGACTAGGCCAACAGGTCCATAGTTGTTTGACTAGGTAATGCGATTAATTTATGTTAAGCAACAATAAATATTCACATTTGAGGGTTTTACTATTTAATATATAACATTTATAACGAAACGTGTAGGAAGGAACTCCAGATGCTGGTTGAAACCGAAGATAGACACAAAAAGCTGGAGTAACAGCGGGACAGGCAGCGTCTCTGGAGAGAAGGAATGGGTGACGTTTCGGGTCGAGGCCCTTCTTCAGAAGAAGGGTCTTCAGAATCTATTCTTTAGATCTGAAGGGTCTTCAGAAAAAAATCTTCAGAAGGGGTCTCGACCCGAAACGTCACCCATTTGTAACGAAACGTCTGATACAGGAGGGACAAAACTAAATGTGTAATTAAACTAAACTGCCTTATACTATATGTGTAAGAAGGAACTGCAGGTGTTAATTTAAACATCTTTGTTTTATACTATATTTCTTTATTGTCACGTGTGCCAGGCACAATGATATACCTTTTTTTTCATACAACTCAGCAAGATTACCCCCGTGCATAAATATGCACAATCGTCCCAGTTACAGAATGCACAGAACAGCCCACTGAGCTATTCCAAACTCACCTAGTGTCATTAGGGGAAGTTAGGGCAGTAAACATAGTTCATAAAAACATAAAGTGCTGGAGAATCAAGGGTTACACAAAAAGCTGGAGAAACTCAGCGGGTGCAGCAACATCTAAGGAGCGAAGGAGATAGGCGACGTTTTGGGTCGAGACCCTTCTTCGGACTGGTCAGGGATCAGGGAAACGAGAGATATAGACAGTGATGTGGAGAGATAAAGAACAATGAATGAAAGATATGCAAAAAAGTATTGATGATAAAGGAAACAGGCCATTGTAAGCTGTTTGTAGTGTGAAAATGAGAAGCTAGTGCGACTTGGGTGGGGGGGGGGGGGGGGGTGAGATGGAGAAGGACTGTCAGGGCCCGAGGGCTGAGGGAGAGGAGGGGAGGGGGAGGGGGCAGTCTGGGTTAACAGAATTGAGAAAATTCAATGTTTAAGCCCAGAGGATGCAGATTCACCAAGCGGAGTAACTCAGCGGGACGGGCAGCATCGGGGTGAGGGGGGGGGGGGGGGGCTGTTTCGGATCCACGGATGCTCCCTCATTAGCTCAGTTATTCCACCACTTTGCGTGTTTTTAAAATAAGCGTCAGTAGTTCCTTGATTCTCCAAGGAAGTTCCCAAATTTGTCTCGGCAAGAGCTATTGGCGGCAAGCCATGGTGTTATATGCAACGCCATTCGGACTTTAGCACCTTAAAACCTGATTTTATACTTTAAACCGCTCACTCCTTTTGTCAGCTAAGCATTGTGTCAAGGCAACATCTCTGGAGAAAGGGGTTTCTCAGTCTGAAGAAGGGTCTCGACCCGAGACGTCACCGATTCCTTTTCTCCAAAGATGCTACCCGAACCGTCGAGTTACTCCAGTATGTTGTGTCTATCTTGTGTCAAGGCAAAGTGGGTTTAGAAACAAGGAACTGCAAATGCTGCTTTACACCAAAGATAGACGCAATGCGGTGAAGTAACTCAGCGGGTCGGGCAGCATCTCTGCAAACAAAAGGAGGTGGAAAAAGAAATAGCTAGAGGCGAGAAAATACCAGAACCTAGCAAGAGCGCACACAAAGGACTTCCGGTAAACCCATGGTAGACAAAAATGTTGGAGAAACTCAGCGGGTGAGGCAGCATCTATGGAGCTACCCATAGATGCTGCCTATGGAGCTATCCATAGATGCTGCCTATGGAGCTATCCATGGATGCTGCCTATGGAGCTATCCATAGATGCTGCCTCACCCGCTGAGTTTCTCCAACATTTTTGTCTACCTTCTTTTTCCAGCATCTGCAGTTCTTTCTTAAACATCTGGTCAGCCCATTGTTGGCAAGGGAAGTAGTGATCTCAAGAAGAAAACAATGGGGAGAAACTGTGGAACTGGTAAAGCACCAAGAGTGGAGGAAATGGGCAAGGGTGGGGGAGATAGAATTAGTAGAAGTTATTTAACCATTGGAGAATTCATTGTTCATACCGCTTGTTGTAAGCTGCCCAAGTGAAATATGAGGTGCTGTTTAGAAACCTACAGAGTCGTGCGTGCGCTGCCGGGTCACCAGAATGTGCGTTGCAAGCATCTTGTCAATTTCTCAGGGAATGTCTACATTCACCTCCCACTAATCCGGCACTGAGCCTCCGTGCGCCGACTGCGGCCGGGGAGCCGCCGCCACATCTGGACACAATCCCTGTCACAACTGGAAAGGGTTCATTTTGCATTCGGTGATACGTTCAGTGAATTGGGCGATTAAAAAACCGCGTTCTTTGTGCACCGGTGGTTTGGAACAAAGGGCGTAGAAACGGATACAATAAATAACGACTTTCAAAAGACATTTCGACTGTCGTATGGAAAGGAAGGACCTGGGCCAAATGCAGGTAAATGGCTCAGAGTGCCAACTTGGTCAGCATGGACAACGTGGGCGGAAAGGCTTGCTTGCGAAATATATAGCTCTACGGCTATTATTCATAGCGTTACAATATTATTCTATTCAAAATTTGACGATTTCTATCAGAGTCTGTGCACAGGGCGCCTGGGCAGATTCAGAACGCGAAGCACAAAGAAACTGCAGATGTTGGCATCTTGAACAAAGCACAGAGTGTTGGAGGGACTCGGCGGGTCAGGCAGCATCTGTGGAGGGATGTCCCCTGTCCATTCCCTCCACATATGTAGTCTGACTCGCCAAATTCCTCCTGCACTTTGTGTTTAGATTCAGAAAAGAATCTGCCACACTGAGTACATTACTTAACTCTTTGCTTTAAAATCGCTTCATTATCAAACGAAAATGGAAAGCTCAATCAGCACTTATCTACAAAGCCAGGACAACTGTTCTTTTCTAGAATTATATTTTTTGGGGGTGGGAGTTGTATATTTCCCCGCTCCTTTGCCACCCCCCCCCCAAAAAAAACAACTACACCATAAACCCCACGGAGATCGGCTCTTCCGCGCAGTTTTCCAATTATATGTAATCCGAAAAATGCTGGGTCTTTCGTAAACTGGTTTGTTGGAAGTTGGTGGAAGTTTGACACAAAAAGCTGAAGTATCTCAGCGGGACAGGCGGCATCTCTGGAGAGAAGGAATGGGTGACTTTTCGGGTCGAGACCCTTCTTCAGACATTTCCGAAGTTTGTGCCGACCAGTTCTTCTCAGGCCACGGCGACTGCAGGTTAAACGGGGAAAACGAGTGACTTGACCTTTGAGGCACTGAAGCGAAGGCGTTAGGTGGGTGGGAGTGGACAGGAGGCTAAGAGACTTTAGTAAAAATATTTTTGACTGTATGCCTGGAGAAGGATCAAGACGCTTGATACCTTGAATATAAAGTTTATTTTTGTATTGGGATGCTTAAAAATAAGATTTGGAGTTATTTCATGACTTCAAGGTAAATTTGAATTCAATAAAATGCGAAGCCGACAGAGATACATAGACAGACAGACAGACAGACAGACAGACAGACAGACAGACAGACAGACAGACAGACAGACAGACAGACCTACAGACAGACAGACAGACAGACAGACAGACAGACAGACAGACAGACAGACAGACAGACAGACAGACAGACAGACAGACAGACAGACAGATGGGTCAATAGATGGAGTGTAAAAAAAATCAAGGATAGAAAGAATTCAACCAATCGATCAATCAATCAATCAATCAATCAATCAATCAATCAATCAATAATATATAAACCGACGTTCAAAACACACTTTTACTGGACGGAGTCGTAGCAATGCAAATTCCACGATATGTGTTTTAACTCGAATCTTTTCCCGGAGAAGAGCCAACAGTTATTTCCACTTCGGGAGAATTGAATGTACGAAATACAGGTTTGTACCTGATGTGGCTGGAGCACACGTGGTCTCCTTGCGTGTCGGTGCGACTGTTGGAGGCTTGGTGGGTGCCGCCGTTGCCTTGGGAGTAATTTTGACTTCTGTATTTACGCGATAAAGGAAATGGTGACAATGATAAACATGGTTAACAAATAAAATATAGGCAACAATAGAGATCCAATAAAAATAATAGAACTTGGAAACTCACGGCGCGGCGAACATGATATCAACTCCTCTCCTCCGCCTGCATATGATCCATATCCTTCCATTCCCTGTAGATCTATTTGCCTATCTAAAAACCTCTTAGAAACAATACCTCTATAGTATCTGCCGCCACCAACACCCCTGGCGCTCAACAACTTCTGTGTGAGAAAATAGCGCACACTTCTCATTTTAATTTCTCCTCTCTCATCTTAAAGCGACAGTATGGCTGCTAATCTTTTGACATTTTCGCCCATGGGGAAAAAATGTCTACCTAACTGTGCCTCTCATCATTTTATATTATCAACATATGATATTATCTATTATATATTATAATATTATCATTTTATTAAATGTTTCTATCATATTTCCGAAGTAACTGAGAAGCCAATCGTCCAGCCTCTCCTTGCAACTAACATTATCTAACCCCGGCAGCATTCTGGCTATCCTTTTCTTGTTCATAAAATCTTGTTCATAAAAACAAGGCACCGGGTGGCTGCTTTTCCATTGAAAATTAATATTGTTGCATCTCAACCAGAACCCACCTTCCAGATAGCGGGCGACCATGTTGCCGAATTCCAACGTCGGGGTCTTGACTATGACACAGTAATACTCTCCAGAGTCTTGTTTCGTGAATTTTTTGACGACCAGGGAAACCTTACCGGAGAATTTTCTGCAGTCCAGTCTCTGGTTCGTACTACGCGCTATCTTACCGGCGCCAGAAAAATACAGCAGGTGTTCTAGCTTTGCATTGCCACGCTTGAAAAACCAATGAACCCCCCCAGGTTCCGTCAGTGAGCATTCTATGGCCACGTCTGCGCCTTCCTTCACCTTCTCGGCCGATGGAGAGTTTTGAGCGGTTCCTGCAGCGCCTGGCAGGAGATGAACGGTAAATGCTCAGGTGACATTATTTAGGACGGAAATACCAGACCCGTCCCCTAAGATGCCCAAATGAATCGGGAGACAGCGAAAGCGTCTAACCGCGCTGTGTTATTACCAGGATTCACAACAGTTTGAAAGTAGATACATGTGGTCCAGAGAAGCCCCGGAGCTTCAACGGCACCGACAGGCTCGATCCACGGAAGGAACCGAAAACAGACACAAAAAGCTGGAGTAACTCAGCGGGTCAGGCAGCATCTCTGGAGAAAAGGGACTGGTGACGTTCGGGTCGAGACCCTCCTTCACACCGAGTGTCAGGGGAAAGAGAAACGAGAGACGGTGATGTAGAGAGATGTAGAACAAATGGATGAAGTAAATGCAAAAAAAAGTAACGATGATCAAAGAAACAGGCCATTAATAGCTGTGGCCAAGGAACCATTGGGTTCTTTGAAAGGGCTATCCACCGCGTCCGGCGCCCGTGCTCCCCCCCAGCCCTCTTGTCTTTATTCTGTGCATTAAATAAGGCGGCGGAGGAATTACGGGGATTTGTTTTTAGTTTATCCTTTTATTTTTCGCTGAAATGTCTAACTGCGCTAAATGCAAGATTCGATCTAAAATCTAATTCTACTGACAGGGTTTGGGATTCACAGCACATACCACATGTCGGTTCTCTCACGTTAACCTACCCCGCATAGCCCTCTTCCTTGGGAATGCCTATAAACCACTTGAGAGAATGCAAGGTGTTCAACATTCAAAACTCCCTTTGATCCGACTTTACTGCCTTTACTTTTCACTAAACGTGATTTCCTCCATCACATATATCGAAACGCTGGTAATGGCTCTATTGTGAGCGTGGATTGTCTTTCCGCTGGCCGGTTAGCACGCCATAAAAGCCTCTCACTGTACCTCGGTACACATGACAATAAACTCAACTGAACTAAGCCTCATGAAAAGAATAATCCGCAGATTGAAATCTGAAATAAAAACTGGTGCTGGAACGGCTCAGCCGGTCAGTCAGCATCTGTGGAAGGAAAATAAATAACATTGGCGTTAAGGTTTGAGCAGTGGAGAGCGCTTCGTTCTAAGGTCTTTGGCCTGAAACGTTAACTATGTTTGGTTCTCTCTCCACAGATGTTTCAGTCGCATCCCGTTTTTGTTAAAATTCAAGATTAGCCCCTACCAGTCAAATGGATGACGAGAAGGAACCCGACGATGTTCATGGTGCTACCGCGGAGAACGGCCTGCGACATGCTCCCTCTCTGCACCCCTGCCTTCACACCACACGCCGTGAAGTCACTGCTTCAGTTGGCGTCGAGATATCTACAGGCACCGTGACCCACCCCCCCCCCCCCCCCCCCCTTGAACATACATCCCAACTGAGTTTGAACTCTACCACCTGCAGGAAGCTGAGCAACTCTACCCCCTAAACAATGGCCTCGTGTGTTTAGATGGTGGTTAACTGTAAATTTAATTCTAGAGGCAGGATATAAATACCTCTGTTACGGTGTCACAATATAACTAACTGGGTGGAGGAGAGGCAGGTGGAAATTAATTCTGACTAGTATGAGATGAGGCAGTAACAATGGGGCATGCAGCACAGCTGATGTATTGAGGGAAGGTGGGCACAACATGTTAGAGTTACTCACCGGGCCAGGAAGCATCTCTGGAGAGAAATAATAGGAATAGGGCAGCGGTAAAGTTGCTGCCTTTACAGCGCCGGAGACCCGGCTTTGATCCTGACTGCGGGTGCCGTCTGTACGGTTTGTACATTCTCCCCGTGACCTGCGTGGGTTTTCTCCGGGATCTCCGGTTTCACCCCACGTCCCGAAGACATACTGTTTTGTAGGTTCATTGCCTTGGTATAATTGTGGATTGTCCCTAATGTGTGTAGGATTGTGTTACTGTGCAGGGGTCGTTTGTCGGAGCAGACTCGGTGGGCCGAAGGGCCTGTTTCCGCGCTGCATCTCCCAACTAAACTATAATAAAAACAATCCCTTTCCTCCAGAGATGGTGCCTGGTCCGCTGAGTTACTCCAGCATGTTGTGTCTCTATCTTCGGTGTAAACCAGCATCTGCAGTTCCTTCTTACACATGATGTATTTCGGGAGCGTTGAGGAAAAGAGGGACCTCGGTGTAGTGCATCGGTCCCTATGGCAGTACAGGTGAAGAACTGGTGCAGGTCGCTAGCCTTCAACGGCGTTAGATCATGGAGCATGGAGGCCAGGGTATAACTTTATAAATTATTAAATAAAATCTCTATAGCTCTGGGCAACACACTTTAGGAAGGATGCAATTGTACTGGAGAAGGTGCAGAAACGATCCACCAGGAAGTTTTTTGGGAAAGAATGTTTCAGTCATAAGGAGAGACTCCTCATAATTAAAGAGGTGTCTTAATAATGACAACTCTTACAATTAAGTTATATAATTATGAGGACTTAACCATAGGAGTCATATAATGAACACGATGTTTGTTTTGCTTTGAGTAAGGGATGCTTGGGTGAAGGGGAGGGGGGGGGGGGGGGGTGGGTGAGTGGGAAGACCCACGTATACATAAAGATATACATAATTATTAGTGGCTACCAAGAACCAACCCTTTCCCCAATTGACGACATAAAGGAACAGAGGGTGTAATTTAAGGCGAGAAGTAAAGAGGATTGGAAGGGACCTGGGGCCAACTATCTCATCCAAAGGTTATCTGCACTCTGGAATGCATTGCCTGAGTGGCAGGTGGAGCAAAAGACTCACAAAAGTATCTGGACCAGTACTTGAATTAACATAGAATCGAAGATTATGGTCCAAACGCTGGTGAATGGAAATAGAAACATACAAACATAGAAAATAGTTGCCTTTCGATCCAGCACCGCCATTTAATATGATCATAGCTGATCATCCAAAATCAGTACCTCGTTCCACTATTTCTCCATATCCCTTGATTCTGTTAGCCCTACAAGCTAAATCTACAAGCTATAAGAAAATGAATTAATTATTAATATAGATAGGTCACAACGTGCTGAAGTAACTCAGCAGGTCATGCAGCATCTCTGGAGAACGTGGACAGGTAACGAATCGGGTCGAGACCCTTCTTCAGACCCAAAATGTCACCTATCCTGTTGCGTTACTCCAGCATTTTGTATCCCTCTGTGTGTTAACCAGCATCTGCAGTTCTTTGTTTCCAATTAGCATGGACATGGTGGGCAGAAGGGCCTGTTTCTCTTTCTATGACTCATTGACTAAAGATCAGTTGGAAAGAGGTACGAAGCAAAGAATGGATGTATGGCATTTGAAACAAAAAGATTACAGGCAAATTATAAAATTCATGTACACAACAGACTTCAAATTGGCACAAAACCTATGTTTCCAATATAGAGTAACAATAATTATTGCACTTGGTAAGTACTTTGTAGATGGCAAAGCACTTCGGGGCATTCTGAGGTTGTGTAAAGCAGCAAATTCAACTCTTCTTTTTTTAAATCTATATGGTGATTGACAGCATACCTCTGAACCATACATCCGAAGCAAAGCTCAAAAGGACGTGCATTATTTGAACAGGAAACGGTCTGAAAATATCTCATTTTGTATTCGTTTAAGATCAAAGTATTTTTTTCCAATCAAAATAACACATTCTAGCCCTTTGCAATATATGTATTGTTTTTTTCGTTTTTTCATACATTATCTGTGTGTATTGTGTTTACAGATCCATTGTGCTGTTACAAGTAAGGATTTCATTGTGCTGTTGTCGGTACATAAGACACTACACTCAACTGTTGTGGACTGCCTTTGGTTGCACATTTTCTGGGAGCTATGGATTATATATAAATTATATATTTCCCCCTTACACTTGACCTCCCAAAGTGCAACACCTCACACTTGCTTTGATTAAATTCCATCTGCCATTTCTCTGCCCATTTCTCTAGCCAATCTTTATCCCACTCTATACTTTCACACCCTTCCCCACAGTCTACGACCCCAGCATATGGTATGCTTGCTATTATAGGCCGGGGCTTTGAGTATACGAGTTAGGAAGTCATGATACAGCTGCACAGGACTTTGGTTAGGAAGCGTTTGTTGTTTTGTGCGCAGATTTGGTCACCCCCATTACAGGAAGGACGTGGAGGCTTTGAAACGCGTGCATAGAAACATAGAAATATAGAAAATAGGTGCAGGAGGTGGCCATTCGGCCCTTAGAGTCAGCACCATCATTCATTGTGATCATGGCTGATCATTCCCTATCAATAACCCGTGCCTGCCTTCTCCCCATATCCCTTGATTCCACTAGCCCCTAGAGCTCTATATACCTCTCTCTTAAATCCATCCAGTCATTTGGCCTCCACTGCCCTCTGTGGCAGGGAATTCCATAAATTCACAACTCTCTGGGTGAAAACGTTTTTTCTCACCTCAGTCTTAAATGGCTTCCCCTTTATTCTAAGACTGTGGCCCCTGGTTCTGGACTCGCCCAACATTGGGAACACTTTTCCTGCATCTACCTTGTCCAGTCCTTTTATAATTTTATATGTTTCTATAAGATATCCCCTCATCCTTCTAAACTCCAGTGAATACAAGCCTAGTCTTTTCATTCTTTCCTCATATGACAGTCCCGCCATCCCAGTGATCAATCTGGTGAACCTACGCTGCCCTGTCTCAATCACAAGGATGTTCTTCCTCAAATTAGGAGACCAAAACTGTCAAATTAGGAGACCAAAAGCGTGCAGAGGAAACTTACCAGAATGTTGCCTGGATTAGGGGATATTAGTTACAGGGAGATGTTGGACAGGCTTTGGCTGTGTTCTCTGGAATGCCAGTGGCTGCGCAGAGACTGGATAGAAATTTATGAAATTAGGAGAGGCATAGATAGGACAGACTATCAGAAGATAGACACAACAAGCTGGAGTATCTCAGCAGGTCAGACATAATCTTTGGAGAAAAGGAATAGATGATGTTTGGGGTCGAGACGCATGTTTTTAAATATCTTTCGTTTAATCCAGCATCTGCAGGTCTTTCGTGTACATCTCGTAGGCTACCAGTATCTTTTTCCCAGGTTAAAAAATAAATAAAATATAGAGGGCATGGTTTTAAGGTGAGAGAGGAACGGTTTAAAGGATATGTGCAGGCCAGGATTTTTTACACAGACGGCAGTGAATGCCTGCAGAGTGGTGCCGGTGGTGGTGGTTGAGGCAAATACATTAGTGACATTTAGAATATTTTTTATAGGTATATGGATATGGAGGGAATAGTGAGATATGGGTTCTGTGCAGGTAGATAAGTAATGGCCTTGTTGTCATGCTTAGCACAGTCTTTGTGTTCTGAAGAATGTGTTCTTGTGCTGTACAGTACAAGAATAGACTCAAAGTGCTGGAGTAAGTCAGTGAGTCAGGCAGCATCTCTGGAGAACATGGATAGGTGATGTTTCAGGCCGCGACCCTACTTCATACTGATTGTGGGTACGGGGCGGGAGGGGATGCTGGAAGAGAGGAGGGGCAGGGCAAAGCCTGGCAGATAGGAGGTTGATACAGGTGAGGTGGTGTGATCGGCAGATGGTGGATAAAGGCGAGAGATGGAAAGACAGAAGATATGAGACAAAATGTTTGAAGAGTTGCGAAGCTAGAGGGAAGAATATAGGTGGAAGGGGAGGCAGAGGGGAGAAATGGGTGCGAGTCCAGGTGGGGCACAGGGGAGGAGGGGAGGGAGGCAATAAAGGGGTGAGTGTTTATGGGACGAAGAATGGGAAGGGGTGAGGTTTTGCAGTTACTTAAAATTGGAAAATTAAATGTTCATACCGTTGGGTAGCAAGCTACCCAAGTGGAATATAAGGTATTGTTACTCCAATTTGCGCGCCTCCTCACCCTAGCAATGTAGGGAGCCTGGAACATAAAGCTCAGCTTGGGATTTGGAAGAGGAGTAATTAACGAGGAGGGACTGCAGCCACTTCGTATCTGATCGTCAAATGTTGTTGCATGAAGCCAACCTTGGAATTCATTTGACCTATGGTATGGCACGTTATTTGTCACATGTACCGAGGTACAGTGAAATTCATTTCTGGATACAGTTCAGTACACGTTTCACGGTAAATAAGCACTTAGATAAATCTTAGATACGCATCTTAAATACTGCCTGACCCGTTGAGTCACTTTGTATCCCTTTGTGTATAAACCAGCATCTGCAGTTCTTTGTTTCTAATATAGATGGGTATTTGATGGTTAACATGAACATGGTGGGCCGAATGCCCTGTTTCCACGCATTTATCTAAACTAAACTCAACTAAACGAAACTGACATGAAAACAGGTCAATGCAGCACGCGCTTGTTTACTATTTTACTTCCTGCTTTGTTCACAGAAACCCTCCCAGGCAGTTTGATTTTCCACTGGTTGCTTTCGATACATTTCAATTGTTTTCTCTTAAGTAGTTTCTCAGGTAGAACGGATATATCCCACACCATTCTTCTTCACTCCCCCAGCACTCATGTTTCCATTGATATGTAGTTGACATTTGCCAATATAACATCTCTTGCGGTAGTCACGGCACTAGCTGCCGGCCTCTCGTGTTTCCTTCCACAGTTGCCGCGTTTTTTTGTTAAAAAGCTGTAACTTCAACTCGATTATCAATGCCCTTGATTTATTCCAGAAAGTCGTCGATTGCAGACCACTGTTTATCGCTAAGTGGGCTAACAGGTCAAGGACCAATATAAAATTGACAATTTATTCTGTGCAAATCAATTAAAAAAAATAACCCATCTTGACCCCACGTCTTTTCACCAGTTAGCACAACCTCTAACACAACCAGTTCCCTCCACAGATACTTCCTGTCCCACTGGGGTTACACAAAAAGCTGGAGAAACTCAGCGGGTGCAGCAGCATCTAAGGAGCGAAGGAGATAGGCGACGTTTCGGGTCGAGACCTGTCCCACTGGGTTCCCCCGGCACTTTGTGCTTTGCTCAAGATTCCAAGTTCTGTGTGTTTTCAGTTGAAAAACGCCCCTTTAATGACGCCATCGCTGTAATCCGAATCCGCCCAGAGATGCTATGCAAATATATTTTCTTATTACAATTATACAATTGCTAGATCAATAGCTTTTCATTCTATCTTGCCGGTATATGACGTGCATTCGCTCAATGTACCGATCTCCTCGGATTGTTTCATTACGATGGTATGGAATGGATAGACAATGAAAATGAAACATGAACCTTTTTCTCCGACCCCAAAATTCCTATTCCATGCCGCAAATGAGAGAGCATGAATGACTTGGGGGGAAAACCAGAGGGACGCTGGGGTAGCGGCAGAGTGGCTGCCTAACATCACCAGACGCCCGGGTTCGATCCTGACTGCGGGTGCTGTCTGTATGGAGTTTGTACGTCCTTCCAGTGATCTGCGTGGTTTTCCCCTGGAGCTCTGGTTTTCTCCAACACTCCAAAGACGTACACGTTTGAAGACAAATTGGGCTGATAAAATGGTATTGTCCCAAGTATGTGTAGGATCATATTAGTGCGCGGGGATCGCTGGTCGGTGCGGACTCGGTGAGTCGGAAGCCTGTTTCCGCGCTGTATCTCTATTAAACTGAACTAGAGAGTTGGCGTTGAAATCTTATAATGCTTGAGATCAGACAAAGACAACATTCAGATGCATGTCGCTGCGCAGTCCCTTTGAAAGAGGTATTCAATGAGTCCCCAGTGCTCCTTGTCTTTTCCGATAAATTAGCTAAAGTTGCTGGTGTCACGTTTAAAATGTACAGGTGTGACACTTTGCAATTTGACACTCGGGCGCCTCCTCGTGGATTAATTCAGCATCAGATTGCATTAACCCATCCATCACTCTCCACCTCCATTTACCCACAGCGTCCACGCCCATCCGCCCACATACACAAACTTCAACCATTAGATTAAAATTTTAGGAAATGGTAGATATAAGCATTGGGCGGTCAAACAAAGTTCTACGGGGGGAAATAAAATCAACATGAACAATTTCTCTGTTGGAAAGTTCCCAATGTTTCGCATTCAATGATTTTCTCTGGTCCTTTTGGCGAACTGTTTGGCGTCACGTTAATCCCCACATTGAGTTTGGACTCCTTTGAGATAGATATATTCCTCCTGTTAATTGTTCCACCATTCTGAAAGTCTAGCGTGTTAATTCTGCTGCACACTTGATATCTCCCTCCTGCACACACATCGACTTGTTTGGTTGGCTAATTAGCTGGGTAGAATTGTAAATTGTCCCCAGTGTGTGTGGGGCGGTGAAAGTGTGCGGGGATCGCTGGTCGGCGTGGACTCGGTGGGCGGATGGGGCTGTTTCCACGCTGAATCTCTAAACTAAATTAAAACTAAACCGAAGATGAACGCATGCTTCTAACAACACTGCCAGCGAGCCACACGGATAACGCCAGGGTTGCCCGGACTGTCGATGCCCTCCAGAGGGAAGGATAACATCTGTAACATTCGCATTCCTGTGGCCTTCTGGTAAACCCCATTCACAGCGGAAATAGACCCATTATTCTCAACGAGAGTCAACGAGCCCTCAAAGCCATCTCGTGGCTTAATTTCTGCACGAATTGTTTCCTGTGAGTAGAAGCAGGCGGTTCTCAGTAGTCCCAGCCTCTATACATTGTCCAGGAAGGAACTGCATAAATTGTCGACTGATTAACCGTTGAGTGACATGAAATGTTTCTTCCTAATTTGCCAAGTTCGAATGGGGCTGCGTACAACGCCTTTTCACTGTGCCTCGGTTCACATGACAATAAACTAAACTGAAGGGTCTCCACCCGAAACTTCATCCATTCCTTTTCTCCAGAGATGCTGCCTCACCCGCTGAGTTACTCCAGTTTTTAAAATATATTTCTTCAATAAACTAAACTCAACTTTGGACAAGTGTTGCCAGTCCGTTGGTGTAACGAGCAAAATGGGTGTTTAGATGTGTATGGGGGAGGGACTAGCTGTACTCGTGTCCACCCACACATGTAACATCTTCTAATTGGTTCTACTGTGGGCGGCATCTGCTGGCGACTGCTTAGGTTGAGGTTTATTATTTCAACGTGTACCAGGGTACAGTAAAAAAGCTTTGTTTTGCAGGCTATTTGATCAGATCAGATCTACCATACATAAATACAATCAAGTCTTTGGAGTTATGTGGAGCTCTCTGCCACAGAAGGAAGTGGAGGCTAATTCACTGGATGTTTTCAAGAGAGAGTTAGATTTAGCTCTTGGGGCTAACGAAATCAAGGGATATGGGGGAAAAGCAGGAACGGGGTACTGATTTTGGATGATCAGCCAGGATCACATTGAATGGCGTTGCTGGTTCGAAGGGCCGAATGGCCTACTCCTGCACATATTTTCTATGTTTCTATGCCAGTCGAACTCAAGTACGATAGAGAGAGCAAAGAGAACATACAGATCGCAGAGTATAGTTCTCAGCTTTGTAGTGGATCAGTTCCATAAACTCCATGTCCTCAATGGGGTACAGGTGATTGGGACAGTACCCTAGCTTTGGGAGGGCCATTATTCCTAAGTCTTATGGTGCACGTTTTCAAGCTTCTGTCAGATGGGAGCAGGGAGAAGGATTGACTGGGGTAAAAACAATATTTGATTATGTTAGCTTTTCCGAGGCAGTGTGACGTGTGGATGAAGCCAAGAGTGGGGATTATGTTAGCTTTTCCGAGGCAGTGTGACGTGTGGATGAAGTCAAGAGTAGGGATTATGTTAGCTTTTCCGAGGCAGTGTGACGTGTGGATGAAGCCAAGAGTGGGGATCTGATTGATTGGGCTACATCTACAACGCTATGCGATTTCTTGCGGTCTTGGACAGAGCTATTCCCAAACCAAGCTGTGATGCAACCTAATAGTATTCTTTATATGGTGCACATGTAGAATTGTCTAAGAGCCGCTGAGAGATGCGGAATTTCCTCATTCTCCTCAGGAGGTAGAGGCTTTGCTGTGCTTTCTTGGCGGTCGCTTTAATGGGTTTGGTATACGACAGCACATTGGTAATATTAATGCCAAGTCTGAAGAAGGGTCTCGACCCGAAACGTCGCCTATCTCCTTCGCTCCTTAGATGCTGCTGCACCCGCTGAGTTTCTCCAGCTTTTTGTGTGCCCTCGATTCTCCAGCATCTGCAGTTCCTTCTTTAACACTTAATGCCAAGGAACTTGAGGCTCTCAACCATGTCCACTCGTGCACCGTTGATGCAGGTTGGGGGCATGTACTCCACCATGCTTCCTGATATCAATAACTAGCTCTTTCAACATGCTGACATTGAGCGAGAGACTATTGTCCGGACACTATGTCATTAAGTCATCTAACTCCTTCCTGTACGTTATCTCATTGATTCGGCCCACCACAGCTGTGTCACCTGCAAACTTGTAGATGGAATTAGAACTGAGTTTTTTGACTGTACAGTCATGACCTTTGCAGGTGAGTGAACACTTCCAGTCCCACAAATCCCATATCAGGTGATGTGACAGGTATAAAGTAAAGGGAAATCTATACGTGATTATTATTTCCATTATTTATTATTAGTTGTTAAATGGTTGAAATCATTAGCGACGCAATGGTGATGGTGTCCGTCGGGCACGGTGACGGACGCCCGGTGTTGTAATTTGTGAATATTAAACTACTTTTTATGAGAATATATCAATATTTGGTAACATCATGCTTCTATCAACATTGCCATGTTACAACTTAAGCAAAATAAATCTCAAGATGAGACAATGATGACAGACAATTGAACTACAAAGGGAGTTCCAGCAACGCTCCTCACCTCAGTCAACCATGTTAGGCTCACGATGATGCTTCCCGCCCTTAATTTGGATAGAAATCTGATGGAATGGTGTCACAATATTCTTGATCTTAACGTTAGCAAGACCCTGGAGATACTTCTAGTTTCCCTCTCCCCTGACTCTCAGTCTGAAGAAGGGACGAGACCTGAAACATCTCGAGCTGAAACGGAGAGAGGGTAGCAAGGGTTACTTTAAATATGTATGACTCTTGATGACTTATTCTGCCTGCACACCTAGCAACAACATTCAACGAACACCCCTCTTGCCTACTGCCTATAATTCAGGGAACCGTGTGAAGTCGGTGTATGTAACAACCAAATCAATCTAACCAATGTAGGGTCCACAATTCATTCAGGGCCCGAATGGGGCGGATGTGCGCGGCGTGCAGATTGTATCTAATCTTCAAGATATTATCTCTTTTCATTCGCATGAAAATTGAAGTCCAATGAGGCAATTACGTTTTTTTTGGTGACATGTTATCAGATCAACACTCATGCGGGCGGAAGGAGTAGATAACCACTCAATTCCCGCAGCCCTTTTGCGCTTCGGTTACCGTTGGAGGTACACAGTGTTTTTACACACCAGAAAAATCCCCCATTCTGAGCGACCAAGATGAGGTGACCCCATCCTTCCCATGAGCAGCACATGCTTTCGCCCTGATCCCCGAATCGCATGGGCCGGTGGAGTCTAGCTGGCCAGTCCTGTAGGGGCGGCACGATGGCGCCGCGCAGCAGTCCTGACCCGAAACGTCTTCTGTCCATTTAACCATATAACCATATAACAATTACAGCACGGAAACAGGCCATCTCGGCCCTTCAAGTCCGTGCCGAACAACTTTTTTCCCTTAGTCCCACCTGCCTGCACTCATACCATAACCCTCCATACCCTTCTCATCCATATGCCTATCCAATTTATTTTTAAATGATACCAACGAACCTGCCGCCACCACTTCCACTGGAAGCTCATTCCACACCGCTACCACTCTCTGAGTAAAGAAGTTCCCCCTCATGTTACCCCTAAACCTCTGTCCCTTAATTCTAAAGTCATGTCCTCTTGTTTGAATCTTCCCTATTCTCAAAGGGAAAAGCTTGTCCACATTAACTCTGTCTATCCCTCTCATCATTTTAAAGACCTCTATCAAGTCACCCTTTAACCTTCTGCGCTCCAGAGAATAAAGACCTAACTTATTCAACCTATCTCTGTAACTTAGCTGTTGAAACCCAGGCAACATTCTAGTAAATCTCCTCTGTACCCTCTCTATTTTGTTGACATCCTTCCTATAATTGGGCGACCAAAATTGTACACCATACTCCAGATTTGGTCTCACCAACGTCTTGTACAATTTTAACATTACATCCCAGCTTCTATACTCAATGCTCTGATTTATAAAGGCTAGCATACCAAAAGCTTTCTTTACCACCCTATCTATATGAGATTCTACCTTCAAGGAACTATGCACGGTTATTCCCAGATCCCTCTGTTCAACTGTATTCTTCAATTCCCTACCGTTTACCATGTACGTCCTATTTTGATTTGTCCTGCCAAGGTGTAGCACCTCACATTTATCAGCATTAAACTCCATCTGCCATCTTTCAGCCCATTTTTCCAACTGGCCTAAATCACTCTGTAGACTTTGGAAATCCTCTTCATTATCCACAACACCCCCTATCTTGGTATCATCTGCATACTTACTAATCCAATTTACCACCCCTTCATCCAGATCATTGATGTACATGACAAACAACAAAGGACCCAACACAGATCCCTGAGGCACCCCACTAGTCACCTGCCTCCAACCCGACAAACAGCCATCCACCATTACCCTCTGGCTTCTCCCATTCAGCCACTGTTGAATCCATCTTGCTATTCCTGCATTTATACCCAACAGTTGAACCTTCTTAACCAACCTTCCATGAGGAACCTTGTCAAAGGCCTTACTGAAGTCCATATAGACAACATCCACTGCTTTACCCTCGTCAATTTCCCTAGTAACCTCTTCAAAAAATTCAAGAAGATTAGTCAAACATGACCTTCCAGGCATAAATCCATGTTGACTGTTCCTAATTAGACCCTCTTTATCCAGATACTTATATATATTATCTCTAAGTATCTTTTCCATTAATTTGCCCACCACTGAAGTCAAACTAACCGGTCTATAATTGCTAGGTTTACTTTTAGAACCCTTTTTAAACAATGGAACAACATGCGCAGTACGCCAATCCTCGGGGACTATTCCAGTTTCTAATGACATTTGAAATATTTCTGTCATAGCCCCGGCTATTTCTACACTAACTTCCCTCAATGTCCTAGGGAATATCCTGTCAGGACCTGGAGACTTATCCACTTTTATATTTTTCAAAAGTGCCAGTACTTCTTTTACTTTGAAACTCATAGTATCCATAGCTACTCTACTAGTTTCCCTTACCTCACATAATTCAATATCCTTCTCCTTGGTGAATACCGAAGAAAAGAAATTGTTCAATATCTCCCCCATCTCTTTTGGCTCTGCAGATAGCTGTCCACTCGGTCTCTCCAATGGACCAATTTTATCCCTTGTTATCCTTTTGCTATTAACATAGCTGTAGAAACCCTTTGGATTTACTTTCACCTTACTTGCCAAAGCAACCTCATATCTTCTTTTAGCTTTTCTAATTTCTTCCACAGCATTTCCTTCCACAGATGCAGCCTCTTCTGCGGAGTTCCTCCAGCACTTTGTTTTTGATGCTAGAATTTATCTCCTCTGGTTCACTCATTGTTAATACTTCCGGCCGGTGGCGCAGCGGTAGAGTCGCTGCTTCACAGCGCCAGAGACCCGGGTTCGATCCTGACTGCGGGTGCTGTCTGTACGGAGTTTGTACATTCTCCCCATGACCGCGTGGGGTTTCCCCGGGTGCTCCGGTTTCCACAACACTCCCACGACGTATAGGTTTGTACGTTAATTGGCATGGGTAAGAATTGTAAATTGTCCCTAGTGTGTAGGATAGTGCTAGTGTACGGGCATAGACACATAGAAAAATAGAAAATAAGTTCAGGAGTAGACCATTCGGCTCTTCGAGCCAGCACCGCCATTCAATATGATCATGGCTGATCATCTGAAATCAGTACCCCGTTCCTGCTCTTTCCCCATATCCCTTGATTCCTTAACTCTCCTTCTAACTCTCTCTTGCAAACAACCAGTGAATTGACCACCACTGCCTTCTGTGGCAGAGAATTCTACAGGGGGGCGAAGGGCCTGATTCCGTGCTGTATCTCTAGAATCATTCCTCGTCTCTTCTGCTCAATTGGAACGGCCTCAATCCCGATCAACAAGATTGCGTCAATGTAAAATATGCATAAATAAAAGTAAACTAACCACAGGGTGCTTAGCACTGGGCCGATACTGTCTATGCGAGGAAACGTGTAATATGTTCCAACGCCTCTGTTGTTCACCTACAGCTCAACCACCCACCCCCCCCCCCCCCCCCCCCCACACACTCTTCAACTGGAGATCCAATTCTCCACTGCACGCTACGTCTGACGCTGTTTCCACCAGCCTACCCCTGAATGGACAAATCGCACAAAGAAAAAAACACTAAATGCTGGAGCAACTCAGCGGGTCAGACCGCGGGTCCCAAAACGTCACCTAATCCTTCTCTCCAGAGATGCTGAGAGTCTGAAGAGGGGTCTCGACCCGAAACGTCGCCTATCTCCTTCGCTCCTTAGATGCTGCTGCACCCGCTGAGTTTCTCCAGCTTTTTGTGTAACTCTCCAGAGATGCTGCCTGTCCCACTGAGTTACTCCAGCATTTCGTGTCTATCTTCGGTTTCAACCAGCATCTGCAGTTTCTTCCAATGCATAAAGAAAGACGTTGATACAAACGTCTTCTGTCCATTTCCCTCCCTCTATGCAGTACGGCTTGCTGATTTTTTGGGGGTTTTGGAAAGAGAAACGTCGAGTGATATATATATATATATATATATTCTCACGGCAGCATTGGCAGGGGCCGTTTTATGTTCATGGATCTCATCCAGGCCTGAATAATTGGCTATGGAGTTATATCTAGTCCAAATACAAACTGCTGGAGGGAGTAACTGAGGGCATCGTGTGTGATTGCACCATTCGTTTCCCAACTATCTGCCCTCTGCTCCATCATCAACTGGGCATCCTTCTGCCCAGCAGCATGAATGTTGATTTCTCTAATTTCAAGTAACTTCTCTCTCTCAGCCCCTCCTCCACTCTAGTCGTCCTACCAGTCCCACTGTTCGCATCCATATATCCCTTCGCTATCACCTCTTCCAGAGCCAACAATTGACCATTGTGGGCTCCACCTTTCCTTAGTGATCGGTGCCTGCTCTGATGTGTTCTGAACCTTTTAATACCTCTAGTCTCCCTCTCTTGACTCTCAGTCTGAAGAAGTGGTTGGGCCTGAAACGTCACACATGCCTTCTCTCCAGACATGCTACTTGCTCCGCATTTACTCCAGCATTTTTCTCCAGACTAGATCGAGACGTGAACCGAAGGTTTTTTTAAGGATAATTCGACAGTTTTACCAAAACTATTCCGACGGGATCCTTTTACTTCCAAATGTATTTGCTTGCCGCAAAAAAATATTAGTGGGATTGCAGGTGGAAATCCAGTCACTATGGAGAAAATATTAATTTTGGGAGGGTTGTTTCTTCGTAATCCAAGGATGCAATAATAGGATAATTGTTCCAGCTAGGCTTGATACCGGCTGGAATCATTAGATACCTTTGTCATTTGAGATGTTCATTTGATTTGTCATTTGAGTGAGATGCCGGTAAGGTAGATAGACACAAAGTGCTGGAGTAACTCAGTGCATCATGTACGGAGAAAAAAGGATGGGTGACGTTTCTGGTCGGGACCCTTCTCCAGACTGACCGGTAACGTAGGATTTATTAAAACAACGGGATGCCGGAGCAATGGGGAATATAAACTGATGAACTACAGTGAGACGCCATGGAGAACTGTAAAAGTTGCAGCGTGCTTTCAATCTGCGCCACAGGTCGTGAAAGGCTCCTGACTTAAAAGGTCCATGTTCTCTAGAGATGCTGCCTGACCCGCTGAGTTACTCCAGCACTTTGTGTCTTTTTTATCCGGTAAGGCAGCATCTTCAGTTCCTTTGTTTCCCCGTGGTAGTTTGACCTGTTTTGCAACGACGGATCCGTTGAGCCGCCAGGCGGTGGAGCAGAGCCTCGGCTTTCGTTCTGACCAAGACTGTTCAATGGAAACCCCGAGGTGACGATGCAAACCGAAATCGGGCGAAGGGAAACACCGATGAGCAAGGCAAGGTACAACATCTTTATCACAGAACATTTCACAGGCCGGATGCAGAATTCTAAGCGAGTTCTCGGGTAAATCCTGGAGATTTGTTGCAAGGGGCGGTGGTCCTCGATAGAAGTTGGGTTACAGACACAAGGGAGGAGCTGCAGATGCTGGAATCTTGAGCAAAACACTAAGTGCTGGAGGAACTCAGCGGGTCAGCCTCCATACAGCCTAAGGATGTTCCCTGGGACATTGATGGAAGTTAGTGTAGAAATAGCAGGGGCTATGACAGAAATATTTCAAATGTCATTAGAAACGGGAATAGTGCCGGAGGATTGGCGTACTGCACATGTTGTTCCATTATTTAAAAAGGGTTCAAAGAATAAACCTAGCAATTATCGACCTGTTAGTTTGACGTCAGTGGTGGGGAAATTAATGGAAAGGATACTTAGAGATAATATATATAAGCATCTGGATAAACAGGGTCTGATCAGGAACAGTCAACACGGATTTGTGTCTGGAAGGTCATGTTTGACAAACCTTCTTGAATTTTTTGAAGAGGTTACTAGGGAAATTGATGAGGGTAAAGCAGTGGATGTTGTCTATATGGATTTCAGTAAGGCCTTTGACAAGGCCTTTCCCCATGGAAGGTTGGTTAAGAAGGTTCAATCTTTGGGTGTTAATGGCGGAGTAGCAAGATGGATTCAACAGTAGCTGAATGGGAGATGCCAGAGAGTAATGGTGGATGGTTGTTTGTCAGGTTGGAAGCCGGTGACCAGTGGGGTGCCTCTGGGATCTGTGTTGGGTCCACTGTTGGTTGTCATGTACATCAATGATCTGGATGATGGGGTGGAAAATTGGATAAGTAAGTATGCAGATGATACTAAGATAGGCAATGTTGTGGATAATGAAGTAGATTTTCAAAGTCTACAGAGAGATTTGGGCCATTTGGAAGAGTGGGCTGAAAGATGGCAGATGGAGTTTAATGCTGATAAGTGTGAGGCGCTACATCTTGGCAGGACAAATCAAAATAGGACGTACATGGTAAATGGTAGGGAATTGAGGAATGCTGTGGAACAGAGGGGTCTAGGAATAACTGTGCATAGTTCCCTGAAGGTGGAATCGCATGTAGATAGGGTCGTAAAAAAAGCTTTTGGTGTGCTGGCCTATATAAATCAGAACATTGAATATAGGAGTAGGGAGGTAATGTTAAAATTATACAAGGCATTGGTGAGACCAATTCTGGAGTATGGTGTACAATTTTGGTCACCTAATTATAGGAAGGATGTCAACAAAGAAAGAGTACAGAGGAGATTTACTAGAACGTTGCCTGGGTTCCAGCAACTAAGTTACAGAGAAAGGTTGAACAAGTTAGGTCTTTATTCTTTGGAGCACAGAAGGTTAAGGAGGGACTTGATTGAGGTCTTTAAAATGATGAAAGGGATAGGCAGAGTTGACGTGGATAAGCTTTTCTCATTGAGGGTAGGGAAGATTTAAACAAGGGGGCATGACATGGGAATTAAGGGACAGAAGTTTAGGGGTAACATGAGGGGGAACGTCTTTACTCAGAGAGTGGTGGCTGTGTGGAATGATCTTCCAGCAGAAGTGGTGGAGGCAGGATCGATTTTAACATTTAAAAGTAAAATGGATAGGTATATGGACGGGAAGGGAATTGAGGGGTATGGTCTGAGTGCAGGTAGATGGGTCTAGGGGAAAATAAATGTTTGGAACGGACTGGAAGGGCCGAGAAGGCCTGTTTCCGTGCTGTAATTGTTATATGGTTATATGGTTATACGTGGTGGGAATGAACAGACGACGCTATAGGGTCGGGACCCTTCTTCAGACGGATTGGGGAGAGAGGGGGTGGTGGAGTGAGGGGTGGGGGGAGCTGGAAAATAGTTCAGTTCAGTTCTGTCTGATCAGTTTCAGTTTAGTTTATTGTCACGTGTACCGAGGTACAGTGAGAAGCTTTTGTTGCGTGCTATCCAGTGAGCAGAAAGACAGTACATGATTACAATCGATCCTTTTGCAGTATTTTGATACATGGGTGCAGGACAAACCTGGCAATGGACCGGGAGGGGGGAGGGTCGTAGGAGTATTGGCAAATTAGTGGAGTGACAAAGGCTAGAGATGAAAAAGAGATGAAGGGTGTGAGATCAGCGCCAGAGACTCGGGTTCGATCCTGACCTCGGGTGCTGTCTGTGTGAGGGTCAGGCAGCATCTATGTTTCTATAAGATATCCTCTCATCCTTCTAAATTCCAGTGAATACAAGCCCAGTCGCTCCATTCTTTCATCATACGACAGTCCCGCCATCCTGGGAATTAACCTGGTGAACCTACGCTGCACTCAAAAGCAAGAATGTCCTTCCACCCATATCCCAAAGACGTGCGGGTTAGCAGGTTAATTGCCATCAGGCAGACGGTACAGATCTACAAGGACAAGGACAAACAAACTTAAAAACTGTTTTTACCCCACTGCTATAAAGGCACTAAATGTAGCCGCCAAGGAACGCGGGGACTAAGGGACTGTGGTTGGTACACTGTGAAATCGACAGAAGGATGTAGGGTTGGGTGTTTATGCGTGCTATTTTCATATTTCATATTTATTTTAGTTATTTTTAAAAAAAAATATTTTACCTTGTATGTATCGTTAGCTTTTATGGTTTGAATGGTGCATTGACTGGCTGACATTTTTAAATTTCGTTGTACATGGTTCATGTTACAATGACAATAAAGAAACTATTATATGCTATTAATTAGCTGCTGCGGCATGTTGGGGGTAGAGGCAAAAGTGGCATAACATAGAACTAGTGTGAACAGGTGATCGACGGTCCGTGGACTCCATCCACAGCATGGTCTTTCCATGCTGCGTCCTTCAATTGTTCAATCATACAAAGACATATGAGGAGGAGTGAAATGTAAAGCCAGAGGGAGCAATATGGGTGGAAGGGGATAGGGAGAGGGGAAAGAGGGAGTATAAAAGGGAAATGAGGGACTCCAGGGATAGGATGTGAGTATAAGAAAGAGGGGAAAGGGGCAGGGTGACTGGGAGGGTGGGAGGTAGCTGGAGTAATGAGTGGGTATTGGGGAGGGGAGTACAGGGTAGAGAGAGGGGAGGAGGTGTCGGAAGAAGGTATTACTGGAAATTGAATATGTAGGAAGGAACTGCTGATGCTGATAGACACAAAACGCTGGAGTAAGCCAACAGGTCAGCTAGCATCTCTGGAGAAGAGGAGAGAACCCTCTTAGGTTTTATGGAATAGCCCATGTAGAATGTTTCACAAACAACTGGGGGCAATCTGGGCCTTGTTTGGTTTAATGCCTCATCACATGAAGGGAAGTTCATGTTCATACATTCATAAGAGATAGGAGCAGAGTTAGGCCATTCGACACATCATGCCTCCTCCGCCATTCAATCATGGTTGATCTATCTTTCCCTCTCAACCCCATTCTCCTGCCTTCTC
The DNA here is from genome assembly GCA_963514005.1 of Raja brachyura. Next base: position 21,407,464 of record OY740781.1, on the reverse strand, counting down.
CCCATAACCCTCAACACCCTTACTAATCAAGAATCTCTGCCTAAAAAATATCAATTGACTTGGCCTCCAGAGCTGTCTATGCATGAATTCCACAGATTCACCATCCTCTGACAAAAGAAGATCCTCCTCATCTCCTTCCTAAAGGTATTTCCTTTTATTCTGAGGCTATGGCCTCCAGTCCTAGACTCTCCCATTAGTGGAAACACCCTCTCCGCATCCACTCTATCCAGGCATTTCACTATTTGGTAAATTTCAATTAGGTTTTCCCTCATCCTTCAAGTAGTACAACCAGGCAGTACTGTACACAGTTTCCCACACCACTGCACAGAAGTTTTACCCTCGCTCTTGTGCTTAAGTCTCTTGGCCGCTCTTAAAGCCATAGTTGATGAAGTTTGCTGCAGCCTCAGCAAAATCACACGTTTTCTATGATGTCACTAATTTTCCATTAATTGGGACTGGTCAGGTATGTTGCATTTTTCAGGCTAATCAGTTAATGGAAGATGACAGGAGTGGCTGTAAGTGGATAAACTTGAAGAAATTTTGGTACAAGATCGAATATTCAGGGACATGCAACTCTTGTCAGTGAGTGCAGTCTTGCTATGTGGTTTTCTCTCCACACTGGGACCCACAGTGCCGACCCAGGTGGCAGGTGTGTCCTGCAATTTGTCACTGCTAGTTGGTTCTCAGACATGCACTGTTTGGCTTGCTAACTCCTGCACTCCACGGAATAAATTCCTAGCCTGCTCAACCTCTCTTTATAGCTCAAGCCCTGGAGTCCTGGCAACATCCTCGTAAATTTTCTCTGCACCCTTTCCAGCTTGAGCACCTTTCCTATAACATGGTAACTAAAACTGAAGATAAGACTCTAAATGTGGCCTCATCAATGTCTTTAAAAACTGCAGCATGACCTCCCAACTTCTATACTCAATACTCTGACTGATTGAAGGCCAATGTGCCTTTTTGACTGCCTTATCTACCTGCGACACCACTTTCAGGAACTACGTACCTGCACGTACGTGTGACAATCCTGCATTGGCACATTTTGGCCAGTATTCTCACAATGAACATGATGATCATCTTTGTCAAAACAAGGACCTGAAGACGCTGGTTTATAAAACAAAAGACACAAAGTATTGGAGTATCTCAACAGGCTGGGATGCTGCCTGACCTGATGAGTTGGGTTCACCTGCTACTTATTTAACCAGAAATAGAAACATAGAAAATAAGTGCAGGAGTAGGCCATTCGACCCTTTGAGCCAGCACCGCCATTCAATATGATCATGGCTGATCATCCAAAATCAGAACCCCGTTCCTGCTTTCTCCCCATATCCATGTAGTCATAGTAATTCTCATCCCAGTACCAAGAAGAAACTCTATTTCCAATGTCCTCACTAAGCTTGGAAACTGAAGAAGCCCGTGTTAAAAGTAGTATGATTTCCTATTGGTTTCGATCTGAGTAATTCACACCTATTTTCTGTGGAAAGGAAGTTCTCAGTTGCAATGTTTTCTAGTTTCTGTATTTGTGAAACTGTTTTCACTTCAACTATTTTAATGTTTCATATTCATGCACATGACAGTGGAATCGATACATTTTTCGAGAAATCCTATCAAATCTTTTGTAAAAAAGTATCATGAAATTTTATTCAGTTGACGGCTAAATGAGGAAATAGTTTCAGTCATCTAGTAAAACATGTATTATGTTATCTGAGTCGAGAGCGAGGAAGTGAAATATTTTGCATTAATTTGAGCCAGTAATGTTTTATGAGCTGTTTATTAAGTTTTTGTTTGTTTCTAAACACATTATTTGGGATGTTCAGATCTCTTCATTAAAGAACATCATCAAAAATATAAAACATTTAAATGCTAAGCGATATTTCCAGGTATAACTTCTGTCAATTTTATATTAACCATGCATCAGGGCAATGTTGACAATGACCTGGGATTACTGGGTGTAAAAAAGCAGGACAAATCCAAACTGATCAATTATCATCAAATTATCCACAGAAACCTAAATACATAGAAAAATAAGTGCAGGAGGAGGCCATTCGGCCCTTTGAGCCAGCACCGCCTTTTAATATGATCATAGCTGATCATCTAAAATCAGTACCCCGTTCCTGCTTTTTCCCCATATCCCTTGATTCCTTTGGCCCAAAGTTTTCACACTTTCTTGAAAACATCCAGTGAATTGGCCTCCACTGTCTTCTGTGGCAGACAATTCCACAGATTTACAACTCTCTGGATGAAGAAGTTTTTCCTCATCTCAGTCCTAAATGCCCTCCCCTTATTCTTAAACTGTGACCCCTGGTTCTGGAATCCCCCAACATTGGGAATTTTTTTCCTGCATCTAGCCTGTCCAATCCTTTAAGAATTTTACATGTTTCTATAAGATCCCGTCTAATCCTTCTAAATTCCAGTGAATACAAGCCCGATCGACCCATTCTTTCATCAAATGCCAATTCAGCCATCCCGGGAATTAACCTGGTGAACCTATGTTGCACTCCCTCAATAGCAATAATGTCCTTCCTCAAATTAGGACACCACAATTGCTCACAATACTCTAGTTGCGGTATCACCAGGGCCCTGTACAAGTAGTAGGACCTCCTTGCTCCTAAATTCAAATCGTCTCGCTATGAAGGCCAACATGCCATTAGCTTTCTTCACCGCCTGCTGTACCTGCATGCTTACTTTCAGTGACTGATGTACAAGCACACCCAGGACTCGTTGCACCTCCCCTTTTCCTAATCTGACACCATTCAGATAATAAGCAGCCTTCCTGTTCTTGCCACCAAACTGGATAACCTCACATTTATCCACATTATACTGCATCTGCCATGTATCTGTCCATTCACCCAAACTATCCAAGACACCCTGCAGCCTCATAGCATCCTCATCACAGCTCAAACTGCCACCCGGCTTTGTGACATCCGCAAACTTGGAGATGTCACCTTTAATTCCCTCATCTAAATCGTTAATATATATTGTAAATAACTGGGGTCCCAGAACCGAGCATTGCGGCACCCCACTAGTCACTGCCTGCCATTCTGAAAATGACCCGTTAATTCCTATTCTTTGCTCTCTGTCTGCCAACCGGTTCTCTAGCCATGTCAATACCCTGCCCCCAAAACACTGTGCTCTAATTTTGCACACTAATCTTTTATGTGGGACCTTGTCAAACAGAACTATGATGAAAAATGTTGGTTATATCACTCCGAAGAAATCCTTGTTCATCAATATTCAGTATCTGTTCTGCCCTTTGGATTCTAGAAGAACCATCTGGCTTCAGACCTTATTACATTCTTTGTCCAAATACAACCTAAATACTACGTTCCAGGGGTGGTGACATTGACCATTCTTGATGACCTTTCATCAAAATGATGAAAAGTTAGAAATCAAGGAAGATTAGAGAAGGCGAAGGAGAATGTCGCATAAAAGGGAAAATATAAAATTAATGGCATGGAGCGTAACAGCATTTGTGTAGGAAGGAACTGCAAGGACACAAAGTGCTGGAGTAACTCAGCGGGTCAAGCAGTATCTCTGGAGATAATTTATAGCAGATGTTTTGGGACAGAACCCTTCCTCAGACAGTATTGATGTACAGAGGGATCATGGAGTGCAACATTCCCTGAAAGTTTCAACAAATGTAGATAGAGTGGTGAAGATTGCATTTGGTATGCTTGCCTTCTTAGGTTAGGGCATTAAATATTAGAGTCGGGAAGTCATGATGCAGCTTTATATGACTTGAGTTAAGCCGGTTTTGTACTGCTGTGTGGAATCTGGTCACCCTATGACAGGAAGCAAGTGGAGTCTTTGGAAAGGGTGCAGAGCAGGTTTACCAGACTGATGAAGGATTAAAGGGTATTAGATACTGGGAGAGGTTGGACAGACTTGGATAGTTTTCTCTGAAACACCAGAAATTGTGGGGAGGCCTGTAAGAAGTATACAAAATAATGTGAAGCATAGAGGCATAGATAAGGTAGAAAGTGAGATTTTGTTTCCCAGGATGGATAAATCAAATACTCAAGGATTTAGCTTTAAGGTGAGAGGGGCAGAATTTAAAGGAGATGTGTGGGGTGGATGCAGAGGGAGACAGGATGATGAGATATACAATACTGCAGTTGCTGGAAATCTGAAATAAAATAAGTGTGCTGGAAACACTTCAAGCACATTCTGTGGAGAGATAAAACTTGTATACTTACTATATATAAATCATGATGGAATAGACCAGGTAGATGCACAGACTCTCTTGCCCAGATTAGGGGAATCGAGAATCAGAGGACATAGGTTCAAGGTGAAGCTGAAAAGATATAATAGGAATCTGAGGGGTAACCTTTCCACACAAATAGTGGTGGGTGTATGGAACAAGCTGCCCATGGCGGACGTTGAGGCTGGGACTATCCCAACGTTTAAACAGCAGTTAGACAGGTACATGGATAGGACAAGTTCGGAGGGATATGGACCAAGCGCAGGCAGGTTGGACTAGTGTAGCTGGGACATATTGGTGATGTGTTTAAGTTGGGCTGGAGGGTCCGTTTCCACACTGTATCACTCTATGACTAGTTAATTTACAGATTGGCGAGCTTTCAACAGACTGCCCTGTGCCAATACATACTAGAAAGTCTTGTAATCTGAACTTCAATATCCAGTCCTTATTTTGACCATTCTCATCAATTATACCTATGTAATGTTCCCAGTTGGAAGACAAAATTCTGTTTCTCAGGACAAGTTGCGGTATGTTGGCCAAAGCCAGAGAGTTGAGAGTGGGAATGCATGAAGAATTGGTGAGCAAGGTCATGCAATGAAGAATTAAAACACTGGGCAATTGGGAGACAGAATCACCCTTGATCAGGCATGCTCTGAAAGCAGTAATGTAATCTGCATTGAGTTTCTTCATTGTGGACGGGACCACATCATGATCTAGTCTACTCCACAATGAGAAAATAGAAAGACGTGCAAGTGAAAGGAGAATGTGGAGCTGTGGAAGATGGGATGAGGTGAAAGGGTAAGTGTTGCATCTCCTGTGGTTATGTGGGAATGTGGTGCGCGAAGGGGAGTGGGTCCTGGTAGAGATGGTAAACGAGGATGGCACAGTCGGCTCAGGGTGCTGGCATGTCGGGGGAGAGGAGAGGAGGTGGAGATATGTCCGCTGAGAGGGTAAAGGTTATGGATCGTGAAGGCGGTGCTTGTGGAAGGTGAGGATATGGGGAATCCTATCCTCAATGGATGGGAAGATAGGGGGAGATAGTCAAAATAAAGGAGCTAGCCAGAGTTAAGAGCCCTGTCAACTATGATGGAGAGTGAGCCATAGTTCATAAGAAAGCATGGCAGTTCCAAAGTGTTGGCATGGAAAATCCCAACATCAGAACCAATATGGCAGAACTGGGGAAAATGCAAGAATTATTTGGACTCCATAGAGCAAGCAGGCCGTAAGGAAGTCAAGATTGTTATGATAGTATGTGGGGTGGTGAATCTGTGGAATTCTTTGCCACAGAAGACTGTGGAGGCCATCAATGGATATATTTCGGGCAGAGATAGATAGATTCTTGATTAGTATGGGTGTCACGGGGTTATGGGGAGAAGGCAGGAGAATGGTGTTAGGAGGGAGAGATAGATCAGCCATGATTGAATGGCAGAGTAGACATGATGGGCCAAATGCCAAATTCTGCTCCGATCACTTCAGATGTTATGATCTTATGGGCTACAACATGGGGCATAGGACAACACAGCACAGGAAGAGGCCCTTCCATGCACAATGTCATTAAAGTAATCGCCTCTAATCGCCGGCAGGTGATTCATTCCCCACATATCTAGCTGCCTATCTAAAATCTCTTGAATGCCACTACCATGTCTGCCTCCACCACCATCCCTCCCCTATTCCAAACACCCACCACCCTCTGCATAAAAAAATGTGTCCCACACACCGCCTTCAAACGTTGCCCATCTGACCTTAAAACGGTGCTCTCAAATCTTTGACATTTCTATTCTGGGAAAAAAGGTTGTGATTGTCTACCCTATCCATGTCTCTCATAATTGTTTTATAGAGAGAAGTAGATATTGGCTGTGAACTGATCAGAGGAGGGGATAGAAACTCCAAAATAGGAAGGAGAAATGTCAGAGGGAAACCTTTTGAAAGTGAGAGCAGGGTGGAAGTAGGTAGCAAAGGTGATGCAACTGAATCCTGAGCAAGGGGGTGTTATAACACCGATACAGTCATCTATGTAACAGACAGGGAGGTGAGGGAGGAGGCTTGAGTTGTTTTGAAACTGTTCTATACATTCTACGAAGAGACATGTGTAACTTGGACCCAACTGTGACCACCTTTGATCTGGAAGAGCTGAATGGAGTTGAAGGAGAGGATGCTCAATGTGAGAACAGACAAGTTCTCAACACAGAACTTGATCTACCAGGCAGTCATGGTCCCTCCCCACTTATATTTCGTGGTGACCTGGACTACCTGGAGCCACCATTTGAAGCACTGGGAAGACACCATCATGATATCCTCCAATTCATTGAAATTATAAGCAAACCGATGTGAGAGTTCTCTCCCAGACCAACATGCCCAGCCTGGGGGCACTGAATTGAAGAGTTGGACTGGCCATATGCCCACCACGAGACGGCCTTATCAGGTATTCTACAGCTCCGTCATCGGTAAAGATTACCAGGTAGACAGTGAAAAAGATTCAAGGATGCACTTAATGCCTTGATGAAATGTAACATCCAGACTGACTCCTGAATATCTCTGGCCCATGAAGATAAGTAGAAAGGAATATTATGAATGGTACTGAGAGCACAAGATGACCCAGGGTTAGCAACAAAATGAGCACACTCGTATTGGTGCCATGACATCAACATGGAAACACTTTTTCTCACAGAGAGTGGTGAGACTGTGGAATTCTCTGCCTCAGAGGGCGGTGGAGGCAGGTTCTCTGATAGAGCTAGATAGGGCTCTTAAAGAGAGAGCTAGATAGGGCTCTTAAAAATAGCGGAGTCAGGGGTTATGGGGAGAAGGCAGGAACGGGGTACTGATTGGGGATGATCAGCCATGATCGCATAGAATGGCGGTGCTGGCTCAAAAGGCTGAATGGCCTACTCCTGCACCTATTGTCTATTGTCTATTGTCTATTGGTATCAACCTATCCCTCAATGTCAGCAAAATAAAGATGCTAGTCGTCAATTTCAGAGAGAGGGGTGGAGTGTCATGTGTCCAAGTCTGTGTCAATGGTGATGAAGTGGCGATGTTTGAGAGCTTCAAGTTCCTGTGTGTAAATATCACCAACAATTGACCAGTTCAAAACAAATTCACGATATGGCCAAAAAACATAGCAATGCCTCTACTTCCTCGGAAGACTAGGCAAATTCACCATTTCAACAAGTCTCTCTTATCAATTTCTAAAGATGCATCAAAGAATGAATCTTATTGGGGTGCATCGCCACATGGTTTGGCAACTGCTCTGCCCAAGATGGCCAGAAATTGCAGAGCGTTGTGAATACACCTCAGTGCAACGCACGGACTAGTCTTCTCCCCATCGATTCCATCTACAATTTCCGCTCCTTGGAAAAAGCAGCAGACATAACAGGAAGTGTTATCACCCCAGTCACTTTCTCTTCTCCCCTTTTGAGTTGGGAAGTAGATACCAAAACGTCAAAGCACCTTTCACCAGATTCAGACTCTTGAATGACCTCGTACATGCTAAGGATGTACGTGTATCTCTAACCTTCCAACCTTCCTTGTTGAGGCACACTTTCTCTGCTGCGGTAACATTATATTCTTTTTAATTACCTCTGTTCAAAACAAATATACACTACCTCTGTTCAAAACAAATTCACGATATGGCCAAAAACATACATGGTGTGATCTGCATGGGTTATAGGTAAAACAACGCTTTTCACTGTACCTCTGTACTTGACAATAATAAACCAATACCAACAAATTTCCCTTTGAATACAAGGTAATGGAAACAAAAGCAAAACACTGCTGGAAGAATTCAGCAGGTCAGGATATATCTGTGGAGGGAAATGGATTACAGGTCAGAAGCCTTTATCTGGCATTTCATATTTTTCTCAAAATAAAATCCTTCCTGGCCTGACGCTATATATTCTGCAGCTACATTACTTCAGGATTGCATTCCACCAAGATCCTATGGAAGTCAAACTCAAGCCCTACAGTGTAAGGGTTGCGTCATTGTTATAAATGAATGTATATAATGGACCTAAATTAACCATCCTGATACAGTTGTTAATGCACCGCACCATAATCACAGGGAAAGGAGGAACATAAGAAAGTAAGAAAATAGGAGCAGGAGTAGGCAACTCGGAGCCTAGAGCTTGCCCCACCACTTCATATGAACGTGGCCGATTTACCCTGATTCTTCATATAAACCCTTCGACTACACTCCCCCCTCCACAATCATCCAGCTTCCGCAACTCTCCGGAGTAGAGAATTCCAGATGGGAGAGAGAGAAGAGAGAGAGAGTGGTAAAACACTAAGCTAATTTATGTAGAGTAAAACACAAAGTGCTGGAGGAACTCAGCGGGTCAGGCGACATTTTTAACACTACTTTTCTGGTTGAGATCCTTCAGGGCCTGAAACATCGCCTGTCCATTTCCTCCACAGATTCCACCTGACCACTGCGTTCCACCAGTACTTTGTATTTTGTTCAATATTCCAGCATATGCAGTCTCTCGTGTCTCGATCAACAGCTGGAAATTGAGTTTCTAACATCACAGTAATTCCCCACTAAGAAGCATTTCACAGATTACAGTGGACACCTAGCAGGAACTAATCCATCTTGTATTAAGAGCAAACCCGCAGCGAGAGGCATCGGAAGAGTTCCTGCCTTGCAGCATCAGGGACCCGGGTTCGATCCTGACTTTGGGTGCTGTCTGTACAGAGTTTGCACGTGCTTCCTGTAACCACATGGGTTTACACCGGGTGCTCTGGTTTCCTCCCATATTCTAAAGACATGCAGGTTTGCAGGTTCATTGGCTTGGTAAAGTTATAAATTGCCCCTAGCATGTAGGATGCAAATGTTGGACAACATGGAACTCATGGATTATTGGTCGGCATGGACTCGGTGGTTCGAAGGGTCTGTTTCCACACTGTATGTCCAAATTAAAAACTAAACTGAACTTTCAATGGGACATGGTCTAGCTTGACTTGGTATCTTTGTTTCAGGTTGTTAAGGAAAACCTAAGGACCACGGCTTTTGTTACGGGCAGATAAACAACTGGACCTATGATCCTTCACCTGCGTACAAATCAATTGCACATCACATTTGAAGTGGACTGTTCCTTCCTTTTTTTTAAACGTTTCTATTAATTGTACAGTTGCAATTGGCCATGATGTCGCCGTTATATCTAAACTACGCCAGCATTTAAACAGCAGCGTGTGGTGGGGGGTTTTTTATGTCCTTGAATAACCGCAGATGCTGCAATGTAATCAAAATGGAAAGTAATGCAGAGTGAAGAGGCGGTGACACAGGAGATGGTCCCGTCATTCCCCGAGGAGAGGGCAAACGTCTGCTAAAGTTGCAATGAAGATGATGCAAGGCATATTTCGTACTTGGGCAGATGCACGACTGTCCTTCCTCCCCTGCCCTGCACTTCATTGTTAACCCTGCAACGATTTGTCTTCCTTATCTCTTGCGAAACTGGTGTGGGCATCGTCTTTGCGGATCTAGTGAGGGAAAAGAAACGGAGATCCCTTCAGTTCATGTTCATATGTTCTAGGTGCAAAATTAGGCCATTCGGCCCATCAAGTCTACTCCGCCATTCAATCACAGCTGATCTATCTTTCCCTCTCAACCTCATTCTCCTGCCTTCGCCCCATAACCTCCGACACACGTACTAATCACGAATCTGTCAATCTCCGCCTTAAAAATATCCATTGACTTGGCCACAACAGCCGTCTGTAGCAATGAATTCCACCGATTCACCACCCTCTGACTAAAGAAATTCTTTCTCCTCCCCTTAAGTAAGTTAAGTGCCTAGTGAAATATATCGATGTCCTTACCAATATGTACCACCAAAGATCAATAAATATCAGGACTTACTCTTTTTCCGACGATGCATGATGACCAAAAGGATGGAAATAAGAAACAGAAGGTTGCAGGTGACCAGAGATCCCCAGATAGTCCAGTCGCAGGTATAATCTGGAAAAACAGCACCAGTGCACGTTAACAGGGCCCAATACTGATATAAAGCAATGGACACATTTCAGCAACTGCAGGGCAGCACCACCCCATGCCACCGGGTGAAGTCAGACAGAACATGCAGGTTCTGATCCCTTGGTGTCATGTGGAGAAGATAGAAGAATGGGATTCAGAGAGAAAGATAGATCAACCCTGATTGAATGACGGAGCGGGCATGATGGGCCGATCGGCCTAATTCTGCTCCTTTAACCTATGAACGTGAACGTATGACATGACCAGCAGATCCGGCTGATATAATGGTGAGAGAAAACCGGAGCCAATATCAGAGATGGAAGATGAGGTGCATTCTAGTGCAGTCAGAGAAAGTGAATGACTTGAAGTTGTGGAATTCAAACGTTAGTTCAGACGTTTTTGACAGAGAGAGTGGTGGATGGAACAAACTGCCAGAGGAGATAGTTAAAGCAAGTATTATAACAACACGTAAAATACATTTTAGACAGCACTTGAATAGGAAAGTTTTAGAGGGATATGGGGCAAATGTGGGCAGGTGGGACTAGCATAGATTGGGTATCTTAGTTGACATGGGTAAGTTGGGCCGAATGGCCCACTGCCCCGCTATATGGCTCTAATAGAAAGATATATGCAATGTGCCCAGATGGAAGATAAGTTGTTGTTCGTCAAGTTTTGTTGGACTCTGACATATGAATGAGTCTTAGAGTCATACAACACGGAAACAGATCTTTCAATCCAACTAGATCATGCCGACCAAGGTGCCCCATCTAAGCTAGTCCCATTAGTCTGATGTCTAATTCAGGTGCCTTTTAAATATTGTCATTGCACTTGCCACAACTACCTCCTCTGCCATCTTATTCCATATACCCACCAAGTTCCATGTGAATAAAGTTGCCCCCAAAGGTTCCTATTAAATCCACCTCTCTCGCCTACGTTATCCAGTTATTAATTCCCCTAACCTGGGGAAAAGACTGAATATTCACCATATCAATTCCCCTCATGATTTTATGCACCTTCATATCATCCGGCGCTCCAAGAAATACTGTCATAGCCTGCCTAATCTCTCTTTAAAGCTCAGGCCCTCAAGTCCTGGCAACATCCATGTAAATCTTCTCTGCACTCTTTTCAGCTTAATTAGCAGGTTGACCAAAATTGAACAATATATTCTGAATGTGTGTTCACCAACGTCTTGTGCAACTTCGATACCTAATACACTGGCTGATGCCAATGTACAAAAACCTTTTTTTACCACCCTATCCACCTATAACGCTATTATCAGGGAACTATCCTCAGTACTGCTAGATCCCTCTACCACACTCCCAGGGACCTGCCATTCACTACGAAAGTCCTGCCCTGGTTTGACTTATTTTTAGAGATACAGCGTGGAAACAGGCCGCTCGGCGCACCAAGTCCACACCGAACAGCGATCCCCGCACACTAAAGCTATCCTACACACACAAGGGCCAATTTACAATTTTATTAAGCCAATCTGGCACTGCAAGGCAGCAACACAACTGCTGCACCACCATGCCTCCCTTGTCATTCAGACTTCCTTACACAAAGGTAGACACAAAATGCTGGAGTAACTCAGCGGGTCAGGCAGCATCTCTGGTGAGAAGGAATGGGTGAAATTTTGGGTCAAGGCCCTTCTTCCTCAAACATATCTGCCTTGCCCTTCACTTTAATAGGAACATGCATGCTTTGAACTCTCACCGTCATGCTTTTAAAAGCATCCCACTTTCCATGCATCCCTTTGCCTGCAAACAACCTACTCCATTCAGCTTTTGCAAATAGCTGATAAATATCATCAAAGTTGGCCTTGCGAACAATTCTGAACTTTAACATGTGGGTCAGCATTTTCTTTACCCATGGGGACACAAGGAACAGCAGATGCTGATTTGCAAAAAAAATAAAAAGCACTGGATAACTTAACGGATCAGACAACATAGACAACACTTCTTCGGCTTGTACTCGCTGGAATTTAGAAGATTGAGGGGGGATCTTATAGAAACTTACAAAATTCTTAAGGGGTTGGACAAGCTAGATGCTGGAAGATTGTTCCCAATGTTGGGGGAGTCCAGAACAAGGGGTCACAGTCTAAGGATAAGGGGGAATTCCTTTAGGACCGAAATGAGGAAAACATTCTTTACACAGAGAGTCGTGAGTCTCTGGAATTCTCTGCCACAGAAGGTAGTTGAGGCCAGTTCATTGGCTATATTTAAGAGGGCATTAGATGTGGCACTTGTGGCTAAAGGGATCAGGGGGTATGGAGAGAAGGCAGGTACGGGATACTGAGTTGGATGATCAGCCATGATCACAATGAATGGTGGTGCTGGCTCGAAGGGCCCGAATGGCCTACTCCTGCACATATTTTCTATGTTTCTATGTTTCTAACATCTCGGTTTAGTTTATTATTGTCACCTGTTTTAAGATATAGTGATTTTTTTAAATTTGTGTGCTATCAAGTCAAAGAAAAGACCATACACAAGTACAATCAAGCTGCCGACAGTGGAAAGATAACAGTTAAAGGGTATAACATTTAATGCACATATAGCATCTCTAAGCACACGGGATGGATTTAAGAGAGAGTCAAATAGAGCTCTAGGGGCTAGTGGAATCAAGGGATATGGGGAGAAGGCAGGCACGGGTTATTGATTGGGGACGATCCGTCATGATCACAATGAATGGCGGTGCTGGGTCGAAGGGCCGAATGGCCTCCTCCTGCACCTATTTTCTATGTTTCTATGTTACTATAGGCAACCTTTCAGGTCGGGGTGCTTCTTCAGATCTATCCTTATTTATAATCATTTTGAAGTTAATACAATCATGGCCAATGGTCACAAAAGACTTGAGCACTGACGCTTCAGTCTCTTGCCCGTTCCAATATCCTAAGAGTAGGTCAAGCATTGCCCTCTCCCATGTGGGACCCTCCACATATTGGCTAAGGAAACTTTCCTGGGCTCTTTTCACAAACTCCACCCGATCCAAGCCCTTTACACCATGACAGTCCCAATCTATTTTGGGAATAGTTAAAATCCCTTGTTATGACAAACCTATTACTATGACACCTATGTCTGTTACTTGCAATCTCCTGACATTTTTTATTCCTCCAATTCCCGTTGACTATTTGGAGGCCTTTAGTAAATTCCAGCACTTTGTGTCTATTTCTCAGCTCCAGCCATATAGCTTCACAGGATGAACCATCAATAACGTAATCATAGACAATTGCTGCGACTTTCTCCTCAATCAGTAAAGCAAGGAACTCTCCCTCCTCCTTTCATTGTAAACCAGCATCTGCGGTTCCATCCGACACAATCACACCCAATGCATTGCACTAATTTGGAAGAAGGTTAAGTGAATCGCTACTTGGTCCAGAGGGACTGTTTGTGTTTGAATCCACGGGGATGACTTAAGATCCCTGTTGTCGCAGTTCTCCTTCCCACTCCCACACAAGTCAAATTTCACTGCACCAATTGGTGTATGTGATAATAAATGTCCTTTGTCCTTTGTTGTCCTTTGAATTCTCTGTCAGTGATCTCACGCACTATTCATAACAAGGCCTAACGCACTGGGTACACTGCAGCATTCCGGACCATATACTAAATACTGAAGCTTCAAATAATTTGCTTTTTCTGTGCATCCAACATTTACAGTATTTTTATTTTTATTTTTATTTTCCCATTCTCACTTGGTGTATACTTTCTGCTCGGTACGGATGCGTTAGGCCAAAGTGTTTCTGTGTTATACGATTCCATAACGCTATGAGAATTTCTTCAAAAAGGTATTATTTAAAGTTTTAATTGTAGAAACTGAGATCTCCAATTAATGATTTTTGAACATGATGTGCATTAAAGTATTTTTCACCAACTCCCTCTATATACAGTATGTACTCGGTCCTCTTGCAGATCTCTCTTGATCCTTCCTCCCCCACACACACACATACAAACACACACATGTACACACACCCTCACCCAAACATACACTCACACAAACATACACACACAATGACAGACAAGCACAAGCACACACATATGTACACCTACACACACGCATACATACACACATGCACATGCGCATGCACACATGCATACGTGCTCGCACGCACACACACCCACACAAACCCATACCTGCACATACACACATCCACACATACATGCACACACACGCACATGCACACACAACACACACAACACACACAACACACACACACACACACACACACATACACACACACACACAAGCATACACACATGCACACACACACACACAAGCATACACACATGCACACACACATGCACACACACATGCGCGCGCGCACACACACACACACACACACACATGCACGCACACACACACACACACACATACACACACACACACACACACACACACACACACACACACACACACAAGCATACACACATGCACAGACACATGCGCGCACACACACACACACACACACACACACACACACACACACACACACACACACACACACACACACACACACACACACACACACACACACACACACAAATGTCTTCTCAAAGAGGTCTCAGGACAATCCACACACAAACCTCTGACTCAATTTGTTCAACAAAACTTGCTCCAACTCTCAAGCCGATACGTCGCCTATCTCCTTCGCTCCTTAGATGCTGCTGCACCCGCTAAGTTTCTCCAGCCTTTTGTGTACTCTTGTTCCTACACTTTCCTTCTTCGAAGATCACCTCCACATTTCCAGGGAGTGTACACCTCCGTCTACTGACTGATGCCACCATAACATTTGGCTTTTCAAATGAGGCCCATAAAGGACATAATTTTTTTGATGTAAGGATCTCTGATTACCTCAGGATATCTAAAATGTTTTAAGGTAAATTATGTTCTTTCCAAGCGCACACAAGACACGGCCAATATGTGGAGTAAATGGTGCAATCTGTTCATTTAAGTGTTGGTTGGGTGATAAATATTGCCTCTTCTAGTTGCTGCAATAAATTATTTTTGATCCAAAGCAGAAGTCGAAATCTTAGATAGACACAACAAATCAAAGAGGTGAAGGAGTTGATTCTGTTGTGTATTCATCATGCATTCATTCTGCAAATGGTGGGAAGTTGGATTGAACAATTATTGATTATATTTTTTATCTAATTTGTTGAATTATTCATTAATTATTTTCATGATTAGCGCGTCACTGGCAGGGCCAGCATTTATTGCTACCTTTACCAACCAGTGAATTGGATGGCACGTTAGATCATTTCAGATGCCACTTCTGGGCCTGGCCTGGAGCCCAGGACAGATGAGGACGGTAAGTTTTGTTCTCTCCTCGAGGACATTTGAAGCACCAGACAGGTTCTTACTAAAACTTATCATTTTGAGGTCACCATCACGAATAATTAGTTTAGTTTTCTTTACTTTCAGATTTGGAATTATAACAAAGAAGTTGGACTCAAAATGCTGGAGTAACTCAGTGGGACAGGCAGCATCTCTGGATAGAAGGAATGAGAGATGCTGCCTGTCCCGCTGAGTTACTCCAGTATTTTGTGTCTATTTTCGGTGTAAACCAGCATCTGCAGTTCCTTCCTACGCATTAGGAATTATAACAGACGAACCCCCAGCCTCGAGGCTCCAGCTGGAATATACCGAGAGGGGAAAGTTTCACCATCGTCTTGGTGTGTAAAGGACCTCAAGCCCATGGTATTATCGAAGGATATACATTGTTCTCCATCTGCCCTCCAATGAAGCAAATAAGGACAAATGCACCAGGTTCATCCCTCCCAAAGAGCTACCTAATTATCCTGACCCTGCTCTCTCCCCATAAACCCAGATTGTTTTACCCCCCTTTCTCAGTTTCTCTCAAATTCCCCATTTTGAACATCTCAACACAACAAATGAATGGATCCCCCCTCTCAGGGATTTATACTTTGAATATTGGCGAATGGTTTTGGTTTAGCTTAGTTCAGTTTGTTGTCACGTGTACAGAGGTACAGTCAACAGCTATTGTTGCGTTAGGGTTACGGTTAGGGTTAGTTTACGTCTTGTGAAGATAGTTTAAATTATACACTCCCGGAGAACAAATTAGATTTATTTTTGGTCAAGATTTAAGTTGGTCAAATGCAGCGTGTTAGACACGGGTATTGTGGACCGAAGGGCCTGTTCCTGTGCTGTACTTTTCTGTAGAAACAAGGAACAGCAGATGCTGGTTTACAAAGGAAAATACACGAAGTGCTGGAGTAACATTAGCGGGTCAGGCAGCATCTCTGATGAACATGGATAGTGAGGTTGCGGGTCGGGACCTTTCTTCAGAATCAAAGAATGTAGAATCTTTGAAACGTCGCCTATTCGCGTTCTCCAGAGATGCTGCCTGACCCGCTGAGTTACTCCAGCAATTGTGTGTCTATCTTCGGTATCTACCGGCATTTTCAGTTCCTGACTACACACAGATTTGTTTTTACCAGCGCGATGGCCGCGCATAACTTAATTATTTGTGAGCATTAATGCAGGGAGGTATTTTACAACGAATGTTATTCAGCATTACACTGGAGAGACTCCGAAAGCAATGAGGGCGGACCAGTCATGTCTTAACTATCGAACAGGCCTCCGCTGTTTCTATAAAGGGGGACCCGTCCCCTAAATAAGAAAGGGGTGAGAGACGCGGGGTTGTGCGGTTGTGTGACCCGAAACATTCTTCATGTCTCCAGTTAGCATCAACAAAGGCTGAATAGATCCACTGAAAGGCTTTGGGGTAAGACGTTAAATCGCCCCAACTGTCCTTTGAAACTAACCCGCAATAAATGTAACGTTCTCATGAATGAAGACTCGAAATACGTGAATCAAATCTTGACCGTTTGTCTCAAATCATACATTTGAACGCTCTCTTTAAGAATCAGTGTTTAAAGATAATTTAGACAGAAATCCCTGGGATAAATATTAGATTTATTTCTCGCGAAGAGTTGTTCAAATGGGGTGGGCGGTGTTGAAACAACCCGAAATAGGAGAATGAAATACAAGAACACAAAGTGCTGGAGTAACTCAGTGGGTCAGGCAGCATGGCTGGAGAAAACGGATAGGCGACGTTTCAGCTCGGGTCCTTTCTTCAGATTGAGGGTCACTCCTTCAAGAAGCTATCCAGATCACAATCCGTGTTGTGCCTATCCATGTTGTAGAGGGATCAGTGGATATTTTGTAAAGCAGAGATACGTAGATTCTTGTTTAGTACAAGTGTCAGGGGTTATGGGAAGGAGACTGGGGTTAGGAGGGAGAGATAGATCAGCCATGATTGAATGGCGGAGTAGACTTGATGGGCCGAATTGCCGGATTCTGGTCATATCACTTATGGCATGACGTGCTGCCTGGCCCGCTGAGGTACTCCAGGACTTTCTGTCCTTTTCTGTAAACCAACATCTGCAGTTCCTTCTTTCTAGGGGGGAAACAATGGGAGAGGGCAGGGCAGGATAATTAGATAGCTAATTCCAAACGCATCTGACCGCGTTTGCTACAGTGTAGTGTGGATGGACCAATAGGTAGGTATCCGTTTGCAATTGAATCGGCCCAAAGTTCCTTTAGACTCCAAACTGAACCGATTCTTCCCCTTGCCGATATATGGGTGGGATTTTCAGAGTTAATGCGAAAAGCCTGGTAATATTGTGAAAGGATTGCCAGTATGGATTATGTCAGAAGCTCGGAGATCAAAAACGTCAACCCACAGTATGATCAAGGACCAGTCTCACCCCGGTCACTCTCTCTTCTCCCCTCTCCCATCAGGCAAGAGGTACAGAAGGGTGAAAACGCATAGCTCCAGATTCAGGGACAGTTTCTACCCAGATGTTATCAGGCAAATGAACCATCCTATCAACAACTCCAGAGCGCCCCGGTGTAATTGTCCACCTTATTGGAGAAACTCGGACTATCTTTAATCAGACTTTACTGGACTTTATCTTGCACGAAATGTTATCCCCTTGGTCGTGTATCTGTACATTGCGAATGACTCGATTGTAATCATGTATTGCCTTTCCACGCATAAAAGCTTACAACATACGTACATTCGTTGTAGGTGAAGAATTAGGCAGTTCGGCCTATCAAGTCTACTCCATCATTCAGCCATGTGTGATCTATCTTTCCCTCTCAACCCCATTCTCCTGCCTTCGCCCCATAACCCCGGACACCCTTACTGATCAAGAATCTTTCAATCTCCATCTTTAAAATACCCATTGACTTGGCCTCCACAGCCGTCTGCGGCAATGAGTTCCACAAATACACCACCCCTCGCTCTGCAGAAGATGCCTGACAGGCTGGACATTTCCAGCGATTTTAGCTTGTGTTTCCAAATATCCTCGCCTTCTCACGCCATCTCATAAAGACCTCCATACAACCCAAAACATGAATAAGACACTCCAGGATTCACTCATTCTAAATCAAAGGCACAAACTTGAATTGCTCCCCTCGCACTAGCGGGTTATTTAATCCAGACATCTGGCAAAGCTTGGCCACACTCGCTCTCAATATGATCAGCTAGTCATCCAGAGATGCTGCATGTCCCGCTGGGTTACTCTAGCATTTGGTGCCTACATAGAAACATAGAAATTAGGTGCAGGAGTAGGCCATTCGGCCCTTCGAGCCTGCACCGCCATTCAATATGATCATGGCTGATCATCCAACTAAGTATCCCGTACCTGCCTTCTCCCCATACCCTTTGATCCCCTTAGCCACAAGGGCCACATCTAACTCCCTCTTAAATATAGCCAATGAACTGGCCTCAACTACCCTCTGTGGCAGAGAGTTCCAGAGACCCACCACTCTCTGTGTGAAAAAAGTCCTTCTCATCTCGGTCCTAAAGGATTTCCCCATTATCCTTAAGCTGTGACCCCTTGTCCTGGACCTCCCCAACATTGGGAAAAATCTTCCTGCATCTAGCCTGTCTAACCCCTTAAGAATTTTGTAAGTCCTTAAGAATTTTGTAAGTGAATTTTGTAAGTACTACCTTCGGTGTAAACCAGCATCTTTCCTGTACATCGAGTAATCCATTGGATTACAAGGATTGAAATCAAGTTTAACGTATTTCATCCACCGTGTGCTTGTCATAGAGAGACGGCCCCGGCGAGGTCATCTCCCAGACTCTCTCCATGCCCACAGATAGACAACTCTCTTACCTGTGTTGTCTTGTGTCTTCTTGCCGCGCAACGAAGGGTTCTTGTACACGTTGATTCTGCGGTACCTTGTAGTTGGAGGCGGAGAAGTCACTTTCTCTCTCTCTGGAACTGAAACGATACAATATTTTGTGAATTTTGCGCCACAATGCTTGTTACCGAAGCCAACAAAGGTCGTAATTAATAACACGTCCCAACGCCCGCCTCTGTTAGGAGGGAGGCCTGTGAATGCCGACCGGCGAATATACTCCGGGTAATTAGAACAATATTAACACAGAACAAACTATTCTGAACCTCGCCTGGAACCACTTCCAAGTAAACTAAAGCCATCGGTAGATAATCGATGGAGTTCCTGGCGTATAATGAACATACACGTATCATTTTTCATAATGAACAGCTTTTAATTCCCAATGACTTCAACAAATGCTGAAACGATCACACGCCTAAGATTGTATTGTTAATGCCCTCACGCCGCCTCTATAATATGTTTTTTTTCGCTGTCATCAACTCGAAAGGTGGCCTTCAGAATGCTTTGACTTTTAAAAGCTATTTAAATTGCATTGGATAAGTGTACGCGTGTGTGCATGTTTGACTGTGTGTGCAGATGTTGGTTTAAACCGAAGATAGACACAAAACGAGTCTGTGTGCGGTGTATGTGTTTGAGCGTGTATGTGCGCGTTTGCGTGTGTGCACAGTTGTGTGGTGCGTGTTCTAGTGTGTGCGTGTTTGAGTGTGCGCGAGTGTTTATGTGTGTGTGCGCGGGTTTGAGTGTGTGGTTGAGCGTGTATGCGAGAGTTTGAGTGTGTGTTTGGTTGTGTGTTTGAGTGTGTGTTTGAGTGTGTGCAATATTCAGCGTGTGTGAGCGTGAGTGTATGTGTGCTTGAGTGTGTGTGCTTGAGTGTGTGCTTGAATGTGTGTGTTTGAATGTGTGTGTTTGAATGTGTGTGTTTGAATGTGTGTGTTTGAGTGTGTATGCTTGAGTGTGTGTGTGTTTGAGTGTGTGTGTGTTTGAGTGTGTATGCTTCAGTGTGTGTGTGTTTGAGTGTGTGGGCTTGAGTGTGTGCTTGAATGTGTGTGTTTGAATGTGTGTGTTTGAGTGTATGTGTTTGAGTGTGTGTGTTTGAATGTGTGTGTTTGTGTTTGAGAGTGTATCCTTGGATGTGTGTATTTGAGTAAGTGTTTGAGTGTGTGCTTGAGTGTGTGTGTTTGAGTGTGTATGGTTGACTGTGTATGAGTGTGTGTTTGAGTGTGTGCGCTTCAGTGTGTATGCTTGAGTGTGTATGTTTGAGTGTGTATGTTTGAGTGTGTGTATCAGTGTGTATGCTTGAGTGTGTGTATGAGTGTGTATGCTTGAGTGTGTGTATGAGTGTGTATGCTTGTGTGTGTGCGAGCTTGAATGTGAGTGTGTGTGCGCGAGTTGAGTGCGTATGTTGTCACAGCTCATTGCATCAAGAAAGACACAGAACGCTGAGTTACTCCAGCTTTTTGTGTTACTCTCAGTCTGAAGACGGTTTATTGCATCAAGGCCGCCCTTACCTACAGTCACCACACTTCCACCCCCGAGGGAGGTCTTTTGCGATTTCAACGTCAGACAGTGGTAGGTCCCGTTGTCCGCCAGGGTCAGGTTTTTGATCACTAAGCTGAAGTTTGGAAGAAAGCTGCTTTTCACCAAAGTGAAGCGGTCGCTTATCCCCTTTCCCCGGCGTAGTTCGCCCCTGAAATCGACCGACAACACAAGGTGCGACACGGCGTTGTCGTCCAGTCTGTACCAGAAGAGCCGGCCGAGTGAGCCTTTGTCGGAACACTTGAGTTCCAGTTGCTCTCCTTTGGCGGCGAGTACTTCGGCGGGAGTCTGCTGCAGGATCAATTGGAAATGCGCACCTGTTCAAAAAATGTAGACTCGTTACACATTTTTATTCCAAACATGCAGTTCATTCTAAAGTCGACCCCATTGCTGTTTATTCGTTCTCTATTCTCCATAGTTGCATAATCTGCTGTTTACATATCCTGTTGCAGTAAGAATGTCATGGTTCTATCTGGGACATATGGCAATAAAACACTCTTCACTCTCTTGACTCTTGACAAATGAGTACTGTTGCAATGGTGTGGAGGAAGAAGCTGCAGATGGGCCGAATGGTCTGATTTTTGTTGTTGTTTGTTTTATGACTCCATAATTACACAGGACACGAGGGACAATGTTTAAAGGAGACGGGCGGGGCAAGTATTTTACACGGAGAGAGGTGGGTACCTGGAACGCGCTGCCTGGGGGTGGTGGTGGAGTCAGATGCGACATTGGCATTTAAGAGGCTTTGGGATTGGCACATGGATATGCAGGGAATGGAACGGAATGGATTATGTGCAGGCAGGTAAGCGTCAGTGCTGGCATCATGTTCGGCGCAGACACTGCGGGCCGCCGGGCCTGTTCCTGTGTTGACCTGCTCCATGTTCAATGTACTAACGGATGCCCGGTTGCACAAAGGCTACACAAGATAGGTTTTCACCAGAGTAATAATGTAACGCGAACACGTTTACTTACCATGTATCCAGCAGTAGAGGACATAGATACACCAAATTAATCTCATTTTGACTAGCGGAGCAGATGTTTCTTGCTGGAAATGGCAGCAGGGGATTTTGCTGTGAGGTGATATAGCAGTCGCCCCCTC
The DNA here is from genome assembly GCA_963514005.1 of Raja brachyura. Next base: position 21,385,501 of record OY740781.1, on the reverse strand, counting down.
AGTAACTAGGGAGTCTCTGTACCCTCGACAGCATTTAGCCACCGCTACAGGGCCGCGTCATTAACACGCCCATGTCATGCAAATATGACTGCAAAGCTCGCGATTGGAGAACCTAACCCTGGCGCTCCAGCTTTGGTGTCTCCCAACTACATCCCCCTCCCCCCACCCATCCTCCCCCCACCCCCTCCAACCAGTCTGAAAAGGGTCCCGACACGAAGCGTCACCTATCCGTGATCTCCAGAAATGCTGACTGACCCGCTGAGTTACTCCAACACTTTGCATCCATTCGCGTCGACCAGCATCTGCGGTTCCTTGTTTCTACATGTTGACTGGTCCACTGCGAAATCTCTTCAAGGTACGCTTAGGTCTCAACCAGATTTCTTCCCCTATCCCCCCCCCCCCTCCCCCCCCCCCCACGAAATCAGTGTGAAGAGGGGTCCCGAACCGTCACCGATACATGTTCTCCAGGGATGCTGCCCGTCCCACTGAAATATTCCAGCACTTTGTGTCCTCCTGCTGGAGTCGACAGTGAAACTCCTTGCCCACGATCACTTTGCTGGCCAGTTATTAATATGTATCCGTGGGGTATTGGTGGTTACACAAAAAGCTGGAGAAACTCAGCGGGTGTAGCAGCATCTAAGGAGCGAAGGAGATAGGAGACGTTTCGGGTCGAGACCCTTCTTCAAACTGGTATTGGTGGGTTATTATAACATTAAAAAACAAAAGATTAAGCTTGTTCAAAATTCAGAACTATAAACATGTTCTCCGGGGATGCTGCCTGACCCGCTGAGTTACCGTTGTAGTCACTGCCTTGCTTTGTAAACCTGTATCTGAAGTTCATTTTGTCAACAGAAACGCTGGTGCGGGATTCCCAAAAGGTTCATTTGCAGGTTGAGCCGGCGGCAGGGAAGACCAATGCAATGCTAGCATTCATTCCGAGGGAACGATTATAAAAGCAAGAATGCGATGCCGAGGTTTATCGAGTACTGGTAGGGCCACGTTTGGAATATTTTGATCCGTTTTGGAACCTATATCCGAGGAACATGTATTAAAGAAGGAACTGCAGATGCTGGAAAATCGAGGGTACACAAAATGCTGGAGAAACTCAGCGGGTGCAGCAGCTTCTATGGAGCGAATGAGATAGGCAACGTTTCGGGCCGAAACCCTTATGGAGGATGTCTGAAGAAAGGGTTCGGCCCGAAACGTTGCCTATCTCCTTCGCTCCATAGATGCTGCTGCACCCGCTGAGTTTCTCCAGCATGTTGTGTACCCTCCGAGGAACATGTGCTGGCGTTGGAGAGGGTCCAGGGGAGGTTTAAGAGAATGATACCGGGATGATTAGGTTAACGTATCGTGAGCGTTGGACGGCACTGGGCCTGTGTACTCGCTGGGGTTTAGAAAGATGAGGGGGATCACATTGAAACCTTCCCGATAATGGGCCCAGATAGAGTGGGCGTGAACATAATGTTTCCAGTTATGGGGGAATCTAGAACCAGAGGGCACAGCCTCCGAATAAAAAGATATACCTCCCGAATAGAGATGGTGAGGAATTTCTTTAGCCAGAGGGTAGTGAATCCGTGGAATTCATTGCCACTGACGGCAGTGTTGGCTGGCATTGGGTATTTTTAAAACGGAGATCGATAGATTCTCGATTAGCAAGGGCGTCAATGGTGATGGTGAGAAGGAAGAATGGGGTTGAGAGGGAAAAATAAATCAGTCATGATCGAAGGGCAGAGTAGACTCGATGGGTTGAATTGCCGTATTCCCCTACTATGTCTTATGGTCTTAAGACCAGTCAGTTGTGAGTCTGTGGAATTCTCTGCCTCAGAGAGGGCGGTGGAGGCCGGTTCTCTGGATACTTTCAAGAGAGAGCTAGATAGGGCTCTTAATGATAGCGGAGTCAGGGGATATGGGGAGAAGGCAGGAACGGGGTACTGATTGGGGATGATCAGCCATGATCACATTGAATGGCGGTGCTGGCTCGAAGGGCCGATTGGCCTCCTCCTGCACCTATTGTCTATTGTCTGCTGTTATTTCCAGCGTCTCCACTCTCCCGTTTAATCGACGACCCGGGCGCGGTGCCCTCTTTGGAACACTCGCAGACGCAGATGCCCCAGGACTCCCCGACGCGTTGGGGAGTCCCGGGGCATCTGAGACTGCGAGTGCCTCGGGGAGCCTAGAAACCTTTCTCGGCAAGATACAGCAGTTCAAATAATAATGATAAATATAGTGATAATCATTCCCTCAAAGAAAGGCGTGATTTTTTTTTTGCATGAGGCCAAGCTCCCAAGGGAGATTGTAGAGGATAACCATATAACCATATAACAATTACAGCACGGAAACAGGCCCTCTCGGCCCTTCCAGTCCGTGCCGACCATTTATTTTCCCCTAGTCCCATCTATCTGCACTCAGACCATACCCCTCCATTCCCTTCCCGTCCATTTACCTATCCACTTTACTTTTAAATGTTAAAATCGATCCTGCCTCCACCACTTCTGCTGGAAGATCATTCCACACAGCCACCACTCTCTAAGTAAAGAAGTTCCCACTCATGTTACCCCTAAACGTCTGTCCCTTAATTCTCATGTCATGCCCTCTTGTTTGAATCTTCCCTACCCTCAATGGGAAAAGCTTATCCACGTCACCTCTGTCTATCCCTTTCATCATTTTAAAGACCTCAATCAAGTCCCCCCTTAACCTTCTGCGCTCCAAAGAATAAAGACCTAAATAGATAAGATTCCAGCGGGACAACTGATCCTTAATGATTTACGTTTTTTTACATTTTTTAACTTTTTAAACATTCAAAATGTACATTTTTGAAAGAATCGTGCGGGCTAATGGGATATTAATTTCTGCGTGAAATTTTTGTTTTTCTGCCGCACCTGATTCAGTCATAGAGCACAGAAACAGGCCCTTCGGCCCAGCTCGTCCATGCCGACCAAGATGCCCCTTCTCAGCTGGTCCCATTTGCCCGCATTTGGAGCTATCACCTCTAAACCTCCCAATACTCTGGATTGCTTCACCGCTCTTAGTCACGTTCGAATCAAATACTCGAAGAACGCAAAGGATGCATCTTTGAAAACAGTTAGCCATAGTTGAAGAAAAGGACGTAAACATACAAATGGACCATTGCGTGAATGGATCTCCCGAATATATTTGATTAGTTGCTTGCATATGCGAACAATTATTCGGACACAAAAGAAGAGGGCGAATTGTGGGTGGGATAGGTATTTTGGAGATTAATATTGGGATATCTCATCAGATTAAAACGTCTCAGTGAAACCGTGCAGGAAGGAACTGCAGATGGTGGTTTCCACTGAAGATAGACACAAAACGCTGGAGTAACTCAGCGGCTCAGGCAGCATCTTAATGAAATTGTTCGGGTAGAGTATGGGCTACCAGAGTCGCTGCTGCAGGCAATGTACAATTATACACAGTCTATTGAAGAGTTTCTGTACCTTCTCCTTCAAAGATTTCCGAACCCAATTTAGATTCCGAACATGACCCCAGATTATCAAAAAATTCCACTTTCCGTTCGCAATCTTTCCCACCAATCTGTCCTGTAATCGCTGTATTTGCATCCATCTTCCAATGGAAACTGTATTTAGCATCCAGTCACAGCCTGAAGTGGTTGGAAGTACAATCCACGGTTACACAATCATAAACTCCAATTCCCGATACTCTGCACCGTTCACATCCCGAGCACTAAGAGGTTGTATTCAATGGAGGGATGTGATTTATTCACATGGATTAGTGGGATTTTATGACGACGTTCTGTGACTAAAACATTGGACGTAGAACAGTTCAGCACCGGGGGAACAAAAGGCCCTTCGGCCCACAATGTTCATGGCGAACATGATGCCGGGTTAAATTCATCTCCTCTGTCTACACGTTATCCACAGGCCTGTATCGTCCCATTTTAAAAGCCTCTCAGACGCCTGTATCGTCCCTACCTCCCCCCCCCCCCCCCCCCCCCACCTTTCCCGCCCCCCGATAGTTGGTTCCAGGTCCCCACCATTCTCTGTAAATTAAACCTGCCCCGCACATCTGCTTTAATCTTTGCCCCTTTCATCTGAAACCTATGTCCTCTAGTCATGCCGTTTTCACCCTGGGAAGGAGGTTTGTCCTATCCATGCCTCTCATAATTTTATATATTTCAATCAGGTCTCCTCCCAACCTCCGACGCTCCAGAGAAACCAATTCAGGTTTTGTCCAATCTCGCTCTGCAGCTAATACTCTCGAATCCAGGCAGCATTCTGCTACAATGTTTCAACACCCTCTCAAAACAAAAAACTCCGACATTAGAAACAGACGCTCTTTCTCGTGGACTTTGTAAATTGGATGTGTTTAATTTCGTTTTATCTTGCACGAATATATTGTCTTTGTCTGGCATTTTGACTGAACTGTGAACCTTTAATTAACTTAGCAAAATAATTGACGAAGTTTGTACGTTGCATTCCCCAGATTTAACCGGGGAACAGATTCCGGTGGAAACTCGTCTTCTTGGAGAAGGTTTCTCCTCCTCTCCATCTCAAGAGAAATCCCACCTATGTACGAAAAAAAGCTTGAAACTCGGGAAGTTGAATTTTGCTGTGCTCATTATCTAGAAAATGCACAAAGTAGCAATCAGATTCATTAATTAAATTAAACAGGGTTAGGGATGCGATTAAGTTGGAATTCATAGCACCATCTTGCAGACATTACAGAAATAAGCCAGGCGCTGCAAAGTCCTGACCTATTATTCTATCGGTCTGAAGAAGGGCCGGGACTCGAAACATCGTCTGACCATTCCCTCCCCAGATGCTGCCCGACTCGCTGATTTTTGTTTAGCTTATTCTTCTGCATGTATTTTGGACTTGTTAAACCGTTCTGTATTTTTTAACATATTGCTACAGACACACGAAAGCAAGTTGACTGCTAACATGTTGTCAAAATAAACGGGTTGATTAATCTGCTGTGACCACCTCCGTTCCTGTCGGTTTCTGTTTCATAGAAATAACGACCCGCATTTGCTCTAAACGTGGCGAAATTAGTGGCGAAACGTTTTATTTCACAGAGTTTATAAAACGAATCCAGACATTTTTGCGAGCCCCACATTGCAGCGAGGATAGGCTCAAAATGCTGGAGTAACTCAGCGGGTCAGGCAGCATCTGTAGAGAGAAGCAATGGGTGACGTTTCGGGTCGAGACCCTACTTCTCGACCCGAAATGTCACCCATTCCTCCTCTCCAGTGATGCTGCCTGACCCGCTGAGTTACTCCAGCATGTTGTGCCTATCTTCGATTTAAACCAGCATCTGCATATTGCCATAGAGGGAGTGCAGCGAAGGTTCACCAGACGGATTCCTGGGATGTCAGGACTGTCTTATGAACAAAGACTGCATAGACTCGGTTTATACTCTCTAGAATTTAGGAGATTGAGAGGGGATCTTATAGAAACTTACAAGATTCTTAAGGGGTTGGACAGGCTAGATGCAGGAAGATTGTTCCCGATGTTGGGGAGGTCCAGGACAAGGGGTCACAGCTTAAGGATAAGGGGGAAATCCTTTAGGACCGAGATGAGAAGGAATTTTTTCACACAGAGAGTGGTGGGTCTCTGGAACTCTCTGCCACAGAGGGTAGTTGAGGCCAGTTCATTGGATATATTTAAGAGGGAGTTAGATGTGGCCCTTGTGGCTAAGGGGATTAGAGGGTATGGAGAGAAGGCAGGTACGGGATACTGAGTTGGATGATCAGCCATGATCATATTGAATGGCGGTGCAGGCTCGAAGGGCCGAATGGCCTATTCCTGCACCTAATTTCTATGTTTCTATGTTTCTATGCAGTTCTTTCCTACGCAAAGACCGAGCATTTTTTTTTCTCTCTGACGAACGTTAGAAAAAGTTAGTGAATTTGTATCTTTCGTCTATATTGTTGTATTCTGTTTTAGACAATTAGTAACATTTTCCAAATAGCAACTTTTCTTGTCTCTGTTTTGTAATGTGACACATTCATTTCCACAGTTGACAAAAATGCTGGAGGAACTCAGCGGGAAGAAATCTCGACCCGAAACGTCTCCTATTCCTTCGCTCTATAGATGCTGCCTCACCCGCTGAGTTTCTCCAGCATTTTTGTCTACCGTCGATGTTTCCAACATCCGCAGTTCTTTCCTAAACATTCATTTCCAAATGTCACTCATCCTAACGAAAGCAAAATATCATCCAGAAGATTCACCAGACCGCGTTTATATCCTTGGTCATTAAAAGGGAAATATTTGCCGGAATGTTGTTCCCCATTTTTGTAGAGCTGTTCTGTGGATGTACAGTTTTTAGATATGCAACCTACCAACGTGATGTGGAATTCATCAGTGGCTTAAGATGAATTCAAGACATTTTCATTATTTGTTCAAGTAGCAGAGACACGTCAGAATTTATCCAGAAAACTAGCTTTAATTTAGGGAAAATCCCAGCCAAGGGATAAAATACATTAAAAGAACGGTCTCCACCCAAAACGTCACCTATTTCTTTTCTCGGGTGATGCTAACTGACCCGCTGAGTTGCTCCAGCTTTTTGTGTCTATCTTCGGTTTCAACTAGCATCTGCAGTTCCTTCCTGCAGATAAAATACACAATCCATGTTTTTACAAAACAATACATTTTCGGTGAAGAAAGATTGGCTGAACGGTTGGAGGGAGACACGAGAGACTGCAGGTGTTGGAAACTTGAGCAAATCACAAAGTGCTGGAGGGACTCAGCGGGTCAGGCAGTATCTGTGGAGGGAAGGGACAGGCGACGTTTCGGTGTTAAAGAAGGAACTGCAGATGCTGGAGAATCGAGGGTTACACAAAAAGCTGGAGAAACTCAGCGGGTGCAGCAGCATCTAAGGAGCGAAGGAGATAGGCGACGTTTCGGGTCGAGACCCTTCCCCAGTCTGAGGAAGGGTCTCGACCCGAAACGTCGCCTATCTCCTTCGCTCTTTAGATGCTGCTGCACCCGCTGAGTTTCTCCAGCTTTTTGTGTAACACCCGGCGACGTTTCGGATCGGGTTCAATCTTCATTCTGATGAAGGGTCCCGACCCAAAATGTTTCATGCCCATTCTCTTCATGGATGCTGTCTGACCTGCTGAGTTCCTCCAGCATTCATTCTGTTGTTTTGGCTAAGCATTTCGTACTGTTGTCTCACAGCCCTCGGCGACCAGGGGTGGAGGGGTGGGGGTGGAGGTCCATCGTGCTGGGCGAGAAGCCAAGAATTCTGACACACTGCAGGAGTTTTTGACACACTGCAGGAATTCTGACACTGCAAATTCTGAGGTAAAACGGATGTCCCTCTCATCTTTATACAACAGGGTTCAAGGTTCCTAATTTGAGGAAGGACATCCTTGTGATTGAGGCAGTGCAGCGTAGGTTCACGAGATTGATCCCTGGGATGGCGGGACTGCCATATGAGGAAAGATTGAAACGACTAGGCTTGTATTCACTGGAGTTTAGAAGGATGAGGGGGGATCTTCTATAAACATATAACATTATAAAATGACTGGACAAGCTAGATGCAGGAAAAATGTACCCAATGTTGGGCGAGTCCAGAACCAGGCCAAAGTCTTAGAATAAAGGGGAGGTCATTTAAGACTGAGGTGAGAAAAAAGCTTTTTCACCCAGAGAGTTGTGAATTTATGGAATTCCCTGCTACAGAGGGCAGTGGAGGCCAAATCACTGGATGGATTGAAGAGAGAGTTGGATAGAGCTCTAGGGGCTAGAGGATTCAAGGGATATGGGGAGAAGGCAGGCACGGGTTATTGATAGCGGACGATCAGTCATGATCACAATGAATGGCGGTGCTGGCCCAAAGGGCCGAATGGCCTCCTCCTGCACCTATTTTCTATGTTTCTATGTTTAAGGTGAAAGGGAAAAGATATAATAGGAATCTGAGGGGTAATGTTTTCGCACAAAAGGTGGTGGGTGTATGGAACAAGCTGTCAGAGGAGGTAGTTGAGTTTGGGACTATCCCAATGGTTGAGAAACAGTAGGACAGGTACATGGATAGGTCGGAAGAAGGGTTTTGGCCCAAAACGTTGCCTACTTCCTTCGCTCCATAGATGCTGCCTCACCCGCTGAGTTTCTCCAGCACTTTTGTCTAACAGGGATCGGACAAGTTTGGAGGGATATGGACCAAACACAGACAGGTGGGACTAGTGTAGCTGGGACATGTTGGTCAGTGTGGGCAAGTTGGGCCAAAGGGCCTGCTTCCACACTGTATCACTCTATGATTCTTTAACTCTAAATCAATTAGCTATTCAAATTGTATGTTCCACTTTATTATGAAAGTCCTCCATACAAGAGCAAATAAGTTGTACTTCAACTAGGTGGTGCATTGGTGAGACCACTATTGAGTCATAGACTTCTTGGTCAGGGAAGGTTACACTTGGCCTGAGAATCAGTTCAACAAAGATTCAATTAATTTATTTCTGGGAAAGGAAGTGGTGCAGAGGTAGAGTTGCTACCTCGGAGACCTGGGTTCAATCCTGAGTATGGGTGCCGTCTGAACGTAAGTTGCATGTGCTCCCCATGACCTGCGTGGTTTTCTCCTGGTGCGCTGGTTTCCTGCCACACTCTCAAAGATATACAGGTTTGTAGGTTAATTGTAAATTGTACCTGCTGTGAGCTGGGTAGTATTAGTGTGCGTTGATCGCTGATTGGCGCGGATTCGATGGACCGAAGGGCCTGTTTCCACTCTGTATTTCTAAACTAAAAAAAAGTAAAGAAGGTGCCCTGAGGTAAGACTGAGGTTGTAGTCCCAGGAGGCCATTGTCCCTAGGATGGTGAGTCTCTGGAATTCTCTGCCAAGGTAGTTGAGGCCAGTTCATTGGCTATATTTAAGAGGGAGTTAGATATGGCCCTTGTGGCTAAAGGGATCAGGGGGTATGGAGAGAAGGCAGGTACAGGATACTGAGTTGGATGATCAGCCATGATCATATTGAATGGCGGTGCAGGCTCAAAGGGCCGAATGGCCTACTCCTGCAACTATTTTCTATGTTTCTATGTGTCTATGAATGGGAGGTGACATCATTGAAACATATGTAATTTCTAAGGGGTAGATGTTTCATTTTAAGGGGTAGACCAAAAGCCCAAGTATGTGAGACACAGAAGGTCAGGGTTAGGTTGGCTTTTTGGTACAGAGTTGTGATTCTCTGGGAATATCTCTTTAGTCAGAGGCTGCTGAATTTGTGGAATTCTTTGCCACAGAAGGCTGCGGAGGCAAAGTCAGTGGATATATTTAAGGCAAAGATAGATAGATTATTGATTAGTAAAAGTGTCCGACCCGGGTAGTAAAGGTTCAGACCCAGGAAGATCTCCAGAGCCGACGGGCTGGATCTCCCAGAAACAATGAAGCTGGAGCTGCAGCTGCCGACTTTGAAGGAGCTGGAGCTGCCATCTGTGAGGGAATTCCCGTTCCAGCGCTGGTCTGCAGAAACAGCAGGTACAGTAAACTCAGTACCTGGAAACAAAGGGGAAGCCTCCATTGTGTCCGGAAACGTGGCCAGCGGGAAGGACTTCAGGTCAGACTGAAGTGCAGGGGACTTCGGCCCCCTCTCCCTACTACCCTACTGGCAAATGTACAGTCCCATGAAAATAAAGTGGAGGACTTAAGGGCAAGGCTGCTTTATCAAAGGGAGCTGAGGGAATGCTCTGTGTTCTGTTTCACAGAGACATGGCTCACCCCCAGCTCCCCAGACGCAGCGGTCCAGCCTGAAGGGTTCTCCATCCACCGCATGGACCGTACACTGGCAGCGGGGAAAGGGAGAGAAGGGGGTGTCTGCCTCATGGTCAACTCTGCATGGTGCTCAGACGTGGCAGTCCTGTCCAACTCCTGCTCTCCACACCTCGAACATCTGGCAGTGAAGTGCCATCCCTTCTACCTTCCGAGGGAATTCGCCTCCATCATCCTGACCGCGGTCTACATCCCACCCCAGGCAAACAGCCATCTGGCACTGGAGGAGCTGCACACCGTCAACAAACACCAGACGTCTTACCCTGAGGCATTTACCACCATTGCTGGCGACTTCAATGAGGCAAACCTAAAGAAATCACTCCCTAACTTCCACCAACATGTCTCCTGCTGCACCAGAGGACCACACACCCTTGACCACTGCTACACCACCATCAAGAATGCCTACCGCTCTATCCCTCGCCCTCACTTCGGTAAATCCGACCATACCGCGGTGCTGCTTCTTCCTGCCTAAAGGCAGCAAATAAAGAGCGCACCCCCAGAGGTGAGGACAGTACAGAGCTGGTTGGAGGGGGGGGGGGGGGGGGGGGTGGGGGCAGAGGAACAACTACAGGACTGTTTGGAGTCTGTAGACTGGGCTATGTTCAAGGACTCGACAAAGGACTTGAACGAATATGCCACAGTCGTTACAGACTTCATTAAGAAATGTGTGGAGGACTGCATCCCCACCAAAACCTTCCGAGTGTTTCCCAATCAGAAACCTTGGATGAACTGTGAGATCTGCACTCTTCTGAAGACCAGACACCGGGCATTCATGTCTGATGATACAGTGGTCTACATGAAGTCCAGATACGACCTTGGTAAGGCCATCAAAAAGGCCAAAAGGGACTTCTGCTCCAAGCTGGAGGATGAGACAGATGTTCGGCAGCTGTGGCGGGGCCTGAATGCAATCACCTCCTACAAGGTGAAATCAGGAGGCAGCTCGAATGTCGGCGAAACATCACTCCCTGACGAGCTCAATGCGTTTTACGCACGTGTTGATAGGGAGAACACCGATGTGCCTTCCCGAGCCCCCATTCGCTGTGATGGTATTTCAGTCTCAGTCACAGAGGCCGACGCCAGGAAATCCTTCAGAGCGGTGAACCCTCGAAAAGCGTCTGAACCTGATGGCATACCTGTTCGTGTCCTAAAAACCTGTGTGGACCAACTGGCTGGAGTTTTTGCGGACATTTTCAATCTCTCACTTCTGAGGTCTGAGGTTCACACCTGCTTTTATACCAGTGCCCAAGAAGAGTAAGGTGTCGTGCCTCAATGACTATCGGCACTAACGCCTGTGGTGATGAAGTGCTTCGAGAGGTTGATCATGGCGCAAATCAACTCCTACCTCGACAAAAATCTGGACCCACTGCAATTAGCTTACCGCCACAGCAGATCAACGGTGGATGCAATCTCACTGGCTCTCCACTCCTCTCTGGACCACTTGGACAACAAAAACTCATATGTCAGGCTGTTATTCATCGATTACAGCTCGGCATTTAATATTATCATCCCCTCCAAGCTGGTTACCAAACTCGCAGAACTGGGTCCCTGCGCATCCCTCTGCAATTGGATCCTCGACTTCCTCATTCACAGACCACAATCTGTTCGTATTGGTGGAAATGTGTCAGACTCGATAACAATCAGCACGGGAGCACCTCAAGGCTGCGTGCTCAGCCCCTTGCTGTACTCACTCTATACTCATGACTGCGTAGCCGGTCATAGTGCGAACTCCATCATCAAGTCCACTGACAACACCACTGTTGTGGGACGTATCACTGATGGGGATGAGTCGGAGTATAGAAGAGAGATCGAGCAACTGTCCCTATGGTGCCAGCACAATAACCTGGCAAACACCAGCAAAACCAAGGAACTGATTGTGGACTTTTGAAGGGGTAGGATGGGGACCCACAAATTCCTGGGCGTGCACATCTCTGAAGATCTTTCCTGGTCCAAGAACACAGATGCAATTATCAAGAAAGCTCACCAGCTGAGAAGATGGTGAGAAGATTCCTGAGAAGGTTACGGAGAGTCGGTTTGTCAAGGAGGAATCTCTCTAACTTCTACAGGTGCAAGGCAAGGCAAGGCAAGGCAAGTTTATTTATATAGCACCATTCATACAAGCTGCAATTCATAGTGCTTTACAAAAGAAACAAGAGAATAACATAGTTTAAAAACATTGCAGAACCACAATACAGCACAGGACAACAAAATAGCCAATAAGCCAATTGTATGAATAGTAAAGCAAAATCACTAAAATATTAAGGCAAATTTAAAAGCACATAAAAAGGTTAATACAAGAGGATTATAATTACCCACATGTAGGGTCATGAAAAAGCTACATCAAACAATAGTGTCTTTAGGCCTGACTTAAATGTGGTTACGGACTGTGCACACCTCAGGTATTTGGGGAGCCTGTTCCACAGGTGTGGAGCATAGAAACTGAATGCTGCTTCAACCCGTTTTGTTCTCACCCTAGGAACATGGAGTAGACCTGTCCCTGAAGACCTGAGGAGTCTAGGTGCCTCATAAACAACAAGAAGGTCAGAGATGTATTTTGAACCCAGACCATTCAGAGCCTTGTATGCCAGTAGCAAAATTTTAAAATCTATCCTTTTACACACAGGGAGCCAGTGCAGAGATTTAAGGACAGGTGTAATGTGGTCCATTTTCTTGGTGTTAGTTAGGACTCTGGCAGCGGCATTATGGATAAGCTGCAGTTGTTTAATTGATTTATTATTGAGACCTGCAAAGATACTATTACAATAATCTAACCTACTGAATATATATGCATGAACAAGTTTTTCAGTGTCTTCTTTGGACAGAAATCCCTTGATTCTTGCAATGTTTTTTAGATGGTAGTAGGCAGATTTGGTAATGGTCTTTATATGGCTGTTAAAATTCAAATCCGAGTCTATAATTACACCAAGGTTTCTGGCTTTGTCTGTGGTTTTCATTGCAATTGAGTCAAGTTGAGCGCTTATCGCTAGCCTTATTTTCTTGGGGCCAAGGACAATAATTTCTGTCTTATTTGCATTGAGCTGGAGGAAATTCTGGTTCATCCACTCATTAATTCGTTTGACACACTGGCTCAGTGAGTGTAGGGGACTATGGTCATGCGGTGACACTGTGATATAAAGTTGTGTGTCATCGGCATAAGTATGGTAGGATATGTTAAAATACTCTATGATCTGAGCTAGGGGGAGCATGTAAATATTAAACAAGATGGGTCCAAGAATGGAGCCCTGGGGAACCCCGCATGTGAGTTTTGTACGTTCTGATTCATAATTACCAAGGGAAACAAAATAATCCCGATCTTTCAAGTAGGATTTGAACCAGTCCAGCACAGAACCAGAGAGTCCTACCCACTTCTCCAGTCTGTCAAGCAGTATGTTATGGTCCACCGTATCAAAAGCAGCACTGAGATCTAGAAGTACCAAAACTGAAGCTTTTGATGCATCACTGTTTAGATGTATGTCGTTTAGGACCTTAGTAAGTGCAGTCTCAGTGCTGTGATGTGGCCGAAATCCCGACTGGAAAACATTAAAAATATTGTTTTGGATCATAAAGCTGTAAATTTGTTTATAAACTACCCTTTCAATGATTTTTGCCAGAAATGCTAAATTAGATATGGGCCTGTAGCTGCTCAAAGCTGAGGCATCCAGATTAGGCTTCTTCAATAGGGGCTTGATCACTGCAGTTTTTAAGGCTTTGGGAAAGTGCCCCAAAAGAAGGGAAGAGTTTACTATGCTCAGCACTTCTGGTGCAACACTATTAAAAATATTTTTAAAAAAGCTTGTGGGCATCAGATCAAGACAGCAGGTAGTGGACTTTAGCTGTTGAACAATTTCAGTCAGGGATGCACAGTCTAAGAGTTCAAAATGTTGAAGATTCATTAGTGAATCTGGAGGCGTAAGTGACAAAGCCATGTTCCCTGGGGTGGTGCTACACATTGTTTGTCTTATCTTCAAAATTTTATCAGTGAAGAAATCTGCAAAGTCATTACACGACTTGCTGGACAGGAGCTCAGGAGGGAGTGATGACGAGGGGTTTGTCAGTCTATCGACAACGGCAAATAATGTGCGGGATTTGTTATTTTTGTTGATAACCTCTGAGAAAAAGGACTGCCTTGCCCCTTTCAATTCCTGATTATAGATACGGAGGCTGTCCTTGTAGATGTCGTGTAGATCTATGTGAATATTGAAATCACCCGTTAAGACCACACAATCAAAATCAATGCATACGATGGACAGTAATTTGGCAATCTCATCAAAAAACTGTGCATCATATTTTGGAGGCCTGTAAATAGTTAAAAGTATTGTTCGCTGGGGAGAACTCAGCTGAACAGCGACATATTCAAAGGAGTTGAAATTTCCACAAGACATTTTCTTGCAATGTAAGGTCTCCTTATATAAAATGGCAACTCCGCCTCCTTTTCTGTGCATTCTGACTTCATTCATAAAAATAAAACCAGGAGGTGCTGATTCAATCAAAACTGTGTCATTATTATTTATACTTAACCAAGTTTCTGTTAAAAAAATAAAATCAAGATTGTGCTTAATAATAAAATAATTGATTAAAAATGACTTGCCTACTAGAGATCTAATGTTCAATAGTGCCATACTTAAGTTAACAGCATGATTTGCATGATTTGCAACAGTTGACAGAGGTGTGTAGTCCACCGGCCGCAGATTGTCCACACAGACTCCAGCGCCCCTGTTCCTCCTCTCTCGGGTACAGTGCAGCTGGAACGCCGGGCAAGTCCGATCAAAGATGGTCAGCTGACGCGACAGGTCTGGAAGAAGTGGACGTGAAGTGCCCGGGAGAGCCAGCCGGAGGAATGATAGCCCCGCACCGGGAGTAGCCGGCAGCCAGAGTGGAGGTGAAGGGTCTGGGAAAACCAACCGGAGGTACGACGGCCTCGCACCGGGACCAGGAGGCGCCAGCAGCCATGATGCAGGAGACGCACAAGCCGAGATTGAGCAGGAGTGAGAGCGGGCGAGCCTTCTCATCCTCCTCATCCTCACCGAGACACCTGCCTGTTTTCTCCGTCTCCTGGTTCGCCTGCGCCTACGAGGACAGCTGCAGCACGCATCCACGGCTCCCTCAAAAGAGGCCCGATGTACCGCCCCCGCCTCGAGGTTTCGAAAGCACGCCGCCGAGGCCACCGAGGCACCAATGTCCAGCAACGTTTGGCGGTCGTAAGAGACAAATGATTGTACACTGTGCATACACAGTGGCATGCACAGTCATACTAATAAAAACAGAAAAAACATAGGTGGCAGTGAGCAGAGACGGCGGGCAGCCGGGAACAGGTGAGGCGCGGCCATCTTGCATACTTGTAGGACAGTAGAGAGCTTGCTGACCGGTTGCATCGTGGCTTGGTTCGTCAACTTGAGCGCCCAGGAGTGGAAAAGACTACAAAAAGTAGTAAACGCTGCCCAGTCCATCATCGAGTCTGACCTTCCTTCCATCGAGGGGATTTATCGCAGTCGCTGCCTCAAAAAGGCTGGCAGTATCATCAAAGACCCACACCATCCTGGCCACACACTCATCTCCCTGCTACCTTCAGGTAGAAGGTACAGGAGCCTGAAGACTGCAACGACCAGGTTCAGGAATAGCTACTTCCCCACAGCCATCAGGCTATTAAACCTGGCTCAGACAAAACTCTGATCATTAATAACCCATTATCTGTTATTTGCACTTTATTAGTTTATTTATTCATATGTGTATATATTTATATATGGTATATGGACACTGATCTGTTTTGTAGTAAATGTCTTCTATGTTCTGTGTGCTGAAGCAAAGCAAGAATGTCATTGTCCTATCAGGGACACATGACAATAAACTCACTTGAACGTGAACTTGTGTCAGCGGTTATGGGGAGAAGGCAGGAGCATGAGGTTAGGAGGGAGAGATAGATGAGCCATGATTAAATGGTGGAGTAAACTTGATGGGCTGAATGGCCTAATTTTACTCCTATTACTTATGAGTCATATTCAATATCATTGCCAGTACAAAGTATGCCCCCCCCCCTCTCCTCTACTTTCAGTCTGAAGAAGTGTTGATCTGCTGAGTGTCTCCAGCACTTTATGTCTATCATTAGTAAAAACTAGCATCTACAGTTCCTTCCTACACAAAGTTAATGTGTAGTCCACTTCAAAATAATGAAACATTTTACTAATTTATAGGAATTATTTGCAGATTAGTATTTGTTATTTGCTCTTAATTTTCCTTGCAAAACTGATGGTGAACCTTGCCTTGAACCACTGCAATCTTCTGGAGAAAGTATTCATGAGATGCTTTTGGTTAGGGCAACATTACAGGTCCGTAAACACCGTACTGAATATAAAACATAATAAACAAACAAATAAAGCAGTTCAATAAATAATAAAAAAAAACAAATATTAGTGCAAAACAATGCAAAAGCCCAAAGTCCCTTGTGCAACCAAGGCAATTCGTAGTTGAATGAATTAATACGTTTTTGGCCAAGTATTCACATACAAGGAATTTGCCTTTGTTCGAAGTGTTGTAGGTGTTTGTAGTGTTCAATAGGCTGACCTTTGTTGGGAAGAAGCTGGTTCCTGGACCCGCAACTGAACCATCTTACCACAACTAGTGAGCAGTCCTGAACTGCTATCAAACTCATAGGTGACCCACGGACTATCCTTGATGTAGCAATGTTACAAAATTTTGAGATTTTAAAAATCAAGTCTGCAATTTATCCCATCAGATAAAGCATAAAAAGAAGTTTAATTTGACACCTAATTTACTTTCATATCTTCAGTATTAAGAAAGTTATGGCCATTTTCAAACTCGGAAATTAGCATCTTGCTTCCCATTGCCTTTCAATTGACTTAACTCAAAAGCTGTGATCTGGAAAAGTTAAAAGCCCATAACATTCTTAAAAATTAAGAGAACTCAATTAAATTTTCAGTTATTATAGATTGAAGCATTCTGAAACAAATATTAAACAATCTTACTTGGATTACCTGAAATTAAAGCATATAATTAGTTAGTTATCTAATTGTAGCTAATTACAAAATTCAATGAGTAGATCTAAACATCTATCAATTTCTTAAGAAAAGATAAACTTTTTTAAAATTACCTAAGTGTCCAAATAACATTCACACAATAATCCACAATATAACATAATTTTTAAATCTAATTTTCATGAATTTCTGGGCCAAATGGAAGGAATTTAGTGTTTTATGCCTGTAAATTAATGGCCATTTAAATCAACTCGCGAGTGGGTTTTATAGGAATGCGGTGGATTAGAACGTTGCGGTTAGCGGTGAAGTCGGGGGGAAAAATACTGTTTGTTCATACATTTTTTGGGAACCCATTTCGCAACATAAAAATATTATTAAAGCCTCCCGAAAAACCAACTTTTAATATAAAAATAAACTATTTACCTTTTTTTCTCCTCTACGGAAAATCCTCCCGGTTGTCAGTGCTCACGGCTTTTGAAGGTGATTTTTAAATTACTCTAGTTAATAAATAATCTAGAGTAATTTAAAAATACCTTCATTGATGAAATGTCGGAGCGATTTTTCTTCCGCAACGAAATCGCCCAACATTCATCGATTATCCAGGTCTGTGGAAAAACGGCACTTTAAGCCCGCCCCCCTCTGAAAGGCGCTAAAGTCGCGCACACGGGGAGCGGCAGAAGTGCAGCGCTGCTCAAGGTAAGTTTTGCAACATACCTACTTGATGGGACTTTACTGGCATTATCTTGCACTAAACATTATTCCGTTATGAGGTATCTACATTATGCTTTGTAAATGGATGTAATCTTGTCTTTCCGCTGACTGGTTAGCACACAACAAAAGCTTTTAACTGAAC
Organism: Raja brachyura; assembly: GCA_963514005.1. The sequence continues at coordinate 21,367,921 of OY740781.1, read as the reverse complement.
CTCGGTACATGTGACAATAAACTAAACTGAAACTGAATTAGAGATCATGGTTTTCAGATTCCTATATCTTCTTCGCAATGGCAGGAGTGAAATGGGATTGTGGCCAGGTTGGTGTCGGTCCTTGATTATAGGTGGCTGCCTTTTTGAGGCACACCTCGTATAGATCCATTCGCTGGTAGAGAGGTCAGTACCCATGATGGTGGATACCACCATCAAGTTGTAGGACCCACCACTTTTTATATTTACCTTCGTTCTGGGCGTTCAAGTTGCCGAACCAGGCCATGTTGCAACCAGTCAATTTGCTCTCCACTGTACACGTGTAGAAGACGTACAGGTTTGTAGGTTAATTAGCTTGGTAGAATTGTAAATTTACCCTGGTGTGTGCAGGACAGCGTTAGTGTGCGGGGATCGCTGGTCGCCGTGGACTTGGTGGGCTGAAGGGATGCTTTCCACGCTGTATCTCTAAGCTAAAAACTAAACTAAATGAAGAGATTTTGGCGATTGTAGAAGCTAGATCACTGGAGAAAGTTAAAAAAGGATGCAGATAATTTTTTAAATGATCAGGGAATTGAGCGTAGTGGAGAAACTGGCACTTGAGTGGAGTTGGGGCCTGAGGCGGCACAAAAGCTATCATTTGAATGGAAGAGCAGGCTTAACGGGCCAGGTGGCCAACTTTTATTCCCACTTATTCCCTGTGTTTTTATGCTCTTGGGATTATTTGGTAAAAGATGAGATACCAGTGAAGCGGGGTATGCTGGATGATGTTTGAATTTCTTGAATGTCATCGATGTAATCGCATTGAAGCACCTGTATTTGTTACAAGTTTAAAGAGGTTCAGCATGTCATCAAATAGTGTCACGAGCTTCTACAGATGTACTGTAGAAAATATCACAACGGGTTGCATCATGGCCTGACCATTCCTACGCCCAGGATCACAAGAGGCTGTAGAGCGGGGAGAACGTATCCTGGTCCACCATGGGAGCTGGTCTCCTCAGCATCCAAAGTGGCACAGTGGCATGGCAGTAGGGTGATCCAAGCCAGGTGAACAGTTGTATGCTTGTCACAGAAGTGGATCTGTGATCATGCATTACAATAGCTCCACACTTTTCCATCATGTATCTGTACATTGTGGACAGCCTGATTGTAATCATGTATTGTTTTTCTGCTGACTGATTAGCATGCAACAAAAGTTTCTCACTATACCTTGGTACACATAACAATAAACTAAACTAATGTAAACTAAGTTGCTGCTCCTGTTCGATCCTGGACCCAGGTTCGATCCTGACTATGGGTGCTGTCTGTGTGGAGTATGTATGTTCTCCCTGTGAACCTGTGCTCCAATTTCTTCTCACACTCCAAGATGTGCAGGTTTGTAGGTTAATTGGCTTTCTTAAGTTGTGGAATTGTTCCTACAGTGCGTAGGTTAGTGTACGGGGTGATCGCTGGTTGGCGCAGACTCGGGGGGGGATGAACGCCTTTTTCTCTGCTATCTCTGAAGTATAAAGTATCCACATGGGACCACACACAAACTGGAGGGACCTGGTATTCCCTTTGCATAGCTTACAGTCTAACAGTATGAACACTGAATTAAGGGCCCCGGACCACGATCTCTGGAGAGAAGGAATGGGTCACATTTCCGATCGAGACCCTTCAGACTCGGTCCTCAGTCTGATGAAAGGCCCTGTAAAGACTCAGTCTTCCCGTGGATTTTGAAGCAACAGCAAAAGCAACAAAGAGAAGCAGGAGAAAGCACTGATTGGCTCTAGCCCAAGTGGGAGGAGAGTTCTCAGTGAGTCAGAGGGGGAAAGCAGTTGAAAAGGAGAGACAAAGCACAGGCAGACTGTACTCAGTCTTCCCGTGGATTTTGAAGCAACAGCAACAGCAACAAAGAGAAGCAGGAGAAAGCACTGATTGGCTCTAGCCCAAGTGGGAGGAGAGTTCTCAGTGAGTCAGAGGGGGAAAGCAGTTGAAAAGGAGAGACAAAGCACAGGCAGACTGTACTCAGTCTTCCCGTGGATTTTGAAGCAACAGCAACAAAGAGAAGCAGGAGAAAGCACTGATTGGCTCTAGCCCAAGTGGGAGGAGAGTTCTCAGTGAGGACCAAAATGAGGAAAACGTTCTTACACAGAGAGTGGTGAGTCTCTGGAATTCTCTGCCACAGAAGGTAGTTGAGGCCAGTTCATTGGCTATATTTAAGAGGGCGTTAGATGTGGCACTTGTGGCTAAAGGGATCAGGGGGTATGGAGAGAAGGCAGGTACGGGATACTGAGTTGGATCATCAGCCATGATCACATTGAATGGCGGTGCAGGCTCGAAGGGCCGAATGGCCTACTCCTGCACCTATTTTCTATGTTTCTATGTAAAACTGCAGAAAGACCTCTTTACTCCTATACTCAAATCCTCTCGTTATGAAGGCCAGCATGCCATTTGTTTCATTCACTGCCTGCTGTACCTGCATGCTTACTTTCAATGACTGATGTACAAGTAACCCAGGCCTTGTTGCACCTCCCCTTCTCCTAATCTGACACCATTTAGATAATCTGCCCTCTTGTTCTTGCCACCAAAGTGGATAACCTCACATTTATGTGACTATAAAACCCGGAACTGTGTGCGTGGCTCAGTCTGTCTGCAACATGGCAAGGTCACAATGCTCTGTTTGAGCTAGGAAACTACAGAACACTGTGAGGATGCAATGTACTTGAATACATGATTTGTTAGCTCTTAATGAAAATGAAATGAGTTGTTTGGCCTGCCCTGTGCTTGAAACGGTAATGGCAATGGAAATGAAGTGACAATGCAATCATCTGTTTGGCTTGAGCCTGCCCTGTGCAATTCTGGAGTATGGTGTACAATTTTGGTCGCCTAATTATAGGAAGGATGTCAACAAAATAGAGAGAGTACAGAGGAGATTTACTAGAATGTTGCCTGGGTTCCAGCAACTAAGTTACAGAGAAAGGTTGAACAAGTTAGGTCTTTATTCTTTGGAGCGCAGAAGGTTAAGGGGGGGACTTGATTGAGGTCTTTAAAATGATGAAAGGGATAGACAGGGTTGACGTGGTTAGCTTTTCCCATTGAGGGTAGGGAAGATTCGAACAAGAGGGCATGACATGAGAATTAAGCGACAGAAGTTTAGGGGTAACATGAGGGGGAACTTTTTTGCTCAGAGAGTTGTGGCTGTGTGGAATGATCTTCCTGCAGAAGTGGTGGAGGCAGGATTGATTTTAACATTTAAAAGTAAAATGGATAGGTATATGGACGGGAAGGGAATGGAGGGGTATGGTCTGAGTGCAGGTAGATGGGACTAGGGGAAAATAAATGGTCGGCATGGACTGGAAGGGCTGAGAAGGCCTGTTTCCATGCTGTAATTGTTATATGGTTATATGGAAAGTGCAATGGCAATGGAAATGAAGTGAAAATGCAATCAGCTGTTTGGTTTGAGCCTGCCCTGTACTTGAAAGTGCAGTGGTAATGGCAATGAAGTGAAAAGTGAAAATGCAATCAGCTGTTTGGCTTGATCCTGCCCTGTGCTTGAAAGTGCAATGGCAATGGAAATGAACTGAAAATGCAATCAGCTGTTTGGCTTGACCTGCCCTGTGCTTGAAACTGCAATGCAATTGGAAATGAAATGAGTTGTTTGGCCTGCCTGAAACTACTAATTTCCGCCCACATGGCCCCTATTAACTAAGAAACCAGTCCCTTTTGACCAAAATGCCTGTATTAGCCCAGGAGGAAAAATCCAGAAAAACTGGCTTTCACTGAGATTTCACTCAGATTCTTTTAAATAAGGCCTGTAGTATCCCAGGAGTCCCTTTGGCCCATCAATAAGTATTCCCCTGCAAGTATTAACCCTTACCCCATTATTTTTCTCCGCCCCTTCATTTGCTCCATGTGAGATCCAGGCGAATAGACTTTCCTCCTTCATTGCTGTGATCTGCAGAAAAATATGAAAAATGTCTAAAATTGATTCTTCACCATCTCCCCCTTCTCTCTCGCAGAGTCTCTCACCTGTTTTGGGCAGAATTTCTGGCAGTTTCTGAACTGCCAGCCCACCAGGCCTGAGTGGCTGAGCTGCCAGCCCACCAGGCCTGAGTGACTGAGCTGCCAGCCCACCAGGCCTGAGTGACTGAGCTGCCAGCCCTTCAGGCCTGAGCGACTGAGCTTCCAGCCCAAGAATCTATTCGGCCCACAATGTCCATACTAGCCCTCTGGAAACCAGTCCCTTCGGCCCATGACACGTGGCTCCAGAAAGCCCCCCCCCCCCCCCCCCCCCCAGCCAGCAATATTGGAATTGGTGGAGAGATGGAATATTGCATTGGGGGACCAGCCCTCCCGTGTGAACATGGGACTCAACGGGTCCCACTTAGTCTGGATATCTTATAAATAACTGGGGTCCCAGCATTGAACCTTGCAGCACCCCACTAGTCACTGCCTGCCATTCAGAAAAGGACTTGTTTATTCCTACTCTTTGCTTCCTGTCTGCCAACTAGTTCTCTATCGATGTCGATACACTAACCCCAATACCATGTGCTCCAATTTTACGCACTCATGTCTTGTGTGGGACCTTGTCCCAGGCCTTTTGAAAGTCCAGATATACCACATCCACTGGCTCTCCCTTATCCATTCTACTTGTTACATCTGCAAAAAATTCTAGAAGATAAGTCAATCATGATGTCCCCTTCATAAATCCATGCTGACCTTGTCCGATCCTGTCACTGCTTTCCAAATGCGCTGCTATAACATTTTCAATAATCAACTCAAGAATCTTCCCCACTACTGATGGAAGGCTAGCTTGTCCATAATTCTGTTTTCTCTCTGCCTCCTTTATTAAAAAGTAGGGTTACATTGGCTTCTCTCCAGTCCACAGGAACCGACCCAGAGTCGAGAGAACATTGGAACATGATCACCAATGCATCTATGATTTCTAGGGCCACCTCCTTGAGTACTCTGGGATGCAGACGATCAGCCCTGGGGATGTATCTGTCTCCAGTCCCAACAGTTTACCTAACAGCATTTCCTGACAAATGTGGATTCCCTTCAATTCCTCCCTCCTACTAGATCCTCAGTCCCCTAGTATTTCCGGGAGATTGTTTGTGTCTCTTTAGTGAAGACAGAACCAAAGTACTTGTTCAACTGGTCTACCATTTCCTTGTTTCTGACTGGAAGGGACCTACATTTGTCTTCACTAATCTGTTCCTTTTTACATTTCCAAAGAAGCTTTTCGTCGTTTTTTTATATTCCCCATAAGCTTTCTTTCATGCTCTATTTTCCCCCTTTGTCCTCCTCTGTTGCATTCTAAATTTCTCCCAGTCCTCCGGTTTGCTGCTTGCTCTGGCCAATTTATATGCTTCTTCCTTGGATTTAACACTATACCTACCTTCCCTCATTAGCTACAGTTGAGCCTCCTTCCCCTTTTTATTTTCACGCCAGTCCTTGTCATATCCCCACACCTCTTCCAGCTTTCTTGTCCCAACTACAAGAAGTCTGAAGAAAGATGTTAACCCAAAATGTGGTCTATCTATTTTGTCCAGAGATGCTGCCTGACCCATTGCATTACTCCAGCACTTTGTGTCTTTTCTTGTGCATTAATTGATTATATGATCGTGCACTCTTCCTGATTTATTTATGTTTAACCTTAGACAATCCTCTTCCCAGATCTGGGCGATGATTTAAAGATCAGACGATGTTTAATTTAGTTTAGTTTAGTTTAGCTTAGATGGTGGGGGTTAGCTTTCTTTGAGTTTGAGTTTATTTAAATACAGTGAAAAGCTTTTGTTGTGTGCAATCCAGTCAGCGGAAAGAGTATATATGATTGCAATCAAGCCTTCCACAGTGTACAGATAGAGGATAAAATAAATAACGTTCAGTGTAAGATAAAGTCCAATAAAGTCCAATTAAAGATAGTCCGAGGGTCTCCAGTAGGGTTGATGGTAGTTCAGGACCGCTCTCTGGTTGCTGAGAGGGTGATTCAGATGTCTGATGGCAGCTGGGAAGAAACTCCCCCTGAATCTGGAGGTGTATGTTTTCACACTTCTATACCTTTTGCCCAATGGGAGAGGGGAGAAGAGGAAGGGGCCAGGGAACGACTCGTCCTTGATTATGCTGCTGGCCTTGCCGAGACAGAATGAGGTGTAAATACATAGTGGATGGGGGGAACTCAGCAATTCTTCGACAGACATGACAAACATTGATTCTTCAACACTGCGATCTGTGACCCAACACACACGAGGCCCCACTGGACCAAGGGCCAGGAACACGCTGGTGGAGTGTCAGTATTTTTGAGATACCAATCCTCGTCCCCCAAATCTATTCCACCAAGATGGTGCAAAGCACTAAATCCAGGGCACCTGCTGTAGTGAAATAGAGTGAGGTTCAAGTACAGGGTCTAAAATGATCAGACTGACATACGATGAAAGAATGGGTCGACTGGGCTTCACTAGAATTTAGGATGAGAGGGGATCTTATAGAAACATAAAAGGCTTGAGGGATTGGACAGGCTAGGTGCAGGAAAAATGTTCCCCATGTTGGGGGAGTCCAGAACCAGGGGTCACTATTTAAGAATAAGGGGTAGGCCATTTAGGACTGAGATGAGGAAAACATTTTCACCCAGAGAGTTGTGAATCTGTGGAATTCTCTGCCACAGAAGGCAGTGGAGGTCAATTCACTGGATTTTTTCAAGAGAGTTAGATTTAGTTCTAAGGGGTAATGGAATCAAGGGATATTGGGAAAAAGCAGGAACGGGGTACTGATTTTAGATAATCAGCCATGATCATATTGAATGGCGGTGCTGGCTCGAAGAGCCGAATGGCCTTCTCCGGCACCTATTTTTCTATGTTTTCTTTCACATGCTGGTGGTGGCATACTTGCTCACGATGTGGAATTGCCGTGTTTACTGTTTTCGCTGCAGCAACGCACCACGAGCTGACTACAAATGTAGGGCTGGTAATTCCACACCCACACACACCCTCTCTGCGTACCTGTCTTCCAGACGCCTACCCACGCTGCTTGTGGCTTGAGTGAAGATTGAGGAACTGTTCAGAAGAAAAGGAGTGGCAGTTTCACTCATGGTGTTGTTTCAGGGTTACTCAAAGACATTTAATATTTAAAACCACATGGCGTACTGGAGACTGCAACCAACGGTCAAAGGAATCTTAAATCCTCAGCAAATGATCATCAAATGGAACTTCAAAATTGATATTTGCATCAACTATCTTTGATAGGAAGATAATTTTTGTTAATGATGAAAACCCAAATGGTGATGTACAATGGGACAAAGGAAACTGTGTATTCTGGTTCATGAAAGGCTGAGTTGACATACAGTACAGGTAAAGCTGGCAAGTAGTATGGTACAGAATATATGAAAATGTACAAAAAAAATTCAGACACTGGAAACCTGAAGTAAAATAGAACATGCTGGCAACATTCAGCAGGTCAGTCAGCATATGTGGAGCGAGAAACAGAGTTAGTGTTTTAGGTTAGAAGCTTCTTGTCAGAGCGGGGAAAGAGAGATAAAAAAGGTAATGTTATGTTGCACAGAAGGCGACAGGACAGATGGATAATTGCAAGGGGGTAGGACAGCAATGTTTAAGAAATATTTAGGTGGGTAGCATAGATCTAGAGGGATATGGACCAAATGCAGGAAGGTGGAATTAGTCTAGATTGGATATGTTGGTCGGTGTGGGCAAGTTGGGGCTGTTTCCATGCTGTATGACAGGTTTAATTGATTAATGGAGCTGTTCAAGAGAGATTATGCTAATTTGCTTGTGTCATGTGTTACTAATAACAGGGACATGGCCAGCATGTCATGCCTCATCAGGGAGAGAGCAAATCTGAACCATTATCAGGCAAGAATACATTCAACAGAAATGACCAGTTCTAAAACCGGCAGAACTATGAGTCATCTAAAGTTGCAGAATTTGACACTGAGGGAAGTTTGCTAGTGCTATTCCGGAGGGTTTAAATGAGAGAGGTAGGGGAGTGGGAACCAGAGTAGGAGGTCAGAGATTGGACGGAGTGATGGGAAGATAGAGGTCAGGACCAGTCGGTCTAAGAACAGGCAGGGAGAGGTGAAGCAATATGCTGAGGCTGATGGGCCGGAATGTGTTTATTTCATTGCAAGGAGTATTGTGAGCAAAGCAGACGAACTTGGAGCTTGGATCAGTGCTTTGGACTATGATGTTGTGGCCATTGTGGAAACATGGTTGTGAGAGGGACACCACTGGTACATCCAGGTTCAGGAACAGCATCTTCCCCACAGCCATTAGGCTATTAAACTCACCATCAAACAAACTCTGAACTATAACAGCCTATTGCACTTTGTTTATTTATGTGTATATATATATATGGTCTATGCTATATAGACACACTGAACTGTTCTGTATTTATGCTTACAATACTCTGTTGTGCTGCAGCAAGCAATAATTTCATTGTCCTATCTGGGACACATGACAATAAACTCTCTTGACTTGACTTGATGTTCTGGGGTTCCGATGTTTCAGACGTGATCAAAGGAAGTCACAAGAGGTGGAGTAGTTGCGCTACTAATCAGGAAGACTGTCATGGCGGCACTCAGGACGTACTGGAGGTTTCAACTGCAGGAGCGATATGGGTAGAGGTTATAAAAATACAAAAGTGCTCTAGTGGGATTGTCCTATAGGCCCCCAATAGAAAGCGGGAGATAGAGGAACAGATATGTGGACAGATTATGCCAGAGCGAAAGGTTGACTTGAACTTTGTGTTCTCTCCAGAGATACTGCCTATAACACTGAGTTACTCCAACGTTTTGTATCTATATTTGGCTTAAACCAGCATCTGCAGTCCCTTCCTACACATTTCTCGCTCTCCCCTGACATCACTGAAGAAGGGTCTCGGCCCGCTGAGTTAATCAGCAGCATTTTGTGTTATCTTTGGTTTAAACCAGCATCTGCAGTTCTTTCCTATGCAAAGACTGTGCAGATTTTTTTAAATCTCTGATGAACATTAGAAAACGTTAGTTAATTTATTTTTGTTAGTGAAAGATGTCTTTGCAAAGATATATAACTGTCTTGCAAGTTGTACAGGATACAATGACTATATGAGGGGGAACACCCTCAATGAAGAGATTGAACAGTTTGGGCTTATTTTCACACAAATTCTGAAGAATGAGTGGTTGCTACTGAGAGGTTATTTCCTCCACTTGGAAAGTCTAGTATATATTGGTGTGAGATGAGGATTATCTTCCCCGCACAGACAATTGTGACAGTTTTGAATTTGTGGCACCCCAGGTGCCTATGAATGCCTCTGTGTTCAAAAATGTCATCATTTGATTTTGGACATTACTCATCTCCTTCCATAGAAGATGGAGCAGATTTGGTATGTTGATGAATCCTCTCTTGAACTTCAACAGGTGTATGGTGGAGAGTACATTGACTTAGTTAAGCAACTCGAACACTGATGAGCACTGCTCAGTCCATCACGATTACTGACCTCCCCACCATCGGAAGGATCTTAGGATTCGCTGCTTCAACAAGTTCGGCCAGCATCAATAAGGACTCCGTCTGAAGAAGGGTTTCGGCCCGAAACGTTGCCTATTTCCTTCGCTCCATAGATGCTGCTGCACCTGCTGAGTTTCTCCAGCATTTTCGTCTACCTTCAATAAGGATTCACACCACCCTGGCCACACTCTCATTTCATTCCTGCCAATGGGGATGAAGGTATAAGTGCCTGATAACTGTAACATGCAGGTTCAGAAACAGCTTCTTCCTCACAACCATCAGGACATTATACACTATGAACGGCAACTAAACTATGAACTATGAACTGCCAAGGTTGCCCCAGGGACTTTGGGCTTTGTTTTGCTTTTGTAATATATTGTATTTTATATTTATTATTTATTTTTTGTTTGTTATATTATCTATTGAATACTGTCTTTGCAAACTGTTGTGCTGTTGCTGCAAGTACAAATTTCATTGTTCCACTTTGGGATCATATGAGGATAAAACACTGTTGGATATGGAGACTGAAATGAGGGGTAAGGTGGTGATTCTTTTGAATAGAGAGCCATGAATGACCCAGGGTGCAAAGGTCTTATTTCATCCTACACCAATTCCCATCCCTTTTGTTCTTTTATGTTTCACTGAAGAGATATAGCATGGAAACAGGCCCTTTGCCCCACTGAGTCCATGCCGACCATCGATCACCTGTACACTACGTCCATTTATCCCGCTTTTCACATCTTACACACTTGGAGCAATTTACCAAAGCCAATTAGCCTACAAACCTACACATCTTTGGAAAGTGAGAGGAAACCAGAGCACTCCCAAAGACCTCCAGGTATGTAGGTAAATTGGCTTGGTAAATGTAAAAATTGTCCCTAGTGGGTGTAGGATAGTGTTAATGGTCGGCGCGGACCCGGTGGGGCGAAGGGCCTGTTTCGCGCTGTGTCTCTAAACTAAACGAAACTAAAATTAAAAAAAGAAGTAAAGAAAACCCACGCTACCACAGGGAGAGCGTACAAACCACTTATCCCCACTTTCTTATCAACTCCCTACACACCAAGGGCAATTTACAGAGGCCAATTAACATACAAACCTGCACGTCTTTGGGATGTGGGAGGGAACCGGAGCACCCGGAGAAAAGACTCTGCACAGACAGCACCCAAGGACATGTTTGACCTCGGGTCCTTGGTGCTGTGCGGCAGCAGCTCCACCTGCTGCACCACTCTGCTGCTCAGTGTTTGTCTCCATTCCTCTTCCAGTTGGAAATGTTCTTTTGCAACGTTAGCGACGAGCTCTCTGAGCTGCAGTGACATTGCACTGCTGACTTTGGGTTGGTTTGAGGTTGGGGAGATTTGCATGAAATGTCTTTAAGATGGTTGGTCTATGGTGGGGGTTGTTCAAGCACGTTTTACAGCACCAGCCTTATCTTCGTGTTTTCTTCCTTTTTATCACTGTTCCTAAGTCAACCCTTTCAGGTACCAAGACTCAATGCATTTTGTTGGCTTTCATGTTCCCTAACCCAGATTCTCTGCAGATAATATTGTGGTTTAACTAGATAATGTCTTTCTTGGTAAGTTATTTCATAGAATCGCATGAAATGTAACTAAAAAGCTCAACTCATCTATGCCATCGCTTATACTCAACAGGAACCTTTTTCCACCCTGCTTCATTTAACCCCATCGGCATGCTTTAGAGTTTAGACTTTAGAGATACAGCGTGGAAACAGGCCCTTAAGCTCACCGAGTCCAAGCTGACCAGCGATCACCCTGTACTCTAACACTGTGCGATGCACTAGGGACAATTTTTACAATTTTACCAAAGCCAATTAACCTACAAACCTGTATGTCTTTAGAGTGTGGGAGGAAACCAGAGTTCCCACAGAAAACCCACATGGTCACAGGGAGAAGGAACAAACTCCGTACAGACAGCACCCGTAGTCAGGATTGAACCCGAGTCTCTGGTGCTGTAAGGCTATAACTTTACTGCTGTGCCACTGTGCTGCCTGCAACATAGAACGGCATAGAATGGCTATTCTATCATTTATCTCATCATGCACTTATCTACCTTTCTTTAAATGCATTGATGCTTTCTAGTTGAACCACTCTGTTTATAAGAGATGTCTTTTCAATTCTTTGATGGATATATTATAGATATAGTTGTGACTTCTACACTTGGTTTCTTTCATAAGTGGACTTACATTACCTACCACCAGGTAAAACTCTTCCATACTTTCATTGATCTGTCGGCCATTTTGTTTTCTGGACAGAAGAACGTCAAAGTTAGCTGTTGCTGATTGTTCTGTTATTGAAGTACAACTGCTGCCTCACAGCGCCAGATCCTGACCTCGGGTGCTGTCTGTGTAGAATTTGTACGTTCTCCCTTTGACCGCATGGATTTTCTCTGGGTGCTCCAGTTTTCTGCCACATTAGTCAGAGGGTGACGAATCTGTGGAATTCTTTGCCACAGAAGGCTGTGGAGGCCAAGTCAGTGGATACTTTTAAGGCAGAGATAGATAGATTTTTGATTAGTACATGTGTCAGAAGTTATGAGGAGAATGTGATTTGGAGGGAGAGATAGATCAGCCATGATTGAATGGCAGAGTAGACTTGATGGGCTGAATGGCCTAATTCTACTCCTATCACTTATGACCTTATTCAAAAGGCGTGCAGGTTCGTAGGTTAATTGGTGTTCTGCAAATTTCCCCTAGTGTGGAACTAGTGTATGGGTGATCGGTGTGCACTCAGTGTGCTGGAGGGCCTATTTCCACACTGTATCTCTAAACTGAGCTGAAACATTAAATTATTTCTGTTGAAGGAGCATTCTGAATGAAACAGAGAACCTTGAGTGTCTGTACAGGTGGCATAGACTTGGTGGGTCGAAGGGCCTGATTCCATGCTGTATACATCTGTGACTCTCAATGACTCTACGGGAGTGACAAGAAGACCTGAGCAATGTTGGAATGAATGTAGCACCTCAAGAACCACCCATGCACCTATTTAATCAGGTACTTCTTGCCGTATCGGTGGTAGAGTCTGCAAATCCCACATTCGCCTCTTCAGTAACTTCAGAACACATGGAAATGGCATGGAAAAACAAGTCAAACTTCACTTCAAGAGGCTGCTTAAGAAGTTGATGTGAATTGAGACCTGAATAGTGCAAAGTTCAAGGATGGATACCTTCATTTGGTAGGTTATTGCAATCTGTTTCTGTAGTTTGTGCCAAAATATTTTGTTGTAATGCTAAATGTAATTATTTAACAATCAATTATACACAAGGATCCAGGAAATGGCCTTGAAGTCATGTGAGGAAAAAACATTTCACAAGTTACAAGTTCACAAGTTATAGGAGCAACAGTGCAGCAGTAGAGATCCCGACTACGGGTGCTGTCTGTACGGCGTTTGTACGTTCTCCCCGTTTTCTAAAAGAGTGGAATTAGGCCATTTGGCCCACCGAGTCCACTCCGCCAATCAATCATGGCTGATCTCTGTCTCCTAATCTGTTTTTATCTACTTATCATAATTTAATTTATGAGCTATGTTTTGAGAATAATTAGTTGAAAGACGTGATTACAAAAATGAAGCATGTGGGATTTAAGAGGCAGTGGTTAAGTATGTCTTGTGTTGGTTTAGGGGTCGGGCCTGATTGTAAAGTGTCCACATGTGATGGCAACACCAAGGTGTAGGTGGAGCAGTAATTAGTGAGGAGGACTCAGAATCCATGAAATCGTGCCAGGCCAGGCCTTTTATATGAAAATCCATCAAATAAATGTTTGTGCAGTTTCTGTTTCCACAGATGCTGCCTGATCTCCTGAGGACTTTCTCTTATCATTGCAGTTTTCCAGCAACTGCACCATTATGGTTTGGAGTCCTTTCCCCCAGACCTTTCAGTTATTGTCTCCTGCTCATAGCATGCACCCCCATGCATGGGCGGCACAGTGGCGCAGCGACCCGGAATTAATCTTGACTACCGGTGCTGTCTGTACAGAGTTTGTACGTTCTCCACGTTACCTCTATGGGTTTTCCCTGCATGCTCCAATTTACTCCCACACTCCAAAGACGTACAGGAGTGTATGTTTATTTGAAACATTGCCTATCCATGTACTCTGAAATGCTGCCTGACCCGCTGAGGTACTCCAGCAGTCTGTGCCTCTTTTGACCTTGTGTCTCTATTCCGCTTAACAATGGCCCACATACCATTTGTTAATTTCGAATTAATTACAATATTTGCAATGTGTAGGAAGGAACTGCGGAGGCTGCTTTAAACCGAAGATAGACACAAAAAGCTGGAGTAACTCAGCAGGACAGGCGGCATCTCCGGAGAGAAGGAATGGGTGATATTTCGGGTCAAGACCCTTCTTCAGACTCAATATTTGCAATGAATTGCCCATAGAACATCCAGGTCATTCTAAACACCAACATTTCTCAATCTTTCGTCAATTAAAAGCTACTTCCGTTTTCTATCATAATGGATGATATCATATTTTGCCTTTTTATACTCATCTACCATGTCCTATCCCAATCTCATAACCTTTCTTAAACTCTTTGACCACTCTATTTTCTCCTCGCAGCCTACACTGCCACCTAGCTATGTATCATCAGCAAACTTGCACAAGATTCTGAGGGACAGGATTAGTCTATATTTTGAAAAGGCAGGGAATAGTCCTTGCTGGAAGGAAATTTTGTCTGACCATTTCGAAGAAGTAACAAAATGTATTGATGGGGGCAGTGTAGTTGATGGAGTCTATATGGGCTTCAGTATGGCCTCTGGCTAGGTCCTACCTGGGAAACTGAGAAGCCATGGGATCCAGAGTAAGTGGGCAAATTGGATCCAAAATTGGTTCAGTAATAGGAACCAAGGGTGATGGTGGAGGGTTGAATTTGTGACTGGTATGACATAATGAATGTAGTCCCTGACAGTGAATTGAGAAACAGAGGGACCTTGGTCTCCGTCCAAGGATTCCTGAAGGGGATAGTACAGCTACATTAGGTATTTAAGATGGCATGCAAGATACTTGCTTTTATTATGTGGGGTCAAGAGTGGCACAGTGGCGCAGCGATAGAGTTGCTGCCTTACAGCACCTTAGACCAGGGTTCGATCCTGACTACGGGTGCTGTCTGTACGGAGTTTGTACCACCCTGTGACCTCGTGGGGTTTCTCCCCAAGGTAAGGTAACCAAAAAGCTGGAGGAACTGAGTTTGTCCAGTTTTTTGGCGACCTTCGATTTTTCCAGCACCTGCAGTTCTTTCTTAGATGTAAGGTAAAGTATTGGAAGGTAGAAGTTTTTTCACCCTGAATGTCATTGGAATCTGGAGCACATCGCCCAGGCGTGTGGTGGAGACAGGTACTCTCACAGCATTTATCTGGACAAGAACTTAAATTGCCAAGACATAGAATACTATAGACCGAGTGCCGGGAAATAGGATTGGTATAGACAGATTCTTGATGAATAGCATGGACATGTGAGCTGGTGGATCTGTTTCTGAGCTGTTCAACTCTATGCTGCACGGTTCTATGTTCAAAGATAGACACAAAATGCTACAGGATGGGCTCCTCCAGCATTTTGTGTCTGTCGATGTAAACCAGCTTCAGCGGTTCCTTCCTAAACGATTCTATGTTCAATTCATGCCAGTTTTTTGCCCTGGTACTGTGTGAGCTACTTTGTTAATAACCTCTTGCATGGCACCTTTTCAAAGTACTTCCAAAGGCTGCTCAGTTTTAGGGCAGAGGGCTGTGGGGACCAAGGTAATGTGCATGAGAGAGGGAAGTGTGTTAGAGTGGGTGTTTTGCAAAGCATCTGAGTGACTGCCGGCTGTGGTTGAGTAACTGGCGGCGCGTAAAATATTGAGGTGTGGACTTACACAATCCCATCTTCCAAATCATTGACAGTGATGGTGAAAACCTGAAGCTCCAGCACTGATCCCAGCAACGCCCCACTCACGCAGCCTCGCAACCTGGAAATGATCTGTTTACTCATATTTGTTGTTAATAATTTCTCAATGTAGGTGAGATACCAAACGAGAACTTTGCATTGGTGTTCAGAAGGGAGAAGGTCTTGGAGGATAGTGAGATCAGTGTGAGGTATGCTAACATGCTGGGGCATTTTGAGATCAAAGAAGGAGGTGGTGTTCAGTCTCTTGAGGAGCATTAAGATGGATAAATCCTCATGGCCTGATGGGGTCAACCACAGGTTGAGGAGAGGCAAGAGTGGAGATGGTAGGGGCCTTGACAGTGATGTATCTCCTCTCCAGCCACAGGCGAGATCCTGGAAGTCTGGAGAGAAACCAAAGATTGTTCCTTTGTTGAAGAAGGGAAAAAGAGATAATCCAGGAAGTTATAGGTCTCACCTCAGTGGTAAGGGTGTTATTGGAGAGTTTTCTTAGGAATATGATTTATTCGCATTGGGAATAGAATGGACTAATTTGGCACAGTCTGCATGGCTTTGTCCAGTCATGTCTTATAAGTTCATAAGTTCACATGTTATAGGAGCAGAATTAAACCATTCGGCCCATTAAGTTTGCTCGGTCATTCAATCGTGGCTGATCTGTCTTTTTCTCTCAACCCCATTCTCCTGCCTTCTCTCCATATCCCCTGGCACCTCACATAATGTTATTCCAGCTGGAGGTCTGTGACGAGTAGCGCTCCGCAGAGATCATTAGACTTTAGAGATACAATGTAGAAACAGGCCTTTTGGCTCACCGAGTCCACGCCGACCAGCTATCACCCCGTACACTCGCACTATCCTACACACGAGGCATAATTTACAGAAGCCAATTAATCTACAAACCTGTACATCTTTGGAGTGTGGGCGGAAGCAGGGAGCACCCATCCGGAAAAAAACCCACGCGGTCACAGGGAGAAAGCACGAATTCCGCACAGACAGCACCTGAGGTCAGGATCAAACCCGGGCCTCTGGCGCTTCAAGACAGTATAGAATCATAGACTCATAGAAAATAGGTGCAGGAGTAGGTCATTCAGCCCTTCAGCCTGCACTGCCATTCAATATGATCATGGCTGATCATCCAACTCAGTATCCTGTACCTGCCTTCTCTCCATACCCCCTGATCCCTTTAGCCACAAGGGCCACATCTAACTCCCTCTTAAATATAGCCAATGAACTGGCCTCAACTACCTTCTGTGGCAGAGAATTCCACAAATTCACCACTCTCTGCATGAAAAATTATTTTCTCATCTTGGTCCTAAAAGACTTCCCCCTTATCCTTAAACGGTGACCCCTTGTTCTGGAGTTCCCCAACATCGGGAACAATCTTCCTGCATCTAGCCTGTCCAACCCCTTAAGAATTTTGTAAATCTCCATAAGATCCCCCCTCAATCTTCTAAATTCCAGCGAGTCTATCCAGTCTTTCTTCATTTGTCCTGCCATCCCAGGAATCAGTCTGGTGAACCTTCTCTGTACTCCCTCTATGGCAAGAATGTCTTTCCTCAGATTAGGAGACCAAAACTGTACGCAATACTCCAGGTGTGGCCTCACCAAGACCCTGTACAACTGCAGTAGAACCTCCCTGCTCTTGTACTCAAATCCTTTTGCTATGAATGCCAACATACCATTCCCTTTCTTCACTGCCTGCTGCACCTGCATGCCTACTTTCTCTGACTGATGTACCATGACACCCAGGTCTCGTTGCATCTCCCCTTTTCCTAATCGGCCACCATTCAGATAATAGTCAACCCTCCAGATTTTGCCACCAAAGTGGATAACCTCACATTTATCCACATTATACTGCATCTGCCATGCATTTGCCCACTCAATCAACCTATCTAAGTCACCTTGCAGCCTCCTAGCATCCTCCTCACAACTAACACTGCCTCCCAGCTTCGTGTCATCCGCAAACTTGCAGATGTTGCATTCAATTCCCTCATCCAGATCATTAATATATATTGTAAATAGCTGCGGTCCCAGCACTGAGCCTTGCGGTACCCCACTAGTCACTGCCTGCCATTCTGAAAATGACCCGTTTACTCCTACTCTTTGCTTCCTGTCTGCCAGCCAGTTCTCTATCCACATCAATACTGAATCCCCAATACTGTGTGCTTTAAGTTTGTATACTAATCTCTTATGTGGGACCTTGTTGAAAGCCTTCTGAAAGTCCAAATATAACACATCCACAGGTTCTCCCTTATCAATTCTACTAGTTACATCCTCGAAAAATTCTATGATACATCAGACATGATTTACCTTTCATAAATCCATGCTGACTTTGTCCAATGATTTCACCACTTTCCAAATGTGCTGCTATCCCATATTTAATAACTGACTCTAGCATTTTCCCCACTACTGATGTTAGACTAACTGGTCTGTAATTCCCCATTTTCTCTCTCCCTCCCTTTTTAAAAAGTGGGGTTACATTAGCTACCCTCCAATCCTCAGGAACTACTCCAGAATCTAAAGAGTTTTGAAAAATTATCACTAATGCATCCACTATTTCTGGGGCTACTTCCTTTAGTACTCTGGGATGCAGCCTATCTGGCCCTGGGGATTTATCGGCCTTTAATCCTTTCAATTTCCCTAACACCACTTCCCGGCTAACCTGGATTTCACTCAGTTCCTCCATCTCATTTGACCCCCGGTCCTCTGCTATTTCTGGCAGATTATTTATGTCTTCCTTAGTGAAGACAGAACCAAAGTAGTTATTCAATTGGTCTGCCATGTCCTGGTTCCTCATGATCAATTCACCTGGATTTCACTCTGCAAGGGACCTACATTTGTTTTAACTAACCTTTTTCCCTTCACATATCTATAAAAACCTTTGCAGTCTGTTTTTACGTTCCCTGCCAGTTTTCTTTCATAATCTATTTTCCCTTTCCTAATTAAGCACTTTGTCCTCCTCTGCTGGACTCTGAATTTCTCCCAGTCCTCTGGTAGGCTGCTTTTTCTGGCTAATTTGTATGCTTCATCTTTAGTTTTGATACTATCCCTGATTTCCCTTGTTATCCACGGATGCACTACCTTCCCTGATTTATTCTTTTGCCAAACTGGGATGAGCAATTGTTGTAGTTCATCCGTGCAGCCTTTAAATGCCTTCCATTGCATATCCACCGTCAACCCTTTAAGAATCACTTGCCAGTCTATTTTGGCCAATTCACGTCTCATACGCTCAAAGTTACCTTTCTTTAAGTTCAGAACCCTTGTTTCTGAATTAACAATGTCACTCTCCACCCTAATGAAGAACTCAACCGTATTATAGTCACTCTTGCCCAAGGGGCCATGCACACTAACGCACAGTAACTCTACCACTGTGGCATTGTGCCGCCCTATCTACCCTATCCTAATTTGTGCTTAGACTTCTGCTGTTTGTAATATATTAAATGACTTGGGCATCAATGTAGATGTGTCGGTTAGTAAGTTTGCAGATTACATGAAAATTGTTGGAGTTGTGACATAAGGAAGGATAAAGGATACAGTTGGATATAGATTAGTTACAGATCTGGGTTGAGATACGGCAGATGCAGATTAATCTAGGCCAATGTGAGGTGTTGTACTTTTGGAGGTCAACTATAAGAGTAAAGTACACATTTAATGGTTGGATCCTTAACAGTATTGATGTATAGAGGGGTCTTGGGGTCCAAGTCTATAGTTCCCCGAAAGCAGCAACACAAGTAGATCGAGTGGCATATGATATCATTGTCATCATTGGTTGGGACATTGAGTATAAGAGTCAAAAAGTAAAGCTGCAGCTTCATAAATCTTTGGTTATGTGCCGCATTTAGACAATAGACAATAGATGCAGGAGTAGGCCATTCGGCCCTTCGAGCCAGCACCGCCATTCACTGTGATCATGGCTAATCATCCACAATCAGTACCCCGTTCCTGCCTTCAAACAATAGAGAATTGCTTGCAGACTTGGACCCTTCAAGGATGTGGAGGCTCCAGAGAGGGTGCAGAAATAATGCCATAATGCCCCTTAGATTAGATTGATGGGGGGTGGAACGTGATGCCATGGGCGGTGGTGGAAACGGATAAGATAGCGACATTCAAGAGGTTTTTAGAGAGCCATATGAATGTGCACATAATGGTTTTTGGTACAAATGCAGCAGAAGGGATTCATTTAACTTGGCATCATGTTCGACATTGACTTCATGGACGGTAAGGTCTGTTCCTGCACTGCACTGTTCTGTGGTCCATGTTCAATTCATGCCAGCTTTTGCCCTGCTACTGTGTGAGATACTTTAATTTAATAATCTGTTGTGTGACACTTTTTCAAAGGACTTCTGAAGGTTGCTGCTTGGTGCAGGGCTGGAGGGACCATGGTAATGTGTATGAGAGAGGGATGTGTGCGAGTGGGCGTTTTGCAAAGTGTCTGACTGAGTGTCTGCTGTGGTTGAGTAGCTGGCAGTGCGTAAAATTGAGGTATGAATTTACAACATTGTGCAGGAGTGTGTGCTGATGAATATGAAGAGTATATAAAGAGTATATTCAGATAGATAAAGAGTAAGAAAGAGGCAAGAGTGGACATTGGACCACTGGAAAATGATGCAGGAGAAGTGATAGTGGGGAATAAAGAAATGGCAGAGGAGATTAATAACGTTTTTGCAGTGGAAGACACCAGCAACATGCCTGAAATTCAAGAAAGTTAAGTGGAATGGTTGTTATTAAGGAGAAGGTGCTTGGGAAGCTGAAAGGGCTGAAGGTGGATAAATCCCCTGGATTGACCCTAGGTGGCTATGGAGATTGTGGATGCATAGATAGTGATATTTCAGGAATCACTACAGTCAGGAGTTTTCCAAACGATTGGAAAATTGTTAATACTATCCCACTGCACAAAATGGGAGCAAAGCAGAATAGTGGAAACAATAGTCTGGTTAGTCTGACTTCAGTTGTTGGTAAGATTTTAGAGTAAGATGATGTTACAGAATACTTAGATGTTCATGATAAAATAGGCTGGTCAACATGGTTTTGTGAAGGGAAGTAAACAGCAGGACAGACAAAGGAGTGTCAGTGGATGTTGTTTACCTAGTTTTTTAGAAAGCCTTTGATAAGGTGCCACACGTCAGGCTGCTAAGGAAGATGAGAGCCCATGCTATTAAAGGGCAGATACTAGCATGGATAGCAGGTTGGGTGGATGGCAAAGGCAAAGGGTGAGAATAAAAGGGGCTTTTTCTGGTTGCCAGTTACCAGCAGAGTTCCACAAAGGGCCGGTGCTGGGGCCTCTACTCTTCACATTGTATATTAATGATTTGGATGAGAGGATGAAGGCTCGGTAAATACAAAAACAGGGATGTTATGTTAAGGCCCTATAAGGCCGCATTTGGAGTATTCTGAGCAATTTTGGGCATGTTATCTGAGGAAGGATGTGCTGGCTCTGGAGGGGGTCCAGAGGAGGTATACAAGAATGATCAGAGGAATGAGTGGGTTAACATATGATGAGCATTTGTTGGCACTGGGCCTGTACTCGCTGGAGCTTAGAAGGATGAGGGGGACCTCATTGAAACTTAACAAATAGTGAAAGGCATAGATAGAGTAGATGTGGAGCGGATGTTTCCACCAGTGGAAGAGTCTAGGACCAGAGGTCATAGCCTCAGAATTAAAGGACGTTCCTTTAGGAAGGAGATGAGGGGAAATTTCTTAAGTCAGAGGGTGGTGAATCTGTGGAATTCTTTGCTGCAGAGGGCTGTGGAGGCTAGTCAATGGATATTTTTAAGGTAGAGATACATAGATTCTTGATTAGTAAGGGGGTCAAGGGTTATGGGGAGAAGGCAGGAGAATGGGGTTAGGAGGGAGAGATAGATCAGCCATGATTGAACGGCGGAGTAGATTTGATGGGCCGAATGGCCTAATTCTGCTCCCATCACTTATGACCTTATGATGACGATGATATTTCAAACTGACCTTCACTGTACATCGTTAAACTGCTTGAAGGCTTAGCATCATAGAAATGTACAGCACGGTAAAGGGGTTTTATGGGGTCCAAATTGTCCATGCTGACAGTGCTGCTGATCTGTGGTCATCTCGTTGCCTGTATTAGCAGTTTAAGTTTGAATTTTTTTTATTGTCACGTGTACCGAGTTACAGTGAAAAACTTTTGTTGCGCGCCAACCAGTCAGTGGCAAGACAATTCGTGATTAAAATCGAACTATCCACAGTGTACAGATACATGATAAAGGGAATAACATGAATAACGTTTAGTGCAAGACAAAGTCCAGTAAAGTCTGACCAAAGATAGTCCGAGGGTCTCCAATGAGGCAGATAGTATCTCAGGACTGCTCTCTAGTTTTGATAGGATGGTTCAGTTGTCTGATAACGGCTGGGAAAAAATTGTCCCAGAATCTGGAGTTGTGCGTTTTTCACACTTCTGTACCTCTTGCCTGATGAGAGAGGGGAGAACAGGGAATGGCCAGGGTGCGACTTGATAGTTAAATGTACAGCATGATGACAACAGGAGCGGCACGTTGGCGCAGCGGTAGAGTTGCTGCCTGACAGCGCCGGAGCCCTGGGGTTGATCATGACTACAGGTGCTCCCTGTACGGAGTTTGCATGTTCTCCCCGTGACATGCTTGGGTTGTCTCCGAGATCTTCGGTTTCTTCCCACACTCCAAAGACATACAGGTTTGTAAGTTAATTGCCTTGTTATAAATATAAATAGTTCCTAGTGTGTGTAGGATAGTGTTAATGTGCAGGGATCGCTGGTCAGTGTGGACCTCTGGTGCTTGAAGATAGTAACAATTTCATGTCAACCCAAACCTTCCCTCAGAGATGACAATAACATACCCACCAAGAGCCTGTCTCAGCTGGTGACGCACTTTTGCCAACAGTAGACTCCATCTACTGTATACTTCATGCTGCCTCAGCAAGGCCAGCAGCATAATCAAGGACCAGTCTTATCCTGGTCACTCCCTCCCCTCCCTCCCCCCCCCCCCCCCCCCACTCCTATCAGGCACGATGTATAGAAATTTGAAAACACATACCTCCAGATTTGGAAACACATACCTCCAGGACCACTGGCTCTCCACTCCTCTGGACCACTTGGACAACAAAAACTCGTATGTCAGGCTGTTAATCATTGATTACAGCTCGGCATTTAACACAATCATCTCCTCCAAGCTGGTTACCAAACTCGCAGAACTGGGTCTCTGCGCATCCCTCTGTAATTGGATCCTTGACTTCCTCATTCACAGGCCACAGTCTGTTCGTGTCTGTTGGTGTAAATGTGTCAGCCTCGATAACAATCAGCATGAGAGCACCTCAAGGCTGCGTGCTCAGCCCCCTGCTGTACTCACTCTATACTCATGACTGCATAGCCGGTCACAGTGCGAACTCCATCATCAAGTTCAATGACGACACTACTGTTGTGGGACGTATCACTGATGGGGATGAGTCAGAGTATAGAAGAGAGATCGAGCAACTGTCCATATGGTGTCAGCACAATAACCTGGCCCTCAACACCAGCAAAACCAAGGAGTAAGATGGGGACCCACAGTCCCGTTTATATCAATGGGCCGATGGTTGAAAGGGTCAAGAGCTTCAAATTCCTGGGCCTGCACATCTCTGAAGATCTTTCCTGGTCCGGGAACACTGATGCAATTATCAAGAAAGCACATCAGTGCCTCTACTTCCTGAGAAGATTACGGAGAGTCGGTTTGTCAAGGAGGACTCTCTCTAACTTCCTGAGAAGATTAAGGAGATTCGGTATGTCAAAGAGGATTCTCTTGAACTTCGACAGGTGTACTGTAGAGAGCATACTGACTGGTTGCATCATGGCCTGGTTCAGCAACTTGAACATCCGGGAGCGTGTTGTGAAAACTGCCTAGTCCATCACTGGCTCTGACCTCCCCACCATCGAAGAGATTTATCAGAGTTGCTGCCTCAAAAAGGCAGACAACATCATTAGAGACCCACACCATCCTGGCCACACACTGATTTCACTCCTGCCATCGGGAAGAAGGTACTGGAGCCTGAAAATTGTAAAGTCCAGGTTCAGGAACAGCTTCATCCCAACAGCCATCAGGCTATGAAATACTACAACCTCAAATAAGCTCTACAATAGGCTATTATTATTATTATTATTATTATTATTATTATTATTATTATTATTGCATTACTATTGTTTTTTTAGTATGTGTGTGTGTGTATATATATATATGTATGTATAAATATATATATTTATATAGTCTTTTAAGATACTGGGAACCATCATCTCCAAGGACCTTAAGTGGGGGGCGACCATCGACTCCACAGTCAAAAAGACACAACAGAGGATGTAGTTCCTGCGGCAGCTGAGGAAGTACAATCTGCCACAGGCAATGATGGTCCCCAATTCAATACGGCCATCATAGAGTCTGTCCTCACCTTCTCCATCATGGTCTGGTTTGGCTCAGCCACCAAGCACGACATCCGGAGGTTGCAGCGTATCATCTGATCAGCAGAGAAGGTTATTGGCTGCAACCTTCCCTCCATTGATGAACTGTACACTGCAAGGGTCAGAAAGCGAGCGGGTAAGATCATCTCTGACCCCTCTCACCCTGGCCACAAACTCTTTGAATCACCTTCCTCTGGAAGGTGACTCCGGACTATTAAAGCTGCCACAGCCAGACAAAAAAACAGCTTTTTTTCCACGAGTAGTAGCTCTACTCAATAACCAAATATCTGTGGCCTCCTTTTGCTCTGGTATTTTATTTGTTTAATCAATAATGTTTTATTATTAATGTTTAATGTTTTAGGTGTCATTCCTAACTGTCACTGTATGTCATGTTGTCATGTGCGGGCGGAGCACCAAGGTAAATTCCTTGTATGTGAATACTTGGCCAATAAACTTATTCATTCATTCATTCATTCATATATAGTGTGTGTGTACTTGTGGGTATGTGTGCATATATACACACTGAACTTTTTTTTTCTCTCTCATTTATCATATTGTTTACAGTGTACTATGTTTACATATTCTGTTGTGCTGCAGGAAGGAAAATTTCATTGTTCTATCTGGGACATATGACAATAAGACACTCTTCACTCTTGACTCTTGATAAATGGTATCAACCTAAAACATTGACTGCCCATTTTCTATTGCCTGACCCGCTGAGTTCTAGTTCTGAACATACGGCATAGACCAGTACAGCATAGCAACAGGCGCTTCCGCCCACAATGTCTGTACTGAAGACGATGCCAAGACCAATTCTTATCTGTCTGCACATAATCCATAACCCTAACCTTCCATTCCCTGCATATCCAAATGTCTATTCAAAAGTCTCTTAAATGCCACTATTGTATCAGTCTCCACCACCAGACCCGGTAACACATTCCAGGCACTCACCACCCTCTGTGTAAAAAAACTTGTCCTGCACATCTCCTTTAAAAGTTGTCTCTCTCACCAAATATCTTAGGGCTGCACGGTGGCGCAGCAGTAGAGTTGCTGCCGTGCAGCGTCAGAGGTCCAGGTTCAACCATTCTCTCCGTGACCTGCGTGGGTTTTCTCCAGGTGCTCCGGTTTCCTGCCACACAACAAAGATGTGCAGGATTGTGGGTTAATTGGCTTTGGTAAAATTGTAAATTGTGTCTCGTGTGCAGGATAGTGTTAGTGTGCAGGGATCACTGGTTGGCATGGTTGGTGCGGACACAGTGGGCCGAAGTATCTCTAAACTAATCCTAACTAAACTATGCATTATAGTATTTGATCTCTCCAACCTGGGAAACATTTTGTTTAGGCAAATGTTACATTCGTAAGAAATTTTCTGTCGAAGCAGCTGATGCAAAGAAAATGATTAGAATCGTGGTCTTTTATTCAAATAAACATTTTCTTTTTAACATATTCTTTTCCTTAGACTGTGTCCAGAACAAGGGGTCACAGTCTAAGGATAAGGGGGAATTCCTTTAGGACCGAAATGAGGAAAACATTCTTTACACAGAGAGTGGTGAGTCTCTGGAATTCTCTGCCACAGAAGGTAGTTGAGGCCAGTTCATT
Organism: Raja brachyura; assembly: GCA_963514005.1. The sequence continues at coordinate 21,342,537 of OY740781.1, read as the reverse complement.
GGCTATATTTAAGAGGGCGTTAGATGTGGCACTTGTGGCTAAAGGGATCAGGGGGTATGGAGAGAAGGCAGGTACGGGATACTGAGTTGGATGATCAGCCATGATCACATTGAATGGCGGTGCAGGCTCGAAGGGCCGAATGGCCTACTCCTGCACCTATTTTCTATGTTTCTATGTTTCTATGTTTTCAATATTGTTTGTGAAACACTAGTAGTTGTTAGCTATCTAATGCATTTTACATTTATGTCGAATACAGTGGAAGGCAACCTGCAGATCGGTAGAAAGATGAGATCTCACAAGAGTTTGTGGTTAGAACTCATCAGATAGCAGCAGCAATGCGGTTACAATTGCTCACTGAAAGCCTGCCTTCAGATGCACATAAGGAAGCTGGTTGTTAGTGTCATTGAAAAGAAAAGAAACACGCAGATGCTGATAATCTGAGGTAAAAACAGAAACTGTTGGAAATCCTCAGCAGGTCAGGCAGCACCCCTGGAGGAGATACAGAATTACGTTTCAGTTTAGTTTGAGGAGGTGTTCTGACCCGAAACGGCACCTGTCCCGGCTTGAGTTTCTGAAGCTAGACACAAAAAGCTGGAGGAACTCAGCGGGCCAGGCAGCATCTCTGGAGAGAAGGAAAGGGTGTTGTTTCGGGTCCAGACCCTTCTTCAGACTGGTTAGAGATAAGGGAAATGAGAGATATAGACGGAGATGTGGAGAGATAAAGAACAATGAATGAAAGATATGCAAAAAAGTAACGATGATAAAGCAAGCAGGCCATTGTTAGCGGAAAATGAGAAGCTAGTGCGACTTGGGTTTGGGAGGGATAGAGAGAATGCCAGGGCTACCTCAAGTGAGAGTGGGCTGTAAGATGTCCAAGCGAATTATGAGATGCTGTTACTCCAGTTTGCATTTAGCCTCACTGACAATGGAGGAGACCAAGGACAGAAAGGTCTGTGTAGGAATGGGAAGGAGAATTAACCGGAAGGAAGGTCAGGTAGGTTCAGGCGGGCTGAGCAAAGGTGTCCGGCGAAACGATTGCCCAGTCTGCATTTGGTCTCGCCGATGTATAAGAGTTCACATCTTGAACAACAGATACAGTAGATGAGGTTGGAGGAGGTACAAGTGAACCTCTGCCTAACCTGAAAGGACTGTCGGGGTCCCTGGACAGTGTCGAGGGAGTGGGTATAGCGACAGGTGTTGCATCTTCTGCGGTTGCAGGGGAAGATACGTGGGGAGGGGGTGGTTTGGGTGGAAGGGATGAGTTAACCATGGAGTTGCAGAGGGAACGGTCTCGGTGCAAGGCGGAAAGGGGTGGAGATGAGAAAATGTGGCTAGTTGTGAATCCCGTTGGAGATAGTCGAAATTTTGGAGGATTATGTGCTATTACTCAAGCCCTTTGTGTCTTTTTTTGTAAACCAGCATCTGCAGTTCCTTGTGTCTCGAACTTTTAACTTTGATGACTTTTCATTAGAACTAGGCAAAGTTAGAAATCTAGCATGTTTTAAGTTGCAAAGAAGTGGGAGGGCAGAGAAAAGAATGGGAATGTTTGCAATACGGTGCAGATCAATAGAGGGAGCCCAAGCAATTTGACAACTGCAATGATAAAATATAATGTTGTACATACATTCTTTACAAATGCACTCATGTCAAGTCAAGTGCACCATATTTTACCTCCTCGTGAGGCAGAAGAATATGAGATAATTAAAGGTTCCAACCCAAAATGTCGCCGATCCATTCCCACCACAGATGAATGCCACTGAGTTAGTTTAGTTTAGTGTAGGGATACAGTGCGGAAAAAGGCACTTTGGCCCACCGAGTCCGCGCCAACCAACGATCCATACACACTTACACTATCCTACACACACTAGAGATAATTTACAATTTTACCAATGAACCTACAAACCTGTACGTCTTTGGAGTGTGTGAGGAAACCATAGCACCTGGGGAAACCCACACAGGTCACACGGAGAACGTACTAACTCCGTACAGACAACACCCGTAGTCAGGATCGAACCCGGGGTCTCTGGTGCTGTAAGGCAGCAACTCTACCGCTGTGCCAACGTGCTGCCCCTCCAGAGTTTCTCCAGCACTTTGTGTTTAGTATGAGAACATTAGTTTTCAAGAGTCATGGTTTTCAAGGGAAATTGGACACTTGTTTCGAAAAAAGCGAGATATCTACAATAATTATAGGAGGCATGGAGTAAATGAGGTGCTAGAGGAGTATAAATAATGTAAAAATAATCTTAAGAAAGAAATTAGAAAGGCTAAAAAGAAGATATGAGGTTGCTTTGGCATGAAAGCTGAAAGTAAATCCAAAGGGTTTCTACAGCTATATTAATAGCAAAAGGATAACGAGGGATAAAATTGGACCATTAGAGAGCCAGAATGGATAGCTATCTGCAGAGCCAGAGGAGATGGGGGAGATATTGAACAATTTATTTTCTTCGGTATTCACCAAGGAGAAGGATATTGAACTCTGTGAGGTAAGGGAAAAAAGTAGAGTAGCTATGGAAACTATAAGATTCAAAGAGAAGGAGGTACTGACACTTTTGAAAAATATAAAAGTGGATAAGTCTCCAGATCCTGACAGGATATTCCCTAGGACATTGAGGGAAGTTAGTGTAGAAATGGCAGGAGCTATGACAGAAATATTTCAAATGTCATTAGAAATGGGAATAGTGGTGGAGGAATGGCGTACTGCGCATGTTGTTCCATTGTTTAAAAAGGGTTCAAAGAATAAACCTAGCAATTATAGACCTGTTAGTTTGACGTCAGTGGTGGGCAAATTAATGGAAAGGATACTTAGAGATAATATATATAAGTATCTGGATAAACAGGGTCTGATCAGGAACAGTCAACATGGATTTGTGCCTGCAAAGGTCATGTTTGACAAACCTTCTTGAATTTTTTGAAGAGGTTACTAGGGAAATTGATGAGGATAAAGCAGTGGATGTTGTCTATATGGATTTCAGTAAGGCCTTTGACAAGGTTCCCCATGGAAGGTTAGTTAAGAAGGTTCACTCTTTGGGTGTTAATGGCGGAGTAGCAAGATGGATTCAACAGTGGCTAAATGGGAGATGTCAGAGAGTAATAGTGGATGGCTGTGTCAGGTTGGACGCCGGTGACCAGTGGGGTGCCTCAGGGATCTGTGTTAGGTCCACTGTTGTTTGTCATGTACATCAATGATCTGGATGATGGGGTGAAAAATTGGATAAATAAATTGGATCAATAAAAGGATTATAAATCAGGGCATTGAATATAGGAGTAGGGATGTAACGTTATATGGTTATTAGCATTAGATCTGATAGCTTCTGAGTGGATCCTTCAGACGAAGCTGGGAATTTCATATCATGCATCCTCCTTCCATCCACAGGTTTTAGGCAGCGCTGAAGTGTCGGGTTTATCAATAATAAACCAATCCCTTTCGACTTTACTTTAGACTTTAGTGATATAAAGCAGAAACAGGCCCTTCGGCCCACCGAGTCCGCGCCGACAAGCGATCAGTCCAACATTAACACACTATCCTACACGCTAGGAACAATTTACAATTTTTCACTGTACCTCGGTACACATGACAATAAACTAAACTGAAAATGAACTGAACTGAACAAAGGTAGCATCAGATATGAAGTTCCTCACATAGAAACATAGAAACATAGAAAATAGGTGCAGGAGTAGGCCATTCGGCCCTTCGAGCCTGCACCGCCATTCAATATGATCATGCCTGATCATACAACTCAGTATCCTGTACCTGCCTTCTCTCCATACCCCCTGATCCCTTAAGCCACAAGGGCCACATCTAACTCCCTCTTAAATATAGCCAATGAACTGGCCTCAACTACCTTCTGTGGCAGAGAATTCCAGAGACTCACCACTCTCTGCGTGAAAAATGTTTTCCTCATCTCGGTCCTAAAGGAATTCCCCCTTATCCTTAGACTGTGACCCCTTGTTCTGGACCTCCTCAACATCGGGAACAATCTTCCTGCATCTAACCTATCCAACCCCTTAAGAATGTTGTAAGTTTCTATAAGATCCCCCCTCAGTCTTCCAAATTCTAGCGAGTACAAGCCAAATCTGGATAGTCTTTCCAAATATGAAAGTCCTGACATCCCAGGAATCAGTCTGGTGAAACTTCTCTGTACCCTCTCTATGGCAAGAATATCTTTTCTCAGATTTAGAGACCAAAACTGTACGCAATACTCCAGGTGTGGTCTCATCAAAACCCTGTACAACTGCAGTAGAACCTCCCTGCTCCTATACTCAAATTCTTTTGCTATGAATGCTAACATACTATTCACTTTCTTCAATGCCTGCTGCACCTGCATGCCTACTTTCAATGATTGGTGTACCATGACACCCAGGTCTCGTTGCATCGCCCCTTTTCCTAATTTGCCACCATTCAGATAATAGTCTACCCTCCTGTTTTTGCCACCAAAGTGGATAACCTCACATTTATCCACATTATACTGCATCTGCCATGCATTTGCCCACTCACCCAGCCTATCCAAGTCACCTTGCAGCCTCCTAACACCTAACACTACCCCCCAGCTCAGTGTCATCCACAAACTTGGAGATGTTGCATTCAATTCCCTCATCCAGATCATTAATATATATTGTAAATAGCTGGGCTCCCAGCACTGAACCTTGAGGTACCCCACTAGTCACTGCCTGCCATTCTGAAAAAGACCCGTTTACTCCTACCCTTTGCTTCCTGTCTGCCAGCCAGTTCTCTATCCACATCAATACTGAACCCCCAATGCCGTGTGCTTTAAGTTTGTATACTAATCTCTTATGTGGGACCTTGTCGAAAGCCTTCTGAAAGTCTAGATATAACACATCCACTGGTTCTCCCTTATCCACTCTGCTAGCTAAATCCTCAAAAAATTCTATAAGATTCGTCAGACATGATTTACCTTTCGTAAATCCATGCTGACTTTGTCCAATGATTTCACCACTTTCCAAATGTACTGCTATCCCATCTTTAATAACTGAATCCAGCAGTTTCCCCACTACCAATGTTAGACTAACTGGTCTGTAATTCCCTGTTTTCTCTCTCCCTCCTTTTTTTAAAAGTGGGGTTACATTAGCTACCCTCCAATCCTCAGGAACTACTCTCGAATCTAAGGAGTTTAAAAAAATGATCACTAATGCATCCACTATTTCTGTGGCTACTTCCTTGAGTACTCTGGGATGCAGATTCTGGCCCTGGGGATTTATCGGCCTTTAATCCATTCAATTTACCCAACACCACTTCCCGGCTAACCTGGATTTCACTCAGTTCCTCCACCTTATTTGACCCCCGGTCCCCTGCTATTTCTGGCAAATTATTTATGTCTTCCTTAGTGAAGACAGAACCAAAGTAGTTATTCAATTGGCCTGCCATGTCTTTGTTCCCCATGATCAATTCACCTGTTTCTGAATTTCTCCCAGTCCTCTGGTTGGCTGCTTTTTCTGGCTAATTTGTATGCTTCATCTTTTGTTTTTATACTATCCCTGATTTCCCTTGTTATCCATGGATGCACTACCTTCCCTGATTTATTCTTTTGCCAAATTGGGATGAACAATTGTTGTAGTTCATCCATGCAGTCCTTAAATACCTTCCATTGCACATCCGCTGTCAACCCTTTAAGAATCACTTGCCAGACTATCTTGGCCAATTCACGGCTCATACCTTCAAAGTTACCTTTGTTTAAGTTCAGAACCCTTGTTTCTGACTTAATTATGTCACTCTCCATCCTAATAAAGAACTCAACCATATTATGGTCACTCTTGCCCAACGGGCCACGCACAACAAGACTGCTAAATAACCCTTCCTCATTACTCAATACCCAGTATAGAATAGCCTGCTCTCTCGTTGGTTCCTCTACATGTTGGTTTAGAAAACTACCCCGCATACATTCCAAGAAATCCTCTCCTTCAGCACCCCTGCCCATTTGATTCACCCAATCTATATGTACATTGAAGTCACCCATTATAAGTGTTTTACCCTTGTTGCACACATTTCTAATTTCCTGTTTGATGCCATCCCCAACGCCACTACTACTGTTAGATGGCCTGTACACAACTCCCACTAGCGTTTTCTGCCCCTTAGAGTTTCGCAGCTCTACCCATATCGATTCCACATCCTCCAAGCGAATGTCCTTCCTTTCTATTGCATTAATCTCCTCTCTCACCAGCAACGCTACCCCACCTCCTTTTCCTTTCCATCTATCCCTCCTGAATATTGAATATCCCTGGATGTTCATCTCCCACCCTTGGTCCCCCTGGAGCCACGTCTCCGTGACCCCAACTATAGCATATTAATGTGACTAATGTGACTATAATAGCTATCTGCACATTCAACTCGTCCACTTTATTACGAATGTTCTTTACATTGAGACACAAAGCCTTCAGGCTTGTTTTTACAACACTCTTACTCCTTATACAATTATGTTGACAAGTGGTCCCTTTTGATTTTTGCCCTGGAAACCCACCACCTCTTATTCTTTGTTTATTATTTTTTTCTTCTTTCCTTCCTACATGTTGGGTCGGAGTGCTTCCCTTCTCTGCCTCCTGCCTCAGACTCTGTCTACTGGCTTTCTCTATTTGAGTCCCTCCCCCCAACCGTTCTAGTTTAAAGTCCCCCCGGTAGCCTTTGCAAATTTCCCTGCCAGGATACTGGTCCCCCTCGGGTTCAAGTGCAGTCCTTTTTATACAGGTTACTCCTTCCGCAAAAGAGGTTCCAATGATCCAGAAACTTGAATCCCTGCCCTCTGCACCAGTCCTTCAGCCAGGCATTTATCCTACACCTTGCTCCATTCCTACTCTCACTGTCGCGTGGCACAGGAAGTAATCCTGAGATTGTTATGTTTGCGGTTCTTTTCCTTAACTCTCTTCCTAACTCCCTAAATTCGCCTTTCAGGATCTCTTCTCTTTTCTTACCTATGTCATTGGTAGCAATATGTACCACGACCTCAGGCTCCTCTCCCTCCCTTTTCAGGATATCTTGGACACGTTCAGACACATCCCGGACCCTGGCACCAGGGAGGCAAACTACCATCTGGGTCTCCGGACTGCGTCCACAGAGTCGCCAATCTGACCCCCTAACTATAGAGTCCCCTATTACTAATGCCCTCCTCTTCTTTTCCTTACCCTTCTGAGCAACAGGGCCGGTGTCTGTACCGCAGGCCTGGTCGCTGTTGCTAGCCTCAGGTAGGCTGTCCCCCCGAACAGCACTCAAACAGGAGTACTTATTTCCAAGGTGTACAGCCACTGGTGTACTCTCTAGCACCCGCCTCTGCCCCTTGCCTCTCCTAACCGTGACCCACGTGTCTGCCTACTGTGGTTTTGGAGAGACTACCTCCCTGTAACTCTTCTCTGTGACCTCCTCACTCTCCCTGACCAGACGGAGGTCATCGAGCTGCTGCTCCAGGTTCCTAACACACTCCTTTAGGAAGCACCTGGCGCAGATGCTGACGTCTGGAGGGCTACCCGACTCCATGACCTCCCACATCTGACATCCAGAACAGTAAGCTGCCTTGGCACTCATACTTCCCTTACCCTAGATACAACACAAAATACAATATACAATACAAAGTACAGTAGACTACAAACTGCTGGAATCTGACTGCCAATCAGCTGCGTACTCAAGTCCACCAATCAGCGGCTTCCTCAAGCCCAGTTAATTGAATGGAACGTTACGGATTTAGAACGTTACGGACGTCACTCCTCCCTCACCAATGGCTCCTGGGCCTCTGTGGCAGAGTTTTGCCTGTAAATGTTCTTCCATTCTCTTGAATGCATTTGTTTTATTTCTTTATTCCATATGGCTGCCTCGCCAACAGACTGTCTGTCCCTTCCTTCCTTGTGTGTTAAATAGTATGTGTTAAATGTATGTTTTTAGTGTTCTTTAGCTTGTCTTATGTGGGGTGGTGGGGGGGTTGGGGGAAACATCTTACAATCTCTTTCCTCGACGGAGATGCAATTTTTTTCCGTATCCTATCTCGGCCTAACATCGTGGAGTTGGCGGTCTTTGCTCGAGACCGACTTTTGAGAGCTCCACCGTGGGGAGTCTACGGGACTTTAACATCGCGGAGCCCGCGATCCCTTTGCCAGGGATTGACCACGGCGCTCCAACCATGGGTGCTTGCGGACTTTAACATCGCGGAGCCCGTGATCCCTGGTCAAACACCGACTTCGGGAACTCCAAGCCGCAGGAGCTTCAACCGTCCCGACATGGGAGTTTCGATAGACCCGACGCGGGAGTTTCGCCCTGACAGCGGTAGGCTATGGCAGCGGTAGGCCATAGCAGCGGCTGGGGTAAGCAGCTGTAGGCTATGGCAGTGATATGCTATGGCAGCCATAGGCCACGGCAGCGCTCCCACCTCCCCACCGGCCCCCGACAGCCCCAGCCTTAAACCGTCCCCCTCCCAGGCTGCAGAACGCAACAAGAGACGCAACAAGAATTAATGGACTGAATATATCCCATCTTTAACATTTAAATTGTTGTTATATTTTATATATAACTGCACCTGCGCAGTAATGCCTGCGTGTTCTACGTCACAATTGGAACCCAATTGGTGGGAATGGCTTCACCGCCGAAGAGCCGTTAAGAGTGGAGTGGGGGGGGGGGGGGGGGTTGAGGGGGGATGGAGTGAATGCTTGGGGGGGGGGAAGGGCAAGAGGGGGAGTGGGGAGGGGGTAGGGGGGGTGAGGGGAGGAAGGGGGAAATGGGGCATCACAACGGGAACCCGTCAGCCGCGCCTGTGCAGTGAGGGGCTATGGGTGAGTGGTGGAATATTGCATTGGAGGAATGGGATGCGTTGGGCGAACAATTGAGCGGTGGAATATTGCATTGGGGAACGGGTTGCATTGGGGGACCATGCCTCCCGTGTGACAGGGACCCAACGGGTCCCACTTAGTCTAGTAGCTCCCTAAAAGTGACAACAAGGTGGTAAAGAAGGCATCTGCATGCTTGCCTTCATCAAACGGAGCACAAAGTACAGCAAAATTGGGATATAATTTGTACAAACCACATCTGGGCTATTGTGGGCAATCTGGTTGTCTTACTTTAGGAAGGATGTGATTTTGGGGAAGGCACAGTGGCGCAGTGGTAGAGTTATAATCATATAACCATATAACAATTCCAGCACAGAAACAGGCCTTCTCGGCCCTTCCAGTCCGTGCCGACCATTTATTTTCCTCTAGTCCCATCTACCTGTACTCAGACCATCCCCCTCCATTCCCTTCCCGTCCATATACCTATCCAGTTGCATATACCTAGTTGTTGCATTACAGTGACAAAGTGTTCGAACATGACTACAGATGCTGTCTGAATGGAGTTTGTACGTTCACGACTATGTGGGTTTTCTCAGGGTGCTCCAGTTTCCTCCCACACTCCAACGCCATACAGGTTTGTAGGCTAATTTGCAGTAGTAAAATTGTAAAATATCCCTAGTGTGCAGGGTGATGGCAGCTTATGGGGGGCTCGCTTGTTGGCGTGGACTAGGTAGTCCAAAGGGCCTGTTTCCGCACTGTATCTCTAAAATCTAAAGTTGAAGGATTGTTACTGGGACTGTAGGGACTGTAGGGCTTGGGTTATGAGGGGGGATTAGATAAGCAGGGACTGTTTTCTCTCGGTTTATATAATCACAAGGGCCAAGGTGGATGGTGTTTACACTATTTAAAATACATTTGGACAAGTGCATGGATGGGAAAGGTTTAAAAGGATAGTAGTCAAACAACACTAGCTAATGAGGGAACCTTATTTTCATGCTGCATGATTCCATGACCATTTGGCCTTTCAAGAATGACTCATCTTTCAAAACATCATGGCTGATCTTCCATGCCAGCATCATTTCCCTGGCCTTATCCCGTATCATTTGATTCTCCCAAGGCTTCAGGCATTGTCTCTTGGGCATCTGTACTATTCTCGTTGATTGATGCTAACAGCACATTATTGTCAAAGACTTTTGAATGTTTATTAAAATTCTCTGCCGGGGTAGACAGGAACTTCACCTGGTTTCTAACATCGGCATATTAGTACTCCACTGCGGGACTCAATATCTGCTGTGGACGCCCCGGCTGTCAGGTCAGCAAGACTCGTCCCATTGTTTAGTTTAGTTTAGTTTAGAGATACAGTGTGGAAACAGGCTCTTCTGCCCACCCGATCCGTGCCGACCAGCAATTCCCGCACACTAACACTATCCAACACACACTGGGGGCAATTTACAATTGTAGCAAGCCGATTAGCCTACAAAACTGAACGTCTTTGGAGCTTGTGAGGAAACTGGAGCTCCCGGAAAAAGCCCACGCAGGTCATGGGGGAGAACGTACAAACTCTGCACAGAGAGCACCCGTGGTCAGGATCGAACACGGGCCTCTGACGCTGTAAGGTAGCAACTCTACCGCTGCGCCACCGTGAGGAGATGCTCTGGTCTCTATTCTGCTCTTACTCTTCTTATGAACATACAGGGGTACTTGTGATGTTACGATACATAGTGATGCCGCCTTTTTTCTCTACATTACAAGAGATTTTTAGATGAAAATTAACTTTAAAAAAATTAATCAAACCAAATGGAATTCAGGAAGGCACTTGATACAGACCCCCATGAAAGGCTGATCCAGAAGGTTAAGATGGACAGAATTAACAGTGGCTTGGCCCTGTGGATTCAAAACTGGCTAACTCATAGACAACAGAGTGATGGAGGGGCGTTACAAAATTCTTAAGGGGTTGGACAAGCTAGATGCTGGAAGATTGTTCCCGATGTTGGGGGAGTCCAGAACAAGGGGTCACAGTCTAAGGATAAGGGGGAATTCCTTTAGGACCGAAATGAGGAAAACATTCTTTACACAGAGAGTCGTGAGTCTCTGGAATTCTCTGCCACAGAAGGTAGTTGAGGCCAGTTCATTGGCTATATTTAAGAGGGCGTTAGATGTGGCACTTGTGGCTAAAGGGATCAGGGGGTATGGAGAGAAGGCAGGTATGGGATACTGAGTTGGATGATCAGCCATGATCACATTGAATGGCGGTGCAGGCTCGAAGGGCCAAATGGCCTACTCCTGCACCTATTTTCTATGTTTCTATGTTTCTATGTTAGTCTGGCTGGAGGTCCATGACCAGTGGAATTCCGCAGGAATCTATGCTGGGACCTCTGCTGTTTGTGATGTACATAAATGCCTTGGATGTAAATGTAGATGGATTAGTTAGTTATTAGTTATTAGATTGGAAATGACACCAAGATTGCTGGAGTTGTGAACAGTGAAGGCGGCTGTCAAATTATACAGCGATATATAAATCAACTACAGAAATGAGAGAGGAATTGGCAGATGAAGTTTAATCTGAACAAGTGTGAAGTGTTACGCTTTGGGAGGTCAAATACTGTATAAGTAGAAGGTATATGGTTGATGGCAAGTCCCTTAACAGCATTGATGTGGAGATGGATTTTGGAGTCTAGATCCATAGCTCCCTGAATTTGGCAACACAGATAGAGAGAGTGGCAAAGAAGGCATACGGTATGCTCATTGATCAGGGCATTGAGTATGAGTCAGGAAGTTATGATACACCCCGATAAGAATTTGGTTAGGTCACATTTGGAGTATTGCATGCACTTCAGGTCGCCCCATTACAGGAAGGATGTGGAGACTTTGGAGAGTGCAGAAGAAATTTAGCCCGTTGAACATAGAACATAGAAAAAATAAAGCACAGGAACAGGCCCAACAGCCCTTAATTCATGTGCTCAACATGTTGCCAGGATAAACTAATCTGACCTGTTTGATCCGTTATCCATATCTCTCCATTCCCTGCATATCAATGTTCTTAACTAAAATCGCTTTAATTACCACTATCGTATCTCCCTCCACCCCTCGTCTGGTAGCATATTCTAGGCACCCACCACCCTCTGTGTAAAAGATTTGCCCAGAGCATTTCATTTAAACTTTTCAGCTTTTATCTTAAAACTATACCCTCTTGTCTTTGACATTTCTACCTTGGGGGGGAAAAAAGTTTCTGACTGTCCACCCTATCGAAGTCTCTCATAATCTTTTTATACTTCCGTCACGCCTCCTCCCAGCCTTTGGTATTCCATAGAAGACAATCCAAGTCTGTCCAAATGTAAGGTTTACTAGAATGCTGTTAGGATATGGGGGGGGGGGGGTATTAGTTCAAAGAAGAACTTGGACAACTTTGAAATTATTTTCTTTAGAATGCTGGAGATTGTGGGGTTGAACGGAGGCCCGTTAGCAGATTATAAAGTTATGAGAGGTATTGGGGAGACTGTCAAACCTTCTCCCCAGAGAGGAATTGTCAAAGACTAGATGACACAGTTTAAGTTGAGAGGGTCCTAAAGTTTAAAGGGCGAGTTTTATTTTTTACATAGAGCGTGGTGGATGCCTGGCATGTGCTACCAGGGGTGGTGGTGGAGGCCGATACGATAGTGGCATTTAAAAAGCTTTTCGATAGGCACATGGATATGCAGGGAATGGAGGGATATGGATCATGTGCAGGCAGGTAAGTCGTCTATCTTGTCTGAAGAAGGGTCTCGACCCGAAACGTCGCCTATCTCCTTCGCTCCTTAGATGCTGCTGCACCCGCTGAGTTTCTCCAGCCTTTTGTGTACCCTCGCTTCTCCAGCATCTGCAGTTCCTTCTTTAACACAATGTCTTGGCATCATGTTTGGCGTATATATTATGGCCCAGTGAGCCTGTTCTTGTGCTGTACTTTTTATGTTCTATAACTTTCAAAAGTGATAGAGCAAAACGTGTCAGTCTAGAAACTTGCGATGAAAATTCCATCCCATCCCCCTCCGCTTCTAAGTCTATCAATGGTTAAATTTGAAGTTGCAGGAAGAAAGCCTGTAAATTGCATTCATACCTGTATAGCTTGGCCTACATAATAGCTTTACCACATCACCAGCTGGTTAGAAGGCAACGTTTGTTTTCAAACCAACACGAGGGTGGTTAGAATGAGTGGTTGACAGTACAACCCTTGATGCGATCATATCTTGCTACTTCCTGTTGCTAAACACAAAGCAAAAGTCGAAGAAACACAGGGCAAGGGATGGGGGTGTGAAATAGCAAGCAAAAATTAGTTAACTGAATGTCTTGAGATGAATACGTTTACAAACTAAGTGCACATATAGTTTTTTTTCATATAATAGATGGAATGGAAAGACAGTAAAATGAATAAATATGGAATCACAGAGTCTTACAGCATGGAACCAGGCCCTTTGGCCCAACTTGCCCACACCAGCCAACATGTCCCATCTACACTAGTCCCACCTGCCTGCGTTTGGCCCATTTCCTTCTAAACCTGTCATCCATGAATCTGTCCAAATGTTACTTAAACATTGTGATAGCATCTGTCTCAACTATCTCCTCTGGCAGCTCGTTCCATACACCCACCACCCCTTGTGTAAAAAAGTTGCCCCATTTTCTTAAGAAATATTTTCAAGTTAGTGTAGTCTGGGGGTCTGTGCCAGGACCTAGAATCTAGAATTATGATAATACCGGAGAGTGTTGGAGATACTCAGCATGTCTGGCAGCATCTGTTTAAGTCATTGATCCTAGCAACTCAGACCAAAAGGGGGATCGAAAACAAGGTCCTGGAACCGTTTATTTTCAAAGTTATGTTGCACCCTATGCTTGTAATAAGTCGATAAATGGAGACCAAATCTTTTGGAAATGGTCTGATTTGCCTGCTAGGATGAATGTCATATCTTCGAGGTGTAACATTTCGGACATATTTGAAATCCACATTTTTACCGTTGGTGTGGGAGCGTTTTGCCAGAATTTAAGTATGAGTTTTTTTTGCCATTATTAAGCCATAATTAAGGAAGCTCTTTTGGAACTAAGTCAGCTCAAAGCTGACTTCAATTGTTCCAACAATAATCAATTCTGCATTCGGTATCAGTTTTATTTTAAATAATTGTGTAAAAATTTCAAAGATTTGATTCCAACATTTTTGGATTTTTATGCAAAAATCAAAGGAATGTGCTATAGTTGCTTCTTGAGATAGACATTTATCACAAATGGGGGAGACATTTGGAAAGAATCTACTTATTTTAGTTTTCGAATAATATAATCTGTATAGGGTTTTAAATTGGATTAGAATATGTCTACATTGATCGAGCATTTGTGCACATATAGCAAGTGTTTATCCCAACTCTCTTTCGAGACTTTTATGGGTATAGATGGTTGACCTTGCATCATAACTGGCCTGGAAAGTTTGGGTATCTGAAGTTGTTGAATTCAACATCAACTCCTGAGGATTGGTGCAGGGTCATGATCAGAAACATTAAGATGCTGCCTGATCTGCCGAGTATCTGAAGTATTTCTATTTGTGTTTCAGAAGCTCTCACTCAAGTCAAGTCGGGTTTTGCACAAGTAGGGGGCGGTACAGACACAATGAAAAATTTGCCTACAGTTACATTACAGGCACAGAAACAACATGTAAAACCATAAGTTAAACACAAATTATAAATAAAATCTTCAAGACAGTGTACAAAACAATCACCTTAAGGTGTAGGAATGAATTGTAGATGCTGGTTTAAATCGAAGGTAGCACAAACTGCTGGAGTAACTCAGCGGAACAGGTAGTATCTCTGGAGAGAAAGGATGGGTGATGTTTCGGGTCAAGACTCTTCTACAGACTGATTCAGCAGTTTGTGTCTAATCACCTTACAGTCATGTAATCAAACAGCATGGAGAGAGGTACTTCAGCCTACCAACTCCACACTGACCATTGTATATCCATTTACACTCAGGCAACGGTAATCTTATTCACTCAACATTTCCATCAATTACCTCCAGATTCTAGCAGACACTTCAGGGACAAGTACCATTGGCAGATAAATTGCATGTCCTACATGCTCCTGAAGATGTGGAGGAAACCAAAGCATTTGTAGGAAAGCCATGCGGTTGTAGGGGGAATGTGTATATTCGATGCACACAGCACCAAAGGTTGGGATTGAACCCAGGACATTGGAGTTGTGAGGCAGCAACTCTGCTAGTGTGCCCTCCTCTTCTAATTCCTCCAAACTTGAACTTAACAAGTGTTCACCACTCTCTCCATGACAGCACCGTTAAAATGAATCAAACTTCGATAATCTTGATTATCACTAACAATCCCTTCAGTCTCTCCACCTTCCACTTCACAGCATTTTGCTGAATACTGTATTCTGCAGGTGAACAGTATGTGGAGAGCATATGGACTGGTTCCAACATGGCCTGGTCCTGCAATTCCAATGCCCAAGAACAAAGGAGGCTGCAGAAACTGGTGGACATTGCCCAGTCCATCTCGTGTACTGACCTCAGTACCATCGAAGGGATCTGCAGAAAGCACTCCCTCAAGAAGACACCCAATATTGTTAATCCTGGCCAGATTGGAGGGGCTAGGACCTTAAAATTGAGTAAAGGCGTCAGGACTGCTGGGACATTTGGTCAATTTGAAAGTGCTCTCTGTAGAATTGGGACAAGCTGCAGAGTGGTGCCAGTTTGTCTAGAGCCTTGATCCGAGTTGCAGGAAGAGAATGGGAACATCTGCAGACCCTGACAATTAGGTGCAAAATGCATAGAATGGATGGGATGAATGAAAACCAGATATATACTTTGTAAATAATTGTAAATAATGTTGCAAAGCTTTACTTTGCTGGATGTTGATTGGATGAGGTATTGAGCCTTGTCCGGTTTTCTTGCATATCAGGGTAAATGTTGCAACGTTACTTTCCTCGAAGAAACACTGTTTGAATACAATGTATTAGCTACTGTATTATTGGGTTAGGGAAATGTCTGTAATGCATGGGGTTAATCGATATCTGTAATTGCATTGTAAAGAGACCACTCCCATGTGGTTCGGCCCCTCGAGGTCCGGGGACCTATAAAAGTCCGCTGCCACAAGGTACTGCGTCAATCTTCTGGAGGAGCGTTTAGGACTGCGTAACCTTCTGGCGTGTCTCTGTTTGAGCGAGGACTAGTGGGCTTGAACAGGCATGTACAAGGATCAAACCTGCGGTGGTTAGGTACAGTGGTGGGACCTGTAATTGTGTTTTGTCAAAATGTAGATTAGTTGCGCAAGTGCTTGATTCAGTGGTTTTTGACTGAAACTAGACTGGGGGGGGAAGCTTATAAGGAGCAATTTACATTGGGCGCTCGTCCAGGATCTCGACAGACCCCCAAACACATGTTTGCGATCAAGGGTGTTAAGCTGTTTCGATCACGAGTGCAGAAATCGGGCCCATTGTGCGGTTTCGCATTAATTTTTGGCTCTTCACTAGTCGAAGCAGATTGATCATTCTCAGGCTTGGGAAAGGGTCTAATCGAGATCATTAGAACAGAGGGTTACACAAAAAGCTGGAGAAACTCAGCGGGTGCAGCAGCATCTAAGGAGCGAAGGAGATAGGCGACGTTTCGGGTCGAGACTGAAGAAGGGTCTCGACCCGAAACGTCGCCTATCTTCTTCGCTCCTTAGATGCTGCTGCACCCGCTGAGTTTCTCCAGCTTTTTGTGTAACCCTCGATTCTCCAGCATCTGCAGTTCCTTCTTTAAAACATCATTAGAACGTGGTCTAGCAAGCACAGGGGGGGGGGCGGGGGGGGGGGGGGGGTGGTTAGCACTCCTTTGCTTTAGGGGCCCACAAAACCGGGCATGGAGTGGCCCAAAACTTGGTCGTAGTTGGCAGACTGCAGCTGCTTTAACGAGAGCCTGACAAGCTTCATTGGGTGAGGAGCGGCCCAAGGTTAGATTTGGTATCCAATTGGTGGGGTATTGAAACACAGGTCTGACCTACGTATTGATCTATCTTTGCCAGGAGCCCGGATTGGAAAGGTGCGCTCTGAAAATCGGCATCGAAGGCTGCAAGCACAAAGAGGCTAGGCACGGAACCCCCAGTTCCCAGCAGAGAGGAGTGTCTGCGTGAAGATATCTGAGTCCCTCCCTGAAGTGATGGATGAGGAATCTCGTAAAGGTACTGGGCTCGGTGGTCAGAGTATAGATTGGCTGAGAATACTCTAGTCCATGCAAGAAATTTTTATTGGGTAATTTAGTTTAATTAGCGAGCCCACGCATGTGGAGTGGGACTGTGCACTCGTTTTTTAAATCATTTTTGTAAATTGTAAAAATCTAGCTTTTTGTGTTGTTATCGGATCTGAATTGTGTAAATATTCTGTGTATGTAAATACATTAAGAAAGTTAAGATTTAGAAGGTTAAGATTTAGAGTGTGTGAAGTTCGTGGACTGCTGTTTGTATTGCTGCTTGTGCGAGTGTTTATGGATTTAGATACTTGAAGTAAAAGTGAGTTAAATATTTGTAAATGTTTAGATTGTAGTACTGTAGGAATCTGAGTCATGGTTCGATCAGGGGTTGTACTCTTTTGATCGCTGTGTTGGGGGAGGAGTCATTCTGCTGACCTATTGCGCCACAAGGAGGATTTATTAGAGTGTGATTTATTGGATGCTTGTAGTTTATATTGGGGTGTGTCTTGGGTTACTGGTAATCAGGGGAATATTTTCTTTTCTGATTATAGTTTTATTAGTGTGGTTCGGATTTGTCTGTCTGTGCGAACTTAAAGTGGATTGAGTGAGAGAGAGATTGCTGCGTGGAAGATCTCAAAGCCTGGATAGATCTCCCATTCCGAAAACCGACTTTTCTTCGGTTTGGCTGGAGAGGTTATAGAGCGGTCCGGCCTGATCATGCTACAACTGTGGGGGATTGGGACATTGGAGTTGGTCGTGTCCTATGAGGGTCGAGAAGGAAGGGGGCAAAGAAGAGGGCTACGGGGTTTCAGAAACCAGTGGATTCCGAGAGGTTACCGGGACTCTTGGTACTCCTAAAGTAGAGGACGAGGACACTGACAAGGGGATCAGGGACATTTTGGCAATCAAACACATTTCATTAGCCCTAACCTGCCAGTTAGTTAATACCACCTATTAAATTTGAAGGCATCCTCACATGGCTCAAAAACAGCAATAAAGACCAGAAAAACATCACCCCTTCCAAATTCTAAGAGGAGACACAAATAATCTAATTCTCGAGAAACCCTCACTGAAAGGAAGAAGTAAGAAACATAGTAACTGGCATGAGAAGGAATGGTAACTAAGGAGAAGAAATGGCACTAGGCAGAGACGAAACAAACTCATTGTGCAGGAGGTACGGCAGTGGGGAAAGAGGTTATTATACCAATGTGTTACTGAGTTAATGCCTGCAGGACAGTACATTGACAACATACTATCTGGGGAGTGAGGTAAATACTACACAGACCCCTTGGGAACGGGCAGAAGACAGCAAAGGTAATGTAGCTCCCCAGAAACAGGAATCAACTAGCAGAAGGAAATGATACTGTCCTGCCCCTTTTATAAGTTTTATAAGGAAAAGCAGCCTACCAGAGGACTGGGAGAAATTCAGAGTCCAGCAGAGGAGGACAAAGGGCTTAATTGGGAAAGGGAAAATAGATTATGAAAGAAAACTGGCAGTGAACATAAAAACTGACTGCAAAAGCTATGATAGATATGTGAAGAAAAAAGATTAGTTAAAACAAATGGAGGTCCCTTGCAGACAGAAACAGGTTAATTGATCATGGGGAACAAGGACATGGCAGACCAATTGAATAACTACTTTGGTTCTGTCTTCACTAAGGAAGACATAAATAAATTGCCGGAAATAGCAGAGGACCGGGGGTCAAATGAGATGGAGGAGCTGAGTGAAATCCAGGTTAGTCGGGAAGTGGTGTTAGGTAAATTGAATGGATTAAAGGCCGATAAATCCCCAGGGCCAGATAGGCTGCATCCCAGAGTGCATAAGGAAGTAGCCCCAGAAATAGTGCATGCATTAGTGATAATGTTTCAAACCTCTTTAGATTCTGGAGTCGTTTCTGAGGATTGGAGGGTAGCTAATGTCACCCCACTTTTTAAAAAGGGAGGGAGAGAGAAAACGGGGAATTACAGACCAGTTAGTCTAACATTGGTAGTGGGCAAAATGCTGGAGTCAGTTATTAAAGATGGGATAGCAGCACATTTGGAAAGTGGTGAAATCGTTGGACAAGTTCAGCATGGATTTATAAAAGGTAAATCATGTCTGACGAATCTTGTAGAATTTTTCGAGGATGTAACTAGTAGAGTGGATAAGGGAAATCCAGTGGATGTGTTATATCTGGACTTTCTGAAGGCTTTCAACAAGGTCCCACATAAGAGATTAGTATGCAAACTTAAAGCACACGGTATTGGGGGTTCAGTATTGATGTGGGTAGAGAACTGGCTGGCAGACAGGAAGCAAAGGGTAGGTGTAAACGGGTCCTTTTCAGAATGGCAGGCAGTGACCAGTGGGGTACCGCAAAGCTCAGTTCTGGGACCCCAGCTATTTACAATATATATTAATGATTTGGACGAGGGAATTGAATGCAACATCTCCAAGATTGCGGATGACACGAAGCTGGGGGGCTGTGTTAGCTGTGAGGAAGATGCTAGGAGGCTGCAAGGTGACTTGGATAGGTTGGGTGAGTGGGCAAATGCATGGCAGATGCAGTAAAATGTGGATAGATGTGAGGTTATCCACTTTGGTGGCAAGAACATGAAAGATCAGACTAATATCTGAATGGTGGCCGATTAGGAAAAGGGGAGGTGCGACGAGACCTGGGTGTCATGGTACACCAGTCATTGAAAGTATGCATGCAGGTGCAGCATGCAGTGAAGAAAGCAAATGGTATGTTAGCTTTCATAGCAAAAGGATTTGAGTATAGGAGGTGGGAGGTTCTACTGCAGTTGTACAAGGCCTTGGTGAGACCACACCTGGAGTATTGCATACAATTGTGGTCTACTAATATGAGTTAGATGTCGCCCTTATGGCTAAAGGGACCAGGGGGTATGGAGAGAAGGCAGGTACAGGATACTGAGTTGGATGATCAGCCATGATCATATTGAATGGCGGTACAGGCTCGAAGGGCCGAACGGCCTACTCCTGCACCTATTTTCTATGTTGTCAAATCTGGGAAGGCCAACCGATATAGCTCCCCAGTATCCCTACTCCCTTGAAACCAACATCAGAAAGAAGAAGAAGAAGAGACCTACCCTAGTGCCCAACTTTAACATCATCCAGCTTTTGAAGCCAGAAAAGGAAGGAAAGTAAAGGACACTATCTAATCCTTCCCAAAGAAACAACACCGACAACCTATGATGACTTTTGGGGCAAGCCCCACTTAAAGGACTGAATTTGAATAAAAGGACATTTCTCGGTGGTTTGGGGTAAAACATCTAATTTGCATCCAAATTATGATTAGTAGAAATAAATTTATGAAATTTTGCACTCGGTTTTGAAATTGTATGGTAATGAATTGGAGGGACTTTAACATTTTGATGTTTGGAACAGACGTGGAATTTAGCTCAGGAATAATTGGAGTTTGATTATTAATTGATATTGTTATTATCTCATCCTTACCGGAGACCTTGGCTTCTGAAGCCGACAGGCCGCGCTGGATGGAGCTCCACCACTGGTGATCTCGGTGAGTGATCCCAGGTTCCCAATGTAAATTTCATCGGTGGTCTTCAACTCACCAGAGTTCCAGCGCGGCAACCCGGGCAAGGCATCGCCCGCTCCGCTCCGCGATAGCGCTCCAGCGCTGCGCCGCCGCCAAAGCCAAGGTTCTGGGCGGTCCCCGCAGGAAACGCCGCTCCAGGCCCACTGGTCGGCCGCGAGGACGGGTCGGAGGTGCGGCCCGGAGGAAAGCCGCCTCTCCGACCAGGTGGGAACCTGGAAAGCAGTTTCCGCCTCCCCCACATAAAAAAGACTAGAACTCAGAAAAACAAAAGCTCAACTAATTAAAAATGTAAAAAAAGATGTAAAAACGGACAGCTGCAGGCTGGGCAGCCATACCCATACAGGACAGCGCCCCCTAAAAGAGCCCACATAGTAAGGAAAAGTACTGGAGGAGAAATTTAGTGAATAAAAAGGAGAAATTTGAATGGATGTAGGAATAGCAGAGCCAATGCATATTTAAACGATGGATGTAAATTGTTTAACCCTTGATGGTAAAGCGGCTTCTATTATCAAGGTGGAAAGAAATTGTCCCTGGATTCGGCATTCTTGACTGGATTTATGATAAAATTGACAGCATATGAAAATTGATTGCTTAAAAATTTGAACAGCTGGGAATTTCACAGGAATTGGAATGGAATTGTGTTATCGGCCACAATGCTGTGGGATAAGAAGAGTGAGATGGACACTGATATTTGAAAAAGTAAATTGAAGGCTGAGACTGAATTTGGTTAAATTGAAACATTCTTCATGATTTGCTTTAAAAAAGAGTCATGCATGTAGGGAAATCTGGACTGAACCCAGCTGAAATTTATATGAGAAAGCATCATCACATATACATATTATTACATCGTGTGAATATAGAGAGGGCTGATGACTGTTGATCCTAGGATAATAAAGAGTATATTAGGGAATAGAATAGCAATAGGAATACAGTGACAAAGCAGAATATAGTATGAAAAAGGGATAGTATTACAGAATTACAGTTAATGTATGGGAAAGCATGGGTGCATGATGGTAACTTGCTTTGTCCCAAGTTTTTCAGGAATTTTAGCTTATAGGTTCCACTATGGAAAAGGATGATAGAATGGGCAACAACACGGATGGAGGGTATTCGCGCCCACGAAAACTCGGGAGTGAAGATTCATCAGACGGAAATTGTGAAGCTACGCCCATGAAAATTCGGGAAGCTTGACAAGATTCTGGGAAGAAACATCATCATCTTGTATTACTGATAGATGGGAAATGTAATGGACACACTTATGTATATCTGGTTAGCTGATTATTGGACTATTTGGTTATCATAAATGGTGGGTTATTATATATGATAAAAAGGAAGGAATGTTAATCCTGGCTAGATTGGAAAGGCTAAGACCTTAAAATTGAGTAAAGGCTTCGGGGCTGCTGGGACCTTTGGTCAATTTGAAAGTGCTGTCTCTAGAATTGGGACAAGCTGCAGTGGTGCCAGTTTTTCTGGAGCCTTGATCTGAGCTGCAGGAAGAGAATGGGAACATCTGCAGACCCTGACAATTAGAAACATAGAAACATAGAAAATAGGTGCAGGAGGAGGCCATTCGGCCCTTCGAGCCAGCACCGCCATTCATTGTTGTAGATTGATGTTGCATGTTCACCAATCAATCCAGCATCTCTAACTCCACCCCACTGTAAAACTTATACTAACACTTGTTTCCAGCACGGGCAGTTGGAGCAGCCAGGATGTACTGACAACTAACCATCCTTTGTGCTGTTAAGTTTGTGCTGACTAAAGATGTATTTGAATCACGTACTGAGTCTGGTGTCCGTTTACATGGTGTCAGAAGTGGGATGTTGTTCGCAAGATGCCCGAGGTGCAAGGGAGAGAGTGTCAGGGACGTGCATGTCCTTACTCTTAGTGCAGGTAATAGAGAAATCATACCGCTGCAGCTGCATCATCATACGCTGCAAACGAGCTGGCGCAGCATGGATGGGTGTTAAAGAAGGAACTGCAGATGCTGGAGAATGGAGGGTTACACAAAAAGCTGGAGAAACTCAGCGGGTGCAGCAGCATCTGAGGAGCGAAGGAGATAGGCGACATTTCGGGTCGAGACCCTTCTTCAGACTGGTCAGGGATCAGGGAAACGAGAGATATAAACAGTGATGTGGAGAGATAAAGAACAATGAGTGAAAGATATGCAAAGGAATCAGGCCATTGTAAGCTGTGATGTGGAGAGATAAAGAACAATGAGTGAAAGATATGCAAAAAAGTATTGGTGATAAAGGAAGCAGGCCATTGTAAGCTGTTTGTGGTGTGAAAATGAGAAGCTAGTGCGACTGGGGGGGGGGGGGGGGAGGAGATGGAGAAGGAATGTCAGGGCCCGAGGGCTGAGGGAGAGGTGGGGAGGAGGCAGTCTGGGTTAACAGAATTGAGAAAATTCAATGTTTAAGCCCAGAGGATGCAGACTCCCCAAGCGGAATATGAGGTGCTGTTCCTCCAACTTGCGGTGTTGCTCACTCTGGCCGTGGAGGAGGCCCAGGACCGAGAGGTCGGATACGGAGTGGGAGGGGGAGTTGAAGTGCTGAGCCACCGGGAGGTCGGGCTGGTCATTGTGGACCGAGCGGAGGTGTTCGGCGAAACGATCGCCCAGCCTCCGCTTGGTCTCACCGATGTAGATCAGCTGGCATCTGGAGCAACGGATGCAATAGATGAGGTTGGAGGAGGTGCAGGTGAACCTCTGTCGGACTTGGGGACTTGTCCCCCTGGTCCTCACCTTTCACCCCACCAGCCAGCGTATACAACAGATAGTCCTCCGCCAGTTTCGCCACCTCCAACGTGACCCCTCCACTCGCCACATCTTCCCATCTCCCCCCCTGTCTGCCTTCCGCAAAGACCGCTCCCTCCGCAACTCCCTCATCAATTCTTCCCTTCCCTCCCGCTCCACTCCTTCCCCGGGCACTTTCCCTTGCAACCGCATCCACTCCTTTCAGGGACCCAAGCAGTCATTCCAAGTCCGACAGAGGTTCACCTGCACCTCCTCCAACCTCATCTATTGCATCCGTTGCTCCAGATGCCAGCTGATCTACATCGGTGAGACCAAGCGGAGGCTGGGCGATCGTTTCGCCGAACACCTCCGCTCGGTCCGCAATGACCAGCCCGACCTCCCGGTGGCTCAGCACTTCAACTCCCCCTCCCACTCCGTATCCGACCTCTCGGTCCTGGGCCTCCTCCGCGGCCAGAGTGAGCAACACCGCAAGTTGGAGGAACAGCACCTCATATTCCGCTTGGGGAGTCTGCATCCTCTGGGCTTAAACATTGAATTTTCTCAATTCTGTTAACCCAGACTGCCTCCTCCCCACCTCTCCCTCAGCCCTCGGGCCCTGACATTCCTTCTCCATCTCCTCCCCCCCCCCCCCCCCCCCCCCCAGTCGCACTAGCTTCTCATTTTCACACCACAAACAGCTTACAATGGCCTGCTTCCTTTAACACCAATACTTTTTTGCATATCTTTCACTCATTGTTCTTTATCTCTCCACATCACTGTTTATATCTCTCGTTTCCCTGATTCCTGACCAGTCTGAAGAAGGGTCTCGATCCGAAACGTCGCCTATCTCCTTCGCTCCTTAGATGCTGCTGCACCCGCTGAGTTTCTCCAGCTTTTTGTGTAACCCGCAGCATGGATGGGCTTGTTCAGGATTGTCACCAGTGGTTGGTGGTCCATCTCGACCATGAAGGTGTTACAAAAGATAAAGTCGTGGAATTTGAAGCAAGCCAAGACGTCAGCCAGCAGTTCCTTTTCAATTTGCGCATAATGCAGCTCCGTGTTGGTCATGGTGCGAGAGGCACACAAGACAGGTAGTAGGGTGCCCTCGGCAGATGGTTGCAAGCAGGCTGCGCCGAGCCCAAATTTCGAAGCATCGCAGGTGATCGTCACCGGACGTTTCAGGTTAAAAAAAGTCAGGGTCGGTGCACTGGTCAGTTTGGACTTTAAAACATCAAAAGCAATCTGATGTTGCTGGACCATGACCATGCTGTGTCTTTTTTGGTCAGCTCCCGCAGTGTGCAGCTTGGTTTGCTGAGGTTCAGTATGAACTTGCCGAGATAGTTTACCATGCCCAGAAAACGCTGCAGGCCTTTCACGTCTGTGATGGCAGTAGACTTCTTCGGATCGGGTTTGAGACCATCAGGAGTGAAGATGTGGCCGACGTAGGAAACCTCTGGAACCCTGAACTTGCACTTGTCAGGATTGAGCTTGAGGTTGATCTTGCGTGCGCGATCCAAGATGAGCCTGAGATTGTGGTCGTGCTCCGTTGCGTCTTTGCCATACACTAGGATATCGTCGACAATAATGGCACAAGGTAGGTCCTCGAATAATTGCTCCATAGTTCTTTGGAAGACTTCACTGACAGAGTTGATTCCGAATGGCATTCTCAGAAACTTGTATCTGCCGAATGGGGTGGCAAATGTGGTGAGGTTTGATGACTTCTTGTCCAGCGGTATCTGCCAGAAAGAGTTCTTTGCTTCGAGGACAGAAAATAGGGTGGCCATTCCGACTCTTTGCCGCAACATCCTCAACGGTCTTCATGGGATGGTGTGGCCGCTTAATGGCAGTGTTCAGTTCTTTCCAGTTGATGCACAGGCGGATTTTTTTTTTTTTTGCTGGTACGCGCCCGTAGTCTCTTCTACTGGCCGGGAATGGCCAGTTACATCCGGGACCGCGTAGCCTCCTGCCCCGCTTGCGACAGCCTTGCGCCTCATCAGCAGCGGCAGCCTCTTCTGCAACAACCTCCACCAGCACTGCCCTGGACGTCGCTGGCGGCAGACATTTTCGAATGGTGCGGAAAGCACTACCTCGTTCTAGTTGACTCCTTTTCTAACTGGTTTGAACAAGTCCAACTGACCTCCCTCACATCGGAGATGGTCATCCAGAAGCTGAAAAGACATTTCTCTACCTTTGTCGCTCCCGTCAGCCTGAGAATCGATAACGGTTGGCAGTTCACCAGTCACATGTTCAAGCTTTTCGCAGACCGATGGAACTTCCAGCACGTCACGAGCAGTCCCGAGTATCCACAAAGTAATGGACTCGCAGAACGCTCTGTCAGAAGTGCCAAACACCTACTAGAGCGAGCACAGATTTCAAAGTCAGACGTTTATCTCGATCTCCTGAATCTCAGAAACGTTGCCAGGGCCAGAACCCTGGGATCGAGATGAGACCTGATGTCGAGATTGACGAGGTCTCCGGTCCCCATCGCACAACAACAACAACTGGTCCCTCAGGTGCTGAAGCCTGCCACTATCCAGAAATGTCTCCAAGAGAAGCATGACATCCAGAAACGGTCAAATGACAGTTCCAGCAGACCACTCAAGCCTCTACTTTCGGGCCAGGTCATCTGTCTACGAACTTCACTGTTGTCAACCCGACTGACGAGCCACGGTCTTACCTGGTAGACTGTGAAGGAGCGGTATACCGGAGAAGTCGACAACACCTGCTTGCTGTGAGGGAGCCTCGACCACCGCCTGCTGGTCCCTGTGCTCCACCGCTCCAGTTCCAGCCGCCTTTTGCAATGTCTCCCACCCTTCCCTGCATGCCTTGCACCCCTCCACGTTCCGCGTTCTCCACTAACCACGGGGCCTCACCTACCACATATTTCCCCTTTCGGTCACCACAAGCCTCCACCGCGTCATTCTCGCCTCCAGGTTCTCCGTCTCATCTTTCAGGTGAGAGGGGGAGGGAGAGTTTGGTCGGCACGTGCTCGGGCCGTGTTAGTAAACCACTAGACAGATATGGCGAGTATGTTTAACTCCATGGTAAGGGGGCTCTTCCGCACTTAATCTTTAGGGGGAAGGATGCATCTCTAACTCCACCCCACTGTAATACTTATACTAACACTTGCTACCAGCATGGGCAGTTGGAGCAGCCAGGATGTACAGACAACTAACCATCCTTTGTGCTGTTAAGTTTCAGTGCTGATTAAAGATGTATTTGAATCACGTACTGAGTCTGGTGTCTGTTTACAATTGTGATCATGGCTGATCGTCCCCTATCAATAACCCATGCCTGCCTTCTCCCCATATCCCTTGACTCCATTAGCCCCTAGAGCTCTATCTAACTCTCTTAAATCCATCCAGTGACGGCCTCCACTGTCCTCTGTGGCAGGGAATTCCATAAATTCACAACTCTGGGTGAAAAAGGTTTTTCTTACCTCAGTCTTAAATGACCCCTTTATTCTAAGACTGTGGCCCCTGGTTCTGGACTTGCCCAACATGGGGAATATTTTTCCTGCATCAAGTTTGTCCAGTCCTTTTTATAATTTTATATCTTTCTATAAGATCCCCCATCATCCTTCTAAAATCCAGTGAATACAAGCCTAGTCTTTTCAATCTTTCCTCATATGACAGTCCCGCCATCCCAGGGATCAAGCTCGTGAACCTACGCTGCACTGCCTCAATCACAAGGATGTCCTTCCTCAAATTAGGGGACCAAAACTGTACACAATACTCCAGATGTGGTCTCACAAGAGCCCTATTCAACTGCAGAAGAACCTCTTTACTCCTATCCTGAAATCCTCTTGTTATGAAGGCCAACATTCCATTAGCTTTCTTCACTGCCTGCTGTACCTGTAAGCCAACGTTCAGTGACCGGTGTACAAGGACGCTCAGGTCTCTCTGCACCTCCCCCTTACCTAACCTAACCCCATTGAGATAATAACCTGCCTCCTTGTTTTTGCCACCAAAGTGGATAACCTCACATTTAACTATATTATACTGCATCTGCCACGCATCTGCCCACACACTCAACCTGTCCAGGTCACCCTGCAACCTTCTAACATCCTCTTCACAGTTCACACTGCCACCCAGCTTTGTGTCATTCGCAAACTTGCTCCTAATTCCCTCTTCCAAATCATTAATATATATGGTAAAAAGTTGCGGCCCCAACACCAAGCCTTGTGACACTCCACTCGCCACTGCCTGCCGTTCTGAAAAGGACCCATTCACTCCTATTCTTTGCTTCTGGTCTGCCAACCAATTTTCTATGCATGTCAACACTCTACCCCCAATAGCATGTGCTCTAATTTTAGTCACCATTCTCCTGTGCAGGACCTTATCAAAGGCTTTCTGAAAGTCTAGATACGCTACATCCACTGGCACCCCTTCATCCATTTTACTTGTCACATCCTCAAAAATTTCCAGAAGATTAGTCAAGCATGATTTCCTTTTCATAAATCCATGTTGACTTGGACTAATCTTTTTACTGCTATCCAAATGCCCCATTATTACCTCTTTAATAATTGACTGCAGCATCTTTCCCACCACCGAAGTGGGAAACTGGTCTGTAATTCCCTGTTTTCTCTTTCGCTCCTTTCTTGAAAAGTGGAATAACATTAGCTATCCTCCAATCCACAGGAAATGATCCTGAATCTATTGAACATTGGAAAATGATCACCAATGTGTCCACTATTTCTAGAGTCACCTCCCTGAGGACCCTGGGATGCAGACCATCAGGCCCAGGGGATTAATCATCCTTCAGTCCCATTAGCCCACCCAATACTATTTCTCACCTAATGAAAATTTCTTTCAGTTCCTCCACCCCCTTAGATCCTCTGTCCTCCAGTACAATCTCTGGGAGATTGTTTATGTCTTCTTTAGTGAAGACAGATCCGAAGTACCTATTCAACTCTTCTGCCATTTCCTTGTTGCCCATAATAATTTCACCCGTGTCTGCCTTCAAGGTACCACATTTGACTTTGCTACTTTTTTCCCTTGACATATCTAAAGAAGCTTTTACTGTCCTTCTTTATATTCCTGGCCAGCTTCCCTTCATAATTCATCTTTTCAGCCCGTATTGCCTGTTTTGTTTCCTTCTAGGTGCAAAATGCATAGAATGGATTGGATGAATGCAAACCAGACATACACTTTGTAAATAATTGTAAATAATACTTTGCTGAATGTTGATTAGATGAGGTATTGAGCCTTGTCTGGTTTTCTTGCATATCAGGGAAAATGTTGCAATGTTTGTTTCCTCTAAGAAACAGTTTGAATACAATATATTAGCCACTGTATTGTTGGGTGAGGGAAATGTCTGTTATGTATGGGCTTAATCGATATCTGTAATTGGATTGTAAAGAGAACACCCCCATGTGGTTTGGCCCCTCGAGGTCCGGGGACCTATAAAAGTCCGCTGCCACGAGGTCTTGCGTCGATCTTTTGGGGGAGCGCTTAGGACTGCGTGACCTTCTGGAGTTTCTGTTTGAGCGAGGTCTATAGGGCTTGAACAGGCATATACGAGGATCGAGATACGAGGATCGAACCCGCGGTGGTTAGGTTCAGTGGTGGGAACTGTAATTGTGATTTGTCAAAAAATTAGTTGCGCAAGTGCTTGATTCAGTGGTTTTTGACTGAAACTAGATTGGGGGGAAGCTTCGAAAGAGCAATTTACAATATCACCAAAACCCACATTACCCTTAGCACACTCTCATCTTGCTGCTTCCATCGGGAAGAAGCTACAGGAGCCTGAGAAACGTTACCTCTAGATTCAAGAGCAGCTTCTTACCATCAGCCACATGGCTTTTGAACCACCCTGTCAATGTTCAGGCCGCCTAGATTGTCGTTGGTGAATATTCCCGCCTAGTACTTGGTGCTCTCACTTGTCTGAAATGTTCTTCAACACAGACTACAGATCCATCAACCGAACTGATTGTGGACTTTATGGCAACCAGAGATAATGTTGTGGACTCTCATGGCAACTGTACATCAATTTTCCACCACCGCAATTAGGTCTGTCCTGCTGGTGAGACTGGATGTAAATTTGCATTAGGCGAGAAATGGTTTTGGGTGGACTGATGGGACTAAGATTATGGTCTGCACCCCAGGGTACTCAAGAAGGTGGCTCCAGAAATTGTGGACGCATTGGTGATCATTTTCCAATGTTCTATAGATTCAGTATCAGTTCCTGTGGATTGGAGTTTAGCTAATGTTATCGCACTTTTCAAGAAAGGAACAAGAGAGAAAAAACAAGGAATTGTAGACCAGTTAGCCTGACATCGGTGGTGGGGAAGATGCTGGAGTCAATTATTAAATAAGTAATAACGGCGCATTTGGCAGGCAGTGAAGAAAGCTAATGGCATGTTGGCCTTCATAACGAGAGGATTTGTGTATAGGAGTAAAGAGGTCCTTCTGCAGTTGTACAGGGCTCTGGTGAGTCCACAACTGGAGTATTGTGTGCAGTTTTGGTCTCCTAATTTGAGGAAGGACATCCTTGTAATTGAGGCAATGCAGCGTAGGTTCACGAGGTTAATCCCTGGGATGGCGGGACTGTCATATGAGGAACGATTGGGCTTAAATTCACTGGAATTTAGAAGGATGAGAGGATATCTTCTAGAAACATATAACATTATAAAACGACAGGACAAGCTACATGCAGGAAAATCTTTCCCAATGTAGTGGGAGTCCAGAACCAGGGGCCACAGTCTAAGAATAAAGGGAAGGCCATTTAAAGCTGAGATGAGAAAACACTTTTTTACTCAGAGAGTTGCGAAATTGTGGAATTCTCTGCCACAGAAGGCAGTGGAGGCCAATTCACAGGATGGATTTAAAAGAGTTAGCGGGGCTAGCTGAATCAGGGTATATCGGGCAGGCACGGGTTACTGATTGTGGAAGATCAGGCATGATCACAATGAATGGCAGTGCTGGCCTCTTCCTGCACCTATTTTCTGTTTCTATGGGATTGTATTGGCAGAATCTAGGATGTTAGCGAATTTCAGACTGTTGGTTGATTAGACTGTGGGGCTGAACTCCCAAATTTCATTCACCAGATAAATCATAGGAGCAGAATTAGGCCAATCAGTTCATCAAGTCTACTCCACCATTCAATCATGCCTAATTTATCTTTCCCTCTTAACCCAACTCTCCTGCCTTCTCACTGTAACCTTTGACACCTTTCCAAATCATGAACCTGTCAATCTCCACTTTAAAAATACCCAAAGATTTGGCCTCCACAGCCATCTGTGGCTATGAATTCCACACATTCACCACGCTCTGGCTAAATAAATTCCTTCTCATCTCCCTTCTAAAAGGTATGGCCTTTTATTCTGGTCCTAGTCTTTCCCACGAGTGGAAACATCATCGGCACATTCACTCTATCCAGACCTTTCACTATTCGGTAAGTTTAAATGAGGTTCCCCCTTATCCTTCTCAACTCCAGCGAGTACAGGCCCAGTGCCATCAAACACTCATCATATGTTAACCCAATGGTACGTGGGAGCATTCTAGTAACCCTCCTCTGGACCCTCTCCAATGCCAGCACATCCTTCCTCAGATATGGGACCCAAAATTTCCTTACTACCAATTTCACTTGCAAATTAACTTTTGGAGAATCTTGCACCAACACTCCCAAGTCCCTTTGATTTCTGAATTCCATTTAGAAAACAGCCCATGCCTTTATCCCTACTACCAAAATGCATGACTCTATACTTTGCTGCGCTGTATTCAGTGATGCTCTTGATTTTAAAGTTAGGTTCCTAGATTACATGCTCAGAGGCATTGCTGCATGTGTGTCGGTATGAGTTATTTTAACATAATCAAAGCAAATTGTGGTAAGTAAATATTGGGTAAATTAATTGATGTTTAGACTGGAGATTGGAACTTTGCATCATGAAAAATTAATTAAGAAAGCTATTAATACTGGGATGTTGTCATATACCGTTGCAGGAGAATGTTTTATGTATTAGAACGCACCACTTTTGCTTCTTTGCACCTTTTATTTTTGCAGTGTAGCAGAAATTTGCATGAGATTTTAAACAATGGCCTGTGCAACAAGCAGTGAGTGCACAGGTATTTGTGCATTATTCACAGTAAGTCATAGAATACACCATTCCCAACAGAAACAATTACATTGTGAAAAATATCATTCTGCCTTATGTGTAGATGGACATTCCTTTAAAATTTATGAAGTTTAAAACATGTTAATCCATATAACAAGCATTCGTGTTGATGGGACCTTGTTACACAATAAATGTTATCGTTATTTCAATATGCTTCACCAACCCCTGCCCGCAAAGCCTGCATTCGACAAAAGCTTTCATTAATGTGTGGGCCAAGGGATGTTATAATATCAAGCCATATACTGTAGATGGTATGTGATGGCTGTTCAGCATGCCACACAATTAAATATTCATACAGCAATATCTATTTATGGAATGTAAGCATTGCCTGCTACAGCTGCTTTGATTGCCCATTCCCAATTGCCTGTGTTGTGGTGGTGGTGGTGAGCACAACTTCGCAAACCACTTAAGTTCTTCTGTTGAAGGTATTCCAGTTTTGTTGGGAGGGGACCGAAGATTTAGACGCACCAACAATGAAGGAAATATTTCCTGAAGCTTCCTATCCAACAACATGGGCATACCTTCACCAGCAACTTTCATAGTATTGCAACAACTAAAGCAATATTGCTTAAAAAAAAATCACCATCATGCAGTTTATTAATTCTTGAATAGGTTTGAATGGCCCAGTACTTCACAATTTATTGTAAATGATCAGTTCTAATTGTAGTTTAGATAAAGCTAACAAAATATGTATATGGACATGTTAAAACAGTGACATACTTCATGACTAAAGGTACTGCCAATTTGAAATATGTCTTGGAACAGCAAACAAAACAATACCTACTGGGCATGATAAAAAAATCAAACATTCCATTGTGCTATTAACAAAATTAATTTTATTCTCAGTGCCTGAGCAAGTTAAAATAATGATCAAGCATCAATGTTCTCACAGTCGTTTTTTTTTTGCATCAAATTCCTAAAATAGATTCATCCCAAAGTTTTTCCTCTTCTGTTCTTATATCAACCTCCTTCTTCTTTTTCTGCCTTTTCTGTCTTTGTTTCAGCTCCTCTTTATCTATATATTGGTCTTTCTTATCTTTTTTGTGTTTCATCTTTTCTTTGCTCACATCGAGCTCTTCTTTGTCCCTTTCATCTGGTTTCTGAAAAGTATGATTTGTATCTAGTTGCAGTCCCACCGCTTCAACACTCTTCTCCTTTCTGTAGTTCTCGTGCTCGCTATCTCTTTTAGACTCTGCATCCTTGTTTCTTTTGTCTCTTCTGCGCTTCTTCTTCCAACCCCTCTTGTCTTTTTTGCACGAACCAGCACTATCATCGGAGCTCACTGGTCTACACTCATCAGCTGACTCCGCGCCGTACGGATCGAGAAATTCCTCGGGACAGGTCCGTTTCCGAGGTGGCAACCTTTCTGTGTAATATGCCATACCAAAGTCACTGCGTTGTACAGATTGGTTTATTGGCCAGTCACCTTGTGAGGAGGGCCATTGTGGTACTTCAGTTCTCACATCCATTTGGATCGGTTTCTCATCTTGGAAACCACGTGGATTGGGGAAAGTGATGCCTGGCATTACTTCCAACGGGCACTCAGCAGGAGGGAGTGGGTTGTCCATGTGAAAGCTCCAACTCTCCTCACCCATCTCCTCCTCTTCCTCCTCTGGATTGTCCTCAAATTTTCTAAAGCACACCTTTGGCACAAGGCCTCTTGCTTTCTGGACTTTAATGAAGTCATCGAGTTCGTCCTGGAACGAGTCGTATTTCTTTGATTTTGTATTCTTCACTAGGTTGGACACTTCATTCTCTCTGCAAGAAAAAGAAAATCTCTGATCAGCTCATCTTACTTTTGGAACATCCCATTCCTTCTTTTGACAATTTTGGTCTGCAAGGGAGCAAAATCTTCTCTTAGGAATTGGCCAGCTAGTTTACTGAATAGGCTGTGATTTCATTGATTACGCAGTGCTCCCAGACTATAACCTTGTCACTCAAGTTCAGGCACCCCTACCCCACCACCTACCATTCCTTCTTTGGTGAGTGGTGTGAGCTGATAATCCTGCCCACACGACATTTTCACCAAATTCTAATTATTATATGTATTAAATCAATGGGAATTGTGTGAGAAAATGTGAGTAAACATCTTACTTAAAGTGATGTTTGTATCCTTGCAGGTGACTCTGGTACTGCTTAATGGAATTAAGTGTAACGTTGCAGATCGCACATGAAAAATTACCTGTTTCCATTATAAAACAGAAAGTGAATTAGTTTTCCGACCATAATTTCTTATTTACAAACTTTTAATGCTCGAAATTGATTTAATAAATAAATATAAATACAAATATTTTATACAATCCATATAGTTCCTCTCATTTACAGATACTGCTGTAAATAAGAGAACCCCACCCCCCCTGAAATAACTGGAACCGTGCAGCAGGTCTGATAGCGTCTATGGAAAGACAAAAAGAGTTAACATTTCAGGTCAATGACCTTTCATTAGAAACAGGTAAAAGAAGGAATTGAACATGTTTCAAGTTGCAGAGAAGAGGCAAGGTGGTGAAAACAAAGGGACTTATTAAGGACGTAAAAGACGCAAGTAAATCTTTATTCTATGTGATCACCTATGAAAATCAATGCGCTGATTTCTTCACATATAAAACTTTGAATTATATAGAAGCTCATTCAATGAAATCATTATGAACCCAATCTCTGGTCTGTTGATATTGACATGATGATTGCAGAAATGTACAGATTTGTGATTTGCAGATTAGCCGAGAAACGATAACAGCATATTTGCTCTGCTTTTACCATTGTATTGTTCAGATCCTTAAAGGGTGATTGAAAGTTAGTGAAGTCAGTAAAGGTAATCATTTCTGAAGAAGGGTCCTGACCCGAAACGTCACCCATCCTTTTTCTTCAGAGATGCTGCCAGACCTGCTGAGTTACTCCAGTACTTACTCAGAGTCTATCTTTGGTATGAACCAGCATCTGCAGTTCTTTGCTTCTACAAAGGTAATCATTCTCCAGATAAGTACAGGCTATTACACTTAAGAGTCATAGAGTGATAGAGTGTGGAAACAGGCCCTTCGGCCCAACTCGCCCACATCGGCCAACAATGTCCCAGCGACACTAGTCCCATTTGCCTGCGCTTGGTCCATATCCCTCCAAACCTGTCCTATCAATGTACTTGTCTGTTTCTTACACGATGGGATACTCCCAGCCTCTACCTCCTCTCCACCTCATCCTCCTGCACTCCATGGAATAGAGACCCAGCCTACTCAACCTCTCCCTACAACTCACACTTGTACTTGGTGTTTCACTTCCAATGCACTGATGCTTGTATTTACTCACCATTTTTTTCAGAAGAATCAGCCTCCTTACCCAGTTCATCCATCAGTTGTCTCCTTGTGTCATTTTTTGTGTGCTTCTTGCCAATGTAATGTTGCTGGGCCATCAGTGGATTGTTAAAGGAGGCGCTGCAAAGTTTGCAGTACCTGTTCGGATCTTCCTGATCCAGAGCTGTAGAGGGTGTTGTAGAGGCTTCCTCGGTCGCTTCTTGTGTGATCCTTTCAGACTGCTCACTCTGTACAGATGTATTCAGCTCTGGAGGTGCACTTGCCACACTCAAGGGTACTGTGATCGAAGGCTCCACTGAAATGCAAAGGTATGGCCACATTGATTCAGATTCTGCACTTAACATTGATATTCTGAAAACTTATATTGGTTTTAATTACTAAACAGATTCTACAATTGGTAGGGACATTCAGAATTAATTAATACAGAAAATTGACCAACAAAAATAGATTTGAATAAGGGCTAAGTCATGCTTAAGATTTGGGGTCGTAAAACATGTGATTTAGAGGCTATTATATCGTATTTCAAATTTTCTACACAAATTTAAATCAAAATTTGATTCCATTTCATTCCAATCTTTAAGTAAGCAATGAGATACTGTATTTAATTCATTTCTTTAAAAATTAGTTTATACATGAATATAATTTGTTAAAACATATACCCAGTGGCCTTGACCACCTGCAGTCCGCCTACCGCCACAACAGGTCCACGGATGATGCCGATGCCATTGCCTTCGTCCTACACCCAACCCAAGAACTCCTGGATAAGAGAGACACCTACTGTATGTCAAACTCCTATTCAGCACTCCTACAGCTCTGCCTTTAATACCTTTATACCATCCAAGCTTATCACCAAACTCGCGGGAGGGTGTCAGCACACATCTCTGCAACTGGATCCTCGACTTCCTGATCCCAACCAGTGAGGATAGTGGACAAATCATCCTCCGCGATGATCCTCAACATGGGGGCTCTACAAGGATGTGTTCTCAGCCCCCATCTTTACTCCTTGTACACCAATGACTGCGCAGCCATGTACAAATCTAGTTCAATTGTCAAATTCACAGATGACACCACCATTGTGGGACGGATATCATATAATGTTGAGACTGAGTACAGGAAGAGATTGAGAACTTCGTGTCCTGGTGTTGAGGAAACAATCTTTCACTCAAAGTCAGCAAGACGAAGGAGAAAATGATCGACTTCAGGAAGTGAAGCGGTACACATACACCAGTTTGCATTGACGGCGCCGAAGTAGAGATGGTTGAAAACTTCAAATTCCTAGGAGTCAATATCACCAACAACTTCTCCTGGACCACCCATATGAAATAACGACCAAGATAGCACACCAACTTCCTTAGAAGACTTAGGAGGTTTGTAACATAACAAGTTCATAATAAGAGGATGTCAGTATAGGAGTAAAGAGGTTCTTCTGCAGTTGTATAGGGCTCTGGTGAGACCACATCTGGAGTATTGTGTACAGTTCTGTCTCCTAATTTGAGGAAGGACAGACATCCTTGTGATTGAGGCAGTGCAGCGTAGGTTCACGAGATTGATCCCTGGGATGGCGGGACTGTCATATGAAGAAAGATTGAAAACACTAGGCTTGTATTCACTGGAGTCCAGAAGGATGAGGGGGGATCTTATAGAAACAAATAAAATTATAAAAGGACTGGACAAGCTAGATGCAGGAAAAATGTTCCCAATGTTGGGCGAGTCCAGAACCAGGGGGCACAGTCTTAGAATAAAGGGGAGGTCATTTAAGACTGAGGTGAGAAAAAACGTTTTCACCCAGAGAGTTGTGAATTTAAGGGATTCCCTGCCACAGAGGGCAGTGGAGGCCAAGTCACTGGATGGATTTAAGAGATAGTTAGATAGAGCTCTAGGGGCTAGTGGAATCAAGGGATATGGGGAGAAGGGAGGCACGGGTTATTGATAAGGGACGATCAGCCATGATCACAATGAATGGCGGTGCTGGCTCGAAGGGCCGAATGGCCTCCTCCTGCACCTATTTTCAATGTTTCTATGTCCCCTATAACTTGACCAACTTTTACGGATGCTCCATAGAAAGCATTTTATCAGGATGCATCACAACTTGGTTTAGGAACAGCTCCATCCAAGACCGCATTAAATTAAAGCGAATTGTGGACGCAGCCCAGACCATCAAACAAACCAACCTCAAGGGAGTCCACTACTGACTCCATTTATACCTCACGCTGCCTCGGCAAGGCCAGCTGCATAATAAAGGACGAGTCACACCCTGGCCACTCCCTCTTCTCCCCTTTCTCATCAGGCAAAAGGTATAGATGTGTGAATACGCACACCATCAGATTCAGGGACAGTTTCTTCCCAGCTGTTATCAGCCAACTGAATCATCCTACTACAACCAGAGAGCAGTGCTGAACTACTATCTACCTCAATGGTGACCCTCAAACTATCCTTGATTGGACATTGGTGACTTTATCTAAACGCTATTCCCTTATCTTGTATCTATACACTGTAAATGGATCGGTTGCAATCATATATTGTCTTTCCGCTGACTGGTTAGCATGTAACAAAAGCTTTTCACTGTACCTTGGTACATGTGATAATAAACTAAACTGAACTGAATTATAATTCCAACATGCAAGGCTGCCAAAACAATGTAAACATATCAGAGAAAAATCCAATCATCTCCAAGTCAAAGAGCATTGATTTCGCAAAAGATGGTAACCGGAATATTAATTTGAAAATTATTGTTGTGGAAATGTAATTAATATTGATTCAGTTTATTAATTATTAGACTCCATTAGCTAAAAAAGAATGGTAACACTGGTACTATCGCAACGTTTAAGTAACATTTAGACAGGTACATGTATAGGACGGGTTTAGAGGGATATGGGCCAAATGCAGGCAGGTTGGGCCAAAGGACCTGTTTCCACGCAGTATAATTTATAACACTGAAAATAACTTATGAAAGTTCTTTGAGGAAGTGGCGTGTTGGATTCATAAAATGGAAAAGAATCAGTTTAAAATAAAACAAAGTACCCACCCAGATTACTGGAGATTACAAGGAATGTTGCAACTTGGATTTGAAGAAAGGAAAAATAAATATAGGAGCAATTCTACAAAATGATTGAAAATAACATTGTGGCCCCATGAAGTTCTGCATGCATCATGACTTGGAGGGAAAGATGGAAGCATCTGCAGTCTATACTTAAAGAGAAAGAATGCTAAATGATTCAGAGGAACAAATAAAGCCCAATGAAGATATTGATAAGAATGTGTAACAGGTGGAAGGCTTTGTTGTTTCCTCTTAGTGGATACTGCCTGACCTGGTGAACATTTAAGGGATCTCCAGTATCTATTTAACTAAGATTATTGATCCAACACACTTTTTATCAATCTTTCTAATACCAACATAGCTCCAACACAGACATTCTAACACCATAACACATAAAGATATTCCGGGGCACTTTAAAGAGTGGCCCAGAATAGTTTAGAGACTAAGCATTCATTCTAATCTCCAGTAATCTGAGTGGGTCCTTTCTTTTTTTATATTCATAATTACATTTTTAATAATAAAATTGACACAACTTTAACTTTCAAATTAATATTCCAGTTTTGTTTGTTATCTCATCATTTAAATTTAGTTACAATATATCTGACAATGTGCAGCGTGGGTCATCTTTCCAGAGACTGAGCTCAGGGGATTTGTGGCAGCAAATGCTCTTAGAAAAATCAGACAAGCACAATGTAGAGAATGGACTCGTTGGCATCATGGATTTAGACCTACCAGTCTGTGGCTGGGTTACAGAGGGCTGCTTCCCCACCAGCTGTTTGAGCCGCTTCGCGTGGACTTTGCCTTGATAGTGGAATTGAGCAGCTGTGGGGGACGTGAAAACCATATTGCACAAAAGGCAAAATTTATCCTTGTCCACTTTTGTTCCGGTATCCTGTAAATACGCATCAACTATAATGTTAGTCTGTGATGACATGACACTTTTTTAAATTAATTGTACAAATTTGCTTGGGCCTGGATGATTAGCATTTCAGATCAATGGAAACCTATTGTAGGTCAACTAATAATGGTTGTTGTAAAGAAAAAAATGGATTAAAAAATAATTTGTCATTTAATTTTATACACTGACCTTAAAACAAGGATAGGGCTAATTCCAAGAGAGCCAAGTTGTCT
This sequence comes from Raja brachyura, assembly GCA_963514005.1. Next base: position 21,303,716 of record OY740781.1, on the reverse strand, counting down.
AAATCTATGTGTTTGTGGTCAGATCAGAGGCCGGGTATCCTACACTAGTGACTCACTGATACATGGCCTTTGATCTAATCTTGAAAAATAAAAAAACTAGATGCTGGAAATCTGAAACAAAAAAAGGAAATTCTGTAAAAAAAGTAAGGCGCATCCGTGGAAAGAAAAAACATGAACATTTTGGGTCTGTGACCATTTATCTTGCCCCGAAGATAGACACAAAAAGCTGGAGTAACTCAGCAGGACAGGCAGCATCTCTGGAGAGAAGGAATGGGTGATGTTTTGGGTCGAGACCCTTCTTCAGATTGAAAGTCACGGGAAAGGGAAACGAGAGATATAGACGGTGATGTAGAGCGATATAGAACAATTAATGAAAGATATGCAAAAAAAAAAACAATGATAAAGGAAACAGGCCATTGTTAGCTGTCTGTGGGGTGAAAACAAGAAGCTGGTGCAACTTGGGTGGGGGAGGGATGGAGTGAGAGGGAATGCCGGGGTTACTTGAAGTTGGAGAAATCAATATTCATATCACTGGGCTGTAAACTGCCCAAGCAAAATATTCTTCTTGCTCCATTGGTATTTGTGTGGATGGTCACATGGGGTTTCTGGATAATGATGGAAGGGTAATCCCATTGAATATGCCAGGTGGTCTGCCCAGTTTTATTCCTTCTCTGCTTCAATGGAGCAGTCATGGTACAAACACGTGATTTGCCTGGACATATTAGAAGGCATTAAGAGTCAACGCAAGGGGTGAGTGTGGATCAATATAGGCTAGGTTTCCACCCTGACAGACAGCAGGGAATCATTTCTTTTTTAAACAGTCTGGTTATTATTATCACCATTTTTTTCTTCCAAATTACAGATTCGTAATTCAATTTAAACACAACTGACATGGTGGGATACGAATGAAAATAAAAAATCCCTGCAGATGCTAGAAATCTGAACTCAAAACAGAAAATGCTGGATGAACGGAAGAGGTCATTCTGAACTGGAAAGGAGATAAAACAAGTTAGTTGCCTAACCTGCTGAATGTTTCCACCATTTTGTATTTATCCCAGTTTCACTATTGCATTCATACAATTGAGCATTCACATCCTTGGTACCATTCTAGTAAATATCCTCTGCATCCTCGCTAAGAGATGTCAAAATTAAATGTGAGACTGAGTGAGTGACAAGCGGTCTAACCACTGCATTGAAAGGTTTAAAATCATAAGAAATAATAATTGACCAGCTCAACTGTAATTTTAATTTTGATAAGAATCCTCATCAATGTATAACTGCGCACCTGGAATCCAACAGTAACATTCTCTGTTTTGATTTTCTTTACTGGTGTTCCTTCTTCTTTGTGTGTTTGGAAGTAAAACCGCACCTTGTTGGCATGTTTTTTGCTCTGTAAAACAAAAAGGACAGGTGGTGAATTAAACTATTTTCAATTCAATGACAAAGAAGTAGTCACTCATGGCAGTGAACAGCAGCACATCGGGGAGATGAGTGGTATGGAGAGGAACAAACTATGAAAGGGGTTTCTGCTTATTTTTACAATATTTCAACAAAATCTCCCAAATCATGTAAAAGATTAGAGAATTTTAGTCGTCGTGGAGGTTAGCCTAATGTGACAACTTATACAGTTTTCATTTGCTCTGCTGATTCAAGATTTCATCTGTCCAGTTCAGGTAAACCAACACAATTCCCTACTTCTTAGAAAACATATATATTTATGACTCTGCAAATTAGTTTACTAAGAAACTAACAAGAGTTATACTGAGAGCATTTTGGGTTCAGTTCCCAATTCAGATGCCTATATATCTTTGGAAGCAGATACAATAGTGCTATTTAATGGTTTTTAAATAGGCACGTAGATATACAGGGAATGGAGCGATATGGATCACGTGCAGCAGATGAAATTAGTTTATCTTGGCATTATGTTCAGCGCAGACATTTTGTGCCAAATGAGCTGTTCCTGTGCTGTACTATGTTACACATGTTGTTGAAGCACTGCAATGGGCAAGATTATAAACCGAGTGTTCTTATCACAATGAAAAATAAACTTTTTTTTCAAATGAGAGGTCATCTAGATGATGACAAGAGACGGTAAGTGGTTGGGTACTATTTGACATTGAAATGGAGTTTGAAGAACATCACACTTCATAAGCAAGCTTGAATAAATGGTGCTGTCATTCAAACCAAGAACTTCACGTAACTACAGAAGGTGTTTTAGAAAATGAGACTATGACCATAATTGGGTCTTCTAAATTCTATCAAAAAGAAAGTAAAATAAGCATGTAAGGCAAAATGTGGGATAATTACATTTGTTTATCAAAAACTACAAGGTACCTCGTAGTGTGTGGTCCTTTGAACTTCGGAGATCAACATGGCACAGCAAACCTTGCAATACTTATCCATGAAAAGTTCACTGTCATGGCCTCCCATTTTATCTGAAAAACATTCAATTTTTTTTAATCAATGCAGCTTCGTAAGCATACAGTCGCGATTCCTATCAATTTACAGTCTACAGTTAGAAAATAATTACCCAATAATTAAGGAGCTCAGTTTTAAATTATTAAGTGGTAGGATTAGAGGGGAGTTAAGGAAATACATTCCCCTCCTAGGATGGTAGGGGACTGGAGATATTTGCCAGAAAGCATGGTGGAGGCAAAAACCTTCATCACATTTGGACAGTACCTGGATGTATACCTGAAGAGCCCTGACTGGCAGATAGACAAAATGCTGGAGTAACTCAGCAGGTCAGGCAGCATCTCTGGAGAAAAAGGACGGGTGATATTTTGGGTCAGGACCCTTCTTGACTGGCAGGATTATGGATAAAGTGTTCAAAAGTGTCATCACTCTGGCTCTTCTTCAGAAAAGGAACTCCATCTTTTAAAAGAAAGAAGAAACGCCACACTCTTTGAAAAGTAAAAGCCAAAACCTGCTGGACAAAGCTCGGAAGAATTGTGCTGGGAAGGGAGTTAACGTAAACAAAAAGGAAAGTGACACGATAGCTTGTATTACCAAGGGGGAAAATGAGGCTTTGCAGTCTTCAGCAAAAGCAACCATTAGCCAGAACATTGGTATTGCCAGAAGACTGAAGGAAGTACTTTTTAACACCAAGTGTTGCATAACTTTAGCGTACATTTACTAATGAAAAGCCCGGTACATTGTAACAGGAATTGGATGAAATAGTGTTTGCCAGCACAACTGCATCTTTTAATGGAAAATGACCATGTATTTGAGTTATGGAAATATAGATCATTATGGAAATTGTTTTGAGATAATTAAACACTTGCATCTTTTACTGCTACGAAAAAAAAGGGTTGACAAACTTTGTGGTGTATATACTCTTACCAATAAATAATCAAAAAAAGAACATGACTCAAAATCCATTCCTGAGGCAAAAGCAAGAACTAATCTCATCTCTGGTACAACCCTGCCCGAGAGTGCCCACTAGTGACAGGAGAAGATAGCACATAAAAGTTCAGCTGTGGAGAACTGTGTGTGAGACCATCTGCAGAATCATCTAAGAGTGATAATTCAGGGAGTTAACGTGTAATCTGAAAGAAAACGGTGAAGAAGATTTTGACAACAGAAATAATCATTTTCAAATTTATTAAGCTGATATACTGGAAGTAAAAATGTATTCTTTGGCTATCTTCCTTTCACAACTCAATATTCTGTGTCATCGTTACGCATGTTATTTGTTAACAAACAATCATGCAACAGTAAACTGGACATAAAGGGATGGAGACTTTATCACAAACCACTAGAATGGATTAAGAAGGGGCCTTACTATTTTGGATGAAAAGTCTAAAATAGAAACATTAAATACTGGATATAATCTGAAGGTTAGGTTAAAAATTGTGCACAGAGAAACAGAGATAAAGCTCTGGATCAATACCAGTTGCCTTTCAAGCAGAATGATTTGCTTAACAGTTCTGAATCCACTGTTTCTACAGTCTCATAGAGCATAGGACAGACCTGGTGAGGGCAACATCCTTCCTAAATGATACCAATTATCTTCTCGTCTTGATACTATCCTTAAGTACTAGATTTATTTTGTTCATTAAATTTCCCAGATGCAGCATTGGGATTTGAACATGTCAATGGGTTATTGCCGCATTTCTTTGGATTCCTCATGCAGTATAACAACCTTTGTGCTATTGTGCCTCTCATACTAAATGAAAATTAAAACATTGTGCAGATATTGGAAACCTGAGGTAAAAAGGAAAATGATTGAAGGTTAGGCAACATTGGTGGAAAGAGAACTAGCTAACATTTCAGATCTGGGACACTTCAATTTAGTTCCGTTCCAGAAGTTAGTTAAGATTATACTGTACCGAAAATGGTGGCAAAATTCAGCAAGTCAGGCAGCATCTGTGGAAAGAGAAACGGTTAACGTTTCAGGTCAACCAAAATGTTAACCGTTTGTCATTCCACAGCTGCTATCGACCTGCTGTGTTTTTTCTGCATGTTTTACTTTAATTTCAGATTTTCAACATCCACAGTTTTATTGTACACTTCCTGTTAGTTAAGACGAAATGTGTCTGTGGTGCTAGACTACATATAAAGATTACTTGTTTAATGCCCAAGTGAGTGGGAATTGTACCCTGCACTGTACTAGTTGACTGTGAAGTTGGGTGCAATCCAATCTCACATGTGGAGCATGAGTTTCTGATAGTCACAGGTGCTACATGGAAATTGGCACAAAATATGTTCAATTAAATATGGTTTTATGTTGGCTCCAGTTCAAACTTGAATATGCTTAGTAAACTAGGTCAGCTTCTGTAATCCCTGTTAGACTACATTCAGCAGTTAGAGCTGTAGATAGACTAAACCCTAGGATGTTGCAAATGTCATAGTATGTTTAGCAAATTGGTCCCAACGTAGCTACAGAGAGAAAGGGGACAGTTGACCTCCAGGAATGGTAGTCAGAGCAGATGCAAGAATCCCCTGTGGCCATTACCCTTCCACGCAGGCACTGTTTTGTATATTGTTGGAGGGAGGTGGCTTCAGAGGAAAGCAATAGCAGCTGCTGAGTTTGTGGCAACACTGATGGCTCTGGGAGAAGGAAAAGTCCTGGTAGTGGCGGGGGATTCATTAGTGATGAGAACAGACATGCAGTTAGCTGCTCGTTAATATTCCAGGGTACAATAGATTTAGGCATGATAGAGGGTTGCAGAAGAGGACGGAAAATCACACCTCTGATTAAGGAGAACATAATTTGAGTACTTAGAGGATATCCTGATGGGATCATCCAATGAGGACATATGGGTAGAATTTAGGAATAACAGAAGGCTGACCAATTTGCTGGGGTTAGACTGCAGCCTCCCAATAGTCAGAAGGAAATAGATGAAAATTGCAGATCAGCAAATTGCAGAAAGGTGTGAGCAATCGGGTTATAGTAGAGGGCAATTTTAACTTTCTCAATATTGACTGGAATCGCCTTAGTACAAGAGATTTAGATGGAATGGAATTTGTTAAGCGTACCCAAGAAACTTTTTGAAGTTCAAATCATACTATACATGAGTACATTATAGAGCAAGTGAAAGAGGGAAATAATTGATAGTAGATCCTCTTCTAACGCATACAAAGGAGTTGCTATGTTCCAGCGCCATCATGCAACTGAAGCAATGTATTTTAAAAGTTCCCGATTATTTTATTAACACAAATTAATTGCACAGCTATTTCGGTGGGGATTTGAACTGAATAAAATTTTGGTTCGGCCACATTTGGCGTATTGGGTGCAGTTCTGGTTACCACACTAAGGGAAATATGTGGATGCTTTGGAGAGGGTGGTGAAGAATTTCTGCAGGATTTGCCTCTATTGGAGCGTATTAGCTATAATGAGAGGTTGGATAAACTTGGATTGGTTTCTCCAAGTTGGAGGTAGAAGGTTGACCCCAATAGAATTATATAAAATTATGAGAAGCATGGAGAGTGTATATAGTTTCGTTTAGTTTAGAGATACAGCATGGAAACAGGCCCTAGCGATGACTAGCGATCCCCGCACATTACACCATCCTACACCCACTCGGGACAATTTTTACATTTATAAAGTCAATTAACCTACAAACCTATACGTCTTTGCAGTGGGGAGGAAACCGAAGATCTCGGAGAAAACCCATGCAGGTTTAGGGGGAGAATGTAAAAACTCCGTACATACCGGTATTCGGGTTCGAATATGGGTCTCCAGCGCTGCATTCATTGTAAGGCAACAACTCTACCGCTGCGCCACCATGACCACCCTATAGTCGGAGTCTTTTTCTAAATCAAATACTAGCGGGCAAAGCTTTAAGGCAAGAGTGGGGAGGTTTAAAGCAGATATGCTGGGAAAATCCTTTTTACACAGAAGTAGGTGCCTGGAACTCGTTGCCAGAGGGGTTGGTGGAAGCAGATATGATAATGATGTTTAAAAGGCATTCAGACAGACACACAGATATGCAGGGGATGGAAGGATATGAATCATATGCAGGCAGAAGGGAATAGCTTAGATTGGTATCATGGTCAGCGTGGTTATAATGGGCCGAAGGACCTGTACTTGTGCTACATTGTCCTGAACTGCAGTCTGAAGAAGGGTCATAACACGAAACATCACCCCTTCCTTCTCTTTAGAGATGCTGCCTGTCCCGCTGAGTTACTCCAGCATTTAGTTTCAATCTGCATTGTTCTACGTTCCATAAACGCATTCCTCTGGTCGTTGGTCCTGGCCTTTGGATTACCTTTCTCGTAATTTAACCACCACTGTTCCTGTTTTGGCACTTGCACGTTTATGGTGAGATTTTCGTTAAAACTGTTTTTTTAACCAAATTATTATTTCAGAACAATTCTGGATGTCAAACATTTGTTGTCATAGCTGTAATACGTCATCTGTTTCAACAAAAAGGAGCAATGATTACATCTATCAAAAGGATTACCATGCCCTCCTAAGGCATACATCTGCTCAGCTGCAAGCTGCTGTTGACTTTAGAGCATAAATGTAGGTTATCTAGCTGTATCAAAAGACTTCTGCTTTAGATACGGGTCTTGTATTTGCCGGCAATGTGCATCTGAACATCTGGTGTTACTAAGACTTGTTTATTGACGTGTGGTAGAAAGAAAAAGAGGACACATACAGTACAGTACAAAGAACAGGTAATTACTACAGATGGGAAAGTGATAACACTTATTATATAAGTAACGTAACCAAAAGGTCAAATTATGTAAGAATAATAAATTAGACCTAGCAGTCATTTGTGCCGGAAGCTAATAATATGCCTATTTTCAGCTGGTACTTCATAATAACTTCGCATGCTGGCCCTCCAAAAACTCAAACTCTTCAAAAGAACTGGTGCCCGACTGCAACATTCCTCACTCCTGACATTGGTAGATAAGATACTCTTCAGCCTCTCCCTCCACATTTGGAAACGCCACATTTTGAAAGGCGGGAGAGAGAAACCAGGGAATTATAGACCAGTTAGCCTGACATCGGTGGTGGGGAAGATGCTGGAGTCAGTTATAAAAGATGAGATAGCTGAACATTTGGATAGCAATAACAGGATCGGTCCGAGTCAGCATGGATTTACGAAGGGGAAATCATGCTTGACTAGTCTTCTGGAATTTTTTGAAGATATATCCAGGAAAATGGACAAGGGAGAGCCAGTGGATGTAGTGTACCTGGACTTTCAGAAAGTATTTGATAAGGTCCCACATTAACGGGTCCCTTTCTGAATGGCAGGCAGTGACTAGTGGGGTACCGCAAGGCTCTCCCTTGTCCAGAGTGGGCAGATGCATGGCAGATGCGGATAAATGTGAGGTTATCCACTTTGGTAGCAAAAACGGGAAGGCAGATTACTAGATGGTGTCAAGTTGGGAAAAGGGGAAGTACAATTGGATGTGGGAGGGTCCTTGTTCATCAGTCAATGAAACATGCAGGTACAGCAGGCAGTGAAGAAAGCGAATGGCATGTTGGCCTTTATAACAAGAGGAATCAAATATAGGAGCAAAAAGGTCCTTCTGCAGTTGGACCTTGTGAGACCACACCTGGAGTATTGTGTGCAGTTTTGGTCCCCTAATTTGAGGAAGGATATTCTTGCTATTGAGGGAGTGCAGCGTAGGTTGACAAGGTTAATTCCCGGGATGGCGGGACTGTCATATGCTGAGAGAATGGAGCAGCTGGGCTTGTACACTCTGGAATTTAGAAGGATGAGAGGGAATCTCATTGAAACATATAAGATTGTTAAGGGCTTGGACACGCTGGAGGCAGGAAACATGTTCCCGATGTTGGGGGAGTCCAGAACCAGGGGCCACAGTTTAAGAATAAGGAGTAAGCCATTTAGATCGGAGATGAGGAAACACTTTTTCTCACTGAGAGTGGTGAGTGTGGAATTCTCTGCCTCAGAGGGTGGAGGAGGCAGGTTCTCTGGATGCTTTCAAGAGAGAGGTAGATAGGGCTCTTAAAAATAGTGAAGTCAGGGGATATGGGGAGAAGGCAGGAACGGAGTACTGATTGCAGATGATCAGCCTTGATCACAGTGAATGACGATGCTGGCTCAAAGGGGCGGATGGCCTAATCCTGCACCTTGTGTCTATTGTCTTTTGTCTTTTTTCTATTCTGCGAATGAATGCTCATTTTACAAATGTACAATAAGTGGCATGCAATTTTGCAAAGAAAAAATAGAACCGGTCTATTCTGATATCAAATGCTCGGTACATTCAATTTCTAGATACGCCAATGGAATAGGAATTCTATTAAATATAAAAAATGTATGAGAAGGGAAATGTCCCGACCCGAAAGGTCACATATCTATGTTCTTCAGAGATGCTGCCTTTGAGTTCCTCCAGCATTTTGTGAATTTTCCCATTATATGAAATGCTGTGAGCAACGATAAGAATCAAGTTGCATGCACACTAGAAGATAACCATCTTTGAAAAAGCTTGTATCACTTCTTTTGATTTTCAGATAAGCATTGAGTGGGAATACTCAACACTTGCCTGAATGAGTGAAGTTCCACCAACATCCAGGATCCTTAACACTGTACAGAACGGTAGTTGATAATAAGATTAAACGAGAACTTACCTGTTCAAAGTTTGATCTTTATTTTATGAGGAGTTACGATGAGGGATTACGTGAAGCCCCGCCAGGCGCATGCTCGGCATACTTCAAAGCAGCGGCGTGAAAAACACAGAACCAATAACCGGAGTAAGATAGTAAGGCTCACAAAGACTAGAACTACCAGATGATCATTTAGATTATGAGGGTCGGGAGCGGAGGGCACATAATCCCTCATCGTAACTCCTCATAAAATAAAGATCAAACTTCGAACAGGTAAGTTCTTGTTTAATCTTACTATTTTATTTCGGAGTCACGTGAGTGACTACGTGAAGATTTCAAAGCTCTGTGATTTTCATGCCGTAGATCATTCCATATGACACACTGCTTCAGTTTACACAGTAGTGAGTAAATAATATATATTGCTTGAAATTATGCAATAAATATTTTAACAACAATAATAAGAAAAGTAATAACCCCTCTATCCCAGGGGAAATAACAACAAATGATATGCAATAAAGCAAACAATTTGAACAGAACCCAACACAGCATGTGCAACCCTGGCACTGTAACAACAGGTTTATCATAAAATCTAGAAAAGTTTATTCTTTAGACCATCCTGCGGTCTCCAGAATTTGGTGGAGCGGCACGTCCTGCACCTTCGCCACGGACATTGATACCGCCCTTGTGGAGTGAAATTCAAACACATCAGTGTCTACTCCAGTTAATCCAGAACCTGTTTATCTATCTAGAAATAGTTTGTACTGTCACGTTTTTTTATGTTTCTTGTGGGTAATGAACATTGGTGTCTCACAATCTCGTAGACTCTTAATTCAATATATATTAAGTCAGATGCTTAACCACACACAATGTTTAGTTGACAGAGTATGTCTTAAAGATTACATTGGTTCCAGCCTTTCTTGGCTTGCTTTGCTTGCTTAGATCATTGACATGAACGTTATTTCATCTACAGATAACTGCATACAATCTAACCGCAACATTTGTAATGTTGGTACACATTGTGCTGATATTAATGGCATGAGCATAACCACTTTAAATATTAACTTCTGAAAAGACAGTGACGTAATTGGAGTCCATTGCCGAAGCAATGTGAGAACTATACTGACATCCCAGATTTCTGTATATCTGGGTTTGGTAGGATTTTATTAAAATCCCTCTCATAAATCGGGATATTAACGGATGAGACCCGATAAATTGTTGTTCTGAAAATTGTCCTAAATAGGAGGACAAAACACTCCGAGCTCCATTAATGGTACTATAACTCAGGTGCAACATAGCAAGGAACTCCAATACACCCGATATGTTTGCAGTATGATAAAATATATCTGACTGTATACAAAAGATTTCCTATTCCTTATATGAAACATATATTGTTTCTTAGTGCTATCTCTCCAAGCTGCAGTTATGACATCCATGGTCCTAGCCGACATTCCATCAGAACCTGCAGATTAACAATTAATACAGTCATGTAATGGATGACTTCTGCTGTTACTGGATGTACCAACAATTACTGCACCTGGGATTTGTCATGAATGTCTGAATCATCATTCTGAGCACCAATGGGAACAATGGCTGTGTAGTAATGGTCCCTAGATAAGGGACGTATCAGATATTAACTGATAAGAACAGATACTACACTTGATCTTAGCCAAAAAGCCGAGAAGCAATACCAGTTTGGAACCACCAAACGCCTTCGGCGGAGACGTGCTCTATTTTGGTGACACATTGCTTAATCAGGCAAAATGGGGAAAACATAAAAGACTATACTTCCCCAATGTAGTGATGCATCCACTGCTAATGCTCCTGGGTCTGGCTCCCATGAGACACATTTAGACCACTGGAGATTTAATCCAGACACAACAGATGAACATTGGTACTCATACTGTCTGACAATCTTTTTGAAACTTTTTGAATTTTAACATTCATTCTGTATTGTCATTGAACTTTCGTGATCTGTTGTCTTACCACAATATTGTTTTCTTTATTGTAGAACAAACAGCTATCAATGCATAAAACGCCCCCAATAACTCCAAATAATTCATACCATGTGTTTGGAGAACAAATCGTCTTGGACCGTCCATCGACCACCACAACTGGTGTCGCTGTCCTTGGCTCCCCATCCGAGATCACTCCCATCAGTCTGTAATACCACTGAAGACTGCTGAACAAGCACATCTTTACTTCTAATAACTTGTGCAACATTGAGAATCCATCATTGCAATTCAGCTCAACCTTTTTAGTTGGTAACTGCATGGACCTAATCAATGACCTGCACGCTTTTACGCTTATTCTCTGGTCTTTGCAGACTTTAATCATGCAGAGGTCCCAATTCGAGCAGGAATGCTGGTATCACTTTACCAGTAACCGTAGCTAGTTATTGGATGGTGGGATAATGTTTTTCACCAAAGCAAGTACAGGCATTTGTAACATCCCCAACCTTAATTGTTGGTAAAGTTACTGACATATCAACTGTATTAATGACAAACCCCAAATAATCAATTGTTTGGGATGCCTGTAATTTACATGTTGTTTGGATGTACAGAACCTTAGCCTTTCAATAGGCTTATGGTTGCTGAACCCAGTTCTTCAGCTGTCTCCCATTTACAATTAACATATCCTCTAGATAAGTCATTACAAAGTGATTCTGAGCCTTCATTAACACCAGTGCTGGTTTCAATAATTGTGTGAACAATCTGAGGGCTGAATTTAACCCATTAGGTAATTCCTTCCATCCAATTAATTTAAGTACCTGAGTAATAAGGCATCTTTTTTAGGTCTAATAATAGCCATATAGCAGCCTTGTGATAACAACTTTGTTACAGTGTTGAAATGTACTTTTTTAAATGCTTATGCTGAACTATAAATTTAAGTTTTTTTTTTATGAGTCCCAAAATGACTCTGCAACCCCCATACTTGTGGCTGGGATATATTATCTCTACCTGACGAGTTACTGGTACATTCAAACACCAAGCCGAACAGATTTAATGCAGAATTACATAACAATTGTAATCTTACAACCAACCAGAGGTTGTTTCCCAGACGTTTCTGTACTTCCGTAAATGAACCAGAAGATCCCTTCTCTTAATATAGGGGTTCGTATTCAACCTGTTTGTTTTCTCAAGGCAGGGATGAGAAGTTTTATAAGGCAAATATCCTTAATTGTTTGGGCAGTTTTTCATCAATCATAAATCTGGTTATAGCTTGCCCACATAATCCTGCATATTTTGGGTATAATGTTAGCAAAATGGCAATTTTCATCATACAATTGGGTTTGAATATGCATTGCAGAGTAACGCAAGCATGCCTTAAAAGTATTGGACATTATCGACCCATGTATGTCTTCCCCAAATGCAGTGATGCCAACTGAATATCAGCTAGAAGTCATGCTGGAACACATTTCCTGTCCTCGCATCGTTACATCGTGCCCAATTACTGAGTTACTGTTGGCACCCTGAGCGAGGCACAATAGACGGGTGTTTTATATATTTTTTACTGTTTCAGTCATAACAGATTCTTGGAGTAGGTGAGAAACCAAATAATGTTGGCCGCCAGGTTCATCCATAGCCTCACCAGTCCATACCGATATAGCAAAACTTGGTGCTACATCGGGAACACCCGGAACATTTCTATTGTGCTCTGGTGTATACACATAAGTAGGGACACCAGCTTCAGGGTCAGTTTCATCCTGCCCTGGTACTCCTGAGTCTTGCTCTAGGGAGACTTCATCCAGACCTATGCAAGGCACTGGTGAATGAGATTCTCATTCATTATAGGCACCATACTCAGTGTATGGAAACACCGTCGGAGCCTGCCTTAGAATCTCATGGGTCTTTAGAACCCATGACTGATTACAGTTTGGAGCATTTTATCTTGCTCTAGGGACCTCATCCAGACCTAACCAAGGTACTGGAGAATCAGAATTCCATTTTCATAGGCACCATACTCAGAGTGTGGAAACTTCTTCGGAGCCTGCCTTACAGGAAGACATACATGGGTCTTAGAACCCTTGACTAAGTCAAATGTGGAGCATTTTCTCCATTTCCAGCCTCCCCCACATTCTTGTCCTTCCTTGGAGGAGAGTTACTTCTTTACTGTTTTGTATTTGTGCATAAACCATATATGTTTAAAATTGTAATTCTGACAGGCACATTCTGCTTGCAGAATATTTGTATTAACCTCAGTATCACTTTGTAGTAACACACAGGGTTATATACATTTCCATAAAGAAAACTGCATCTGGTAACATATACTCAGAGCAGACTTTATTTTACAATTAGTGGGTATTTGGAGCCGGCATTTAGCGTAGCCGTTATCTCCAAACCCAATCTAAATAGCGGTAAATAACGGGAGCCGGCTTTTAAAGCAGCCCTTATCTCCCGATCCGATCTAAATCGGAAACTGCGGTTCCAGCGCGTTCTATTCAATTACCGCAGTCTAAAATACTTTCACTCTAGCTGGCTCCGTATTTCGAGCCAGAGTTAGAGTTTTTTAATTTTTGCAAAATACATCAGCACTCTAGCAGGCTCTGCAGACTTAGAGTTTAAAACCACTAGCAAGAAAGTTCAACAGTGACTTACCTGCGGGTTAAACTTACCGCTGGTGGGAGCTGCGCTCTCCACCCTGTCGGTGCCACATGCGTCGACGTAATGCCGAGCATGCGCCTGGCAGGGCTTCACGTAGTCACTCACGTGACTCCGAAGTAAAATTGGCTCCAATGCACCATCCTCGAAATCCACTCTCAGCATCAAGATTCCATCATGCCTGGAGACTAGACTATGCTGACTCTGACAGGATCTCTAAACCTGCTACCTTTAATAAAATCAACAAGCATAGCAATGCATAGAAATATCTCCACCTACATGGTGGTCTCAACTATGGAAGTTGATAATGATTTAAAAATACAAAATGGATTCCGATGAAACTAAGACAGGCTTTCACCTATTAAATTGCTTGCTAGCAAAAAAGCACTAACCCTTGCTTCAGTACATTAACATGGTCAGCAGACTATTGGTGTTCCTCTTTCCAATAACATAAGAGAGAAAACAAGCACAAGTTTCACGAATGTATAACATAAATATAGGAACAAACCCTTGTTCCACAAGATTATGATGTGCGTCATGTAGAAAAAAACAAAATGCTTGTTCTGCAGAAATATAACCTTCTCATATAACCATATATGGCTAACCCTTCCTCTGTCAGAAGAACCTGTCAATCTTCTGCTGCTGTCAATTTTAAGGATCTGTCAATCTTAAGAAGCAAGAGGCTGTACTAAACCTTATAGATAACGTATTGCTGAATCGTCGAGTAAAGGGGTATATGTACACATGTACTGAAATCATTGTCCCTTTGTGTGGGACTTCTCTGTATAGTCTGTTTTCAGCGTACTGTAAAGAGCTTTACCACACCCGCCTGGCGAAATAAAGAGATTACCGCTCATACTGATTTTATTTGCGTTTCTGTCTGTTTAAGCATATTTGGGCCACGACACAAGTCACAACCCATCCAGACTTGGAAATATACTGCCATTCCTTCATTGATTCTAAACTCCGGAGCTGCCTCTGGAAGTATCATGAAAGGAAGGACTACAAACTTCTCGAGAGCAATTAATATTGGCTTTGCCAGCAATATTCCAAATCCTTAAAATATAAAATAACAAAATGCACAGCTGCAAACGGACAAGGTATTTTGAACAGCAATTGCCAATCTGCAATCTTAAGAGCCTGGATAACCCACTACTTCAAAGATCTCTTCCATGTCATATGCCAGTCTCATTTAGAAATGTATCACCATTCTTTAAACTTTAGAGATACAATGCGGAAACAGGCCCTTTGGCCACCGAGACCATGGCAAACAACGATTATCCTGTACATAACCATATAACCATATAACAATTACAGCACGGAAACAGGCCATCTTGGCCTTTCAAGTCCATGCCAAACAACCTTTTTCCCTTAGTCCCACCTGCCTGCACTCATACCATAACCCTCCATACCCTTCTCATCCATATGCCTATCCAATTTATTTTTAAATGATACCAACGAACCTGCCGCCACCACTTCCACTGGAAGCTCATTCCACACCGCTACCACTCTCTGAGTAAAGAAGTTCCCCCTCATGTTACCCCTAAACCTCTGTCCCTTAATTCTAAAGTCATGTCCTCTTGTTTGAATCTTCCCTATTCTCATAGGGAAAAGCTTGTCCACATCAACTCTGTCTATCCCTCTCATCATTTTAAAGACCTCTATCAAGTCCCCCCTTAACCTCTGCGCTCCAGAGAATAAAGACCTAACTTATTCAACCTATCTCTGTAACTTAGCTGTTGAAACCCAGGCAACATTCTAGTAAATCTCCTCTGTACCCTCTCTATTTTGTTGACATCCTTCCTATAATTGGACGACCAAAATTGTACACCATACTCCAGATTTGGTCTCACCAATGCCTTGTACAATTTTAACATTACATCCCAGCTTCTATACTCAATGCTCTGATTTATAAAGGCTAGCATACCAAAAGCTTTCTTTACCACCCTATCTATATGAGATTCCACCTTCAAGGAACTATGCACGGTTATTCCCAGATCCCTCTGTTCAACTGTATTCTTCAATTCCCTACCGTTTACCATGTACGTCCTATTTTGATTTGTCCTGCCAAGGTGTAGCACCTCACATTTATCAGCATTAAACTCCATCTGCCATCTTTCAGCCCATTTTTCCAACTGGCCTAAGTCACTCTGTAGACTTTGGAAATCCTCTTCATTATCCACAACACCCCCTATCTTGGTATCATCTGCATACTTACTAATCCAATTTACCACCCCTTCATCCAGATCATTGATGTACATGACAAACAACAAAGGACCCAACACAGATCCCTGAGGCACCCCACTAGTCACCTGCCTCCAACCCGACAAACAGCCATCCACCATTACCCTCTGGCTTCTCCCATTCAGCCACTGTTGAATCCATCTTGCTATGCCTGCATTTATACCCAACAGTTGAACCTTCTTAACCAACCTCCCATGAGGAACCTTGTCAAAGGCCTTACTGAAGTCCATATAGACAACATCCACTGCTTTACCCTCGTCAATTTCCCTAGTAACCTCTTCAAAAAATTCAAGAAGATTAGTCAAACATGACCTTCCAGGCATAAATCCATGTTGACTGCTCCTAATTAGACCCTCTTTATCCAGATACTTATATATATTATCTCTAAGTATCTTTTCCATTAATTTGCCCACCACTGAAGTCAAACTAACCGGCCTATAATTGCTCGGTTTACTTTTAGAACCCTTTTTAAACAATGGTACAACATGCGCAGTACGCCAATCCTCGGGGACTATTCCCGTTTCTAATGACATTTGAAATATTTCTGTCATAGCCCCGGCTATTTCTACACTAACTTCCCTCAATGTCCTAGGGAATATCCTGTCAGGGCCTGGAGACTTATCCACTTTTATATTTTACATGAGCACTATCCTACACACTATGGGCAATTTACATATTTTTTCACCAAAGCCAATTAACCTAGATACAAGTACGTCTTTGGAGTGTGGGAAGAAACCGGAGCACAGAAAAAATTCAGAGTCACATGGAGAACGTACAAACACCGTACAGACAGCACCCGCAGTCAGAACCTGGGTCTCTGGCGCTGTAAGGCAGCAACTCTACCTCTGCACTATTGTGCCATAACCAACATTTCTTTATTGTTACAGGCTCAAAATCCTTAGGCTCAAAATCTTTAGAAGTTGCTACCAAAGGTTCTGTGGAAATAGCTTCCACGTGGATAGAAGTAGCACAAGACAGCAACTCATCAGTGCAGTGGCAATTAAGGATGAAACTTGTTGGAGACTTCATCAGCTCATAATATTGAGAAGGAAGAGCCTATCTTCTGCCCGTCAGATGGCAGCAGAGTATTAGCCCTGTGAACTAATAAGGAAACTAAATGATCAAAGCAGTTGTCATTTACGAGAAATGAACCTTTTTGCACTCCCCCCCCCCCCCCACACCACCTCCACCACCAGTTTAAGCATAAACATACAATTCCTTTTTAGCCGTTTGTTTCTTGGAGCTCCTCCTTTCCAAAAGAAACACCCATCTGACAGATGAGTAACATCTTAAAGGTCAATAATCCGACAGGAAAAAGAGACCAAACATTTACTGAAATCCCAACATTATTTGAAATCAGCCTTCTATTCAACCATCATTTGATAATATGAATGAATAGCCTTTATTGTCATTCAGACCTTTCGGTCTGAACGAAATTTCGTGACTGCAGTCATACATATATAAAAATGACAAAACCACACAATAAACACAAAAATTAACATCCACCACAGTGAGTTCACCAAACATAGAAACATAGAAACATAGAAAATAGGTGCAGGAGTAGGCCATTCGGCCCTTCGAGCCTGCACCGCCATTCAATGTGATCATGGCTGATCATCCAACTCAGTATCCCGTACCTGCCTTCTCTCCATACCCCCTGATCCCTTTAGCCACAAGTGCCACATCTAACGCCCTCTTAAATATAGCACCTCCTCACTGTGATGGAAGGCAAAAGTCTTAGAGTCTCTGTCTTCTTCCCTCCTTATTCTCCCTCTGCGTTGAGGAGGTCCAGGCCTCCGATGCTGCCGTCCACCAGGCCCGCGGCCGAGCCTCCGATACCGGGCCGCCGCCACCGCTGTCGCCGGAACACCGCCACAGGGGCCGCCGCCGGAACGTCACTGGAGCACCGCATCCCCGGAAGCCAGGCCGCCACTGGAGCGCTGCAGCCCCGAAGGCAGGTCGCCGCTGGAGCACCACAACCCCGAAAACCAGGTCGCCGCTGGAACGCCGCTGGAGCACCGCAGCCCCGAAGCCAGGTCGTCGCTGGAGCACCGCAGCTCCGAAGCCAGGTCGTCGCTGGAGCACCGCAGCCCCGAAAGCCAGGACACCGCCGGAACATTGCTGGAGCACCGCAGCCCCGAAAGCCAGGTCGCCGCCGGAGCACCGAAAGCCGTGCCGCCGCCGCTGGAAGCTGGAGGCCGCCAGCTCCGCCATTAGGGCCTCAGCACAGATGGAGACGGTGTCAGGGGACACGACAAGAAGACTAAAACCCCGTTTCTCCCCCCCCCCCCCCCCCACACATACACAACCTAACAAACCAAAAATAATCCCTAAAAACAGGCACAAAGACAAAAATAAAATAAAAGACAGACGGACTGCAGGTGAGCCGCAGCTGCCAAGCAGCGCAGCCAATTCTGGATAATAATAATACAATAGACAATAGACAATAGGTGCAGGAGTAGGCCATTTGGCCCTTCGAGCCAGCACCGCCATCCAATGTGATCATGGCTGATCATCCCCAATCTGTACCCCCGTTCCTGCCTTCTCCCCATATCCGCTGACTCCGCTATTTTTAAGAGCCCTATCTAGCTCTCTCTTGAAAGCATCCAGAGAACCTGCCTCCACCGCCCTCTGAGGCAGATGAATGCATGTTCAATTAAACAATGCTGGTAGCAATGTTCATTGTAACAGTGGTAAAACTCCAGTTCCTCCTTGAGCTGAAAGAGCACAAAAATAAATGCACTAAAGACACAAATACATTGGCAAAGCAGCGGTGTGTGCAATGGGGGTTGCTATTATTATTAATTAACTACAATTTGTCGTGAGAAATAAGAATGAGCTACAAATTGCCACAACTGCGTGTGTGTACATGAGGAATTTGTGTAATTCCACTCTTTGCCTCCTCTAACAGCAGATCACCCTTAACTGGCAGAGAAAGTCATTCTTAACAACAAGAGAACTGTTTTAATCAGAAAAGGGTTGATGTATGTGACAGTCTCATTCCAGAAGACAGTAAAAAGCATGTGGAGGATTTTAATGGTCAATTTTAAGCCCTTTTCCAAAATAATTGTTTTTCTCTTTCTCTTTGGCAGATCTTTCCCTCACTATTTCTAATGTAATTCTAATTGATTTTCTCAGTTCTTATATTTTATCAGTAAAGGATATATGCGTTGGTCCCTTCATTCCCAAAGGTCTCCCACAGATTATGTATACCCTCCATATTATCCACAATTTCATCAAGCTTTAAGCCATCTCCCAACTCAGTGATCATGCCTCCTATATCTACATCCACATCATTCACAAATATTACAAACAGCAAAGGTCCCAGTAGCAATCTCTGAAACCACTGCTAGTCACAAGGAACCAATCACTAAAACAACCTTTTACCATCAGCCTCTGTCTCCTATCGTCAGGCCAACTTTGATCCAGCTTGCCAAACTGCCATAGGCCCTCACCTTTTCCATCACTCTCCTATTTTGGGACCTTGTTTAATATCTCAAGTCCATGTAAACCCCCCTCGACCACTCTGCCCTTATCAGTGCACTTGGAATTTTGGCATGTCCTCGTGGACCAGTGACAAGGAGGTCTAAGACAATTGGAGACCAGCCTCTGCTGTAGCACACACATGTGGGCATACACATGATCTTGCCCACCACTGTTCCTTCTTCCTCTAACCCTCTTCGCTGGCTTCACTTCATCCCCACAACCTCCCCCTCCCAGCTCCCTCTCCATTCACTTGCCTATTAGTGTGTTCTCTCCCCTTCCCTGGCTCCTCCCACTCTCCCCATTCTGACCCCCCCACTCTCCAGCTGCTTATTCTTTTCTCATTTTAAACCTATGTCCTCTAGTATTTGACATTTTCATCCTAGGAAAAAGACTATGATTATCTTACCTATCTACGATTCTCATAATTATATAAACTTCTATCAGGTCGAACACCCCTCAGGCTCCAACACTCCAGTGAAAATAATCCAAGCAGGATCACAACACGAATGCTCTTGAAGTTAAAAGGCTGGGTTATCTATCAACAAATGGTAAATTGGATGGGGGAAGAGGATCAGGGCATCAGAGATGAAATCTTTCATCAGAAATCTTAATGAATTGTGCACTCAGGTAATCAGGTATAGTTGGGCTGGAAGTCAGAAGGTCAAAGTGTTGGACTCTGGATATTGTTAAATTATAAAGTCTGGCCTTTATAATTGATAACAATATTGTTAGGTAGTGGAGTGAGGAAGGTACAGGACTATTAAGGATAAATGAGGGACTCACGCGAGGGCTAAGACAAATAGATGGCCCACGGCCGGTGCAGTAGGACCGTGGGAGTGATCACCAATGATCACCCCACTGTAACAACTGAATCCAAGTTCCACTGCAATGCCACTGTAGAGTGCTGCACTGGAATGATAGTGTCCAGTATATCCTGAAAATAGAAATTAGGTCTGGGCCTTTGGATGACATGCTGGGAAGTATCCATTTGGGTTTCCAGGCTGACAAGAAAGCATGGAAATCATCACTATCGTGCTTCATGGCGAGGAAAAAGAAACTATTTTGAAAATCATAAAACCCCGACTTTACCCAATTTGATTCCAAGGGACATGTATTTATAGGAGCAGTCTGACCAGCAATATTTCAAACATAAAAGAACAATATTCAAATCAGTACACAGTTTAACACTCCCTTCCACTACCCTGAACAAAATTCTACTATGACAGTTATTTCCAATAAGAATCAGAATTGCTGATTTTTAGCAAGTTGGTCCGTGTAACACTTTTATGAGCATTAGTGCCTGTAATTGAAGGCAAATGTGAAAGGGTTTTCGGTCATTCTTGTGTTATGCTCAAATGCAAAAGCTGCTAATCAAGATGACAGTTACACTAATTAGAAAGTGATATCACGTCGTAATCCCCTTAGAATAAATAGACAACACCACTGCAGTGGGACGGATACCAAATAATGACGAGACAGAGTACATGAACGAGATTGCAAACCTTGTAACCTAGTGTCAAGACAAGAACCTTTCCCTCAATGTCAGCAAGACAAAGGAGATAGTGAATGACTTCAGGAAGCAATGTGATACACATACCCTGGTGTACATTGGTATGAATGGTTGAAAGCTGAAGTTCCTAGGAGTAAATATCACCAGCAACTTGCCCTGGACTAGCCATAAAGCAATGGCCAAGAAAGCACATCAATGCTTCTACTTTGTTAAGCCTCTGTCCCACTTTCACGACCTCTGCCAAGTTTGCCCTTGACTCATAACCGCAGCATGGTGCCATGAGGTCGTAGTAGGTCGTGATGCTAGTCGTGGCATCAAATAGGTTGCGCCGTTTTTTCTAGCCTGATAAAAAATGTCCACGAGTAAAAAAAAAGATCGGCATGGAAAAAATCGATACTTTTTACTCATATATAGGTCGTAGGTAAGTCGTAGTAGGTCGTGATGCTAGTCGTAGGTAGTCGTAGGTGGTCGGAGGCAGTCGAAGGTAATAGCTCTGGGGTGAAAAAAAGGTCAGTAGGAAAAAAAAGGTTATTTAAACAGCAGAACGTCACGTCTGTCACTCCAAGGCATGTCCATTCACAGCTGGAGAGTTTTTTGGAGAGGAGACGCGTTTTGGAGATGGCACCAAAAAGGCAGCAGCGCAGGGGGGGGGGGGGGGGGGGGGGGCACAACCCCAAAAAAAACGGCCATGCATGTGTTGCCCACCCAAGAGGAGGAGTGGCAGGAGGTGATGCCACAGGAGGTGATAGTGCACGAGGAGGTAGAGATCCCTTGAGGAGGAGACCAGGGTGGAAGTATATGTCCCCACCACAACCCCATCCTTCACTGCCTCATTTAAAGGAAGCAAAGCAGCCCTTTCCCCTGTGTCTGACAGCATCAGAGGCAGATGCCCCATTGGTCGTGAGGGAGGGCTGGAGGAAGGTTATGCCCTACACCTTCACCAGGCAGCAGGAGGGGGATCTTGAGGAATGGTTCCAGCAGAATGCCATCCTGTACGAAAATGAAAATGAGGGGTACAGGGACAGGGAGAAGAATGGCATGGTTGCCCCACATCTGTGCTTAAAGTTCCATCTTTTTTCAAAGCCCAGCGCCACTCTCTTCCAGTCATCTGGTGTACTGGGACAGTTCATCACATCATCTCCATTCACCCATTGAGACCTCTTCTTGTGCTCCCTCTTCACCCTTGCTCTTCCCCTTCTGCCTTTCTTAAAAGGCTGAAGCAAAAGGGCTACTGCAAACCACAGTAAAACGTACAAGGTCGATGCCAGTCTTCAATGTAGTCGAAGGAGGTCTTCTTCATAGTCGTGGGAGATCTTCAAAATAGTCGTAGGAGGTCGTAAACATAATCGTGGAAGGTCGTGGGTCACCGCGACCTTGTTTTCTTTTAAGGTCGTTTAAGGTCGTCACAGGTCGCGAATTAGGTCGTGAAAGTGGGTCAGCGGCTTTAGAAGGCTTTGAAAGTTCGGTATGTCCCTACTCTCGCCAATTTCTACAGATGCACCATGGAAAGCATTTTATCCGGATGCATCATAGCACGGTATGGGAACAGTTCCATCCAAGAACGTAAAAAATTGCAGGGAATTGTGGACGCAGCCCATACCATCATGCAAACCAACTTCCCTTTCAATGACTCCGTCTACAATTCACACTGCCACCAGCATAATCAAGGAAGAGTCACACCCCGAACCCTCCCACTTCTCCCCTCTCGGGGGCGGAGGCAACATAATTTGCAACATCCATGAACAACAATGACATTAATAATCAATTAAGGCAAGAGGTACAGAAGTGTGAAAACGGATATCTTCAGATTCAGGGATAGTTTCTTCCCAGCTGTTATCAGGCTACTGAACTATCTTATCACCAATTAGAGAGCAGTCTTGAGCTATCATTTACCTCACTGGAGACCCTCGGACTATCTTTAATTGGACTTTATCTAGCACTAAATGTTATCCCCTTCATATTGTATCTGCACACTGCGGACAGCTTGATTTTAATCAGTATAGTCTTTCTGCAGACAGGATAGCACACAACAAAAAAGCTTTTCACTGTACCTTAGTACACGTGACAATAAATTAAACAAAACAAAACCAATGGAAACTATCTGTACCAATATTTGGCCTTTCTCTGTGGGCTGATTAGCTTCATTTTGTCTCTACCAGGGATGTTGTGTGTTTTCTGAGGTTGCTGAGGAGATAAATTAGTGTCAAAGAACAGTGTGGGTACAAATGCATATTCAGAATCATGGAACAATACTTAATGACTTTTTGAAAAGATTTCCAAAGCCTGATGACAGGAAGTCAAGTTATTGATGTAATGTTTTGAGTAGCCGATAAAGCTAAAATTAATACTCAATGTGACTTGTCAATGTTTGCAGCCATAAAAACAAGAAAAGACCACATGGTTGTCTATAGATTCTTCTCGATACAGCCTGTGTCTGTCACAGGATACCATTAACAATGTCTATTTAAAAACCATTAAAAGGCTTTAGTGATCCACACCAGATGATAAATTACTGCTCACAAACTGACAGCACTTTTACAATACAATACCATTTATTTGTCATTTGAACCTCAAATGAAATTCAAAGGAAATTTGGTTTCTGCAGTCATACAACAAGAAAAGAACCAAGACACACACCAACACAGTTTACACAAACTCTGGGTCTTGATGTTGGAGCCCTAAATGTCAAAGAAATAATGAATTAATAAGGTTGGAGGTGGGAGGATTCATTTAATGAATCCTCCCACCTCTACATTAATTTTTCCATGCCTCTCAGGAATCTATAGACAATAACCAGAAAGTAGGCTTCCAGACTAGTTAGTTTTGGTTAGCAGAACCTAGTAGGGCCCCCCCTCGGTCATGACTGACCATGGGTGATGCATCCTGGTCAGATGCAAGCCTGGGCAATGTTATATGGAGGACAGGCTGCTGACCATGCAGCACGTCCTCCCTCTCCACGTCGCTGATCGATCCAAAGGAACAGCAGGGCCATTACAGTTTGGCACCAGCGCCATCGCAGGAGCTGCCAGAATGAGGTTGTAGACAGCGGCGAACTGCCTTAGGGGCTCCGACTCCGGATTTTCTTGAGGTTTACTCCTAGAGCCTTTTCCATGACTGGATATGGCCACAAGGCAGTGGAGGTTTTAAATCAGTTTTCCCTCTCCTAGATGGACTGCCTTCCCAAGCTGACGAGACCCATCGGCCCGAGACTCGTGGGGGCAGAGGCAACATAATTTGCAACATCCATGAACAACAATGACATTAATAATCAATTAACCCATTTAATGATGATGGGCTAAATTTTAATTGAATGACTGAGATAACAACTATTCTTCGTACAATGCAACTTTCTGTATTTTCCTGAGAGAGCTAGAGAGACTCAAAAGACAACATAACAGGTGCTCAAATATTCAGATCAATGCAATGTCTAAATATTTTCCTTGTTGTTTAGTCATTATTTTTGAGGTAGTAGTTCAGTAGAATCCAAGCAAATGTCAAAGAAATAATGAAGGGAAGACTGATCAGCAACTCAGAAGCAAAAACAAGCAACATTTGGTATTCCTAATTTCCAAAAGGCCGTGTATGAAATTTTCAGGGCTAATAATAAATTAATTTGTGCTTGCTAAAAGTTATAGTAAATATGGAATAGAACCACATTAATAAACTGTAGGCACAGATCAGACATGTTTTTCTTTGAAACATGTAAGATTGTTAAGGGTTTGGACACGTGAGAGGCAGGAAACATGTTCCTGATGTTAGGGGAGTCCAGAACCAGGGGCCACAGTTTAAGAATAAGGAGTAAGCCATTTAGAACGGAGACGAGGAAACACTTTTTCTCACAGAGAGTGGTGAGTCTGTGGAATTCTCCGCCTCAGAGGGCGGTGGAGGCAGGTTCTCTGGGTGCTTTCAAGAGAGAGCTAGATAGGGCTCTTAAAAATAGCGGAGTCAGGGGATATGGGGAGAAGGCAGGAACGGGGTACTGATTGGGGATGATCAGCTATGATCATATTGAATGGCGGTGCTGGCTCGAAGGGCCAAATGGCCTACTCCTACTCCTGCACCTATTGTCTATTGTCCTTGAACTACAGCAGTAGAATGCGCAAATTGGATAATTCCTTACCTTAGAATCAGAATGCCTTTTATTGTCACTATACACATGTACAATGAGATTAAAAGCTGCTCCTACTCAGTGCAAAACAAAACAAAAAAAGGGAGGGGGAGATAAGGTGCACAGTTTCTGCGGCGCTATATACCACTCACATACCCCTTGGTTGAGTAATACATCAACTATGAGGGGAAACCCTTAGGTTTCCCCTCATAGTTGATGTATTACTCAACCAAGTCTGTTCCATTTCCTCACCCAGCTCTTAGCTAACAATGATCTATTCTACATTTTCCTTGATCTGCCTCCCCTTGAATGTCTCGTTTTCACATCTTACACTCCCTTATCTCTGTATCTCCCTCTCCCGACTCCCAGTCTGAAGAAGGGTCTCGACCCAAAATTTCACCCATTCCTTCTATCCAGGGATGCTGCCTAACCCACTGAGTTATTCCAGCATTTTGAGTCTATCTTCAGTAGAATGCTCTAAATTTGTTCCTTTTTTAAATTAGGCCAGATGTTCACTTATAAAGTTAGCATTGACAGAGCTGCACTGTATAAGTCTAATTCCCTTCCCTGTGTCAGTGAAAAAAATATCCTTCCATTCCACAGGTTCAACCTTGCACTTCAACTAGCCCAATCTTCACTTTCATAACATTCTCTAAAAGTATCCATGATCTTTGTAGTCACTGATTTCCAACTATTTCCTGCCTTTGTATAGAACGTGGGAGGTGATAAAGTTTTCAGAAAAGTGTGCAGCCAATGAATGGATAGGTCTTAATGTGGCAGAAGTCTTCAATGCTACTTCAAAAGAGTGTATAATTGTATAAAATAGAGGACTATTATTCTAAAACTAAGTCAGAAAAGGAGTTGGGATTCATGAAGGATGGCGACATTACCGACAATCTGAGCCCCACAATAAAATACAAATAATGTTATAACTGAAGCAACTTTATATAAGATGCCATTGAAGTACAATACTTACTACACACAAGGTCTTGGAACGACCATAAAAAATACTGTAGTTTTGGACGTCTTTTTCAAGTGGAAATGTCAGAGGTGGGTCATCAGAATCATGGCTGACTTTCTATTTGTACTAAGAGGAAATAGGATAACTGTGGAGGGAAGGAGTGGATGATCTGGGTGTGTTCTCTTGAAATAACCCCCTTATTGATAGTGGCATCTCACTGCTGAAAATCATAAAATAATACAACATGGAAACAGGTGCTTCAATCCATTATTCTGAGTAATTGTTACGCCCTGCTCCTTTCACCCATGAAGGTCGATGAAATCTATCCCCTCGAGTATATATTGTCTTCTTCTATATTTGCTGTTGGAGAGATCCAACATTCTTTAAAACCATATAATCTAGATCACAATCAAAAATAATTAAAGGGGATGAGTTTTTTAAAATAATTATTTAAAAAAACTCATCCCCTTTAATTATTTTTGCTAAATATCTTAAATCTGCGTCATCTGATTACTGATTCCCCTGTCAGTGGAACGATTCCATCCATCCATTCTGTCATAAACTTGTCAGTTCTAATGAGATGGTGGTACATCTGTGGAATTCAATGCCACAGAAGGCTGTGGAGGCCAAGTCAAACAATATTTTTAAGGCAGAGATAGATAGATTCTTGATTAGTATGGGTGCCAGGGGCTTTGGGGAGAAGGCAGGAGAATGGGGTTAAGAGGGAGAGATAGATCAGCCATGAATGAATGGTGTAGACCTGATGGGCCAAATGGCCTAATTCTGCTCAATTATTTATGAACATGTCACGAGATTCTCTGGGCCGATCTTCGTTCTCCATATCATGCTTACCATACAATCCTTTTCGATTCCACATGAGTAATGCAACAATTAATGTCACGAGCCTAACTCTTCTGCTGAATCCCACTGCATTGATTTCATCTCACATATTCTAATCCAACTCTTTAATCCGTGGCTTTTTTTGCACTGCCTCAGTACATACTTCAATATATATTATGTTCATTTACTTTGGTTTAATAAAAGCTTACACATCTGCCACCTAAAATCTACAATATGCACAGCTGTTACTTGCCAAGGCTACTTTGAACGCCAAATCTATAAGTCTCTAACACTTAGAAGGACATGGTCAGCAAATGAATTGGAACACTGCCAGAGTCATATGTGTCTTGGAATACCTGGAAAAAATATTGTAATTCCATTGTCATCACCGGTTGTAAATTTACAAACTCGCAGTCGACACCACCATAGTGAGCAGAATATCATATAATGACGAAACGGAGTACAGGAAGGAGATTAATGCCCGTGTCCCACTTAGGAAACCTGAACGGAAACCTCTGGAGACATTGCACCCCACCCAAGGTTTCCGTGCAGTTCCCGGAGGTTTTTGTCCTCCGGCAACCATCTTCAGCTAGCATTGCAACCGGCTTCGACTAAAAAATTACCGATTTTTAAAACGGAAACCACTTTCGACCATTAGGGAGACTGACAAAAACCTCCGGGAACCGCAAGGAAACCTTGGGTGGGGCGCAAAGTCTCCAGAGGTTTCCGTTCAGGTTTCCTAAGTGGGACAGGGGGATAAGGTTATGTAACCTCGTAACCTGTTGCCATAACAACAATCTCTCCCTTAATGTCAGCAAGACAAGGGAGACTGTTATCGTCTTCAGGAAGCGAAGCGGCACACATACATTGATGGCACCAAAGTAGAGATGGTTGAACGTTTCAAGTTCTTAGGAATAAATGTCACCAGCAATTTGTTTTGGACCAGCCACATCGAAATAATGGCCAAGAAAGCTCATCAATGCCTCTACTTCCTTGGAAGGCTTAGGAAATTCGGCCTGTCCACAACAACCCTCACCAACTTCTACAGACACACCGTAGAAATCATTTTATCGGAATGTATCATAGCTCCATCCAAGACCGCAATAAATTGCAGAGATTTGTAGATGTAGCCCAAACCATCACACAAATCTCTCTTCTATAGACTCAATCGACATTTCACGCTGCCTCGGCAAGGCCGCCAGCGTAACCAAGAACCAGTATCACTACTTCTTCTCCTCTCTCCCATCAGGCAAGAGGTACAGAAGGGTGAAAACGCATACCTCCAGATTCAGGGACAGTTTCTTCCCAGCTGTTATACGGAAACTGAACCGTCCCCACATCAGCTAGAAGCGACCCTTCTACTGCATTGGAGATTGGACAAGTATTGTAAGTAGAAAGGAGAAAGTGACTTAACTAGCTGCACATAAAACAATGAAAAGAAACCATCTTGAAACTACTCAGCTTCATTAGCTGCACAATAATGAAGATATACAGCTACATGCATACACACTAATTTTCTCACAAGTTGAATAGAATTAATTGCACAAACCTTCTTTAATCCACACGCCGTATGACAAATAGTACATTTTAGTGACCATTTACCATAGTTGTTTTGAGAAACACTAGTGCAAGTAAAAGTATTTTGGCTCTGATACCACAAAGTTAAAATTGTATCAGAACTTGATGCTGCAACATGTATTAAGTATATTTGCCCAATAAATACTTTTACTGGCAGGATTGCTGGTGATCAGAGAACATATTTTAAAGGTGGGATGGAGATTTCATTTCATTTTGCCCAGATTGTTCAGATCTTGAATTCACTAATGCTTATGGAACACACTCAATTGTAACTTATTCTACTAAATCGGATCCTTTATCTAAGGGGAAAAAAAATGGAAGATTGTGAGATAGTGTAGTGTAGGTCAGTTAGACGTTCCAAAATTCTGACACAGGCACAATAGGGCAGATGGACTCTACCTATGCGCTCTGATTCTGTAATTTGGTAACTCACAGGCATCAAATAACCCAAAAAGAGAAAGGCAGACGCAAAAAGCCAGAGCAACTCATAGAAACATAGAAATTAGGTGCACGAGTAGGCCATTCGGCCCTTCGAGCCTGCACCGCCATTCAATATGATCATGGCTGATCATCCAACTCAGTATCCCGTACCTGCCTTCTCTCCATAGCCTCTGATCCCCTTAGCCACAAGGGCCACATCCAACTCCCTCTTAAATATAGCCAATGAACTGGCCTCAACTACCCTCTGTGGCAGAGAGTTCCAGAGACCCACCACTCTCTGTGGGAAAAAAGTCCTTCTCATCTCAGTCCTAAATGATTTCCCCCTTATCCTTAAGCCGTAACCCCTTGTCCTGGACCTCCCCAACATCGGGAACAATCTTCCTGCATCTAGCCTGTCCAACCCCTTAAGAATTTTGCACGTTTCTATAAGATCCCCTCTCAATCTCCTAAATTCTAGAGAGTATAAACCGAGTCTATCCAGTCTTTCTTCATAAGACAGTCCTGACATCCCAGGAATCAGGAATTTGATGGATTATTGATGATTTCAATCAAAGTTAACTTTAACAGATTTAATTTCAAGTAGTTGAAATATTGAAGGTGGAACTCTTCATCTGAATAATTTCCAATAATTTACATTTTGTAAATATATTCCCCCCCCTCCACATCCTCTTCAAATCCACAAAACGAAGCTATTACATCACAGCACTCTTGATTCAATCAAATTATTTGTTGTCTTATCCACAACTCTATCTCCCTCATTTCTATGAGATCATTCAGTCTTCTGTCTTTACCATGCACATTACATTTCTTCACATCTTCTAATCTGACAACCAACCTAGCCATTACAGCATGATCTGGCTTGACATCACCTATAAAAAAATCACCGCGATTAATCCAAATCTAATCTAGTAAAATGCTACAAAAAATTGGCCATTAAATTCTTCAAACCTGTTTCACCTGTCATAACCATAATCCATCACTCGCCAAAATCCATATATCTGCACATAAACTATATCTTTGGTAATCAAAATTCTGCCCGTTTCAGATGTATTTCTTTTCACTGTGTTTCAGTATACGTGACAGTAATAAACCGAAACATATATTTAAAAGTAACAACTGCCCCCTAGTAACTGCATAATTCTGTGTATCTCAGCAGGTCAAGCAGTATCTGTGACAGAGAAGTAGAGCTAAAATTTCAGCTTGACAAGCTTTCATCACAACCAGAAGTAGAATTTTTTTTTTTTAACGAGAAAATAGGGAAAGGAAGAGAATAAAAAAAGGTCTCTTATAGGGTACAGTCCATGAAAGACTGAATGACACTAGCCTGTATTGGTGTTGGCTGAGGGAGGGTGATAAAAATTTGTTAATGGCAGTTGACCTGTCTGGAGGAGATGCAATAGCAGATGAATGGGGAGTTAAATTGGGAGGATGTTAGTAATAATCTTCATAGGAATCTGTGATGGGACAATAATTCCTCTTTTGTTCTGTTCTCATTCATCTTCTATCTGCACCACCAATAGACAGGTCAAGCTGCAATTAATATGCCTTTATCATTCTTCCTCAGCTGGCACCACCACCACTTGAAACAGTCTGCTATCAAAAACTGGATTAGCTCCAGATCGTCCACAACTCCAGATCATCCAGAACACCCTCACCCTCATAATACCCTGCAAACAAATCAATGGCATATTCTCAAATCTCTGGTATGATTTGCTAGTTTAAAGATACAATGTAAATACTGGTTGTCTTTGGACGTTGGTTATCCTCTAAAGATAGTTGTACATTTCCAGTATTCATTGGTTTTATTTAAGTTGCCCAATGGTACGTTTTTAACTCACGAATTGGCAATTAGTTTTGTATTCAATTACATGGCTGGCTATGGCATTACCAATAGCAATCCAATGTAAAACAGACGATATATATTATAAAATTATCTCATTTTCTCGAATTTTTGCAGTCCAAGTTGTATTGTGGTCTTTCTATCACTTTGTAGTCTTATCTATGAATTGGGGAGTTTTAATTGCACTAGTGTCTTCCCTTTTGAAGCAGCATAACTAACATATACTACCTGTGCTCATTTTCTGTAATTACCTACAGGGTAAATTCTGGTGTATTGTAGTGATTACGTTAGTTTTACAACTTCGCTGAGGATGTCATCGTACATTAATTATACCCAGCGTCCTGCTCAGTATCCATCTAACTTAGCAAGAATACAACTGTCCCCACTAAATCCAAAATATAAACAGTAAAGAGATGTTTACATGGCATTGACTTGCCAGCAGGAATTTCAGCTTAGTACTGACATGGCTGTTATCAACAGACTGACCTTTGTTCGCCCTTTGTGACATCATCTGACCCACCGATGACTCTGCTGCCTAATAATAATAATTCCTAGCCATTAATTAGTCTTTCCTGAAATGATTTGTTCTTGAGTTGCAAAAAATATAGAACCATTCACCTTTGTAGTAATGTTAAAGCTATAAAAGCAGAAAATATTGGAAATTAGTGAGGGTGGGTCTAAGGAGAGAGACAGTTAATGTTTTGGTCGATGACACTTCATCGGAATCAGGTTCTGAAATATTTTCCCCACAGAATCTCCACGACCCAAGTACCCCCAACATTTTGTGTTTTTCACTTCAGATTCAAGCACTAATTTTTGGTTGTTATTTGACGGTGTAATGGTCAGCTGAAACAGACTCCGCAGCACAAAAACTTCCTTGCGGACCAGTTGGAATAAAGGCTAGACATTTACATCACATATTATTTCTAAATTGTATATTCTGCAGAGTATATTCCACACACGTTCCCAAAGTCATAGTGACCTGATTTTTTTTACTGATGTTTGAGGAGTCTTTAATAACTTATTATAAAAATGAGACCTCCAACAATGCAGCAGTCCTTACTACTGCTCTGGAAATTTATCTTGAAGTTTTGTGCTTCCTTTTCTGGAAAAGGACTTAAAACGTATAACGTTCTGCCTTAAAGAAGAAGCTGCTGTAAAGTGAGCCACAAAATCAATTACAGGAAATATTCACTTAGGGAATGCACATGTATTTTGACACCTCTCATAATCACAAATGTTTCTGTCTTTCCACAGTGTCTTTTTGCATGTGAAAGGCTTGGATAGAGTGGATGTGGAGAGGATGTTTCCATTAGTGGAAGAGTCTAGGACCAGAGGTCATAGCCTCAGAATTAAAGGACGTTCTTTTAGGAAGGAGATATTTATTCCAGAGAGTGGTGAATCTGTGGAATTCTTTGCCACAAAAAGCTGTGGAGGCCGTCAGTGGATATTTTTAAGGAAGAGAGACTCTTGATTGGTACAGGTGTCAGAGGTTATGGGGAGAATGCAGGAGAATGGGGTTAGGAAGGAGAGATAGATCAGCTATGATTGAATGGCGGAGTAAATTTGAAGGACCGAATGGCTAAATTCTACCCCTATTCCTTATGACCTTATGCATTGCCACAATTGGGGACCCTCAGTATAACAATAAATTCACAATTCCTGTTACTCAATTTGATCAATTACAGAAATGAAGCAACCTAACTACAACAACGTATTTCTGGAAATTAGACAACGACGCTGCACTGATTATGACATCATTATTAAAAGCCTTATCAAGTCACGTCCAATCCAACAAGCATGGTTTACAATTGGGTACCTTGCTCACGCATCAGTATTTACATTTAGGTGCTTACACCCAAGCAGTTTACTGATGTGCATGTTTTCTTCTCCCATAATTTTTTTGAATTGGTTGGTGATAAGCATAATTTTAATATAAGCATGATTTTAACTGATTGAGTAAACGCAATGATGTTTTAAAAGTTTGAATTTTACTCCCAATCTATCTTACATCTACTCAGTAGCTTTGAGTTTAGGAGGGATCATTTCTATTTATATTTGTTACTACGTGGGTTCAGTTTGCAGTTTGATACTGTGAGAGAATATAGGCTGGTCTTTAGGATGTAACATTAATTCAAAATGGCTTCCTTTAGATATTTTTTAATTTGATCTGAATTTTAGAAATACAGGTTCTTCGGCCCACGGAGTCCACGCCAACCAATGATCACCCATACACCAGTGCTATCCTACACACTAGGGGCAATTTGCAGAAGCCAACTAAACTACAAAGTCACGCGGTCACAAGGAAAACGAACGTATAGACAGCGTTCATAGTCAGAACTGACCCCAGGTCCCTGGCACTATAAGGCAGCAATTCTACCGGTGCGCCAATGTGCCGCCCACATCTGGATGTACAGGATTCCATAGCAAAGTAATGCAGCAACCCAGGTTCAATACTGACCTCCTGTGCTATCTATGCGGAGTTTGCCCTTTGTTCCAGTGACTCGGGAGAGAGGCCTAGATAGTGAATGTAGAGGATGCTTCCAGCAGTGAGAAAGTCTGGGACAGGAGAGCACACCCACAGAATAAAAAGGGACCACATCACCCTGATCCTGGCCTCTCTCCACTGGCTCCCTGTGCGGTTCCGTATAAATTTCAAGATCCTCCTCTATGTCTACAAAGCCTTCAATGGGCTTGCCCCCACCTACATTAAAAGTCTTCTCACCCACCATTCCACCTCCTTTCAGAAGGTTAAGGGGGGACTTGATAGAGGTCTTTAAAATGATGAGAGGGATAGACAGAGCTGATGTGGACAAGCTTTTCCCTTTGAGAATAGGGAAGATTCAAACAAGAGGACATGACTTTAGAATTAAGGGACAGAAGTTTAGAGGTAACATGAGGGGGAACTTCTTTACTCAGAGAGTGGTAGCGGTGTGGAATGAGCTTCCAGTGGAAGTGGTGGCGGCAGGTTCGTTGGTATCATTTAAAAATAAATTGGATAGGCATATGGATGAGAAGGGTATGGAGGGTTATGGTATGAGTGCAGGCAGGTGGGACTAAGAGAAAAAAGCTGTTCGGCACGGACTTGAAGGGCCGAGATGGCCTGTTTCCGTGCTGTAATTGTTATATGGTTATACGGTCCCTCAGATCAGCCAACTTGGGGTTGCTGAATATCCTGCGGTCTAGGTATAAGCTCAGGGGCGCCCGCGCCTTTGCGGTTGCAGCTCCTAGACTGTGGAACAGCATCCCTCTTCCCATCAGAACTGCCCCCTTCATCGACTCCTTTAAGTCAAGACGAAAAACTTATCTATACTCCCAAGCCTTTCTTGACGTCCTCTGAGCGAGGGCTATATGTAGTTTGTTTGTTTATACTATTCTTATAACAAATGTAAAGCACTTTGGCCAACGAGAGTTGTTTTTAAAATGTGCTATATAAATAAATATGACTTGACTTGACTAAACGAACAGACCTTTAGAATGGGGATGAGGAGGAATTTATTTAGCCATAGTGGTGAATTGATGGAATTCATTGGCACAGGTAGCTATGGAGGTCATCACTGGGTATTTTAAAGTGGAGATTGATAGGTTCATGATTAGTAAGGGCATCAAAGGTTACGGGGAGAAGGCAGGAGGTTTGAGAGGGGTCAAAAATAGATAGAAACATAGAAAAACAGCCATGATCCAAAAGTGGAGTAGAATTGATGAGCCGAATGGTCTAATTCTACTCCCATGTTTTACAGTCTACTATGTGGATCCCCCCAGGTGCCCCAGTTTCCTCCCACTTTCCAAAGGCATGCGGATTGTTGGTCAATTAGTCATAGACATACAGAACAAAAACGGGCTCCTCTGCCAATCACACTCATGCTGACTTTTTTGCCTAACCTCAGCTGCCTGCATTAGATCCATATTATTTATGACTTGACCACTTAAGTGCCTGCCTAGATTTCTCCTAAATGTGGTGACTGTATATGATTCCATCACCGCCTCTGGCAGCATGTACTAGATATCAAGCATGCCATGTGAAAAACATTCCACTCAAATCCCCTTCATCCTGTTATCTTAAAACTATGCCCTCTTGCTTTGTCCCCTTTTGTACCCCATGGAATAAGATTCTATTGACGCTCATTTTATAAAGCTATCAGCTCATCCGTCAGCCCCCTTTGCTTCAAGGAAAACAAACTCAGCCTATGTTCTTCAATCTGGCCAGATGATGCTGAATTGTCCACGCTCGTGCTAATGTCACATTCTTCCTATATTGTGGCAACAAGCCCCAGGGTATTGATTGCAAAAACTGAAATGACATCTTACACTGCAGAGGATGTTGGCGAGACCACATGTGGAACACTGTGTACAGATGGTCGCCGTATGAGAAAAATAACACTAAAGCTAGAGAGGGTGCAGCAGAGATTCACAAAGGTATTGCCTGGACTGGAGGGCTTGAGTTATGAGAAGAGATTGGATAGGTTGCAGTTGTGTTCCCAAAAACAAAGGTGGTTGAGGGCTGACTTTATAGTGATTTACAAAATTAAAAGGGGCTTAGATAAAAAGGATGGTCACAGTCTTTTACCCAGGGTTGGGGAATATAAAACTAGAGGGTATAGATTTATGGCAAGAGGGGAAAAAATGAAAGGTCATTAGTGATAACAGAATTAGGCCATTCGGCCCATCAAGTCTACTCAGCCATTCAATCATGGCTGATCTATCTCTCCTTCCTAACTGCATTCTCCTGCCTTTTCCCCATAACCCCTGGCACCCGTATCAATAATCTGTCTATCTGTGCCTTAAACATATCCATTAACTTGGCCTCCACAGCCTTATGTGGCAAAGAATTCCACAGATTCACCACCCTAAAGAAATTCCTCCTAATTTCCTTTCTAAAGGAACGTCCTTTAATTCTGAGGCTATGACTTATCGTCCCAGACTCTCCCATTAGTGGAAACATCCTCATCCACTCTATCCAACCCTTTCATTATTCAATAACTGTCTATGAGGTTCCCCCCCCCCAAAAAAAAAACTCTAGCGAGTACAGGCCTAGTGCTGTCAAACGTTCATCATATGTTAACCCTCTCATTCCTGGGATCATTCTTGCAAACCTCCTCTGGACTCTCTCCAGAGCCAGCACATCCTTCCTCAGATATGGGGCTCAAAATTGTTCACAGTACTCCAAATGCGGCCTGGCCAGCGCCTTATCGAGCCTCAGCATTACATCCTTGTTTTTGTACTCTATCCCTCTTGAAATAAATGCTGGCATTGAGCTGTTAAACTGATGCATGGTACAGCTGGCTGGGACTTTATGGAGCGCGGGAGGATAAGGGGTGATCCCATAGAGGTGTACAAATTATGAGAGGAATAGACAGGATGAACGCACAGAGTCTTTTACCCAGAGTAGGTGAATCAAAAGCAAAAATCAAAAGGACATAGATTTAAGGTGAGGAGGTTAAGATTTAAAAGAAACCTGATTATATTTAATGAGCTACCATCCACCTGCACAATTAGGACCAATTTTACAGCAGATAATTATCCTTCCAACCCAGACATCTTTGGCATGTGTTTGTGAGCAAACCAGAACACCTCAGATAAAATCCAGACGCAGTCACAGGGAGAACATGCAAACTCCACAAAGACAATACTGGAGGTCAGGATCGAACCCGGGTCACCCACTGTGACCTCTCTTGAGATCAACCAATCTTTGTACTTGTTTATGTTTGACCAACCTGGGGCGAGTGAAAGAAACACTCAGTTTAGAAATTACTTTCGCAATCTATTTATGCAACAAAGGCGGATCTGGTTCCTTTGCCCTGACCCATGCCATATGTCTTCTTCACAATTAATATACTCGTGTTGCTACTTTCAAGGAACTACAGTTCCCAAGATCTCTCAGTTTAGTAAAATTCCAATGAACCCTACCATTTATTGCATGAATTTTATATTACTTTAATTTTAATAGCATAGAAACATAAAAAATAGGTGCAGGAGGGCATTCGGCCCTTCGAGCCAGCACCGCAATTCATTGTGATCATGGCTGATCGTCCCCTATCAATAACCCGTGCCTGCCTTCTCCCCATATCCCTTGACTTGCTTGCTGTGATTGCCTTTATTACATCTATGACAAGATGCGGAAGGAATTGCATTGGCTGTGAAATATACCTGGAAACCCATCAACAGAACGAAAGCTGAAGGATTGAAAAAACTCTGTATGCATGATAATTTGATTGTGATAAGAATTTTGTACTCCTTTAATAGATACAATAGTGACGATTAAGATGCTTTCAGCTAGGGAATGGAGTTATAGATCAAGTGTGGGCTGATGAGATTAATTTAACTTAGCATCATGTTTGACACAGTCTGGACCAAAGGGTCTGTTTTACTTTATGTTCTATGTTTCATCACATTCTTAATTTATACACCTGACCAGATCCTTTACTATTTAGAACCTTGGCAAAATCCACTTTGGTGAGATATTTCCTGTTAGCATGTATACATGACCATAGGATATACATTTAATAAGAGAAAAAGAGACATGGAATTCATGAAAGATTTTGGCTTCTTCCAGAGGATGGTCGAGTTCCAACAGTTATTGCGGGAGGGTCTAGTGAAGCAGGTACTCTCACTATATTTAAGTACTTAGCTGTGCATTTGAAACCACGGCATAGAAGTCTAGGGCCAAATGAGTCTTCAGTAGTCAGAAGAAGGGCTCAGCACAAATCCTCCAGCAGTTTGTTCAAGATTTTAGTATCTACAGTCTCTTGTGAATCTGGAATTAGTACTTGATCGTTGGCATGGAAGGCTCAGTTTTGGTGCTGCAGAATTCTATGACACATTGTACTGAGATTACCAGTAAGCCATTAATTGAAACGTCTCCATTCTGACATCATCATCTTGCACAAAGCATCTGCCAACCTAGTTTTCAACGCCTAAGAGATTTTTAAATCTCAGCATTAATTGTTCTATCATTGATTGCAGCATATTTATACAATGTATATCAGAGCAAAATGCTGCAATTTTTGCCTCATTAATGAACACAAATGTCACCATAGTATGTGGCCACACTGCACATAACTCAACTGAGGCACATGATCACAAAGGGAGTTGCCCATGCGCATAGACGATTATTGTGCCTGCCTACAAATGAATTTGAGCCAGAGTGATCAAAGTGAAGCTATTAATGAAGTTGCCTCTCCAGCAGTTTCTGGAAAAGCTAGCTTTCATTAATATTTTGTCAATGAATGCCATTTTAAATTGCAGGGTATTGGCCATGGAAGAGAATTTTAACATTTATTTCATCTATCAGTTTAATTGCACTGAATGTTATTGATAAATTAGACAAGAAATTAGTGTGGTTTATTTTAACTGAATACAATTGAAAGTAAATGAAATGTATTGAAACAGGGACCCTTTCCATCCTTTTGAGACTGAAAGTTCAATCACACCCCGCCCAGGATCCTTCAGTGTTTCTGCATCAGACATGCACCAGGTCACATCATTCCTTATGGACTGCCATGATGGAAATTAACTCAATGGGTCCCAGGAATGACCATCACTGGACCCTTCCAGGACAACATCATGATGTAGCCTTGGTGGGAATCCAACGCAGGTTAAATGCAATATTTCATCAGTTGGCTCCTCTCTTCATTTTCACCCTCAATTGTCCAAGTCCCAGGCACCAGCACCCTTAGCCACTCTTCTGCCCAATAATCCATACAATTGGCCTAGATGATTGCTCCAGAGATTGCTGAAGAACAAAATAATGCCGATGATGGAGACCTCAATCTCCACTCATCATTATTCTTAGCTATTTATCTAATAATGATCCCAGGTTTCAATTCTCTCCACTATGGCGCAATGGCAATATCATTGTTGTGCCACTGCCATAACTCTCAAAGGTACATTATAGAGTAAGTCTTGAAATATCGAATGTCTGATTACTTAACTAAAAAAACTCACAAGGACACGAGTGTTATGCTGATTACTGGAAAAATTATTTTCCTCTAAAGACACTTCACTAAAAAAGACTCATGAGTGTTGGATTTGCCTTCAGCAAAATGCCTTTAGGTAGACAAACACTAGGTTCTTTTAGTGAGGTTCTTTTACTACTCGGGTGCAAAGGACTTCACAGCAATTCTAAATGATTACGTTTTTGACTGCGTAGCACTCCCTCGCAATGCATCCTATGTTCGTCAATATTCTTGTGCTCCGAATTTGAATCCTCTAACTTCTGATTCAGTAAAATGCTTTCTCGGAGCAACCACTGACTAAAAATAGAATACCATTACCAGTCTATGAATAGAACTAGCATTTGGATGGCTCCTCCGTATTCTGCAAACTACAAGTGTTTTGAAGGTGCACCTTATTTGCTGGGGCACCTAGAAGTAACTGATGAGTTGGTGGCTGGGATAAGGTTGCACACTTGATTTCTCCACAAGCCTTAAACTTACAAAGAGAAAGGATGAATATTGTAACCAATCAAAGGTCCTATTCTATAAGAAAGATCAGATAGACAGGTAGACAGATAGATAGACAGATAAATTCACAGATGGATTTGTATGCATGTATTTATTTATCTATCTATAAATCACTTAACATTAATTGATTAAAGCTTACCTATCTTCTGGCTGAGCCTATAAACTTAACCTGAAAATACTAAAGGGATCAGGGGAGTATGGAGAGAAGGCAGGTACAGGATACCGAGTTGGATGATCAGCCATGATCATATTGAATGGCGGTGCAGGCTCGAAGGGCCGAATGGCCTACTCATGCACCTATTTTCTATGTTCTATGATTCTATACCAACACGTATAGCATAATTTAAATACCAGAGAATTTTGGGACTGCATCAAACTAATTTTACTTTACAGAATATTGCAGCGTACTGGTAGCGAATTGGCCCTTGAGCTGCTTCCACACCCCCACAGTCATTTATCCATTTCTCATGCAACATTTATTATTGATTCTTTTGCGTGTCTGGTAGGTAGCCATATGTTAACAAGATTGCAAAAAGATTAAAGATGAGTTCAAATGTTTGCCCTTTTCATAAAATGATAGCAGACTTTCACACTTTTTTGTAGCACTAGTGCACTTCATGTTTTTTTTACATTTCTCTATGACCATTCCTTGTTCCAAACGTACACTGGCACCATCCCCCAACTTTTTCCTATACATCAATGACTGCATGGGTTGCCTCCTGTACCTGTGCACAACTCATTGCTTTCATCAACTTCCACCATGCCCTTTACATTCACTTGGACTATCTCTGCCACCTCTCTCCCCTTTCTCCATCTCTCTGTCTCCTTCACGGGATTGACTATTGACGGACATCTACCATAAACCCACTGAATCCCAGTCATCTTGACTACACCACTTCCAACCCTGCCTCTTCCAAGGATGGTTTTGCCAACTATCAATTTCTTCGTCGCATCTATTCTCAAGATGGGACCTTCCACTCTAGGACATCCAAGACGTACATGAAGGGGATTTTAACTTTCCCAACGTTGACTGAGACTGCCATCATGTCAGGGGCATAAACAGGGTGTAATTTGTCAAATGTGTTCAGGAACATTTCTTCAAACAATATGTAGAGGGAGAAGGCAAAGCTTGATCTATGTTTTGGAAATTATGAAGGACCGGCGACCGCAGTTCTATTAGCTTTAAAATAGTTATGTATAAAGACAGGGTGGGCCCACTGGCAAAAATTCTGAATTGGGGCAAGGTTAACTTTGATGGTATTAGACAGGTACTTGCTCAAGTTGATTGGAGTAGGTTGCTGGCAAAGGAACATCCCAAAATTGAATGCTTTTAAAAATGTGATGACAAGTGTTCAGTTCACGCATGTTCTTGTTAAGAGTGCAGGGCAAGGCAGGCTGGATGACAAGATAAATTGGGGCTCTGGTCAGGAAAATGAGACATGGGAGAGGTATAGGCAGCTGGGATTGTATGTTCCTGGAGGAGTTTCGGGACAGTGGAACATACTGAAGAAGGAAAAAAGGAGGAAGGAGGTAGCTCTGGCAGAGAATATTAAGGAGATTTTATGTACATTAAAGGAAAGAGGGTAACTAGAGAGAGAATAAGGCCACTGAAATCAAAGCAGTCGTCTCTGTATGGTGCTGCAGGAGATGGGCAAAGTCCTCAATTACTATTTCTCATTCTTTTTACTGTGGAGAAGGACACGAAGACTGGGGAACTTGGGCCAGTTAACGGAGATGTCTTGATGACAGTCCATATTATGGTTGAGGAAATTCCGGACATCCTAAGGCGTATGAAGGTATAAATCTCCTGGGCATGATCAGACATATCCAAGGACACTGTGGGAGGTTACGAAATTGCTGTAGCCCTGACTGAGTTATATATAAACATAATTAGGAACGGGTGAGGTGCCAGAAGACTCGAGGGTGGCTAATGTTGTGCCTCTATTTAAGAAAAACTGCAAGGAAAG
The DNA here is from genome assembly GCA_963514005.1 of Raja brachyura. The sequence goes on along the minus strand of OY740781.1, from coordinate 21,262,656 downwards.
CATGGGAACTATAGACCAGTGAGTCTAACATCTGTGGTAGGCAAATTACTGGAGAGGATTCTGAGGAACAGGATATATATGAATTTGGATAGACAGGGGCTCATTGGAGATAGGCAATATGGTTTTGTATGTGGGAGACCATGTCTGATGAATCTGACTGAGTTTTTTGAAGAAGTAACCAAAAAGATTGACAAGAGTAAAGCCAAAGACGTTGTGAATATGAACTTCGGCAAGGCATCTGATAAGGTTCTGCATGGTAGGCTGCTCTAGAAGGTTGGATCACATGGATTCCAGGAAGTGCCAGTTGACTGGATAGAGAATTGGCTTCATGGAAGGAAGCAGAGGGCGATGGTGAAATTTTATTTTTCAGATTGGAGGCCTATGACTCGAGATGTGCTTCAGGAATTGATGCTGGGCCCGTTGTTGTTTGTGGTTGATATCAATAATTTGGATGAGAATGTAGAAGGCATGATTAACAAGTTTGTAGATGGCACTAAAGTGGGCAGTATCATAGATAGCGAAGATGGTTATCAAAATTACAACAGGATCTTGTTCAGCTAGGCAAATGGGCTGAGGATTTGCTAATGACGTTTAATGCAGATAAGTGTGAGGTGTTGCATTTTGGGAGGTGAAACCAGGGCAGGATCTTCACAGTGAATGACCGGGCCCGAGGGAGTGTTGTAGAGCAGAGAGATCTTGGAGTGATACAAGATACAATTATTTATCACATGTACCAATTGGTATAGTGAAATGTGTGGTCGCCAGACAGCCATACGAATAATAAAGACCACAGAACACGATAGTCTTTAACACAGACATCCCCACACAGCGGGATCAAAGTTTCCCACTTTCTCCCGAACCCCCCCCCCCCCCCCCGGCTGTCACCGCCCGATGTTCAGGCCCGCTCACCGGGGTGATGGAAGTCCGACGTCGGGACTGGAGGACATCCTCAGTGGCTTGGACATCCGAATTGGCCACCCTGCTATATGAAGAATGTTATTATGTTGGAAAGAATGCAAGGATGCACTCTGGATTTGAGGGCCTGGGCTATGAGGAGAGCTTGGGCTCTCCTTAAAGACTTTATTCCTTGGAGCATAGGAGGATGAGGGGGTGATTTTATAAAGATGTATAAAATCATGAGGGGGGGGGGGGGGAAGAGAGTGAATGCACAGTCTTTTACCCCGAGGAGGGAAAATGGGTACCAGAGGACATGTTTACATTTATGTGGACACCTATATCCCTATACATTCCCAGGTTTTTCTTTGCAGCCTTTCATAAAGGGAGGCACAACTTTAGCCACACTTGAGTCTTCCGGCACCTCACTCATGTCTAACAATGATTCATGGAACTCCGCCAGGACTCCTGCAATTTATTCTCTAGCTTCCCAGTGTCCTTGGATATATCTGATCTGGCATGGAAAACCTATCCACCTTCATTAGCCTAAGGACGTCCAGCACCTCTTTGACCATAATATGGACTGTCCTCGTCATCTTCATTAACTTCCCGCTGCAAAAATGTTTGCATATGTTTGGATTTGTTTTCCAAAGTATAATCCCTGCATGCAATAATTAACCCTAATCAACAAAATTTGTTTTAAAAATATGCTTTTATATCTTTATTGTTGAAAAAGTTGATGTGATTGAGCCAAAATGGGTTTTTTTATCAGTAATCTTTCCTTATTACCTGGAACAATTTTGTCCCTTAACTGGATCTTGCTTTCTGATGAAACGAGAAGGTATGAATTGCAGTTATGGCTGAAAGAACTGCCTAAGAGCAGTCATCAGCTGTGCTCTGTTGTCCACTCACCTCCAGAATTTTGTTTGCTCATCTTTCTTGGTTCTTACTTAGATAGCTCTACTGACTAGTCATTTGTCACAGTGGCATGGCAGATAGTACTGCTACCACAATGCTCCAGAGACAAGGCTTTGATTAAGACCTCAGGTCCTGTATGTGTGGAGTTTGCAGATTCTCTGTGCTAGCGATCAACAAGGGAAAAATGTCATATGGCATCATCATCGCTGGAGACTTCAACCAGGCTAGCTTCAAGAAATATCTGCCTGCCATCAATACATCCCTATCAATACCAGCGAATTAATATATTTGACCACTGATATATCACCATCAGGAATGCCAACCTCTCCATCTCTCGCCCCCCTCTTTGGAAAATCTGACCATCCAAAAATACTTTTTTGGCAGTGCCATGCTCTGCAGTCTCTTCCTGACTGGAGGGAATGGAGGGGTATGGTCTGACTGCAGGTAGATGGGACTTGGGGAAAATAAATGGTCGGCACGGACTCGAAGGGCCGAGAGGGCCTGTTTCCGTGCTGTAATTGTTATATGGTTATATGGTCTCGGTGAATATGCCACAGTCATCACTAACTTTGTAAAGAAATGTGTGTACCAGTGTATACCTACAAAACTATTCCATGTCATTCCCAACTGGAACATTCTAGGTCTTCCCCAAATGGAACCCCTGGATGAACCAGGGGATTTGTAATCTGTGGAAGGCTAGATCTGTAGTTCAACAGCTGTGGCATAGCTTGCTCCCTATCACTTCCTACAAGGAGGCAAGCGCTTCAAGAGGTTGGTTATGGCACAAATCAATTCCGGCCTTGCAAATCACCTGGTTCCACTTCAAGTTGCCTATCATTACAAAAATTCAATAACAGGTGCTATCTCATTGACTCTCAACTCTGCTCTGGACCATCTTGATAACAGGAACTCATATGGCAGGTTGCTGTTCATTAACCATTATCTACACAATTATCCCCTGCAAACTCATCACCAAGCTGCAAAAGACACAATATACTTGCGTAATTGGGGTCACCTGCTGAGTTATTCCAGCTCTGTCGTTTTTTTGTAAATCAGTATCACCAAACTCCAACACCTGGGGCCTCTGTACCTCCCTTTGCACTGGAGTCTTACACATCAGCAGACATCAGTCAGTGTGGATTGGTAACGACATTTCCTCCTCACTGACCATCCACACAGATATACCTCAATGGTGTGAATGCTTAGCCCCCTGCTCTACTACACCCATGATCTAGGGCTATGTACAGTTTTAATTCCATCCATATTTCTGCTGAAGACACAATGGTTATTGGCTGAATCACAGGTGGCAATGAGTCAGCGTACAGGAGAGGCAAGGAATATCTGGTTCAGTGGTGCCACAACAACGACCTCCCGCTCAATGTTAACAAAAACAAGGAATTGATCGTTTACTTCGGAAAGGAGAAATTGGGCCACCACATGCCAGTTTTCATTGGAAGGCAGTCAGCTATTTTTATAGAAGTTTAAAGAGATTGAACATTTCATCAAATACTCTCAAGTTACATAGATGCGCTGAAGAACGTATCCTGACTGGCTGACTCTTGGCCTTGTATGGTATGGCACAGGAATGCAAGAGGCTACAGAGAATGGTAGAGTCAGCCTGGTCTCCCCACTGTCAAAAGCATCTACATGAGACTTTTCCTCAAGTAGAATGCAGCTATCATCAAGAATCCTCACCATCCGAGTCATGCCCTCTTCTCACTGCTACCATCAGACAGGAGGTACAGAAGCCTTTTGATCCACAGCACCAGGTTCAGAAACAGTTACTTTCCTACAACCGTCAGGTTCTTGAACTGACCTGTATAACTCTGATCATACCTCAGCAATTGAACACTATGGATTTCCTCTTCCACTATCACGGACTTTCTAATTGTGCTTTACATTAATGTCTTGTTTTTGAACCTTTTTTCTTTTCACTGACTTCTACAACATGTATAATTTATGTTTTGTGTGCAGTCTAAGTCGACGTATCTGTGATGCTGTTCAAAGCAAGATTTTAAATTGTACTCGTCCCACACCGTACCTGTGCATAAGACAATGTATTTGACTTGACCATGTGTGTTTCACACGGGTGTCACTGTTTCCTCCCTGATCACAAGGATGTTCAGGTGGGTTAAATGGCTACAATACATTTTCTATAGGAAATATATTTTCCAGTAAATATTTCAGTACTTGTATCTACTTGTGGATACTGAAATTGGGGCTGGGAGCATGAGAGAGAATAAGTTACAGGTAAGAATGGAGGAATGGGTCTCATGGGATTGCTCTGTCAGCATAAACGATGGCCTGAGTAGCCGCTTTCTGAAACAAAATATGAAATATATATAGACAAAACACAATCCCCACTAATCTATAAACTAACACCATAAACTTTTCACCAGATTAAACCAAGCTGTTTTCAAAAGGCTTTCAAAGCCTTTTCATCACCAAATCAATTAGAATTTCTGGGTAAATGATTTATATTAGGTTCCCAGCATCTGCAGCATATTATTTTTTCATTAAAAACTGTGAATTTATTGGTCAATATTTAACTATGACTTAATATTAGGCAATCAAGTATTGATTAACTTGCCTTAAAACAGGCATCTCATAATAATTATTTTTCAGTAATGACCATCATAAAATGTGCAAGACAGCCAATTAATAATTTGTATCCAAGGTCAACAAAGTCACAATATCTACAATGCTGCTTTATGCAGTAAAAGGTAACATAATGCTGCTTTATGCATATGTTGCCTTTTACTCCTAACAGATGCTGGTGAATCTATTGCTCATTGCTGCTTTTGCATAAGATTTCTAATGTTTCATCATGTATATGGCCTGACCCTTAATCCTACCTGTTACATATACCAACGCTTTCTTTCAACTTTCAACATTTGCTGATGGAAAAGCTATTATATTCAATTTCTTGTAAATATACAGCTTAAACACTATTTAAATGTAGTTGCTGGTCCAGAATCTCTTTAATTAAAATTACAACCTTTATCATTACCTATTATTTACTTTTTACAATGGCCTTCGTCCAATTTCAGTCATTGGTGTGAGGCTACTCATTTTCAATTTACTATTATTCTGAAGATACTGAAGTTTGCAATCTCCAAAAGTAATTTCCCAACCAAAGTTGGAGGAATTGCAGAACAGATGAATTTAAAACAGTTTAGCTGCAAATTCAGAGTGTAAACAGTTTTTACCAATTTGGATTACATGTAAATTTTCCCAGGGTGGAAATGTTAAGGAGTCGAGGGGATAGCCCTAAGATGAGAGGATGGTTTAAAGGAGATGTGCGGGACAAGGTTGTATTTTTTACAGACAGAGAGCGTTGGGTGCCTGTCGCGTGCTGCCAGGATTAGAGGCAGATATGATAGTGGCGTGAAAGCTTTTAGATAGGCACATAGATATGCAGATAATGGAGGGATTTGGATCACATGCAGGCAGAGGAGATTAGTTTAAAGGGATAGAGAGAGGGGGAATGCTGGGCCTATCTGAAGTGAGAGAAATCAATATTCATACCACTGAGCTGTAAGCCGCCCAAGTGAAATATGAGATGCTGTTCCTCCAATTTGCATTTAGCCTCACTCTTTCAATGGAGGAGACCTAGGACAGAATGGTCTGTGGGGGAATGGGAAGGAGAATTAAAGTGTATAGCAACCGGGAGATCAGGTAGGTTCAGGAGGGCTGAGCGAAGGTGTTCAACGAAACAATCGGCCAGTCTACGTTTGGTCTTGCTGATGTATAAGAGCCCACATCTTGAACAACGAATAGAGTAGATTAGGTTGGAGGACGTGCAAGTGAACTTCTGCCTAACCTGAAAGGACTGTCGGGATCCCTGGACTAAGTCGAGGGAGGAGGTATAAGGACTTGTGTTGTATCTTCTGTGGTTGCAGGGGAAGGTGGTAAAGGGACAGGTGTAGTACAGGATATTAATAACATCTCCTGTAAATTACTCTCCAACAGAGTTCTGGCCAGAAATCTATTTTATCTATCTAGTTCACTCAACTAGAGTAGAATATTAAACCACCTAAACAAACTCCTCCAAATTATAGAAAAATATTTAAATGTTTTTTTATGTTTAGTAAACTCTGCAATGTTCATGCATGCAAATTGTATACCTTTCAGCTGAATATCAACATCACCTGGGAAAGGTGAAGGCATATGATTGAAGACTCATTAGTTAGCAGGGACAGAGGTTTCTGCAGCAGCAAACAAGATATTTGGCCTCTCTCTGACAATGGAGTCAGAAAAGTCAGTGTGGGAATGGTATAGGGAGTTAAAAGTGCTTGGCAACTGAGACCATGTAGACCCAGGCAGACTGAGCAAAGTTGTTCATCAGAGGTAGGACTGAAATCTTAATGTTTCAGGGTACTGTTGCTACAGGTGAGATAGAGGTGGGGTAAAAGACAAGGGGAGAGGTGTTTTATTGATTAAGAAGAATCCGCCTGAGATTACATTACTGATTGTATATCCAGTGAGGCTAATTAGGGACTGGCAGCACTACTTTGCAAGTGGCAGATTATGTCTCACTAATTTGATTGCTTTTTGAGGAGATGTAAAGGAGATTGATGCGAGTAGAGTAGTGGATAGTGTATACATGGATTTCAGTAACATTTACACGACAGGCCAGTAGTGACTGACGTGCGACAGTCGCGCTAAAATTGTGTAGCAGTACGACAGTCGCGCGCAAGTGCCCCTCAGGGCCCTGCCCCCTTTGGGAGCCATTTGCGATGTCGTTCGTACCTAGTCCAATCTCCGTGGCAAGGAATTTCCCAGTGAAAATCAAAGATACTATGGTGAAAATCTTTCAAAACTACGCGCGCTTTATACCCAGGTGGTCACATGGTGCGGCGCTCAAATGACGCGCCAATGGCGTACGGCGGCTCGTGGTTACAGATGTTGACGCACGGTGATGCATAAAAAATTAGCGTAGGCAACATTCGTGCATCACCGTGCGTAACCATGCGTCACCACACGCTACACGTATGCCGTCAGTAGGTCAGCATACGCCATCAATACGTCAGCGTGCGCAAGGGATATGTCACGCAGGTGGCGCGAGAGGAGTGTGGGTCACACAAAATCCTGGGATGCGGCGCATTACTGCATATGCCACCACGCGCCATGCGCGCGTCACGACGTGCCAACCAATTTTTAGGATGTCGCATAAATGAGTCGCAAGTGGGACAGGCCCTTACGACTTTTGATAAAGTCCCTCATGGTAGGCTGAACCAGAAGATTAAGGTGTATGGGATTCACAATGACTTGGTCATGTGGATTCAGAACTGTCTCATTCATAAAAGAGAGGGTTGTGGTGGAAGATAGATATTCTGGCTGGAAGTCTGTGACTAGTGGAATTCCGCAGGGATCTGTGTTGGGAACTGCAGTGTGTGATATATATAAATGACCTAGAAATAACTGTACGATAGACACAAAAAGCTGGAGTAACTCAGCTAGTCAGACAGCATCTCTGGAGAAAAGGAATAGGTGACGTTTCGGGTCGAGACCCTTCTTCAACGCTCGAAACGTCACCTGTTCCTTTTCTCCAGAGATGCTGTCTGACCCACTGAGTTACTCCAGCTTTTCGTGGGTATCTTCTGTTTATACTACCATCTGCAGTTCCTTCCTACACATCCTAGTTATAAAAGTAGATGGGTTGGTAAGGTTGCTAATAACATCAAAATTGGAGGAGTTGCAGACAGTGAGGAATGTTGTCAGAAGATAGTGAGATTATAGATCAGCTACAGAATGAGGAGAAATGGCAGATGGAGCTGTCGGAGATGTGCCGGATCCGCAAACATCTTTCCTCTTTTATTTTAAATTGTGGAGAAAGATATAAAACTATGAACTTGGGATAATTACTGGAGATGTCTTGAGGATGGAACGTATTATTGCCAAGGAGGTTCTGGACATCCTTGCACATGAAGGCAGATACATTTTTCATGCCTGATCAAATATATCCGAGGACATCATTGAAACCTAGAAAAGAAATTGTAGGAGCCCTGGCTGAGATACATGAATCCGTTATGGGGAGATGCTGGAAGACTGGCTGGTAAAATGTTGTGCCTCTATCTAAGAAGGACAGTGAGCTTAACATGTATTGTAGGCAATAGATATATGCAACTGGATGGACAGGGGCTGAGCAGAGATGGTCAGCATGATTTTGTACCTACGAGAGCGTGTCTTTCAAAATTGAATAAGTTATTTGAAGAAATACCGGAGGTTGACAAGCAAGGCCTTCAATAAGGTTCCACATGGTATGTTGCAGTTGTTTAGATTGCATTTGACCCAGGGAAAGCTAGCTGACTGGATACATGGAAGGTAGCAAAGGATTGTGTGCAAGATTGTTTTTCAGAGTGGATGTTGTGCCTCAAAGATCATTGTTGTTTGTGGTTTATATCAATGATTTGGATGTGAATGTAGAAAACATGAGTAGCAAGTTCGCAAATAACACTAAAGTGGGTGGTATCGTAGATAGCAAAGATGGTGGTCAAAAATTGCAGCAGGATCTTGATCGGTTGGGCAGGAGGGCTGAGGAATAGTTGATGGAATTTAATACAGGAAAATGTGAGGTGTTGCATTTTGGGAAGTGAAACCAGGGTAGGATCTTCACAGTGCATGGCAGGGCCCAAGGGAGTGTTGTAAAGCAGAAGGATCTACGAATGCGGATATATAGTTCCCAGAAAGAGACATCACAGGTAGATATGGTTCACAAGAAGATGTTTGGTACATCGGTCTTCATCAGTGAGTATTGAGTTCAGACCTATCACCGATTTTCCTGCAACTGGTGGTCTGACACCTCTTTTAAACTGGACAAAATTACAAGAGCGCACTTGAAATCCACTCCAGGAAGTCCGCTGACCGCCCCCCCCAAAAATGTGGTGCCTAGATTGAGTGAGGCATCCGATCACAACCTCATCAGTGAGTGATATAGTGCATTGGTGAGACCACATCTGAAGAACAGTGTAAAGAATTGGTCTATTTATTTAAGGATGATGAAAATTGATTGGATGCAGTTCAGATGATTAACTTGGAATATTTTGAATGGGTAGACTGCCCTTCAAGATTAGACAGGCTAGGCGTGCCACTGTTGGAGTTCAGAAGAATGTGACATTCAATTGTAACTGAGATCCTGAGGGGACATGACAGGGTGGATGTGGAGAGGATGTTTCCCCTTGTGGGAGAATTCAGAACTAGGGACAGGATGATAGTCATACAGCAGAGAAACAAACCCTTCAGCCAAATTCGACAAAGACAACCAAGATGGTCCAATAGACAATAGGTGCAGGAGTAGGCCATTCGACCCTTCGAGCCAGCACTGCCATTTAATGTGATCATGGCTGATCATCCCCAATCAGTACCCCATTCCTGCCTTCTCCCCATATCCCCCTGACTCCGCTATTTTTAAGAGCCCTACCTAGCTCTCTCTTGAAAGCATCCAGAGTACCTGCCTCCACCGCCCTCTGGGGCAGAGAATTCCACAGACTCACAACTCTCTGTAAGAAAAAGTGTTTCCTCGTCTCTGTTCTAAATGGTTCCATCCGAACTAGTTCAATTTGCCTGCATTTGGTCCATATCCCACCAAACCTTTCCTATCCATATTCCTGTCAATTGTATACATCGGCGAGACCAAACGCAGACTGGGCGATCGTTTTGCGGAACACCTTCACTCAGCACGCCTGAACGAACCTGTTCTCCCAATTGACACTTTAATTCTCATTTCCATTCCTACAGCTTTCTGTCCTCGGTCTCCTCCACTGTCAGAGTGAGGCTAAATGCAAATTGGAGGAACAGCATCTCATACTTTGCTTGGGCAGCTTACAGCCCAGTGGTATGAATCTTGATTTCTCTCACCAGGTAACCCGGCAATTCTCCTTTCTCTATCCCTCCCCCACCCAAGTCGCACTAGCTTCTCATTTTCACCCTACAAACAGCTTAAAATTGTCTGTTTCCTTTATCATTGTTACTTTTTTGCATACCTTTAATTCATTGATCTTTATCTCTCCACATCACTGTCTATATCTCTTGTTTCCCTTATCCCTAACCAGTCTGAAGAAGACTCTCGACCCGAAACATCACCCATTCCTCCTCTCCAGATGCACTTCATATCCTGCTGAGTTCTCCAGCTTTTTGTTTTATCTTTGTTTTAAACCAGCATCTGCAGTTCCTTCTTACACGTGTCTTTTCAATGCTGTTGAAACCAGTCTTTGAGGAAAAGTTCCAAAGGCTTTCAACTCCATGTTTGGTCTGCCTTAAAAATATGATTGTGGCTAAATTGATTGTAAACTCAACTCTATATTTCCACCTATCCACAGCAACCGCCCACCCTCGATCGCTCCTTGCTTATTAAGAATCTTACTTAAAATGATTCAAATCAGTCTTTGACTATTTTTAAGTAACAGGAAGGAAGATTCTTAATAAGAAGAGGCTGAGTGGGAGTGGTTGTTGTGAGTAGTTGGAAATATGGAGTTGAGTTTACAATTAGATCAGCCATAATCTTATTTTTGACAGAACAGACAAGATCAAATGGTTCCTTCTCCTGATTTGAATGCTTAGATGCTGACCAGTGCAATAACATCTCCCGGGTTACACAAAAAGCTGGAGAAACTCAGCGGGTGCAGCAGCATCTAAGGAGCGAAGGAGATAGGCGACGTTTCGGGTCGAGACACTTCAGACGACCTTTAGCCGCCGACCTCCACCTGCCAATCCACTGCAATAACATCTCCCATTCAGTTCATGCTGCCTTGTTACTGAAATATATTTGTAGTATACAGGGAATTTCAAAGAATGCTGACAATTATTGCCTTGGCCCAAGTCTCAATGGGCTTTCTTAAAACATTCTGCTGTGAGACTGGAGTTGTAGTTAGACCAGTCCTTATTGAACAGTAATTATCCATTCAATAGGTCATTAATAAACTAATTGCAATCTAAAGCCACTTTGACAACTTCACTTTTGTTCATACCAGTTTATTCATCAATCTGTTTTATATATTCAAATTAAAAAACTATCATGGTGCTCAATTACACTACTTTCTCTGAATTATGCCATTTTACTAGATCACAAACCCAGACCACAATACCACTGTGCTACTTCTAAATATATTATGGCATTCTGTACGCTTCCATCAGTTCAGTTCAGCTCAGTTCTCAGAATCCTCAATGCGGTACGATAAAACGTTATTCATCCAAGAGGGAAATTGGTCTCGCAACAATCACAACTCATTACAGGTAGAAAGATGTTTACTGCACAAGCACATATTTGTTCCTATATATTTCTGTGTGCAAGTTTTAGATTACCAGCCTCGAAACTATTTAGCACAGAGACCTTCAGAAGAAATACTGGATGGCACCGCACCCAACCCAGGAGACTCTGAGTGCTAATCACAGAAGCAGATCTGCAATCACGTTACAATCGCTCCACACTTTTAAATCTCTGCCCCTTCCCTTATCATGTATCAATCAAGCCACCATGAATGGCCTGATTGTGACCATGTATTGGCTTTCCACTGACTGGCTAGCACGCAACAAAAGCTCGTCACCATACATCGATATATGTGACAATAAACTAAAATTGCAATTCAACTGAGCTGATGTGTTTGGTTGGTTAACTATAAAAATGCTGCATTTGAAAGATTGGTTAAGAATAACAGAAAATATAAGGCTGCATGTAGGCAGCAGCTATGGTGAGAGAAAAAATATTAATACTGTATTTTCATCTGGATAATCTTTCATCACTTTTGAAAAAAACCTTTGACCTGAAACGTTAACTCTATTCTCTCCACAGATACTGCTTGACAAATTGAAAAATGCCAGCATTTTTTGTTTTTTATTCAGATTTCCAACACCCACCGTACTTCTGGTAATGTCATTCAAATTGTTTTCACACAGTAACTTAGAGTCAGTGCTGTACGGCACAGAAACAGGTCTTTCACCTTATCTTGTCCATTTTGAAACGATTGCTTAACTGAGCTAGTTCCACTTGCCTGCCCTGGTCCATATCCCTCCATATCCCTCTATACATGTTGCTTTCTAAGTGTCTTTTAAAAGTCATTATTATACCCATCTCTATTAGTTCATTTAGCAGCTCAAGCCATGTACACACCACCATGTGTGAAAAAGTTACTGTTTTTAAATCTTTCCCATCCCACCTAAAACCAATACCCTCTAATTGTTGACAATCAAAACCTTATCGGAGCCCCTCATTTTATACATTTCTCGAAGGTCACCCTTAACCTCCAGAGAAAACAAATAATTATTCAACCTCTATAAGTTAAACATTCCTGTCCCAGTAACATCTTAGTAAATATTTTTTGGATCTTTTCCACTTTAATTACTTCTTTCATATAGCAGGGTGACCAGAAGCGAATATAGCACTTCAAATGTAGCCTTACTAATCTCTTGCATTACAATATCATGTTGTTCTGATTCTTATATTCAATGTCCTGAACGATGAAAGCAAGCATGTGAAATGCCCTTCTTTACCACCACCTATATGGAACTATGACCACCATGCCAATTTACTAACTCTGTCATCTAGGTTCACATCCAAATAATCAATAAAAATAACAAACAGTGGACCCAGTACTAATCCCTGTGGTATACCACTCACCCTCTGCTTCCTACATTCATCAATTTTGCATCCAATTGAGTACAAAATCATGAGAGGAACAGATCGGGTAGAGGTTCAGAGTTTCCTGACCAGAATAGAGGAATCGAGAACCAGAGGACAAATGTTTAAGGTGGGGGGAGGGGGGGGGCAAAGATTTAATAGGAATCTGAGAGGTAACTTTTTCTCAAAAAGAGTGGTGGGCGTATGGAATGAGCTGCCGGAGGAGATAATTGAGGCAGGTACTATCGCAACATTTACAAAACATGTAGATAAGTACAGGTAAAAGACCCCACATTTAAATAAACGCACTTTAATTCACAAATCTTCCCCCACTCTCTGCCATGCTGTTGTACTTGTGTATAGTTTGATAGTACACATGTATGGTATGATTTATGCCTGGATTGCATGCAAAACAACATTTTTTATTGCATGTCGACAAAAGTGCTGGAGAAACTTAGCGGGTGCAGCAGCATCTATGGAGCGAAGGAAATAGGTAACGTTTCAGGCTGAAACCCTTCTTCAGACATTTCGGCCCAAAATGTTGCCTATTTCCTTCGCTCCATCGATGCTGCTGCACCCGCTGAGCTTCACAGCACTTTTATCTACCTTCAATTTTCCAGCATCTACAGTTCCTTCTAAAACATTTTTAATTGCATCTTGTTACACGTGACACTAAACCAATACCAATGCTCTGACTAGCATGTAGCACTGGAAGTAATTCAGAGATTACTACCTTTTAAGGTCCAGATTTTTACATTCCTGCCCAATTCTCTATATTCACTCTATGCCGCAGAAACAAATACATACAATAGCTTTTAGTTGCTCTGCCCTCCCTTCTCTAATTTGAGAATTTTCTGTAAATGCTCAGAAACATCTTTAACTTTGGCACCCAGGAGGCAACACACCATCCCAGGCATCCATTTTGTGGGTACAGAATCTATTATCTGTCCCACTGACTATCAAGTCTCCAGCCTTCCTGTTGTGCTTCAGAACCAGTTGTGTTGCCATTAATCTGGCTGCTCTTGTTGTTCTCCTCTGAACAGTGTCCAAAATGATATACTTGCTAGTGAGGGGACTGACAACAGGGAATCCTACACTCTCTGCTATTCCTAGTGATGGTCAAGCTATCTTGATACTTTTTAAATCAAGCGTTAAATAAAAATCAAAAAAGTAATTTAACATAATTTAAGCCACTTAACTTCCTGCTTTAATCATCACCCTATTTTAGTTTTGAAAGAATTTGTTAATTGATTTGTTAAAAGTATACTTCCAATGATAATGTGAATCTTTCCAATCTGCTCAATGTAAATATTTGTGGAAATTTTAACTGCCATAGAATTAGATAATACAATTTTTTGGGAGCATTAAATTAAAAGGATTGCACGGGTCATTTTTGACTGCCGAAAAAAAGCAGAAGTCTGTGTCTCTGAGCGAATTCCACATTAATTTAACAACAACAATTACTAAACTGAACACTTCCAGCAAGATGATAGTTTGGTAGTTTGGTATTTCTAGATTCATTGCTAGAGCATCTCGCATTTTGGAGTCCCGCTTCTAAATCATTCTCATTCAGACACCGAAGTAAAATTAACAAAATGATTATTCTTGCAGGAACCCTTTTTAAAAAAAATAAATAGTAGTTGGCCTATAAGGTTAACTGTAACAATATAAAAGCCCTGATTGAACATGAATATCTTCAAAGGTTCAAATATCCATATTATAGTGTGACACATTCAATCAAAATAACATTAAAGAGGTTTAGCACAAATCTCTAAATATTTGGCAGTAGTTTCACCAATGGGACTCATTCCTCCTGAAAGCCATGATAGTTTAATTGGCATGTATTTGGCTTGGTTAACTTTATTGGAGCTGAAACTATGCTACGATATATTGGCAACAAAGATGTTAGCATATCCATTTGTAATGCAACAAGTGACTATTTCCTAAAGTTTATTTTATATGGGTAAACACCTTTGTTAAAGTAACAGAATGAATGTGAACAAATTTGTAACTATTACACAGAACAATTTCAGGACAAAATGTAATGAAAAATGCAAAGAAAGAAGTCATGAAGTGCAAATACTGTAAGGAAATGGGCACAGGTTATGAACAGTCCCCATAATGAATTTGAATGAAATAATATGGAATAGTGCTCTACTCCCTCTTCATATTTACAGCTGTCTCCATTACATAAATTATGTTCTATAGAATGAAAACAGTATTTAAAAATACATTTTCTGTGCAAATTTACATATTGTTTGAAATATTTCTTATGCCATTTTTATCAATGTAGAAATATTTGTTCATTTGCATTTATATAACATGAGATAACATAATATTGTGCTATGCAATAACGTATAGCAATATTGCAACAAGCTGTGTTATTAATAAATCGTTATATTTCATAACAGGCTGAGCTTTTAATCCTGAAAAGTAATTTTTTATCGTCCCATAAAAGTTAGCCTAAACATAGACACTTTCCCCTTTAAGGACAATAAAAAAAACAGTTCAGGATTCAAAATCCTATTTTTAAGCATTAATACGGTCGGTAAATCCCTGTGTGAAGTTAGAAGTGTTTAATTTATGTTTTGAACATTCAGTCACTTTAACCCCTAAGAATAAAATGCCATCACGGCAAATTTACCTTAAAAAAAGCTTTTAAAAGCTGTTCAATCTTATGAATCTTCATATTACAAACTAAAAATTTGAAAAAAAATCCCTTTAAAAAAAAAATGCTCTAAAGGTTTAAAACTCCAGATAAAAGCCAGGCCCTAGAGGCGTAATAGCTTAATATTTGTAAAATCCAAACCCAACTTCCTTCCTCATAAATAATTACATGGTTATGGTTACGTTGTTGGGATCGGCGGAAGAGAGGCCCAATCCCTCGGCAATGGCGTTTCCACCACGCAAATAAAGTTAGGACGTGGGTGACAGGGCAGGCAACGCTTAGCACTCAGACACTCAACTCGGCTACTACCCCCAGACGTCGAGGCAGACCACTAGGCCGCAGCCTCAGCGCTCCCATGATTGGGCTAATTTCTCCCTATGATTGTTTTATTTTCTTGTTTGGTGGTTGTGCTGACTGCTGCTGAACTCACCTTCTCGGTTCGTTTGCACGGAGCTATTAATGTCCCTGATATTACTACTGTCACCCCCTGCCAGACTGTTACATGAATAGTCGGCCTTTTGCTTTCTAAAACTCTCCACTAGCTGCGGGATGGGGCCGCTCATCTCCATGGTGCCAAGTGACCAGCCACTCCACTGCGCATGCGCCTGCGCCACGGCCCGGCGGGGGCTGGCCCGTCTCCATGGCGACACGGCTTCCATACTCACCACTGCGCATGCGCCGCGGCCATGCTGGTGAGGGCAGGCCCGTCTCTTTGGCGACACGGCTTCCATCCTCGCCACTGCGCATGCGCCGCGGCCATGCTAGTGAGGGCAGGCCCGTCTCTTTGGCGACACAGCTTCCATCCTCGCCACTGCGCCTGCGCTGAGGCCATACCAGTGCGGCTTGGCCCGTCTCCATCATCGCCAGTGCGCCTGCGCCGCGGCTATGCCAGTGAGGCCTGGCCCGTCTTCCATGACTCCATCATCGCCTGTGCGCCTGCGCCGCAGCTATGCAAAGTCTCCATAGCGACACGGGTCCGTTGCTGCAGCCTTGCGAGTGAGCAAACGGGGTACGTTGGATACTATTCCAGGTCTGACAAAAAGGAAAGAAAAGCAAACATTGTGTATTGGTACAGTTTTATACGTTTATAAAAAATGCCTAATGTGCATGAAAAAAAGATCGAGAGACAAATAATTCCTCTCCCCGACGGTCCAAGTCCACCCAGAGCCCAGTGTTGTCAAGCAATCCATCATGTAGCAATGTTACAAAATTTTGAGATTTTAAAAATCAAGTCTGCAATTTATCCCATCAGATAAAGCATACAAAGAAGTTTAATTTGACACCTAATTCACTTTCATATCTTCAGTATTAAGAAAGTGATGACCATTTTAATACTCGGAAATTCGCATCTTGTTCCCCATTGCCTTTCAATTGACTTAACTCAAAAGCTGTGATCGAGAACAGTTAAAAGCCCATAACTTTCTTAAAAATTAAGAGAACTCAATGAAATTTTCAGTTATTATAGATTGAAGCATTCTGAAACAAATATGAAACAATCTTACTTGGATGACCTGAAATTAAAGCATATAATTAGTTAGTTATCTAATCGTAGCTAATTACAAAATTCAATGAGTATATCTAAACATCTATCCATTTCTTAAGAAAAGATAACCTTTTTTTAAATTGCCTCAGTGTCCAAATAACATTCACACAATAATCCACAATATAACATAATTTTTAAATCTAATTTTCATGAATTTCTAGGCCAAATAGACGGAATTTAGTGTTTAATGCCTGTAAATTAATGGCCATTTAAATCAACTAGCGAGTGGGTTTCAGTGGAATGCGGTGCATTGGAACGTTGCGGTTTGCGGTGAAGTCGGGAGGAAAAATACAGCTGGTTCATACATTTTTTTGGGACCCCATTTTGCAACATGAAAATTTGATTAAAGCCTCCCTAAAAACCAACTTTTAATATAAAAATAAACTGTGTACATTTTCTTTCTCCCCTACGCAAAATCCTTTCCGTTGTCGGCGCTCACGGCTTTTGAAGGTGATTTTTAAATTACTCTAGTTAATAAATAATCTAGCGTAATTTAAAAATACCTTAATGAATGAAATGTCGGAGCGATTTTTCTTCCGCAACGAAATCGCCCGACATGGATCGATTTTCCCAGCCTGCAGAAAAACGGCACTTTAAGCCCGCCCCCCTCTGAAAGGCGCCAATGTCACGCACACGGGGAGCGGCAGAACTGCAGCGCTGCTCCAGGTAAGTTTTGTAAAATACCTACATCATGTAGGAACGTTACAACATTTTGAGATTTTTAAAATCAAGCCTGTAATTTATCCCATCAGATAAAGCATAAAAAGAAGTTTAATATGACACCTAATTCACTTTCATATCTTCAGTATTAAAACAGTTATGGCTATTTTCATACTCGGAAATTAGCATCTTGTTCCCTATTGCTTTTCCATTTACTTAACTCAAAAGCTGTGATCAAGGACAGTCAAAAGCCCATAACTTTCTTAAAAATTAAGAGAACTGAATGAGATTTTCAGTTATTATAGATTGAAGCATCCTGAAACATAGAAACATAGAAATTAGGTGCAGGAGTAGGCCATTCGGCCCTTCGAGCCTGCACCGCCATTCAATATGATCATGGCTGATCATCCAACTCAGTATCCCATACCTGCCTTCTCTCCATACCCTCTGATCCCCTTAGCCACAAGGGCCACATTAAACTCCCTCTTAAATATAGCCAATGAACTGGCCTCAACTACCCTCTGTGGCAGAGAGTTCCAGAGACCCACCACTCTCTGTGTGAAAAAATTCCTTCTCATCTCGGTCCTAAAGGATTTCCCCCTTATCCTTAAGCTGTGACCCCTTGTCCTGGACCTCCCCAACATCGGGAACAATCTTCCTGCATCTAGCCTGTCCAACCCCTTAAGAATCTTGTAAGTTTCTATAAGATCCCCTCTCAATCTCCTAAATTCTAGAGAGTATAAACGAGTCTATGCAGTCTTTGTTCATAAGACAGTCCTGACATCCCAGGAAACAAATATGAAACAATCTTACTTGGATGACCTGAAATTAAAGCATATAATTAGTTACCTAATTGTAGCTAATTACAAAATTCAATTACTAAATCTAAACATCAATCCATTTCTTAAGAAAAGGTTAACATTTTTAAATAGCCTAAGTGTCCAAATAACATTCACACAAGAATTCACAACATAACATGATTTTTAAATCTCATTGTCATGTCATAGGCCAAATGGAAGGAATTTAGTGTTTAATTCCTGTAAGTTAATGGCCATTTAAATCATCTTGCGAGTGGGATTTTGTGGAACGTGATCGTTTGGAACGTTGCAGTTTGCGGTGAATTTAAACCCCATATTGGCAGGAAAAACACTGCCGGTTCGTATGGGGCCTAAATCACATTTTCGCAATGTAAAATTTGGATTAAAGTAATCTTAAGAAGCAAGTTTATATGTAAAATAAACGGCTTACCTTTATTTGTCCCGTACAGGAGATCTGTCCCGTTGACGGCATTAGAAGTCGATTTTTATTTTACTCCAGCCAATTGTCCAGCGATGTTTTTAAAAAACTTCAGAGAAGGAAGTCGGAGCGATTTTTCTGCAGCAGCTGAACAGGCTGAGAAAGATCGACTCCGACAGGCAGGAGAAAACGGCATTTTAATCCCGCCCCCCCTCTCAAAGGCGCCAAAGTCGCGCACACGGCCAGTGGCAGAACTGCAGCGCCACTGAAGGTAAGTTTTGTAACATACCTACCTTCAGTATTAAAAAAAGTTATGGTCATTTTCATACTCGGAAATTAGCATCTTGTTCCCTATTGCTTTTCCATTAACTTAACACAAAAGCTGTGATCGAGGACAGTCAATTTTCATAAATGCCCATAACTTTCTAAAAAAATAAGAGAACAGAATGAAAATGTCATTATTATAGATTGAAGCATTCTGAAACAAAAATGACGCATCTTACTTGGATGACCTGAACTTAAAGCATATAATTATTTAGTTACCTAATTGTAGATATTTACAAAATTGACCTTTGCGACGGAAGAGGGCGGTGGACGCAGGTTCTCTGGATGCTAAAAGATGAAATAGCGGCACATTTGGATAGCAGTAACAGGATTGGTCCGAATCAGCATGGATTTACGAAGGGGAAATCATGCTTGCTAATCTTCTGGAATTTTTTGAGCATGTAACTAGGAAAATGGACAAGGGAGAGCCAGTGGATGTAGTGTACCTGGACTTTCAGAAAGCTTTAGATAAGGTCCCACATAGGAGATTAGTGTGCAAAATTAGGGCACATTGTATTGGGGGTAGAGTGCTGACATGGATAGAAAATTGGTTGGCAGACAGGAAACAAAGAGTAGGGATTAAAGGGGCCCCCTCAAAGAATGGCAGGTAGTGAATAGTGGGGTACCGCAAGGCTTGGTGCTGGGACCGCAGCTATTTACAATATATATCAATGATTTACAAGATACATTTATTTGTCACATGTACTAATTGGTACAGTGAAATGTGTGGTCACTATTCAGCCATATGAATTAAAAAGAACACAACACACGATAGACTCCAACATAACACATTCCCACACAGCAGAATCAAAGTTTCCCACTGTGAGGGAAGGCACCAAAGTTCAGTCATCATCCTCTGATGTTCTTTGATGTTCACCCATGGTCGGGGCCTCCCGCGCCCTCCGCAGTCGCCGTTATGGGTGGCCCGATGTTCAGGGCTGCTCGCTGGGATGTTGGAACTCCGACGTCGGAACGGGAAAAGAACCTCAGCGGCATGGAGCTCCTAATCGGCCACTTCCTACCGGAGTCCGCAGCTCCCGAAGTCCTCAGGCCGTGCTGGGCGGAGATTCACGCCGCCCAGCTGGAAGCTCTACGAACCACATCCCTGCGATATTGAAGCAGCAGACCCAATACTCCGGAGTTTCAAACGGCGATCCAGGTAGGCATCACCCGCTCCGCGATGAATCCAGCGCTGCACCGCCGCTGCTGAAGCTCTGGTCTGGTCCCCGGTCCCCGGCAGGAAAGGCTGAGCCAATCAAGTTGGTAGGCCACGAGGAGGGGGGCGAGGTCGCGACTCGGAGAATAGTCGCATCCTCCTCAGGAAATGACTGGGAAATGGCTTCCCCCTTACCCTACCCCTTCCCCCACATAGAAAAACTAAAGAAACCTCCAAAACATACTGTTAAGACAGACTAAAATTAAAAAAGATAGAAAAAACAGACAGACTGTGGGCAAAGGCTGCCATCAATGTGGCACCCCTAGTGGCTCATTTAGATCATGGGATTCAAAGTAACATTAGCAAATTTGCAGATGATACAAAGCAGTATGAACTGTGAGGAGGATGCTATGAGAATGCAGTATGCAGTATAACTTGGACAGGTTGGGTGAGTGGGCAGATGCATGGCAGATGCGGTTTAATGTGGATAAATGTGAGGTTATCCACTTTGGTAGCAAAAACAGGAAGGCAGATTATTATCTAAATGGTGTCAAGTTGGGAAAAGGGGAAGTACAACGGGATCTGGGGGTCCTTGTTCATCAGTCAATGAAAGTAAGCTTGCAGGTACAGCAGGCAGTGAAGAAAGCGACTGGCATGTTGGCCTTCATAACGAGGAGTTGAGTATAGGAGCACCTTCTTCATAGGATCAAAGAGGTCCTTCCGCAGTTGTACAGGGCCCTAGTTAGACCACACCTGGAGTATTTTGTGCAGTTTTGGTCCCCTAATTTGAGGAAGGACATTCTTGTTATTGAGGGAGTGCAGCATAGGTTTACAATGTTAATTCCTGGGATGGCGGGACTGTCAAATGTTGAGAGAATGGAGCGGCTGGGCTTGTATACTCTGGAATTTAGAAGGATGAGAGAGGATCTCATTGAAACATATAAGATTATAAAGGGTTTGGACAAGCTAGAGGAAGGAAACATGTTCCCGATGTTGGGGGAGTACAGAACCAGAGGCCACAGTTTTCGAAAAAGGGGTAAGCCATTTAGAATGGAGATGAGGAAATACTTTTTCACACAGAGAGTTGTGAGTCTGTGGAATTCTCTGGCTTGGAGGGTTGTGAGGCCGGTTCTCTGGATACTTTCAAGAGAGAGCTAGATAGGAGTCAGGGGATATGGGGAGACGGGAGGAACGGGGTACTGATTGGGGATGATCATCCAAGATCACATTGAATGGCAGTGGTGGCTCGAAGGGCCAAATAGCCTACTCTTACACCTATTGTCTATTGTCTATTGGCTATTGTCTATTGATCACAGAAATATCATTACACCCGGCAGCCTTGCAATTTATGTAGCCCTCTGGGGTGATATCCCTTCCCTCGTTTAAGGGGTGTCTCAACCACACCCTGCCCCTGAAAATTCAGTAGCATAAGGACCATAGACTGAAGTCCTTCCCCACAGAGAGATCTCGCCTCGGTTCCAGCTTTTTCTCTTCTCCCCCCCCCCTATCGCAATCAGTCTGAAGCAGGGCCCCAACCTGAATACATGTATGTATGTATATATATATATATATATATATATATATATATATATATATATATATATATATATATATAGCAAACCAGGTCAATCTGAGGACCCTTCATCTTTCTTTCTCAAAAGGTATGCTTTATTCATAACATAGAAACAGAAAAAATGCTGATCATCTAAAATCAGTACCCCATTCCTGCTTTTCCCCCATATCCCTTGATTCCTTTAGCCCTGTGGCAAAGAATTCCACAGATTTACAACTCTCTGGGTGAAAATTTTTTCTTCATCTCAGTCCTAAATGGCCTACCCCATTATTCTTAAACTGTGACCCCTGGTTCTGGACTCCCCCAACATCAAGAACATTTTTCCTGCATCTAACCTGTCCAATCCTTTAAATGTTTTGTATATTTCTATAAGATCCCCTCTCATCCTTCTAAATCCCAGTGAATATAAGCCCAGTCGAACCATTCTTTCATCATATGTCAGTCTCGCCATCCCGGGAATTAACCTGGTGAACGTATGCTTCCTCAAATTAGGAGACCAAAATTGCACACAATACTCCAGCTGCGGTCTCACCAGGACCCTGTACAACGGCAGTAGGAACTCCTTGCTCCGAATCTCAAATCCTCTTGCAATGAAGGCCAACATGCCATTAGTTTTCTTCACTGCCTGCTGTATCTGCATGCTTACTTTCAGTGACTGATGTACAAGCACACCCAGGTCTCGTTGGACCACCCCTTTTTCTAATCTGACACCATTCAGATAATAATCTGCCTTCCTGTTCTTGCCACCAAAGTGGATAACCTCACATTTATCCACATTACATAACATTTATTGCAACAAAGAACATCATTCACTGTACTTAACACACATTACATTTGCTTGCAATTTTTGCATTAGGTCAAAACAGAGTAACACTGCGTGGAACCAGGTCTTTATCATAACTTGTCCAAGCAGACCAGCACCGCAGAACCAATCCCCGTCTACTGATATTCTCCTCTGCCTAGCGGAGCTGGTCCTTACCCTTAAAAACCTTTCATTTGACTCCTCCCATGTCCTCCAATCCTAGGCATAGCTATAAGCACGTGCATGGGCCCAAGCTATGCATGCCTCTTTGTAGGGTACGTCGAACAATCCTTGTTCGAGGCGTACCGTGGCCCATTCCGGAAGTGGCGGCGCTGCCTAAGCAGCTGTGGCACACCTGCAGTCCGTTGGTCTTTTTTTCTTTTTGTCTCTTTTTTTGTCTAGTTAGGAGTATGTTTTTGGTTTATTTTTAGTTGTGTATGTGGGGGGGTGGGGGAAACTTTTAAAATCTCCTCCTTGAACGGGGACGCGACCCTTTCCATGTCGTGTCTCCATTTCGCTGGGGCCTAACATTGTGGAGCTGGCGGCCTCCACTGGAAGCGATTGGAGGGCTCCAGTCGTAGAGCTTGCGTACTTACCATCACGGAGCTGGCTGACCGGAGGCTGTGGTGGCACAGTGACTGCGACCCGACTTCGGAGGCTTCAGCCACAGGCCCTGTGGACGGTAAAATCGGGAGCTCCTGCAACGGCACCTTCCCCTGCCCCGAATCACGGGGTTTGAATCGGCCCATCACAGGGCCTTACATCGCCGGCTCGGCTTAATCGGCCGCTGGACTTACCATCGCCCGCCGGGGGCTTTAACATCAAGAGCCTTGATTGCCTCGACGCAGCAGTTTGACTGCCTGACCGCAGGAGAAGAACAGGGAAGAGATCAGACTTTTGCCTTCCATCACAGTGAGGAGGCGTTTGGAGATTCACTGTGATGGATGTTTGTGTGAAGCTCCGTAGCATTGGTGCTACCTCCTGCACCTATACACTACTCACTGACGTCATCCATTTCACCACTAACTTCCATCCGGCACTCAAATGCACCTGGACCATTTCCAACATCTCCGTACCATTTCTAGATATCACTATCTCCATCGCAGGTGACATCTACTATAAACCTACTGACTCCCAAGGCTATCTGGACTACACTTTTTCCCACCCTGCTTCCTGTAAGGATTCCACCCCCTACTCCCAATTCCTCCGTCTACGCCGCATCTGCATCGAGGATGAGGTGTTCCAAACCAGGGCATCAGAGATGTCCTCATTCTTTAGGGAACGGGGGTTCCCCTTGTGGTATTATGGGAATGCAGTGGCCGGAGGTGACGTGGGAACCCGGGGGTGTGGCAGTTAGGGAGTTGCCGGGCAAGCACACAAGCAGGCGGCTGCTGTACAGAGTTGCTAATTAAAGATATACTCTGTTTACGTCGTGGTACGAGCTTTATTATACTAACAAACGCGACATGGTGTCAGAAGTGGGATCCTTGTAAGCAAAAAAAAAGAAGAGGAAGGGGTATCGTTTTGGCGCGAAATGGGAGACGAGCCTGCAGATATGGCGCAACCCACACCAACTGCTACGTTCACAATACAACCTCCAGAGCCATTCGATTTCACCAAGCCTCAAGAATGGGAGCGTTGGATAAGGAGATTCGACCGCTTTCGGCTTGCAAGCAATTTAAACGCGACGTCGGCAGAAAACCAGGTGAACACGTTAGTGTATTGCATGGGCGATGAAGCCGAAGATGTGCTAAAGGGGCTAACGCTAACTGCAGATGAGAGGAGGGAGTACACGGATGTCAAGGCGGGCTTTGATGCATTTTTTATACCTAAAAAGAATGTAATCTATGAAAGAGCCAAGTTCAATCAGCGTGTGCAACTGCCAGGAGAAACGGTGGATTCCTTCATCACTGCTCTATACGGATTAGCTGAACACTGCAACTATGGACAGTTACAGAACGAGCTGATCCGCGACAGGTTAGTGGTCGGGCTGAGAGACGTCTCATTGTCAGAAAAGCTACAGCTAGACAGAGACCTAACCCTGGCAACTGCAATAACAAAAACAAGGCAGTCTGCAGAAGTTAGACGACAGTAGTCTGACTTAAGAGGAGAAAATAGCGGTGCTAGCAAGTGCTCTAATGTTGATGCTGTGCATGCTAAAAGCTACAGAAAACCCAAATTTCCCTCAAAGCCTCAGCCACAAGCACAAACACCAAGCAAAAATAGACTCAATACACGGCCTCAGCCTGGTTCAAAGGCCTGTTATAGATGTGGAAAAATGCCCTCGCATGGGAAATGGGAATGCCCTGCTAAAGATGCTGTGTGTCACAACTGTGGCAAAAAGGGACATTATGGTAGACTGTGCAGAAACAGTGCAAAATCTCTCAATGCTGTAACTACAGAGGAAGAAGAGAGCTTTTTCCTGGGAGCCGTGGATGCTGGAAAAGACCCGTGGACGGTGCAGCTAGAAGTGAGAAAAAAAAAAGTGTGCTTTAAAATAGACACTGGTGCTGATGTCACCGCCATGCCAGCCGAGGTGTACCATGACATTACAGGGGGGCATGATGTGAAGCGCCTGGCAGTGTCGACACGCCCATTGTTTGGGCCAGGGGGCAATGCACTCTCTGTCCTGGGTGTAGCCAGAGAAACACTGCGCAGAGGCAAAAAGACAACCATAGAAAACATTTATGTAGTAAAAGACCTGCACACTGCACTGTTGGGAAGGCCTGCCATAGAACGGCTTCAGCTTGTGTGCAGGGTTAACGGCATCACCGTGGAATCAGTGAAACAACAATATCCGAAGCTGTGTAGCGGCTTGGGTCTTGTTCAGAGGCCATACTCAATTAAATTGAAGCCAGAGGCTGTGCCCTTCTCTCTCCACACGCCACGCAGAGTCCCTCTGCCGCTTATGGGAAAAGTGAGGAAGGAGATAGACCGTATGGAGAAGATGGGCGTAATCACCAAGATTGAGGAGCCGACTGATTGGTGTGCCGGGATGGTGGTGGTGCCGAAGAAAACAGGTGATGTTCGCATTTGTGTGGACTTCACGATGATGAATGGATCAGTATGCAGAGAAAAGTTTATCCTGCCTTCTGTCGAGCACACTCTGGGCATGCTAGCTGGCGCAACAGTATTCAGCAAATTAGATGCCAACATGGGCTTTTGGCAAGTACCATTGACAAAAGAGTCTGCCAAATACACCACCTTCATCACGCCTTTTGGGCGCTACTATTTTAATCGTCTACCCTTTGGCATAGCATCAGCCCCCGAGCACTTTCAAAGGATGATGATGACAGAAGTGACCGGTGGCCTGGAGGGGGTACTGTGTCACATGGATGACATCCTGGTCTGGGGACAGACGCAGGAGGAGCATGATGTGCGGCTGCATGCGGTGCTAGAGAAGGCATATAAGGCCGGCATTACGCTCAACATGGACAAATGTGAGCTCACACGCCACACAGTCAGATTCCTGGGTCATGTGATTTCAGCAGATGGAGTGAAGCCAGATCCAGAGAAGACGAGAGCAGTACAAGAAATGGATGCACCCAAAAATGTCAGCGAACTCAGGAGTTTTCTGGGCATGGTCAATCAGCTGGGTCGCTTCTTGCCTAATCTGGCTGAAAAAGACAAAGTGCTACGAGACCTGCTGTCCAAGAAGAACCACTGGTACTGGGGGACAGAGCAGCAGGCCGCCTTTGATCAGTTAAAAACAGAGCTGTCATCCACACCGGTACTCACATTATACAACCCAAACAGTGCTCTAAAGATCTCTGCTGATGCTTCTTCCTTTGGCCTGGGGGCAGTCCTGCTGCAGAAAAGCAATGCCATGTGGTCACCTGTGGCATATGCGTCCAGGTCGATGACACCAACAGAGCAGCGTTATGCTCAAGTAGAGAAGGAGGCATTGGCTGCGACGTGGGCATGTGAAAGGTTCAGCTGTTTCATCCTGGGAAGACCATTCGAGCTGGAAACTGACCACAAGCCGTTGGTGAGGGAAAGCTTTGGATGACCTCCCACCAAGAGTCCAAAGATTTAGGATGAGACTCATGAGGTACAACTATACAGTCAATCATGTCCCTGGCAAAAGCATGGGGACAGCCGACACCCTATCGCGTGCTCCTCTGAGAGCCGCAAGAACACACACAGACACAAGCCTATTAGAGGACACCAATATCTATGTAGACTCTGTCATCAGCAACATTCCTGTCAGTGGAGATTATCTGAGCAGCCTACGTGAGCACCTGCGGGCAGACAGCACATGCTCTGCACTGATGGAGTACTGCACAGACGGCTGGCCCGACAAAAGCCAACTGCAGGGAGTGCTGAGACATTACTGGGCTGATAGAGCAGTGCTGACTGTGCACGATGGGCTGCTGCTGCGGGGCACGAGGCTCGTCATCCCATCAGCCTTACAAGGTAATGTGCTGCAGAGACTACATGAGGGACACCTGGGGGTGACAAAGTGCAGGGGCCGGGCCAAACAGACGGTATGGTGGCCAGGACTCAGCAGCCAGCTGAATGATATGGTGCTGAAATGTAGAACCTGCATCCAAGAGAGAAGGAATGTCAAAGAGCCGCTGATGCCAACGGAGATGCCAGACAGGCCTTGGCAAACCTTGGGAGCTGACCTATTCAGGATGAAAGACAAGACTTATCTACTAGTAGTAGATTATTTCTCCAGGTATGTGGAAGTTGCGCTGCTGTCACCCACAAGGTCCACAGATGTGGTGGTACACCTGAAATCCATGTTTTCTCGTCATGGAATTGGTGAAGTTCTTAAAAGTGACAATGGGCCCCAGTTCTCAGGTAGCCACTTTAAAGCCTTTGCAGCAGAGTATGGCTTTGTGCACATCACGAGCAGCCCCAGGTTTCCTCAAAGCAATGGTGAGGCGGAACGCGCTGTACAAACCGTGAAAAACCTGCTAACAAAGGCGTCAGACCCATATCTTGCATTGCTGGCCTACAGAGCAACCCCTCTACAGAACGGCTATAGCCCGGCCGAGCTGTTGATGGGGCGCCGCCTCCGCACTACTGTTCCTGCCCTTCCAACCCTGCTGAATCCAGTTTTGCCTGACTACAACGCGCTGCGGGCCAAAGAAAGGGAGAAGAGGTGGAACGACGCAAGATCCTTCGACAAGAGGCACGGAGTGAGAAATCTGGAGCCACTAGTACCTGGGGAGGAGGAGTGGATCACCGATGCACGGGTCCAGGGCAAAGTGCTATCTACACACAATACCCCTCGCTCCTATATCGTCCAGGTGCCGCAGGGCACACTGAGGAGGAACCGGCAGCACTTGGTGTCGCTGCAGACCAACAGTGGGGTAGTCGACGCTGATGAGCCACCGGTGGGAGAAGAGCCAGCTCCACCAGAGCCAGCTCCACCAGAGCCAGCTCCATCAGAGCCAGCTCCATCAGTGACAACATCACCCACCAGAGAGGGCCCCACCACAGAGACTGTGCGGACCAGGTGTGGGAGAGAGGTTAGAAAGCCGAAGAGACTTGATTTGTGATGTGAAATTGTTCTGTAAACCTGGTACATTTACCTGAAACCTGAGAGTTTAAGTTTTGAAGAACACAGCCTGCTAAAGTAATAGTTCACAGTATGGTAATGCAGAAGTTATTTTATTTCTACTTTGCATGCTTGAATCAAGGACAGGTCTTCCAGCAAAAGGGCAGAATAAACCCCTTAAGACCTGCAGAGACAAAGGTAGTCCACCCTTTGTTCTCAAAGAAAGGGAGATGTGGTATTATGGGAATGCAGTGGCCGGAGGTGACGTGGGAACCCGGGGGTGTGGCAGTTAGGGAGTTGCCGGGCAAGCACACAAGCAGGCGGCTGCTGTACAGAGTTGCTAATTAAAGATATACTCTGTTTATGTCGTGGTACGAGCTTTATTATACTAACAAACGCGACACCCCTCTTCTACTATAGTTGAGGCTCTTACTAGGGTCTCTTCTATACCCTGTAACTCTGCTCTCACTCCCCATCCCCCCACTCGCAACAAGGGCAGAGTCCCCCTTGTCCTCACCTTCCACCCTACCAGCCATCACATACAACAAATAATCCTCCGACATTTTTGCCACCTCCAATGGGATCCCACCACTGGCCACATCTTCCCAGTTCCTCCCCTTTCGGCTTTCTGCAGAGACCGCTCCCTCCATAACTCCCTGGTCAATTTGTCCCTTCCCACCCAAACCACCCCTTCCCCTGGCACTTTCCCTTGCAACCGCAGGAAATGCTACACTTGTCGCTTTACCTCCCCCCTTGACTCCATTCAAGCATCTTTCCAGGTGCGGCAGAGGTTAACCTGCACCTCCTCCAACCTCATCTATTGCATCCGCTGCTCTAGGTGTCAGCTGCTCTACATCGGTGAGACCAAGCGTAGGCTTGGTGATCTCTTCGCCCAACACCTCCGCTCGATCCGCATTAACCAACCTGATTTCCCGGTGGCTCAGCACTTCAACTCCCCCTCCTATTCCGAATCCGATCTTTCTGTCCTGGGCCTCCTCCATGACCAGAGTGAGGCCCACCGTAAATTGGAGGAGCATGTCCTCATATTTCACTTGGGTAGATTACACTCCAGCGGTATGAACATTAACTTCTCCAATTTCAGGTAGTCCTTGCTTTCCCCTTCTTTCCCCTCCCCTTCCCAGCTCTCCCACAGCCCACTGTCTCCGCCTCTTCCTTTCTTCTTCCCGCCCCCCCCCCCCCCACCCTCACATCAGTCTGAAGAAGGGGCTCGACCCGAAACGTCGCTTATTTCCTTCACTCCATAGATACTGTCTCACCCGCTGAGTTTCTCCAGCATTTTCGTCTACCTTCGATTTTCCAGCATCTGCAGTTCCATCTTAAACAGGTTATCTGAGCAAGTCTCTCTGCCTGTGTTTGGCCCATGTCCCTCCAAAGCACTTGTGTCCATATACCTGTCCAATTGCCTTTTAAACATTGTAATTGTATCTGTTTTATGGCTTACTTTGGTAGTTTATGTCATATATCCACTATCCGCTGCATGTAAAAATTGTCCCTTTTAAATATTCCAGCCTCCCCCTTGAATATATGCCCTTTAGTTTTAGACTAACCAGGAAAAAGACTGCGACTATCTACCTTATCTACACGCATGAATTTATATACCTCTGTGAGGTCACCCCTCTACCTCTGACATTCCTGGTAAAAACTCCCAGCCTATTCAGCCTCTTCATAGCTGTGGAAGTCTCCATAATTCAGTCTGAAGAAGGGTCTCGACCCGAAAAGTTGCCTATCTCCTTCGCTCCTTAGATGCTGCTGCACTCGCTGAGTTTCTCCAGCCTTCTGTGTACCCTCGATTCTCCAGCATCTGCAGTTCCTTCTTTAACACATCCATAATTCAATCCAGGTAACACGCTTGTGAATCATTTCTACACCTTTTCCAGCTTACATCATTCCTATAACTGGGCACCAAGAACTATGCACAATACTCAAGGTGTGTTCTCACCAACGACTTGTACAGTTGCAATATAATATCCCAACTCCTATACTTAGTGCCATGACAGATGAAGCCACGTGTCTTCATCCTGTCTACCTGCATTACTAAGTTCTTGTTGCCCAAAGTCTATCTGTTATACAATACTATGCAGGGCTCTACTATTTATCATGTAATCCTGGACTGGTTTACTCTTCCAAATTGCAACTTGCACTTGTCAGAGTTAAATCCCATCTGCCATTCCTTGGCTTAACCCATTTCTCCGATTATTGAATATCATATTCTAATCTTAGGTAACCCTCTTTACTGCCCACTACATCGCCAATATTGGCATAATCTGGAAATTTACCAACCGTGTTCACAATATTGTCATCCAGATTTTTAATGTAGATGACAGGAAATCTGTCGGGCACACCACTGGTCACAGGTCTCCAACCTGAATAACAGCCCTCCACAACCACCCTCTGACGTGCCTTGGAGCTGAATGACTAGCGGGCCGCAGAGAGCAACCTGGTGGACAGGCTGGCAAGAACAAAGAGGTACCTGGCGGACGGGCCGCCATGAACAAAGAGGGAACCGGCGTGGTGACACTGAGAGCCAAGAGGGACCTGGCGGGGTGCTGCCGAGAGCAAGGAGGTACCTCCAATGCACCACCGAGATCAACGAGGGACATAACGGGGACCCATCGAGATCTAGGAGGGACCCAGCGGGC
Source organism: Raja brachyura (assembly GCA_963514005.1). The sequence goes on along the minus strand of OY740781.1, from coordinate 21,232,098 downwards.
TGACTGCGGCCACGTGCAATGACAAGACTGGTTCGCTGCTGTGAGAAGATAAGACTGTACTCAGCACTTTTGAAACTTTGCCAGCACTGTAAACATGGTGCATCTTTGTGTACTGCCTCAGTTAAGTCTGCTGTTTGATTTTACCAGGATTTAGCTGTACCCAGCAACATGTGATAATAAAGTATCGCTGACTCCTTTCCCCAAAACAATTTTATACACAATTGCCTAGCTCGCCCTGGATCCCTATATAACCTAATTTATCAGACTAGCCTACCATAGCCTACCATATGGACAACGTCCACTTCCCTGCCCTCATCAATCCTCTTTGTCGCCTCATCAAAAAACTCTACCAAATTTGTGGGACATTATTTCCCACGCATAAAGCCATGCTGGCTATACCTGAGCAGTTCTTGCCTTCCAAATGCAGTTAGAACCTGTCTGAATGCAGTTAGATCCCCTCAGAATCTCTTCCAGTAGCTTTTCCACCACTGACGTCAGGTTCACCAGCCGGTAGTTCCCTGGTTTGCAGCCCTTCTTAAATAAAGCCACAGCATCAGCCACTGTCCTGTCTATTGGAACTTCATTCAATGTTGAAGAATGAAGCAAATATCTCTACCAGGCCCCTGTAATTACTTCCCTAGCTTCCCATAACGTTCTTGGAAACACTTATGAAGCCATGGGGATTTATCCACATTAATATGCATTGAGGCTGTCTGGACCTCTTTTCTAATGTTGATATTTTCTAATACATCCTTATTAATTTGTCTTAATTTCTTACCCTCCTCGACGTTTTCCGTGGTAAATGCAGATGAGAAATATTCATTTAACTTCTCGCCCATCTCCTGTGACTCCTCACACGGATGACCATGTTGACCCTTCAGAGGAATCTTTTCACTCCCTTGTTACCCATTTGCTCTTGTGTTCTATATTTGTAGAATCTCTTAGGATTTCCCTTTACCTTATCTGCCAAAGCTTTCCCATATCCTCTTTTTACCTTTTTTTTCTCCTTCTTTTTTTTCTCTTTTTTTTGTGTGGCTGCAAATATTTGATTAGTGTATAAATGTAAATAATTTGGTATACATATGGAAATAGGTGTTTATAGCTGCTAAATTTGTATAAGATAATTATAACCAGTTGAATACGGGGTGGGAATTAGTAAGCTTTGGCTTCTTCCTGATCCTTTTCGGACACATACGATTCATTTATTTATAAATGTTGCATATGACCCTTTATAGATATTCTTGTTTTTGTTTTTTGTATGCTGTTTCATACTTACTTTTTATTTTTTAGTCTGTTTGAAATAAAGGCTTTATTATTATTATTATTATTATTATTATTATTATTATTATTATTATACCCTCCTGACTTCCCTTTTTTAAGTGTACTCCTACATCCCTTATACTGCTTGATGGGAGCTCAATGTGCTTCATCAACCAGGGTTCCATAATTCTACCAGCTCTTTCCTTCACCTTTAACAGGAGCATGCTGACCCTGAACTCTCCCAATTATTCATTGAATAGCCTCCCACTTACCTGATGTCCCTTTAGTTTGTCCCTTTCAAACTTGTAAATTGAGTAGTAATGGTATTTGGCTGCACAGTCATGAGTATATGTATAGTAGGGGGCTGTGAATGCATCCATGCTGGGCACCAGTGTTGAAGGTTATCGTAGATTTATCACCTATCCTCACTGATTGTGGTCTGTTGTTCAGGAAGTCGAAAACAGCCTCTCCCAATCAACGTTTGCAAGTTCCTGTCCAATACCTTGGAAATTTGCCTCTTCGCAGTTAAGATCTTAATTTGTTGACCTCTCCTATATAATAGAATTATGGTCAGTGATCCCAAACTGCTCCCACACTGACACTTCAGCCTCTTTCCCAAGAGGAGATCTCTAGTAGGGATATCCACATATTGTTTGAGGAAAAACTCCCAAGGCAGTCCGAGTCAATATGAGGAATGTTGAAATGACTCACTATTACAACACTATTATTCTTACAGCTATCTGTAATCTCCACATCTGTTTCTTCAATTCCCACCGACTCTTGTGGGGGCCTATAATACAACTTTCTCAAAATGATCTCAAAATGAACTGCAGATGCTGGAGATAGACACAAAGAGCTGGAGTAACTCAGCGGTACGGGCAGCATCTCTGAAGAGAAGGAATGGGTGACGTTTCGGGTCGATCCTTCTTCAAATGCTGCCTTTCCTGCTGGGTTACTCCAGCGTTTTGTGTCCACCTTTAGTTTAGTTTAGTTTATTGTCACATGTACCGAGGTACAATGAAAAGCTTTTGTTGCCTGCTAACCAGTCAGCGGGTTCCACCCATTTGGCCTCACTGAATGAGATCCTGTGAATATTCTCTCTATATAGAAACATAGAAAATAGGTGCAAGAGTAGGCCATTTGGCCCTTCAAGCCTGCACCGCCATTCAATATGATCATGGCTGATCATCCAACTCAGTATCCTGTACCTGCCTTCTCTCCATACCCCCTGATCCCTTTAGCCACAAGGGCCACATCTAACTCCCTCTTAAATATAGCCAATGAACTGGCCTCAACTACCTTCTGTGGCAGAGAATTCCAGAGACTCACCACTCTGTGTGAAAAATGTTTTCCTCATCTCGGTCCTAAAGGAATTCCCCCTTATCCTTAGACTGTGACCCCTTGTTCTGGACCTCCCCAACATCGGGAACAATCTTCTTGCATCTAGCCTGTCCAACCCCTTAAGAATTTTGTAAGTTTCTATAAGATCACCCCTCAGTCTTCTATATTCTAGCGAGTACAAGCCGAGTCTATCCAATCTTTCCTCATATGCAAGTCTTGACATCCCAGGAATCAGTCTGGTGAACCTTCTCTGTACTCCCTCTATGGCAAGAATATATATTGCCATGATGTTCTCCCTAATCAGAAATGCACATCCCCCCTCCCCCCCCCCCCTCTTATTTCCAGTTAACACTTATTCATAAAAATGTCTGAGTTGGTAGATTAATTATCCCACTATAAATTGTCCCCAGTATGTAAGGTGGGTTATAGAATCTTTTGGGCAGATTTTGACAATGTGGGGAGAATGAGATAAATGTAGGATTACATAAATAGGTGGCTGATGATCGGCATGGACTTGCTAGGCCAAAGCCCCTCTTTCCACACCACTGTTTTCTGTGGGCTATATGTGTCTAAAAGCACAAATGCAACGCAAAACATTTTATCCACTTGCATTACAATAATGTCTGCAAAATGGGCGATAGAAAATTGTTGGTCTATAACTCAGCTTTTGATTTACCACCACCCATTTTCACTTTGGCACAAAGTCAAAATGTACCTGGAGATTGCTAAATTAATGTGTTGAGCCCATTAAACGGGGTGGAAGATTGCAACCTTCACATGGTGCACCCTGTTTCGACTAATGCAATCAACTCGACGTGCACAAACGGAAGATCAAATAGAACAAGTTGTCCAACAACTTTAGGCTGTGCACGCCACACGAAAGAAGAAGAAGAAGCCCATTAAACCAGAAAGGAAATCAGGGATTTCGTCTGGAACAGCTGCACTTGTTTTGGTTTCGATGTTCACCAAACAATGATAGGATTTGACAGCGAATTCCACAACTTCAGTCTGAAGAAGGGTCTCGACCTGAAACGTCACCCTTCTCTCCAGAGATGCTGCCTGTCCCACTGAGTTGCTCCAGCAGTTTGTGTCTACCTCCACAACTTAAGATCAAGGCAACTTAAAACTTACTGTGAAATTGGGGCTATGCAGGTGGACAGGAGGAGTGAAGAGTTTTTGAATTATTCTAGTACATAAAGATTACAGAGAAAAGCACGAGGTAAAGACCCTCGGCATTTGAAAGTAAAGGTGTATGTATGTCAAATGTGAAGGCAAAACGTTTAATACAAAAAATTACATTAATAACCATAAAAGGAAAAGCTAACAATAATGTTAAACATTGTGAAATGGAGAAAATATTAGTAATCGCCAGCAGCTGGGTATTTCTCACCAGGACGTTAAACTATTTTTTATTGTCTCTCTGGTGTGGAGCAAGGTACAATATTAATGGGCTAATGTGGAAAAAGTAAACATCGTACTAATACGGATGAATTCCCAATGAATATATTGCAGTGACACAATCTGCAAAAGATGCTGCCTATGCCGCAGAGTTACACCAGCATTTGGTGTCTATCTGAAATGCTGTCTGTCCCGCTGAGTTACACCAGCACTTTTTGTCCATCTTTGGTGTAAACCACCAGCACCTGCAGTTTCTTCCTACACAATATAAATTTAGTGTTGAAGATAGACACAAGTACTGGAGTAACTCAGCGGGTTGAGCAGCATCTCTGGAGAAAAGGGATGGTGATGTTTTGTGTCGGAAGAAGGGTTTCGACCTGAAACGATGCACATTCTTTTTCCATGAGATGCTGCCTGCTGACCCACTGAGTTACTCCATCACTCTATCTTTGGTATGAACCAGCATCTGCAGTTGCTTGATTCTCATTGGTCTTTGCATATCTTCCATTCATTGCTCCTAAGTACCATCTATATCTCTCGCTCCCCTTTCCCCTGACTCTCAGTCTGAAGAAGGGTCTTGACCTGAAATGCCACCTATTCCTTTTCCCCTGAGATGCTGCCTGACCTGCTGAGTTACTCCAGCATTTTGAGTCTGTCTGCAGTTCTTCGCTACACATATAAATGTAGTGTTTCTTTGAATCTTGCTATTTTCTGGTTCTTGAGAAAAAAAGGCTGCTTGACAATAAACCAGTTGGCAGCACCTACGTGTGCAAACTCAGTTATTGTTACAATTATCTTTTGCTGCATAGCGTATCAACTGTTGTCTTAACATGACCTTCGATATTAATTCTAATTAAAGCACCACTTGCTTATTTTGAAGATGCTGAAGTAACTCAGTGGATCAGACAGCATCTCTGTAGAACATGGATGGGCGCCATTTTGGGTATGAACCTTTCTTCAGACTGATTATAAGGGAGGTGGGAAAGAAAACTGGGAGAGCAGAGGGACAGGGCAGGAGGGGTCACACCTGAAACATCGCCTATCTATGTTCTTCAGGGATGCTGCCTGACCCGCTGAGTTACTCCAACACTTTGTGTCCATCTTTGATATAAACCAGTCTCTGCAGTTCTGTGTCCAAGGCATTGGTAAGATTGTATTGTGACTGTACTGCAGTTTGGGGCTCCATATCTGAGGAAGGATGTGCTGGCATTGGAGAGGGTCCAGAGGTGGTTTATGAGAATGATCCCAGGAATAATTGGGATCTCATTGAAGCTTACCGAATAGTGAAGGGCCTGGATAGAGTGGACGTGGAGAGGATATTTCTATCAATGGGAGAGTCTAGGACCAGAGACCAAAGCCTCAGAATAAAAGGAAGTGCCTTTAGAAATGAGATGAGGAATTTCTTTAGTCAGACCATGGTGAACCTATGGAATACATTGCCACTGAAGGCTGTGCAGACTAAGTCAATGGATATTTTTAAGGTGGAGATTGATAGGTGCTTGATTAGGAAGGGTGTCAAGGGTTATGGGAAGAAGGTATGGGAATGCTGTTGAGAGGGAAAGATGTGGCCGAGTAGTCTGGATGGGCTGAATGGCCTAAGTCTGCTCCTACAACATATGAACATGAACTTATGAACTTATTGGGTGGCACGATTGCGCAGCGGTAGAGTTGCTGCCTTACAATGCCAGAGATCAGGGTTCGATCCTGACTATGGGTGCTGTCTGTACAGAGTTTGTACATTCTCCCCATGACCCCATGCGTTTTCTCTGAGTGCTCCGGTTTCCCCCCACATTCTAAAGACGTACTGGTTTAGTATAGTGTAGGATAGTGCTGGTGAACGGGATTGCTGGTCGGCACGGAAAAACTATTTCTGCACTGTATCTCTAAACTAAACTAAACTAAACTATTGCATTTCAATTGATTCTGAAGTGGATTGTAGGTATGCACAAAGGAATGTTATGCCAAAAGTTTTTAAAAAATGAAGACTGCAGCGACACGGAAGTGGAAGGTAAATGACCAAACTAGAATGTTAATTTATTAATAACTTGAGCGTCCAAAAATGGAGACCATAAGGAGTGAGAAAATAGCAGGAGTCAGCCATTTGGCCCCTCCTTACTGTTCGTTCATTCAATAGGATAGTTGACCAGCTTCACATTCCTACACCAACCGGAGATCATTTGATTGTATTAAAATTTGATGCAATTTGTGCAGCTTTTAATGTAATAACCATTGGAGGAAAGAGTAATGAAAGAACAGACTAGGGTGACACAAGGAATTGCAACTGCTGGAATTTTGAGCAAAACACAAAGTGCTGGAGTAGCTTAGTGGGTCAGGCAGCAGCTGTGGTGGGAATGGATAGGTTGTATTTCTGCTCGGGATCTTTCTTCAAACTAAGAAGAAAAGACTAAATAGTTAAACTCTAATCCTCATCCTGGCCCCTTGAGGATAGAGCAGAAGGCATTGGGTTTTGGTACCCTTGTTTCAACTGACATGAAAAACACTTAAATGTCAACAGAAAGAAAAATTGACAGAGATGTATAATGGCTGTCAAATTGCCTTTAATATGAGCATATCCTTGGCATGTTGACTGATGATGCACCATGTGCAGATGTTTTCAATTATTTCTGAGATGAAAAGGATTGGCGTTTCAGAAAAGGTTGAGAAATTGGGGCCTATGCCCATTGGAATTTAGAAGAATGACCCGAATGAAACATGCACTATATGACTCATAGAGGGGCCAACAGCATCATAAGGTCAGTAGGAATAGGAGTAGAATTAGGCAATTTAGCCCATCACGTCCGCTCTGCCATTCAATCATGGTTGATCTATCTCCCCCTCCCAACCCCATTCTCCTGCATTCTCCCCATAATCTCTGACACCTGTACTAATCAAGAATCTATCAACCTCTGCCTTAAAAATGTCCACTGACTTAGCCTCCACAGCCTTATGTGGCAAAGAATTGCACAGATTCGCCACCCTCTGACTAAAGGTGGGTGCTGTGAGAATGCTTCCTCTAATGGGACTGTCCAGAACTGAGCGGCTTAGTTTCAGAATAATGCCTTGCTATTTGGCACAGAATTGAGGAGGAATTTCTTTAGTCATGTGTTCAGTTTTGCTTACCCTGCTCTGGCAAAGATGCCATTAATCTTTAAAGAGTGCAGAGAAGATTTATGGGAATGTTGCCAGAACTCAAGAGCGTAAACTATAGGGTAGGTTAGGACTTTATTCCTTGCAGCACAAGAGGCTGAGGGGTGATCTTATAGTATATAATATTATGAGGAGAATTGATAGAGTGAATGCTGAGAGTCTTTTTACCCAGGGTCAGGGAATCAAAATGAGATAGGTTTAAAGTGAGAGTTGAAAAATGTAATAAGAACCCGAAGGGCAATTTTTTCAAACTGAACACAATACTCCCAATGCGACTGTTTTTTTTACACAGGATGTGGGTATATGGAACCAACTTGCCAGAGGAGGTAGTTGAGGCAGGTACAATAACATTTAAAAGGCAGCTGGACAGGTTTGGAGGGATGTGGGCCAGGAACAGACAATTGGGACTAACTTAGATGGGGCGTCTTGGTCGGCCCGAACAAGTTGCGCCGAAAGGCCTGTTTCCTGTGAAAGAGAGAATAAATTACGGGAATAAGTGGAGAGCGGGTCTGATTGGAATGCTTGCTGTGCCGACAGATCTCCTTCTAAGTGGTAAATCAATATGAGAATAATGTATTAAAGAAGGAACTGCAGATGCTGGAGAATCGAGGGTTACACAAAAAGCTGGAGAAACTCAGCGGGTGCAGCTGAGGGTCGAGACCCTTCTTCCTTTTTCTCGACCCGAAACGTCGCCTATCTCCTTCGCTCCTTAGATGCAGCTGCACCCGCTGAGTTCCTCCAGCTTTTTGTGTAACCCTGAGAATAATGTATGGTTAGTAAATGCAAGCGTCACTGAATAGATCTGAACTGACTATTTATGCTGAAACCGGAGGCCCCACACCTTTGCAGCATTTGTCAACATTGACCTTCATTTCACATTTATCAACCTATTTATTTTACCGTTGATCAATGGATCAATAATTTCTTCGCGACCTCTGTGGCATCATCCGGAGATAATCCCATCGCTGTTCCTGGAAACTAGCTGCACACGAGGGGGTGGTACATTTCCTGGACCCCCCCCCTTGGATAAACTGTGGACGCTAGCGCGAACGACCTGGAGCTGAGAGAGTGTTAAAGAAGGAACTGCAGATGTTGGAGAATCGAAGGGTACACAAAAAGCTGGAGAAACTCAGCGGGTGCAGCAGCATCTAAGGAGCGAAGGAGATAGGCGACGTTTCGGGTCGAGACCCGAGGTGGTACATATAGAGAGACACCACTTCTTAACACCTGAAGCGTCTGAAAAGACTTTCGTTCGCAAAGTCTCGAGCAACCGTCAACTTAATTGGATCAAAAGTAAATATACTGCGGATGCTGGATTGGAAGCGCAAGGCTGGAACCGGGTGTGGCGGCACCTGTAGTGAACATGTACTAGATCCAGCAAATGGATAATTCTTCCTCAGCCGATGTTGGTGTTCCAAGGGTTGCTAGTTTGGCGTGAACTTCTGATCTTCTGCCATCCACTCAACCTTTGCTGGTTCCCGTTCCATTAAAATCAAAAGGAAGCCTCGACCCCCCACCCCCGACACACACACACACACACACACAGGTTGACTGTTTCTATGGCAATGCGGCTGAGAGAGTGTTCCTCCGTCATTTAGCCACGGGATATAAAGTAACCTGGAAACACGGACTGAAAAACAAAGAGAGGAAGGTTTTTGTTTGTCCCCGAAGGAGGAAAGACAAAGATGTTAGAAGGGGAAGAGATCCCTTTCATGGTGGTGTTTGTGACGACGATTTTACTGGGCACGACGGGGAATGTCATCGTGCTTTTCGCATTCATCAGCAACGCGGTGAAACACCGCCGTTTCCCGCCGCTGGACAGAGTAATCGTCAACCAGACCTTCGTCAACCTGTTGCTCTGCTTCTACCAGGGCGTCCCGCGAGTGCTGATGTTCTACGGGATGGAACTTTTCGAGGAGACGGGCTGCATCATCCTGGTCTACCTCAGCTCCTCGCTCAGGTCCATCAGCATCTGGACGGTCTCCAACCTCAGTTTCCTTCACTTGATCAAGATCAACCGCCCGCGCTGCGCCCTGGCCAGTTACATCAGCAGCCACCAGAGCAGCTATGTCAACGTGACCATCAGCGCCCTGTGGCTCACCAGCTTCATCTTCTACGTCCCCTACACCCTGGACAAGATCATCCACATGTCGCAGGAGAACGAGTCCAACCCGGTGAAGTACATGCCCAGCTCCAGTTGCAATGGCCTGTCCACCAGCTCCGCTTCTGACATCGTCACCTACATCTCGGTCAGCCTGGATATCATCGCCATCCTCTGGGTGGTGGTCCTCAACGGGTTGATCATCCAGCTTCTGTGCAAGCACCAACGGCGAGTGGCGGCAGCGGGTCAGGGATTAAATTCCGCCACCAAGACCCCCCTCCAGGCCACCCGCATCCTCGTCTCCTTGCTCTGCATCTACGTGGCTTGCTGGATCTCCAACGACATCGTCTGGATTATGTTGATCGCGAAAATAGCGCCCGGACAAGATCGGAGCCAGACGCTAAAATACACTTCCAGTTTCCTCTCCTCTCTCTACTACTCCGCCAGCTCATACGTCCTGGTTTTTGGCCACAGGAACGTTAAAGATGTGTTCAATCCTGTCTGCAAACTCTTGAAACAGAGGAAGACCACGCAGTTTCAAGATGTGGAGATATAGTATACTGTTAGCGTTTAAAATAAAATAGCACATTAACGAGTCAAAGGCGATAGAATGTTAGCAACATCTGACGCGTTTACTCACTGGATAAGCATGGATATCAATATCTCACCAGTAATGAATCACTAATAGACTAACTAGAAATGGTCATTTGTAATTATACAGTAAAAAGGAAGAATAACATTAGAAGGATATATTGATACAGAACAGATGGTGTGCATTGGGTTATGTGCTTTGGTGCATTTACCCCATTAATCCCACCAGTAGCAGAAGGCAATCAGGATGGTTTGGAGGTAGGAACTCAGTCTGAGCCACCCGAGGCCTGGCCATTGCTCATCCAGCCAGGGTATTGAGGCCTCCTGGACTTTGGGAGCTCCCTGGTCACCACAGGTAAATCCAACCGGGGGCATCAGCTGGGTGGTGAATCAATGGAATTCATTGTCACAGAAGGCAGTGGAGGCCAAGTCAATGGATATTTTTATGGCAGAGATAGATAGATTATTGACTAGTAAGGTTGTCAGTGGTTATGGGGAGAAGGCAGGAGAATGGACTTGAGAGGGAAAGATAGATCAGCCATGATTGATCAGAATGGTTGAGTAGACTTGATGGGCCGAATGGCCTAATTCTGCTCCTATCATATTAACTTATGAAATCATGCAGAAGGTGAACACAAGATGCAGGCTGGGTTAAACCTGATCCAATCCAGTATTCAGCTGAGGCTCAATGGAAGTTTGTAAAGGTTCGGTATTACTTTTATTGTTTATATTCTCAATATTTCTGTTAATAAAGCCAAGGTTCCATTTATTTTTAACATAAACTTCTCAATCTGTTCTGTCACCTTTAGCAATATTGTAGATATCATCTCTGTTGCAGAATCCCTTTAAAATGCTCAGATTGCTCACCTCATTATTCTCATGAAATTATATCATATTAAGTTTCATCCACCATGTGAATGCCCATTTGACATCCTCCTGAGGTCTGTTGCTGTTCACCTTACTACTTACTTCATTCCTAGGTTTCGTGCCTGGAAACTTTGTCACCCTTATGGTATACCATTAACACTACTTTCTGAAAAAGACCCGATGAATTAATTAAAATATATTTTATTGGATTATGGTAATTGTTAAACTGTCAATTTTATGTTACTGCAAAGGATGTTACTGAGCTAGGAAAGATATATTTGTAATAGATGGGCTGCAGCGAAGGTACACCGGATTGATGCTGAAGCATTCATCGAGGATAACATTTACACAATAACCTGATTTTGCAGTTCATGTTTTCCAACCAGACTCGAAGGCTAGAAGGCTGAAATGGGAGGCTAATAGAATTATGCTTGTAAATCAGAAATTCTGGTTATTGGTGAGACCCCCTCAACATTCTCCTCCATCAGCCCCCATCTACATGCATGCACACACCCACGCACCCAAAGGCTCACCCACACACACCAGATGATGGACACAAACCAATTTGATTCATCACATGGATGGTACCAAACAAGAGGTCGTTAAAACAGTTTTAAATGGCACTGGATAGATACTATACATTTACTGTTGGTTTGATCGGGTTTAAGATATGGATGCAGCTCTTAGTGAGTCCTGAGCATTTCGAGCCAGAGAATTCCATATGGTTCTGTTAGACGGTATTGTATTCAGATTCAATTTGTTTGTCACTGAAAAAAATAATAAATGTAAAGTTTTTTCTTAATTGCCTGTGAGATTGCTTAGATCTTCTTTTGTTGAAATACAATTGTTGGCATACACCAAATAGCAAAGTCCTGGAGGAACTCAGTGGGTCAGGCAGCCTCTGTGGAGGGAAATAGACAGGCAATGATCAGGTGAAGACTGAACTGCTGTCTATGATGCTCTTGTTTTGAGCAGGTTGTGCGATGCTCGTAGCTCCCTGTGAGTGTATGGATGTGGGTGACGTTGATGAGGCTGACCCCCACCACTATGTGAAAGCCAATAAGGATGTGTATTAAACAATGGTCTTTGTAGTCCATGTTCCCAAAATGATTAAATACACATTCACATGAAAAATATGATAAAAGGATCACCAAGAGTTGCTGTTTGTCCTTTTCAGTGCAAGTAACATTTTAATGGTGTGATCAAGGACATGGTAAATGTAATATAATGTGGAGAAATGTGAGATCATGCAATAAACAATTTGTTGAATGATCAGGCAACATCCGTGGAGGGAAATGCACAGTAGAGGGATATTTCTAGTCGAGACCATTCATCTGTCCAGTTTATTTTTTGCACTGGAATTAGATTGTTGCACAAGGACTGCGGTCAGCTTTTAAATGGAAATATTTATTTTGCACAAGATGTCATCATAACACTCCGATTTTAATGCTTTAGACTTAGAAATTATATTGTAGAATTACATTGTACAATTACTTTACCTTGGTGTTTTTGAAAGGGTGAGATTTGTTTGAAATGTACACAAGTGCTGTAAAACTGACAAATCTTCACTGTACCAGTCAAACTATATTCACGTTCATTCATGTAAAAATGACCTTATTAGCTATTGGATCAAATCCTCAGTTTTTTTATGCCTACTACAGTGATATTGTTACAGTGCAGAAGTTGTTTTTTACATATTCTATTCTGTGAAATACAAAACGATTGTTGATATGAGATGAATGCAACAGGAAACCTTTAACACATTTTTAAGGCAATAAAAATGTATCTTAACATTTCATGAAATAGTCATGATTTAACATGAAAATATAGACCTGATCAAAAGAGGCGTCTAAAAATACCAATTATATAAAGCTTTGGCTGAGAACACTAAAACTGACATACAAAATTCCTCTTGTCAAAGAAAGTAAATGGTTATTTTTTTCAGTTGATCATAAGGTCGTAAGGTCATAAGGAATAGGAATAGAATTAGGCAATTCGGCCCATTCAATGATGGCTGATCTATCTCTCCCCCCAACCCCATTCTCCTGCTTTCTCCCCATAACCTCTGTTACCTGTACTAATCAAGAATCCATCTCTGCCTTAAATATTAACTGACTGGGCCTCCACAGCCTTATGTGGCAAAGAATTCCGCAAATTCATCACACTCTGACTAAAGACATTTCTCCCCATCTCCTTCCTAAAAGAACGTACCTTAATTCTGAGGCTGACCTCTTGACCCAGACTCTCCCACTGGTGGAAACATCCTCTCCACATCCACTCGATCTAAACCTTTCACTATTCTGTATGTTTCAATGAGGTCCTTCCTCATTCTTCTAAACTCCAGCATGTACAGGCCCAGTGCTGAAAAACGCTTATCATAGGTTAACCTACTAATTCCTGGGATCATTCTTGTAAACCTCCTCTGGACCCTCGTCAGAGCCAGCACATCCTTCCTCAGATACGGTGCGCAGAAATGGTCACAATATTCCAAATGCGGCCTTACCAGCACCTTAAAGAGCCTCAAGATTACATCCCTGTTTTTGTATACAAGCCCTTTTGAAATAAATGCTAGCATTGAGTTTGCTTTCTTTACTACCGATTCGACTTGCAGATTAACTTTATGGGAATCCTGCACCAGCACTCCCGAGTCCCTTTGCACCTCCGATTTCTGGATTCTCACCCCATTTATAAAATAGTCTACGCCTTTATTCCTACTACCAAAAGGCATGACTTCACACATTGCTGCACTGTATTCCATCTGCCACTTCTCTGCCCACTCTCCCAACCTGTCCAAGTCCTTCTGCAGAGTCCCTTCTTTCTCTACACTACCTGCCCCTCCACCTATTTTCGTATCATCCGCAAACTTTGCCACAAAGCCTTCAATCCCCTCGTCCAAATCATTAATATACAATGTGAAGAGCAGCGACTAATCTGCTAATGAAACTGTGGGAACACCTGTCTTTGAAACACATTAAATCAGATCATTAATGAAATAGTAAATGGAAGCAAGCCATTTAGAACATAGAACAGTAAACGCAGAAATTGGTCCTTTGGCTCACAATGTTTGCGCCGATTGTGATGTCAAGTTGAACTGATCTCATCTGGCTGTACGTGATCTATCTATATATTACTAAAGCTCTCATCTTGACCATTTCCTGCCTGCATTGTAATTAAATTTGCGCAAAACGATCCTCCATAGCTTTACAATTTTTCGCCAACTTACTCACCATTCTCCTCTGCTGCAAATCGAATAAGTTTTGTTCCGATCGGTGAAATAGTACAAAGGTTATGAAGGTTCCCCATCCCCCACAGCCCCCCTCCCCCAACCCCCCTCCACCACACCCCCCTAAACCCCCATCCACCACAGCCCCCTTAAACCCCCCTCCCTCTTCCCCACACCCCCCCTCCCCCACACCCCCCCTCCCCCACACCCCCCCTCCCCCACACCCCCCCTCCCCCACACCCCCCCTCCTCCACACCCCTCCTCCTCCACACACCCCCTCCCCCTCCAAACACCCCTCCTCCACACCTCCCTCCTCCAGACACCCCTCCTCCACACCCCCCCCCCCTCCCCAGAGTGGCGGAATATTGCTTTGGGGAACGGGTTGTGTTGGGGGAACAGGTGAGTGATGGAAGATTGCGTTGGGGAATAGGTTGCATTGAGGAGGACCAGGCCTCCCGTGTGGCTGGGACCCAACAGGTCCCACTTAGTCTAGTATCTCTCTATTTCCTGCACTTCCATGTGCCTACCCAAAAACCTCTTAAACACCTCAATCGTATCTGCCTTCACCACCACCCCTAGCAATGCATTCCTGGCACCCACACCCCTCTGGGTAAAAAAACTTGCCCCACATATCTCCATTAGTTTCCCCTCTCACCTTATAGCTATGCACTGTACTATTGACCCCTGGGAAAAAGATTGTGACTATCTGCCCTATCAATGCATCTCATAATTTTATATATTTCTACCAAGTTCTCCCCTCAACCTCCAACCATTTGGTGCAACTTGTTGAAGCAATCAATGGGCACCCTTCGTATTAACAACATTTGTCCATAGCCCTCAGGGCCTAAGTGATTCAACAGTTCATTTAGTCACTTCTTCAGCTGCTCACTCAGACAGAACTTGCTGCTCTTGGGGTGAAGAAAGTATTTCCTCTGAATCCTTACCCTAGCGCCTCACCGATGCCTATTCCGTCAATTTTTAATCCACCTCTGCAATGGAGGAACATTTACAGCAACCTACCCTTCATAATTTTATATACCTCAGTCATGTCCCTTCTTTATCTCTGCCACACCAGGAATGAAGAACTAGCTTCTTCAGTCTCTGCCCATAACGGAACCGCTTCATCCCAGGCAACTCATGGTGAACACCTTTGTACCCTCTCCAGTGCTATTGCATCCTTCCTGTAAACTGGAGGCCACTACTGCTTTCAGTATTTCAGCTGATGTCTGGCCAAGGTTTTATAAAATTGGAGTTTATCCTCCCTGCTACCAATGCCCTACTAATGAAGATCAGTAATCCATAAGACTTCCTAACCATATTGTCCACTTGTGATGCTGCCTTCAAAGATGTATGAACTTATACTCTAAGGTCCCTCTGTTCCTCAATACACTTAAGACCCTACCATTCATGGTACATGTTCTATTCTCATTTGTGCTCCCAAAATGCATCACCATATTTTGTCTGAATTAAACTCCATTTGCCATTTTTCAACCAATTTCACTAACACACTGACATTTATTTGCAGTCTAAAACTACTTTCCACACTATCAACAACTCTACCAATTTTTGTGTCATCTGCAAACTGGCTGATCTTGCCTCCCACATCCACACATTCATGCACATTACAAACAGCAAGGGTCCCAGCATCGATCTTTGTAAGCCACCACTAGTCACAGCCCTTTACCATCACCCTCTGTTTCCAATTGCTTTGTAGCTTATAGTTTAGTTTAGTTTAGGTTCGAGAAACAGCAAGGAAACAGGCTCTTCGGCCCACTAAGTCTGTGCCGACAAGTGATCCCCTCACACTAGCGCTATCCTGCACACCAGGGTCAATTTACAATTATACCAAGCCAATTAACCTACAAACCTGTACGTTTTTGGCGTGTGGGAAGAAATCAGAGCGCCCGGAGAAAACCTAGGCGGTCATGGGGAGAATGTACAAATTCCGTATAGACAGCACCCATCGACAGGATCGAACCCGGGTCTCTGGCGCTGTAAGGCAGCAACTCTACTGCTGTGCCACCATGCCGTCCTATATTCATATACAGGGAATGGAAGGATAAGGTTTATGTGCAGGCAGATAAGAATTGATCTTAGCATCATGTTCAGCACAGACATTGTGGGCCTTCCACATTTTTCTTCACTGTATATTTATCCAATTCCCCCTTGAAGGTCACAATAGTATCCACCTTCATACATGTCCCTGAAGTCTATTCCAGATGCCAACACATGCTGTGTAAAGAAAATAAGTTGTTTCCGATCATGGCAAGATGGTGCCAGAGCATGGTGACTCTTTGCCTGCTGGTCCCAGTAGGAGGATATACTATCACCCGTTATAATACTCCACTCCATTAAATCCCTATTGTGCTTGAGTTTGGGTTGATTGCATTTATGTATAGTATTATCTGATTTGATTGGATAGCATGGGAAACAAAGCTTTTCACTGTATCTCAGTACAGGTGAAAATAATATTAAACTTTAACCTAAATCTCATGTCACTCTTCCCCTTTATTATCCATCATTCAATATTTGTTGGTCTTAACACTTTGCTGCATAATTCCTGTGTTTATTATAATGACACATTTTGAGCCAGGATTGCTCATAGTTGCTTGCCAAACCATAATTCATGTTTAAAATGTGCTTCAGTATTTTTAATGATATGTGCAGTGCAGTCCATCATTGTTAGTGATTGAGAAACAATATAATATAATAAACACAGGAATGGTGCAGCAAAGACTAAAGACCAGCAAATATTGGATAATGGATACTGGGAGTTGTACAACGAACCAATCCAATTGAGGAGGTCATAAATTGTGAGATGTTGAAAAAGTAAACACATTAGTGAGCAGTGGCTTATGCTAAATAAACTCCCAAATGATACACATTGCATTAACTCCCAGGCACTGCATGGATGAGTGAACCATAACACATCATCTTTCATAAATCGCTCTTACCCCCGTGTGTACTTATTTGTACAACCTTTCACTCATTTTTAATTTTATTCCGATGAAATCTGACTCTGTGTTGCTGATTGTGGACATGTTGCAGCAGCAGTTTATCCCAAGAAATCCTGGGATGATGAATATGGTGTCAAGTACCTGGATGTGAAAACTGTCTGAAAAACAGTGATAATTAAGTTAACCTGTAAATACATGCTCCGGCATTGTGAAGTATTCTTGAACATATAACATGCTATGGGCACAACGTTTGTGACCTGGTTTGCAGCAGACTGGACATAATGTAGTCTTTCAATTTTTCTGATTATTCATTAAAATTCCGACCATTTTAGCAAAAACAAGCTAAATGGAACACATTTGAAATGTGTGGTAGAAAGGGAGACCCAGACCATCAAGCATTATTTACACAAATCATACAAGCATAGAAAAATAGGTGCAGGAGTAGGCCATTCGGCCCTTCCAGCCAGCACCGCCATTCAATATGATCATCTAAAATCAGTACCCCGTTCCTGCTTTTTCCCCATATCTTTTAATTCCTTTAGCCCTAAGAGCTAAATCTAACTCGCTCTTGAAAGCATCCAGTGAATTGGCCTCCACTGCCTTCCGTAGCAGAGAATTTCACAGAATCACAACTCTCTGGGTGAAGACGTTTTTCCTCTTCTCAGTTCTAAATGGCCTACCCCTTATTCTTAAACTGTGACCCCTGGTTCTGGACTCCCCCCATATCGGGAACTTTTTTCCTGCATCTAGCCTGTTTGCGATATATATAAATGACTTGGACATAAATGTAGATGTGTTGGTTAGTAACTCTGCAGATGGCACCAACGTTGCTGGGGTTGCAGACTGTGAGGAAGGCTGTCAAGGTATACAGTGGAACGTGGATCAACTATAGAAACATAGAAATTAGGTGCAGGAATAGGCCATTCGGCCCTTCGAGCCTGCACCGCCATTCAATATGATCATGGCTGATCATCCAACTCAGTATCCCGTACCTGCCTTCTCTCCATACCCTCTAATCCCCTTAGCCACAAGGGCCACATCTAACTCCCTCTTAAATATATCCAATGAACTGGCCTCAACTACCCTCTGTGGCAGAGAGTTCCAGAGACCCACCACTCTCTGTGTGAAAAAATTCCTTCTCATCTCGGTCCTAAAGGATTTCCCCCTTATCCTTAAGCTGTGACCCCTTGTCCTGGACCTCCCCAACATCGGGAACAATCTTCCTGCATCTAGCCTGTCCAATCCCTTAAGAATCTTGTAAGTTTCTATAAGATCCCCTCTCAATCTCCTAAATTCTAGAGAGTATAAACCGAGTCTATGCAGTCTTTGTTCATAAGACAGTCCTGACATCCCAGGAATCAGTCTGGTGAACCTTCGCTGCACTCCCTCTATGGCAATAATGTCCTTCCTCAGATTTGGAGACCAGAACTGTACGCAATACTCCAGGTGTGGCCTCACCAAGACCCTATACAACTGAAGTAGAACCTCCCTGCTCCTATACTCAAATCCTTTTGCTATGAAAGCTAACATACCATTGGCTTTCTTCACTGCCTGCTGTACCTGCATGCCTACTTTCAATGACTGGTGTACCATGACACCCAGGTCGCGCTGCATCTCCCCTTTTCCTAATCGGCCACCATTTAGATAGTAGTCGGTTTTCCTATTTTTGCCACCAAAGTGGATAACCTCACATTTATCCACATTATACTGCATCTGCCAAACATTTGCCCACTCACCCAGCCTATCCAAGTCACCTTGCATTCTCCTAGCATCCTCCTCACAGCTAACACTGCCACCCAGCTTAGTGTCATCCGCAAACTTGGAGATATTGCCTTCAATTCCCTCATCCAGATCATTTATGTATATTGTAAATAGCTGGGGTCCCAGCACTGAGCCTTGCGGTACCCCACTAGTCACTGCCTGCCATTGTGAAAACGACCCGTTAACTCCTACTCTTTGCTTCCTGTTTGCCAGCCAGTTCTCTATCCACATCAATACTGAACCCCCAATGGCATATGCTTTAAGTTTATATACTAATCGCTTATGTGGAACCTTGTCGAAAGCCTTCTGGAAGTCCAGATACAGCACATCCACTGGTTCTCCCCCATCCACGCTACTAGTTACATCCTCGAAAAATTCCACAAGATTCGTCAGACATGATTTACCTTTCGTAAATCCATGCTGACTTTGTCCAATGATTTCACCACTTTCCAAATGTGCTGCTATCCCATCTTTAATAACTGACTCTAGCAGTTTCCCCACTACCGATGTTAGACTAACTGGTCTGTAATTCCCCGTTTTCTCTCTCCCCCCCTTCTTAAAAAGAGGGGTTACGTTTGCTACCCGCCAATCCTCAGGAACTACTCCAGAATCTAAAGAGTTTTGAAAGATTATCACTAATGCATCCACTATTTCCGGAGCTACTTCCTTAAGTACTCTGGGATGCAGCCTATCTGGCCCTGGGGATTTATCGGCCTTTAATCCATTCAATTTACCCAACACCACTTCCCGACTGACCTGGATTTCACTCAAGTACTCCTTTGACCTGCGGTCCCCTGCTATTTCCGGCAGATTATTTATGTCTTCCTTAGTGAAGACGGAACCAAAGTAGTTATTCAATTGGTCCGCCATATCCTTGTTCCCCATGATCAACTCACCTGTTTCTGACTGCAAGGGACCTACATTTGTTTTAACTAATCTCTTTCTCTTCACATATCTATAAAACCTTTTGCAGTCAGTTTTTATGTTCTCTGCCAGTTTTCTTTCATTATCTATTTTTCCTTTCCTAATCAAGCCCTTTGTCCTTCTCTGCTGGTCTCTGAATTTCTCCCAGTCCTCTGGTATGCTGCTTTTTCTGGCTACTTTGTACGCATCATCCTTTGCTTTGATACTATCCCTGATTTCCCTTGTTATCCACGGATGCACTACCTTCCCTGATCTATTCTTTTGCCAAATTGGGATGAACAATTTTTGTAGTTCATCCATGCAGTCTTTAAATGTCTTCCATTGCGTATCCACCGTCAACCCTTTTAGAATTGATTGCCAGTCAATCTTGGCCAATTCACGTCTCATACCCTCAAAGTTACCTTTCCTTAAGTTCAGAACCATTGTTTCTGAATTAACAATGTCACTCTCCATCCTAATGAAGAACTCGACCATATTATGGTCACTCTTGCCCAAGGGGGCACGCACAATAAGACTGCTAACTAACCCTTCCTCATTACTCAATACCCAGTCTAAAATAGCCTGCTCTCTCGTTGGTTCCTCTACATGTTGATTTAGATAACTATCCCTCATACTTTCCAAAAAATCCTCTTCCTCAGCGCCCCTGCCAATTTGATTCACCCAATCTATATGTAGATTGAAGTCACCCATTATAACTGTTTTGCCTTTGTCGCACGCATTTCTAATTTCCTGTTTTATACCATCCCCAACTTCACTACTACTGTTAGGTGGCCTGTACACAACTCCCACTAGCGTTTTCTGCCCCTTAGTGTTTCGCAGCTCTACCCATACCGATTCCACATGCTCCAAGCTAATGTCCTTCCTTTCCATTGCGTTAATCTCCTCTCTAACCAGCAACGCTACCCCACCTCCTTTTCATTTCTCTCTATCCCTCCTGAATATTGAATACCCCTGGATGTTCAGCTCCCAGCCTTGGTCACCCTGGAGCCATGTCTCCGTGATCCCAACTATATCATACTCATTAATAGCTATCTGCACGTTCAACTCATCCACCTTATCACGAAATGGGTAGAGAAATGGCAGATGGAGTTGAATCCGAGCAAATGTGAGGCTGCACTTTGTAAGATCGAATGCAAGGGGAAAGTATACAGTTAATGACAAGACCTTCAGTAGCCTTAATATTTAGAAAGATCTTGGGGACCATGCCCATAGCTCCTTGAAAGAGGAAACACAAGTAGATTGGTCAAGAAGGTGTATGGTATGCTTGTCCTCATAGGGTGGGGTATTGAGCATAAAAGTCAAGAAGTTATGATGCAGCTTGATTGGACTTTGGTTAGGCCACATTTGGAATCCAGCATGCAGTTCTGGCTGCCCCATGACAGGAAGGGTGTGGAGGCTTTGGAGAGGATGCAGAAGCGGTTTACCAGAATGCTGCCTGCACTTTCGCAGGCAATCCCAACTGGCCCTCGCTGCTCCTGCAGCAACGAAAGGGATTAGCCTGCAGTTGTAGTTGTTGGAAGCCTCCTATCTCTGCCGGTCTTGCCGAGAGAAAGGAGGCTTTGTTATCTCTACGTTCCAAGGCCGCAGATGGAGTTTGAGACGGTGCAGAAATCCTCCCACACCACACCAAATCCACACCAGCCCGGTCAGCGACGAGGCAGTAAGAGGGGGAGTTGTTCTGAATGCAGGAGTAAAAGTCCAGAAAGTTTTTCTCCCCCATCTGGTGTGCCAGTTTCCAGGCAGGTTGCCAGCCTCAGTTGTGGGAACTACGCAATCTGCTGATATGGTGAAACCAAAATGTATAAAAATGGCCTTTAATAAAATCTGATAATGTGCACTTTAACCGCACATGATTTTTTTCTATTCCAAATCTCAACTTGTGGAGTACAGGGGCAAATAAATAAATGATGGGTCTTTTATCCCAAAAGTTATGGTGGGCAATGTATGAACCGTAACCAACCTCTCAAAGCACTTCATCATCATGGATGTAAGTGCCACTGGCCGATCATCATTGAGGCGCGTCACCTTACTCTTCTTGGGCACCGGTATTATTGATGCCTTCTTAAAGCAAGTGGGAACCTCAGACCTCAGTAATGAGGTTGAAAATGTTCGCAAAAACTCCAGCCAGTTGGTCGACACAAGTTTTGAGAACTCGAACAGGTAGTATGATTTGATTTGACTGGATGAGGTGCTGATAAAAGCTTTTCAGTGTATCACAGTACATTTGACAATAATAAACTAATACCAATACCAGAGGTTCCCCACATTATTGACTATAAGTCAGGCACGTGCCGTCAGGGTAGGCAAGGTAGGCACTGCCTACCCTGACTAAAATTATGAAATGGCAATTTTTAAATATAAATAGTAAAGGCATGGGAGAATTATGCCTGTCTAAGAGATCGATCTCTTAGGTAGGCATAATTCTCCGTGCCTTTCACCCGCAGCGCTTGTAACACGGGAAGCTCTGTGCAGCGCCCGTGCCGTCAGCGCTGCCTGAGCCGTCAGATTCAATGGGAGCTGAAGGCAGCAGAAATTCTGCCTTTGCAGCACTGCGCATGTGCATCATCTTTCTGCGCATGCGCATCGCGAGTTTCTTGGCGGGATGTTCAAATATGGATTGCCATTATGTTAATAGTATCTTAGCAAACAAATGGAGAATGGACTTAATGTACCAATAATGTGGTAAGTGCATTTCTTTGTGCTTTATGTTTTTAAATACTGTAGTTCCCAGGGTGGGGGGAGAGCTCCGTTCACAGTGTTTGGGCAGTCTGGCGTTGTGAAGGAGGGGATCGGGGTCAGTAACCCACTTGCCACGCTCCGGTCTGAGTGCAGGTGAGATGGGACTAGGTGAGAGTAAAAGTGTGTGAGGGGTGAGAAGTCCATGCCGGGTGCCGGCCGGCCGCAGCCGCTGTTCAGATTGTTGGGAGACGGAGCTCAGGGTTCGCCTCTTGAGCTGCTTTGGTGCCCAGGCGTAAGTTGAGGTGGAAGGTGGTTGGGGGTGCGGGGGGGGCTCGTCTTCTGAAGAAGGATCTCGACCCGCTGAATTACTCCAGCAGTGTTAAAGAAGGAACTGCAGATGCAGCAAAATCGAGCGTACACAAAATTCTGGAGAAACTCAGCGGGTGCAGCAGCATCTATAGAGCGAAGGGATGGGTGACAGGAGGGTCTCGACCTGCTGAAATTCTCCAGCATTTGGATCTAAACATCACCCATCCCTTCCCTCTAGAGATGCGGCCTGTCCCACTGAGTTACTCCAGCTTGTGTGTGTCTATCGTTGAATGGGTGACGTTTCGGGTCGAGACCCTTCTTCGGACTGAAAATAAAACTTGCCTCGCGTGAAGCGGCTTGTAAATTAAAACATAAAAACAAGAAATGCTAGACTCATTTATGTGCTCCTATTCATTTACCTGGCCTGTTGCTGTCCTCCCTCGTCCACCGTGAGCGCTGGACAACTCACTGGGTGCAAAACTCCGCTGCATTCCGGGCGGAGGGCGATGATCACCCGACTGACCGGCAAGTAGAGGCGGCGGGTCGGTCAAGCCCGGCTCCCCGCCACCGGGATAAACACCACTACTGGAGTAAACTCAGCGGGATCTCTGGAGAAGTCTGAAGTAGGGTCTCGACACGAAATCTCACCCATCCCATCTCTCCAGAGATGCTGCCAGTCCCTCGGAGTTACTCCAGCATTGTGTGTGTCTATGGGTTACACAAAAAGCTGGCGAAACTCAGCGGGTGCAGCAGCATTTAAGGAGCGAAGGAGATAGGCGACGTTTTGGGTCGAGACCCTTCTTGTGTGTGTCTATCTTCGGTGCAAACCAGCATCTGCAGTTCCTTCACAATCCCACACTCTCGGCCCCGGGGGGTGGATGGAGCATCACACATGGATACAACCCACTCACTGCCCAGACTTGCCCCTCCGGCAGGTCTTTAACCGCGTCCTAAAGCCGTTCGTGTTAAAGAAGGAACTGCAGATGCTGGAGAATCGAGGGTTACACAAAGCTGGAGAAACTCAGCGGGTGCTGCAGCATGAAGAAGGTCAGCAGGTCTGAAGAAGGGTCTCGACCCGAAACGTCGCCTATCTCCTTCGCCCCTTAGATGCTGCTGCACCCGCTGAGTTTCTCCAGCTTTTTGTGTAACCCCCATCTCTCACCTGCCGTTCGCCGGCTTCGCTCATGTCAACCGCGTCCCGCAAATCCTTAAATTCCCACAGCCAAGTAACCTAAACTGGACCCGTGAACGCGCGGTCGGAATTTAAAGATTTGCGGGAAGCCGGCCGGCGAGCGGCAGGTGAGAGATGTTCAGACGGAGAGCACTGCCAGAGGTGAGTGGGGACCAGCAGAAGGGGCTGAAGTGGCAGGGTCCCGGCGGCCACTCGCAGTCACCCGAGCTGCTTCCTTCCGCGGAAGTGGCGGCCAGTTCTGCTGTCCGTGTCCGGCAGGTGAGAGATGGGGGTTACACAAAAAGCTGGAGAAACTCAGCGGGTGCAGCAGCATCTAAGGGGCGAAGGAGATAGGCGACGTTTCGGGTCGAGACCCTTCTTCAGACTCGGTCTCAGTCTGAAGAAGGGTCTCGACCCGAAACGTCGCCTATCTCCTTCGCCCCTTAGATGCTGCTGCACCCGCTGAGTTTCTCCAGCTCTTTGTGTAACCCTCGATTCTCCAGCATCTGCAGTTCCTTCTTTAACACGGAGGGTGAGAGATGTTCAGGCGAAGAGCACTGCCAGAGGTGATCAGAAGGCGCTGAAGAGCAGTCGGTTCTGGTGTTGGGTCCCGGTGGCCGCTCGCACCCGAGCTGCTTCTATCCCCGGAAGTGGCGGCCAGTTCTGCTGTCCTTGCCCGGAGCGCTGCGGCAGCGGTGAGTGAGTTTGATATGATCTCTGTCCCCCTCCGTCTCAAAACTTCTCCCTTCTCGCATATTTAACCCCTGCCGCAGGCTCCCCACACGCTGTGAAAGGAACTCCCCCTCCAATTGGACCCTTGAATTAGTATTGTCATTCCATAAGATGACAACTGATTCAACGTCCCGATGTGCTCCCGTTTTTCCCACCATCTCTCCACCTGCCTTCATCCTCCGTCCCCCACCCATTCAGTAATTAAAAAATGAAGGAGATTTAGAACCCTTGGGAAATTTGAATTATTACTTATTTTTATTTTTTTACGAAGAGAACAATCTGCGCATGCGCGGTTTTAAGATTTTTTGAAAGCCGGCTGACTGCCTACCCTGAGTAATTACTCACGGCACGTGCCTGCTATAAGTCTAGATAGCTCACCTAAAATTAAACACCTTGCTTTCTCTGATCTTCAAGTTTATTTGCCACCTATACCTATAGAAACCACCAGAGGGAGCCACAATGCATATTATAACAAATCTTGCGAGTAGACAAAAATGCTGGAGAAACTCAGCGGGTGAGGCAGCATCTACGGAGCGAAGGAAATAGGCAACGTTTTAGGTCGAGACCCTTCTTCAGACTTATAACAAATCTTGCTGTAAGTTTTCCAGTCGTATCATTAGGTAGACAAAAATGCTGGAGAAACTCAGCGGGTGAGGCACCATCTATGAAGCAAAGGAAATAGGCAACGTTTCGGGTTGAGATCCTTCTGCCTCTTTGTAGGGTACGTCGAACAATCCTTGTTCGAGGTGTAACATGGACCTATCCCCGAACTCTACCTCTGCTACATTGACGACTGCATTGGTGCTACCTCCTGCACCCATACAGAACTCACTGACTTCATCCATTTCACCACTAACTTCCATCCGGCACTCAAATACACCTGGACCATTTCCGACATCTCCCTACCGTTTCTAGACCTCACTATCTCCATCGCAGGTGATAGACTACTGACCGATATCTACTATAAACCCACTGACTCTCATGGCTATCTGGACTACACTTCTTCCCATCCTGCTTAAAGTACTACATCCCCTACTCCCAATTCCTCCGTCTACGCCGCATCTGCACCCAGGATGAGGTGTTCCACACCAGGGCATGGGAGATGTCCTCATTCTTTAGGGAACGGGGGTTCCCCTGTTCTACTATAGATGAGGCTCTCACCAGGGTCTCTTCTATACCCCGTAACTCTGCTCTCACTCCCAATTCCCCCACCTTAATAAGGGCAGAGTCCCCCTTGTCCTCACCTTCCACCCTACCAGCCGTCACATACAACAAATAATCCTCCAACATTTTCGCCACCTCCAATGGGATCCCACCTCTGGCCACATCTTCCCATCTCCTCACCTTTCGGCTTTTTGCAGAGACCGCTCCCTCCGTAACTCCCTGGTCAATTTGTCCCTTCCCACCCAAACCACCCCCTCTCCTGACACTTTCCCTTGCAACCGCAGGAAATGCTACACTTGTCGCTTTACCTCGCCCCTTGACTCTATCGAAGGACCCAAGTAGTCTTTCCAGGTGTGGCAGAAGTTCACCTGCACCTCCTCCGAACTCATCTATTGCATCCGCTGCTCTATATGTAAGCTGCTCTACATCGGTGAGACCAAGCGTAGGCTTGGCGATCGCTTCGCCCAACACCTCAGCTCGGTTCTTTTTTTTTACATTTCAAAATAGACTTTATTCAAGTAATAAATATATACAATACATGAACCGTGCGGAAGATTCGTCCGACATTTTCGGAGGCTATTCAAATTGTTCAATACATTTTTCAAATTCCACAAATCTGTCCCCCACCCATGCCACTCATGTGGCCCAATGGCGTGGGATACCTTCCCTTATTTTGAGGGGCGTCTTCACCATACCATGCCCCCCATGTCCAGCAGCGGACGGACCCTAGACTGTGGCCCTCCCCCACCGAGCCTTGACGTTGGCTGCACCAAGCTTCAGTGCGTCCCTCAACACGTACTCCTGCAGTCTGCAGCGGGCCAGTCGGCCACATTCCCTGACGGACATCTCGCTCTGCTGGGTGGTGAACAACGCTCCGGCAGACCAAAGAGCGTCTTTCACCGAGTTGATGATCTTCCAGCAGCACTCAATGTCAGTCTCTGAATGTGTTCCTAGGAACAGTCCATAAATCACAGAGTCCTCTGTGACGGAGCTGTTCGGGATAAAGCGTTCCATGGACCCTTGCATAATTCTCCAGACTCTTTTCGCAAATCCACTCTGCAAAGAGGTGGGCAACCGTCTCCTCTCCATAGCAGCCATCCCGAGGGCAGCGTGCGCTGGCAGTGAGGTTCTGACGGTGCAGGAAGGATCTGACTGGCAGGGCTCCCCTCACCGCCATCCAAGCCAGGTCTTGGTGCTTGTTGGTGAGTTCTGGCGATGAGGCATTTTGCCAGACAAGCTGGGCAGTCTGCTCAGGGAACCACGCAACCGGGTCCATCGAGTCCTTTCCCTGCAGTGCCTGCAGGATATTCTGTGCTGACCACTGCCAGATGAACATGTGGTCAAAGGTGTTGGTCCGGAAGAACCTTTCCACAGACGATAGATGGGGCGGCAATGTCCAGCTGACTGGCACATTGCATGGCATCTGCGCCAGGCCCATCCTTTGCAACACCGGGGACAGGTAGAACCTCAGCAGGTAGTGACACTTGGTGCCCACGTGCCTTGGTTCTACACTCCGCCTGATGCAGCCACACACGAAGGTGGCCATCAGGGTGAGGGCGATATTGGGCACGCTTTTACCCCCGTTGTCTGCTGACTTGTACATTGTGGCCCGTCGCACCCAGTCTATCCTCGACCCCCAGATGAACTGGAAGACAGCCCGGGTGATCCCTGTAGCATAGGAGGGAGGGACAGGCCACACTTGTGCAGCCCCGAGAGCACCTCTCACCTGATGACCAAATTTTTTCCGGTTATGGAGAGGGAGCGTTGCCTCCACAGCTCTAGCTTCCTCCCCACCCTGGCTATCCCGCTCCAGCCAATTCTTGTTACACGCCTCAGCCCCCCCGAACCAGATCCCCAGCACCTTCAAGAAGTCAGGCTTGATGGTGAAGGGGACGGAAGAGCTGTCGGGCCAGTTGCCAAAGAGCATGGCCTCGCTCTTCCTGCGGTTCACCCTGGCTCCCGTGGCCGACTTAAAAACTGGTCGCAGATACTAGTCTGCGGACCGACCCTGGATCCGAGCAGAAGACAGCGACATCGTCCATGTACAGGGAGGTTTTTACTTGAATGCCCCCACTGCCTGGCAATGTCATTCCTCTTATGCTCGCATCCTTCCTGATGGATTCGGCGAAAGGTTCAATACAACAGACAAGACAGGAGAGAGAGGGCAACCCTGCCTGACTCCAGACCTTATAGGGAAACTTTCTGATTCCCACCCATTGATTTGGACTGCACTACGGATATTGGTGTAGAGCAGTTTGATCCAATTTCGTATTCCCTCCCCAAAACCCATTTTGGAGAGCACGTCCCTCATGTACATGTGCGATAGGTCTTCTCCTGGTCCAAGCTGACTAGGCAGGCATCCACCCGTCTGTCCTGCACGTAGGCGATGGTATCTCTCAGCAGCGCTAGGCTGTCTGAGATTTTCCTGCCAGGTACAGTACAGGTTTGGTCCGGGTGGATCACCTGTCCCAGAGCAGACTTGACCCGGTTGGCGATGGCCTTAGACAGGATCTTGTAGTCTACATTCACCAATGTTATGGGTCTCCAATTCTTTATGTCCTTCATCTTCCCCCTTCTGCTTGTAGATTAGGGTGATGCTGCCCCTCCTCATGGAATCTGACATGCTGCCAGCTAGAAGCATGTCGTTGTACACTTCTAGCAGGTCCGGGCCCATCCAGTCCCACAGAGCCGAATACAACTCGGCCGGTAAGCCATCGCTT